>JBAMCF010000468.1:0-600000 GCA_037075285.1 Drosophila lutescens
TTGTTTGTGATTTCAAGCACAAAATCTTGCTTTTTCGATTTTATAAGCCGGCCTAACTTCCATTACAGTGATTAAGTCCTTCAGCTGGGGGATTTCGGCACAGATTGGGCTTATGCCTTTGTGACTTGGCAAGAAAAACGGTGGCAGCGTAAGCATTTTTGTGCCTCAGTAATTATAAATGGTGTATTTGGTATATTTGACCATGAAATTGATAATTAATTATAATTAATCCTTGTCATGAATATTGAATTAAGGATGAAGTAACACAATTTACCAAGTATCTTTAAGGCAGTGCCTCAAATGTTTTGTTGGCTAATTCCAGCATGTGGTGAGGGCTTATAATTGAATTGGATTTTGTAGCAGGATACAATGCAAACACGCAGTAGTAAGGCAATAAACAAATGTCCCACTGTCTCATTTGGTCGCCACTAATGTAACTAATACGCACCGTATGCCGCCCATTACGGAAGTTTTCGGGGATTCGGGACTTCAGTGGGGAGGTTGGTAGTCTATATATAGGGTGGGTCAGTGTCAAGTGCCGGTGCTGACCAAAGGACTAAAGGCCGTTAAAGTTGCGGCTAGTCACGTAAATGCGAGGACTTGTTGACTCTGACAGAAACAGCGGAATATCTTAGGGGGTTTTCGGCTTGGCTGGGTTGGCTGTGTTGAAGGACCCATCTTAAGTGCCTGGCCATGGCAGCTGACAAGCCAAATAGGGGAGGGGATTAAAGGAACTCAGACAAGGAACAACACTTGCAGCTTAATAGACAACACCGCACAACAAAACATCCATTTAAACGATCTAATGAAGCCATCGCCAGCTGCATTATTAATGCCGCCCCCTGCGTAATGGAATCACATAATCATCCCCATTCCCCACGCGATTCAACCACATTTTAATTACCGAACCACGCCCCCTTTTGACAGTTGGCCAACTGCAAATGTCCATACAAATTGAAGTTTGATTGTGCCTTGCTGCCCATTAGACAAACGCGGTGCTGTAACCACCACATCCGATTATCTGCCAATGGTATCGGTGGTAATGTGTTTAAAGCTGAATCGGCTTGTGAATGGGTTCAAGAGTTATGGGAAAAGTTAGGTCTATTAAACGGGGAAAATTAACATATTAATTGCTTTATCTTTGGGAAACTTTTTAGCATAGCAGCCCGTTTACAATATGTAAAACTTTTGCAAGTAATAAAAAGCTTGACGTTTGTAATGCCAGGAACAAAGGAATTCAATGGGAAATCATTCTTCTTCTTTTTTTTAAACTAATATGTTCAAAAAATATTTTATATAATTTTAAATTCATATATAATTCTTTTTTTTTAATGGTTTATTTTTATTTATTTTTAAAATACTTTATATGATCTAAATTATCAATAATTTTGTCTCATATCTTTATATATATTCTAAAAATATATTTTATTTAAATTTATATTTAATTTTAGGTATTTAGTTTTCTTATTAATTGTTTAAAGTTATAGAAGTTTAAAATATTTAATAACAATACAACAAGAACTTAATGGGAAATAATTATCTTAGTTTTAATTCTAAACTTAATTGCCTTGAAATGTACTGAATTTTTTCTTTCTCAGATGAACCTCTCAACCCCCAAGTCAACTGTATACTTTTATGTACCCAACGAACCCAGTTTCAGCCATTTTCTGGCCAAGTACAATTACATCTTTGGCCTGTCCTCAAGGCAGGACCTCACAAGCGCACAGTACACTGAATCTGGCTGTTTCCCTTTTGGCTTTGGGCCATATAATGAGCATGAGAATATAGTACTCTGCGAGTATGTAGTCTCTGACCCCCTCTAAGCCCCCATAAAAGTGGAAGGCAATGCCATGTGAGCTGGCTCATTTCGCTGGCCGGAAATACTTTGGCAGGATGAAGAGCCTGGGGAGAACCCGGGAGAGCCCTTCATGTGCGGTTAGGAGCGCTGTGAATTTATGAAACGAAAAGCTCTGGCACACATTTTCAGCATTCCGGGGAATCACTGGGGATGGTAGCCGGGAAATTACGCCAAAAGGTAACAACAGCCACGTGCAGCTGTCCGGGCTCACTTAAAGTTTAGATTTTTTAGATTTTTTGTTTTTTTTTTGGTTGCCGGAAATCCGGTTTTGAAGCTCACACGCACACATTTGACTTTTTACTTAGTGGAAATCTCGCTCTCCCCCTCTGGAAAAAAAGGGCAGAAAAAAGTGAAGGAAGCCGCAATAACAAAACCGGAAGCCATCATCAAGGACGCTGAAGGGGCGATGGCAGCAACAACTAAGCGCATATAATTGAACACTTGTCATGGGCGCAGGCGGCGTACGAGCAATATTCCGAAACAGGCAATTAAAAAATCGTACATCTGAAAAGAATGGTCACTATACGTAGGATATAAGTCCGATATTCTTTAAATTGACAAACTAATTTTTAAAGCATGAATAGCACTTTTTATCGACTTTTTTCCTCTGCAACTCTACCACAAACTACGTTTGAAATGAAATTTTTGTTCCAGCTGCCATCAAAACACAATCAAAAATAAAATCAAATATGACTTGCGGTTTATGCAGGAACAAAAACCCAGAGAAAAAGTGCAGAAAATTGGAAAAATCATTTTACTGACAACTTTTCTTCTTGTTTAGGATGTGGATGTGGCCAAGGGGCGATTTTCTAATTCTCCATTTTCCACTTGCCATTTTCACATTCACATTCCGCTTTCACCATCCGCTTGGCAATTTCGTTTTTGACCTCTGCATGTGGAAATTTTTTGGCTTTCCTCTGGCTGCCTAATTGCTGTGGCTTGTTGCGAAAATTTCCCACTTCGGCATTATTTTTGTACGATTTTTCAGTGCTAACTTCCTTGGCATTTTTCGGTGTTTGTTGCTTGTTTCTGGCACTTCTTCGATTCACCCCTCTGAAAAGTTTCCAACCACAGTTCTTTCGTTTCGGTTAAATTGTGTTGCTGATGAAGGTTACCCCAGTTATTTGGGCAATATTTGCTGCTCTTATTTTTTTTTGCTCTTTAAGCTCGAGTTTTCTTCTCTATTTTTTCGGGGAATTAATATCTCCATTATTGAGTGGGTCGGCTTCAATTAGTCGGGTAATTCTTTGAAAGTTTGATTGACAGCTGCCGCTCATTGATTTGGGTCTCTAAGCGACTGGAGATAAGATTGAAGGGCCTCAGGAAACGTCTTCCTTCTGACACATATGCTTATCCATTGGCCGTGGGCACTACTTTCCCATCCCGGAGGCTCTTAAAAGCTTTTTGCATCGCTACATCTTCATTTTGTTTGTTCTTTCATATTTTCAGCCTCCTTTTTTGATGGAACGGTTCGATTCCTTCGCTTTTTCCACGTTATTCGCTGTGCTTCTTAATGCAATAAATGTATTGTGCAGAGGGAGAAAATTCAGAGTGATGCAGAAAGAAATTGAAAAGAAAACCTTATCATTAAAATTTAATTTTTAGATTTTAGAGACTGCATAAAGATTTTTAAAATATTTTCTTGAGCCGTTTTATAATCAGTTCCATAGTTTAATAAAGAAAATATTTATATTTCTTCAAAAATATTTCAAAAAACATTTAAAACTTCCATTAAATATTTAAAATTTCCAGAAATATTTTATAAATAACATTTTAAACGAGTTTTAATTTTCCAAATACATTTTTTATATTTTTTCCCGCGTGAAAATGTACCAATTATTTGTACTCGCCTGGCTTGCCATTGTGTTTGTGGCTATTTGTTCATTGATTTCACGCTGGCTTTATCGAAACCGAAACCTCCGGCTGACTGAGTCTATAAATGTGGGTTTTTTGTGGGTGGAAAGTGTCAACATGGCGAGTGTCAGCACTTTTCCCGGCGCCTCACTCAAATATTTGCCCAGTTAAGGCGCCCCGAAAGTCTGGGCCCAAACATGAGCGCATTTTGTAATTAAGCATTCACAAAACGCTTTGGCTCAGCGGGTGCAAATATAAGGGGCAGTCTGGGGTTAAGGGCGGTGGTGAGAGTAGAGGAAAGGTTGCCCAGGGATCACCCACAAACATGTCAACGGTTGTCCGTCACTTGACAATCAGGCAGCCGCAGCGGAAAACAGAGGACACTACTGCATATTTAAGGGCCAAGTCCGGGAAATCCCTTTTGTGTCACACCAGTCACATGTGGTGGTGATGCAGGCACGGATAATTTCCACTTAAATATGGTTTGCTTTAAAGGTACCTACAACATTTTTTAAAGATTATTATACCCGTTACTCGTAGAGTAAAAGGGTATATTGTATTCGTGCAAAAGTATGTAACAGCTAGAAGGAAGCGTTTCCGACCCCATAAAGTATATATATTCTTGATCAGGATCACTAGCCGAGTCGATCTAGCCATGTCCGTCTGTCCGTCTGTCCGTCTGTCTGTCTGTCCGTCTGTCCGTATGAACGCTGAGATCTCGGAAACTATAAAAGCTAGACGATTGGTATTTGGCATGAAGATTCTTGGAGTTCCTACGCAGCGCAAGTTTGTTTCAAAAGGTGCCACGCCCCTCTAACGCCCACAATCGCTTATATACGATTTTAAAAATTTCAATATTTCGGAAAAGTAAAAATGCAGTTTTATTGTGTTTATCAATACCTATCGAAATGTAGAAGAAATTTTTCAAATCGGACCATTCGTTAAAAAGTTGTGCGTGTTCAAAGTTTCTATCTCCATCTCCTCGCACTCCTTTACCTGAGTAACGGG
This sequence comes from Drosophila lutescens, assembly GCA_037075285.1. Taxonomy (NCBI): domain Eukaryota; kingdom Metazoa; phylum Arthropoda; class Insecta; order Diptera; family Drosophilidae; genus Drosophila; species Drosophila lutescens. Next base: position 4,721 of record JBAMCF010000468.1, read on the forward strand.
TATCTGATTGTCGGGGCACCCGACTATAGCGTTCTCTCTTGTTATTTTATTGTATTTATAAATATTTTTGACAGCTCGAAGTCAAAAAACAAGAGAGAACGCTATAGTCGGGTGCCCCGACAATCAGATACCCGTTACTCAGGTAAGAGAGTGCGAGGGAGATGGAGATAGAAACTTTGAACACGAATAACTTTTTAACGAATGGTTCAATTTGAAAAATTTCTTCTACATTTCGATAGGTATTGATAAACACAATAAAACTGCATTTTTACTTTTCCGAAATATTGAAATTTTTAAAATCGTATATAAGCGATTGTGGGCGTTAGAGGGGGCGTGGCACCTTTTTGAAACAAACTTGCGCTGCGTAGGAACTCCTAGAATCTGTATGCAAAATGCCAATCTTCTAGCTTTTATAGTTTCCGAGATCTCAGCGTTCATACGGACAGACGGACAGACAGACAGACAGACAGACGGACAGACGGACAGACGGACATGGCTAGATCGACTCGGCTAGTGATCCTGATCAAGAATATATATACTTTATGGGGTCGGAAACGCTTCCTTCTAGCTGTTACATACTTTTGCACGAATACAATATACCCTTTTACTCTACGAGTAACGGGTATAATTATTAAATAAATACATTTCAGCAGTTTGAACATGTTTTTAATATCTAAAATTCGATAAACGCTATAATCGGAAAATAATTTCCATATTAAAGTAACCCACTTCGATCGTTGACCAAGACAGCGATTTCACTGCTGATGGTTGTAGTTGGCTACTACATGAAACATGCATGTACAGTGAAGCCTCTTCGCTCCCTTTTGTGTGTTGGCATAATGCCGACGTCTTGGACTTCTTGAAGTCTAAGCCGGCATGACCTCGAGTTAGCTAAAAACTTCTCTATAACAAAAAAAGGTCGTATTAAAAGCTAATCTTTGGTAATAAAATAAAGTCTCATAAAGATACATTTTTCTTATTTAGAAGTATTTGGTTATTACCATTTAAATTTAAAGCTTTAAAGTACAAAATATTTAAAATATGTAGTAGAAAATATTTTAAAAACCTTCTTAAACAATAATAAAAAACTTATCTATTCTATTTCAAAAACCTTGAAGAAATTCATAATTTTTCCATCAAAACTGTTGTTGCCTAAACTAGCTACAAATTGAAGGTACATATCCTTCAGCCCTTCGCTTAGGTCAAGGTAATTGGCGGCCCGTTTAGGCCACCACAACTCGAGTTTGCAGCCAACTTTCCCGGCCATTGTTCAGTGTTATTTTGCACTGATTAGTTTCCTGTGCAGCAGATTCCTCCCTTCCTTTCTCCACCTTTTTCAGGTATTTTAGATTAATTAAAAGTGTTGACTATGGCGGACCACTAACACATAATTGCCTTTTGGTTGGATCTCAATTATTTAGTTTAATTGAAGTGGGCTTTTTAAATGGATTCTATGCTATATGATACGTACCATAAAATTATTATGGCCTATTTCGAGGATCGTAAATTGCATTTATCGCTAGGAAGTGCCTAATAAAAACTAAATTGAATGTGAATATATGATTGGGAAACTAAGAGATGAGAAACCACTGAATTAATATTTCAATCTGCGTTAATTGAAACTGCAGTGGTTATGTTATGAGTGTTATGAATATGTGCCAAGTGTCACGCCATTTACTTCGATTATATCACCATTATATCAGCCCACATGATCCCAAAACAGAGGCATATGGCCTACATATTTGCTGGCTCGGCAATTCATTTCAATTTAGCCGCCTGGCACTTTTCCATTTTAATTTGTTTGCCCATGGCCCACGGAATATGATATTAATCTAGCCGGCTTATCGGCCTTGTTTACTGTTGTTGTTGTCTAGGGTTTATTGCTTATCGACATGTTTATTACAGTGAAATTCTACCTGCCATCGGCAATCGGCAGTTGATTAGCAACATAAGCCACAGAGCTCTCCAGCGATTATTCTCTTTGTCTGTCGCTCTATAAAATATCAATAAATTATGACACTTATATGGGGCGAACAGGCACTGCCACACGAGAAAAAAGAGAGAAAGTTGGACAGCGATAAATAGAATTTTTCACACCTCATTGTTATGAATGAACTGCTGACAATGGGTTTATTTCTACAGAAATATTTTCGGCTGGCGAATGTAGCAATTTTTATTGATTGACTGCACATGGCGTTGATGAACAAAGCGTTTTGTCAGAATCCGAATCCAAATCACCTAAATCCACATCAATTCTATAAATAATGTTGATAGGGGCGAAACGCTTTTAATTAACATAATTTTGAGGTCGTTTGCATTGCAAACATTATTGGATTTTTGATTTACGATTAATTGGTTTTTAAATTTGGCTTTTAATAAAAAAAGCGTAAATTAGCATTAATTAAAACAGAAACAAAAATATATTTAAATAAATCTTTTTAACAGCATTTTTTATGTTAAACGCTTAATAAATCTTCAAATAAAATAATTCAGTAAACTAATTTGACGACTTTCATGCTTTAATATTTTTAATGAATCTAATTTTATTATGGTTTACCCATTAAAATCTTACGTAATAAACCAGTTTAATTACCAATTAAATTCGAGGATAATTAACTGCTAGGAATGTAATGTTCTTTATTTTATTTCACAGACACCAGCAAACCAACTGCAAGAAACCCATTAGGAGATTTTAAAAAAATCCGCATGGATCAACTTTAAACATTTTTAATTATCCTAATGTGATTACGGCATAACCATAAAAACTAAAACTAATTTTGCTGTTTATTGGCTATTAATTGTTACACTTCATTTGCGGCCATTAAAATTCTGCCAGCTAATCCAATGGCAAATATGTGTGGTGTGCAGTAAAATTTTAATTTCATTTTTGAAAAGCAATCAACTTCCGCTTTTCCACAGCAGCTGTTTTGACCATAAATTGAATTTATCTCTCTTAGCTTGAAGACAAAACGACGACGGCTATGAATTTATAGGTTTTGGGTTCGAGGATAGTAGTAGTCCCCTCCTATTCCTTAATATTTACCCCAGCTTATCGACAGCGGAAACTCTTCTGTTCAGTTTATATATTTCCCGCTTCCCAATGCTGGCTGTCAGAAAGGAAAATAATATCCGTTGCTGCCATGTAAACCTAACAAGCAAACCAAATTTTACGAAGAAGAAAAGTTTAAGCAAAGGGGGAAATTCGAGTGCAAGGATACCCTTCAAAAAGAGAGAGTGAACCTTATTTTCCAAACAACATCTCCTGTTGCATCCTTAGACGGAAATGTACACTTTAGAAAAATCTGTTACAAAAGATACAAATTTAAGAAAAATGAAAAAATATTTTTGTATGTTCTTTAGAGTATGGAAACTCCTCACAACAAATACTAAGATAAATTTCTAAAATATCTACTAATATTTAGAGAACATTAAATTTTCAAAGATATTTTACGTTCTTAAGAATAAATTAAATTTAAATTTCTAATATTTTAGATATTTGGTGTAGGTACCCAAATTTTTATCAACATTTTTTTAAGAGACATGCATAAAATATCTACTAATATTTAAATATTTTTCGCTCTCAAGAATTATTTAATATTAATTTGAAATTTTTAATATATTTTGGGTAAAGTTAGGAGCCTACATATTTTCTTTAATATTTTACTTTCATTCTTATAGGTATAGGAATTTTTCTCTGTGCTTAGACTCAACAATCCTAGCATTGATACAAATCCCTGGCACTTGTGGTGAGCACGTCCTCATGTCGCCATGGCCACGAATACGAATTTCGATGGCGAGGACATGACAGGCAATCCCCTCAAACACAAAAAAAAGAACCAAAAGAAATCGAGAGAAGAAAAAACGCGGGCAAAGTCTGCTCAATATTATTTTTCAATTTATTATCAAGTACCTGCTGCCTGCCGTTGGTGGTTCGCGGTTCGACGGTTTTTATTTCCCCGAATTTTCTTTCTATTAAAGCGCCATCAATTTGGCGGACAAGCCGTCAGCTAACAACATTTAGTGTGCGTCGAAGGGCAAAAAACATAATGGCGTTAACTGAATTTCCAGACGCCTTTCGTTGGTCGCCGACTAAACGACAGCGAAAAGAAATAGAAAATACAGAGTATACCATGCTAGCAAAAAAGTACCATCAATTTTTCATAGTCAAACATTTTAACTGCTATGTCATAATAAAATTAAATGACTTGCCCGCAACCAGCTGGCCGTGGCCAATTGTTTGCTTTTCGGAAAATTTTTGCTGATATTGCGACAGAAAATTCATAAATTTGGCAACATTTAAGCTGAAGTTGCTAAATAAAATCTAAAAGTAATTTATATAAATTTAAAGCTGTCTCGGCTCGGCTTGGAATGTTTCCCAGGCATTTTTCATTAATTTGCCTAAAAAGTTTCGCAGCAGAAATGTAGAACTCGCAATTAAAAAGTCCTGTCGCAAAGTTTTTTGTGCCCTACCTTTCGGTTGAAAGCCTCTGGCTGTTCAATACTTTTCAGAATAATATTTCCTTTCCCCATGAGCTCTGAGCTCTGAGCTCTGTCTGCCTGGATAACTTTTCATTCTGGCATCAGGCCCTCGGGGGGCAGGTCATAATGCCCCAGTTTACGTTCACCTTCACCTGATCCTGATCCCCTCATCAGAGTTCTGGGGTTCTGGTATTAAAACCCATGCCACGCTCCATTTAACTCCGAGCCACCGCCGTGCCTTACATACTAATACACACTAATCAATGTGTGAGTTGAAAATTGTGGGTGGCATTCCCGCATTCTCGTTCTCATTCGCCCGCAGGATAATGTTAATTTTGTACTGCATACCTGCGGGGCTGATAGGCGTCGCCTTCGCCTTCGCTTTTGCGTCCCAGCGCGTGTGTGCGAATAATATTCATTAGAAAATTACACAAATTTTTTACGTTAACGCCATTTATATTTGGGACACACCAAGCACACTGAGAAAATACCTTTAAGACCTATGAACCCCTAAAGAAATCACTAGGATTTGAACATCAGTTATAAAAGTGCCTAGAAGTATGCAACAAATTATTCTAAATCGAGAACTCCGATAGATTTTTTCGAAAAACAGTGAAAATTTTTATAGCATACTTTGAGACACCATAATTAGAGATTTCTAAACTGTACTATGAGTTTATTACTTTCAAAGACCACCAAAGGTGAAACATGATTTCTAATATATTTATTTATTTATTTTAATAATATTAAAATTCATTTAACAACTAAAGTATTTTTCTCAGTACGCCCACCGCCTGACCTTGAGCCTTATTTATGTTTATCTTCGTTATCCGCCAGCCTCCACCAGGTTTTTGCCTATTTAAAACACATTTTAAATGGTATTCTCACATGATGCGTGTGATGGCAACATGTTTGGCGTATTTTATGGCCAGTTTTTATATACCCCGTGACTTGGGGGACGCGTCACGGCCAGAGGACTCAGCATAAATTGCATTTTTGTTAGTTTTTTCTCCCAGGCGGAGAGAGACACGCACTCACATAAAGCGTGGAGGACGACGGAGGTATTGGTATTAACAGAGGGTTTTATTTTCGGGGAGAAGTCTGCCACCCACCCGTCGCATCTTTCATTTACGTGGCCTCCCTCTGCATTCACCTTCCCAACTTGTTGGATTTATATTGCTCATACGCACTGTTACCCAGGCTCAACATGCTGCAATTAAGTTTTCTCCCCAGGGCTGCCGGAGGTGTTGGTCCGCTCTTGAGGTTTTTCGCATTTTATGGCGCAGGCTTTTGTAATTTCTATGGCTCCCTTTATGTGCAGCAGAACTACGAAGCATTTACATTTACCGAGGGCTGATTGGAGCTTGATTAAAGCCAGGCTGTCAAATTGAAAGTGCTCTAATAGTGATGGGATAGATTTTCAGTTTAAGCAGGTGAGTCACTTAGAAGATTCAATTTTACCCAGGCAGATAAAGCTAAGACACAATATTTATCGTTAGTTTAACAAAAAAAGATAAAACCTCTTATAAAGGTGTCTAAAAGTATACTACAATTTTTGTACTAATTTTATTTGTTTTACTGCCTACTTTTAGACACCTTCATAAGAGATGTTGCCATTAAGACCCAATATTTATAGTTAGTTTCAAAAAATGGCCAAATCACTTATGAAGGTGTCTAAAAGTATGCTACAATTACTTAAATCATTAAATTTACCACCTTTTCATATCATTTTTAAACCGAAGTGATCTCTTTGGCAGCATATTTGTTTTTAAAGGATATTTAGTAATGATAATTATTAATTTATCGGGATATTAAAGTTTTTATTATTATTATTTTGTAATTTTATTTTAGGTATACCTAAAGCCCATCTCTAGCTCTATTGCCCATCTTATCATCTTCCTGCAAATGCATATTCAGGAGGGGAATTCAAAAGCGAGTCCCGAAATTTACACAGCTCTTGTCCTCTTTTCGGCCAAAGGTAACAATTTTCGGTGCGACGACAAAGGCGAGGCGAACAAAAGGCGGCTACAAAACGCTCGGTTACCTTGGAGTGACAATCCAGCTGAACTGAACTGCCCAAAAGGACTCAGCTCAACTCAACTCAACTACAACTAAACCGAACCGAAACTGAATGCCCAGTGGCTCGGAATTTTTCCACTGGCTCTTCTATTTGCTTTCCCATTTTGTTTTCCATTTCCACTTTTCCGGTCGGACACTTGAATTGTTTTCGGGGGCTTTCAGTTTGCTTTGCCTTTGCCACCTACTCAACCTAACTAAACTAAGCCAGAACCAAAGCAAGTGTTTTAATTAAATTAAAGCTACAAAAAAAAGCCAAAAAAAAACTTAAAGACTCGACACAAAATCTTTTGAGGAAGCTCGAAAAAAATTGGGTCAAGTATCTTTAGGCAACTTGAGAAAATTACACTGAACCGAGAGAGTAGTTTTCTTGAATAAGAATGAATGTGGAATGTTGAATAAAAATGGCTTTGGCTGCATTGTGAGAGATTTGCTGTAAGACAAGGCCAAGTGGCCTGTAACGCACTTGAGGGTCCTCGAGACTTGCACACACAGCAGCACCTCCACCTCCTGTCAGCTTTTCAGCACCCCTCTTCCTCAGAGTTTTCCACGGGGACTTTTCCGGCGGCTGGGGGCGTTGGAAAATCTCAGACTGAGTGGCTGCTGCGAAGAAGTCGAATGGCAAAGTGTTTTTCGGACATGTTACTTTTTGAGAAAACCCGAAGCTTAAGAAACCTGAACAGGAAAACTCTTGGCAAAGAGCCATGGGAAAGTACTCGGCACTAAGTGAATGCCAGTGACTGTCAGCTCATGCGACCACGCCCACCGCCTTCTACCGCCCATCAACCCAACCTTACACCCACTTGGGCCATTGGCATGCATTTTCGGGGTGCACAGGTTGTAGGTCGCCATTGCGGCCATTATTCTCCAACCCAAACTGCTTGTTTCTCACGTGCCAACATCGAACTTTTGGAAGAGGGATTGCGATTTAATAAATTGCCAGGCATCCAACAAGAGAAACAGCAAGATTTTACACCAAGAATAATAAACAGGTGTCTTAAAGTATGCAGTATAAAATAGAAAAAGGTTAAAATTTTAAGCATACTTTTAGACACCTTTATAAGTGATTTTGAGTTTTTTTATTTCTTATTTATTTAAGTCCTTACAGATTTATAAATAACAATCTTTTAAGTTTTATTATAAGGGTATTACAGATATTAAAACAATTTCATAAAAATAATTTCCATTTGTTAAAATATCAAAATTCCGGACATTTTTGGTAATTGAAATATTTATATGATTTCTTATAATGTTTTTGCTAATCTCATAGTTTTCTAATATTTTTCCTAGCTGTCAAAAATATCCTAATATTTTCCCAAAACAAAGACATATCAAAAATTTATTTTAGTGACTTGCAAGTAGCCAACACATTTTTTTGTTTCGTGCACAGGCCTTTGGTTTTTGCAGCATGACTCACAGAATGATTTGTTTGGCCCAGGTGAATTGTTGACCAAGAGAAGTTGGTCTAATGCCATTACCTCAGTGCAATTGAATCGTTTGAAGCGATCGATTACGATGCCAAAGCAAAGGTGCGGGCACACGATGAATAAATGAATGAATTAGGCGTGTTGCTGTACGACAGAGGCTATGGGGTATAGGGTAGGATGGCCAAGGGCCACTGATGACTGACAATGACATGCGGGTTTTGGCCATCGAAATGTGTGGCAGAAGGAGCCCCGTAAATGGCCAACCGAAGTGCAAGTCACTCCTCGTTAGAGAACACACACAAGTGGCCCGAAACAGATGTGGCAAAGTGAGGAGATTTTCTGGGACAGTCATAGATAAAATCTCGGTTGAGATACAATATATACTTATGTTACTTATGTTGTTGCACGGATACAAAATATTTGAAGCATTTAAAATTGGAAAACATATTTTTTATAAGAAAAGAATACTTCCAGATTAAATAAAAGCATAGTAGATTTAAAGTCATAACGATGAAGGGGAAATTTCTTAAGAAAATCCTAGATTAAATCTCAAAAAATAAAAGAAAAATGTATAAACGTAGGGAATATTTTGTAAAAGAATGGAATAACAACTTCCAGATTTAATTAAAGCTTTTAAGATTTTTTAAAGCATTTACTTCAACGTTACGACTCAAAACAATTGTTATTTTGATGGTAGGAATATTCCACCAAATTATTTTAATTTTGGTAAAATAATATACCCTTTTCTCATTTTAATTCAACATATATTGTTTTAGGAAAAAGCTTTTTAGAGCTAAGTGTAATTTTCTTTTTGTGCATCCTTAATTAAGCCAGATATATTTTAAGTCCCTGGAGGACCAGCATGCTGCACAAAAATAGCAGACTGGCAAGTGCTCAGAGGGCGAAAAGGAAAAGCGAAGACCTTAGATCTTTTCTGAACCGAAGACCTCACGTTCCATGCCTGGCTTCCTGCGAAATGTCAACAGCAGGTAATGCGTCCTTGGTGCTTCCTGTTTATGCCGCAAAAGAAAACCCCTTTCTACCTCACTTTTTGCCAGAAGTTTTGACTTGCCATCTGTCTTTCTGCGCCTGGGAAGTTCGTTTTTTGTGGCCCTGTCTCGTTGCAATTTCCATTTCTTTTGTTGCAGAAGGAAACTCGAGCTGAGAAATTGGACAGTGGGAATGATATGTGCTTGATAAGCATATGTAAATTGGAGAGACCTGGCTGAAAAATCCCATTTGTATTGTGCCAGGATTTCTTTCTTTATTTTTTCCTTGGCAGCGAACGTGTTTATGTGACAGGACAAGAAACTCATAACTCTGGGGAAAGTGCTCTTTAAGAGCTATACACAAAAACTGGACATAAACATAAAGGAATAATGCTGAATCGTAACTTTTCCGCTGCTGCGGCTGCCTGATAACTGTTTCTGATTCCATATTGACAGCTATCAGGCAAAAGAATGCTGGAAGTGGAAAAAAAAGAAGAGAAATAATGAAAGCCATCCACGATACGACTTCCACTTATGCTCGCTGCTCTCTATGCCATGTTTCATGGGGCATGAGCAACAGTTTGTCTGGCCATCAGACATCCACCCACGAAACAAAACCGAACCAAAAAAATGCGCCATGCTCCTTTTATAATCTTTTAAGGGCCGCTGTCTGTCGCGTCTTTTGTCTATTTGCCGTTGCCATTGGCTTTGTTTATTTTCACAAGCGTGTCGCTCCCAGTACGAGTAAAAGTCCAAGTCCAAGTCGAAGACCAAGTCCAAGTCCCTTGCCCCCAAAACAAAGCACTTGAGCTTAAAGAGCGTGGCCAAGAAATAGTTATTCTTGTGCTAGGCGCCCCGAGAATAATTGCATTCGATCTATCTTGGCGTTGACTTTAAGCTTCGATTGCTGCCATCATTTGCTTGTGTTTGGATACTAATGCTTCTCTGACAATTTCTCAGCTTTTCATCCGAGGAATTGGCAGAATAGCTACATAGTAAGAAGAGAATATTCAAGGTTACCAGGGATATATTCAGTGACTTTTAAGTTAAATTATTCTATAAATAATATCCCAGATTTTATGACACCTTCAATGGTCATCTGCTTTCGAAAGACGTTACAATAGTTTTTAGGAGTGTCAAATTCATCTATAAAGGTGCCCAAAAATATGCAATAAAAACTTAACTATTCTATTCATAAACTCTTTATTGTTCGATTTTATAAATTGTTATGAAAGGTTAAAAATTTTAATAAAAACTCATGACAACCCTTAGTTAAAAATGCACTAAAATCGTAAAGCTGCATAAGAATATTCTACATAGTAAGTTGGGTAACGCATCTGAATTTTCGAAAATTGTTTGAGCAACTAAATAAAATGTAAGAGCTTATCCACTAATGGTTCTTCGCTGTACGACATTTTAATGCCGCTTGTGATTTCTGAAGTACTCATGCGATGCGACATCCTTGCCGTTGCCGTTGCCTTTGCCAGATGCATTTAATTTAATTAAACAAGCTACCCTAAGGGCTGCATAACTCACACTGACTTTTTGGTAGAACGCATCGGCACATAAATAACATTTAAATGCAATCATCATTTATGGCTGAGATTTGCAGCGAGCAGGGAGCGAGGGAGCTGCACTGACAGATGGTAAAGCGAGATGATATGGCTTGGTGATATGGCTTTTCCGCACGATGCTGGGATGCCAGCGTATGCGTAATATTTGCCCAGATTTATGCAATGCTATTTTCCGAGTGAGCAAGAAGAAGAAGAGGATGAAGAAGGGGAAGTGGAAAAGGAAGGAAGTGATATAAATACGAGATATGGTTATGGACCGCTCATGCATGGCATATGGGGAAAAGTTTTTGCGATTATGATGACGGGCCTCTGGTTTTGACCTTGCAACGCTATGTTGCATGAAAATATTACGCAGTATCCAGTGTTTATAGTATATATGCCCCCAGTTCAACCTATACACTTGTAATGTGAATTATTGATCCGCCTAAGGGGTTTTTTTACAATTCTCTTTTCCCCTTAGTGCTTTTCCCATCACGTGCCTAGATAGCTGACCTTATCGGACCTTGGGCAGCAGACTCCTAGACTCCCCAATGAAATGAGCATAAATCTTTTCTTTTGACCCGCTCTTTTCTCATTTGAATTTATTCATTCCTTTCCACAAATGAACTTAATGGGCGGGGCGAATCGAAAACTTTTGCCAGGCTCTCAACTTTTTCTGTAACAGGCTGTAAAATGTCCCCACTTCCCTTATCAAAAAAGTTGACAATTTCTCTGCCAGGCACACATGTGCCATACAAACTGCTCAACTGCTCAACTTTCTGAACCTTCACGTCGCTTATTTTGGGTTAAACAAAAGGGAATTAATATTATTATAAGGAATTATGATTTTACGCTCTGACGCTTGGGATTTAAGGGCCCACGGCCCATGTGGCGTATGCGTAATGCATTAAAGTTAAATGTTACGACCTGAAGGCAAAATAAATAACGAGCTAAAGTTGAAGTAACACGGAAGTCGGAAACTAATTAGTTGCATGCTTTGCATTGCTTGTAATATTTTTGCAACATTTACTGAAGACGTTTGGCAATTAAATTACATGTTTTTCAAAATGTTGGTATCAAGAAAGAATGTTTTGGGAAACAAGGAAAATCTTTTTAATGAGTGTGGAAAAAGCTGTTGTTTTTTTAATCTCATAACAGAAGGATTTCTTGCATTGTGGGATTTCACAGGGGTTTTAAAATCATTTATACAGGTGCCTAAAAGTATGCAATAAAAAATTTAATTAATAAATTGCTGCATACTTTTAGACACCTCTATGAATACGAATGCATTAAATGCAACTTGGAGTCACTTAAGCTCCCCGTATAAGCCCAAGAACAAAGGAATTTAGTATTAATTAATTGAATGCCCGACGAATTAAATGTTTGTGCATTCTTTTGCGAGCGGTGGCCAAACTCGGGCAATTAATTTAAATGATACTCAAAACCAAACCAACAGCCCACCGACTATGTAGCCGAAGTTTGTCTTGGCCGAAAAGCCGCAGGCCATTGGTTTGAGCTTGAGCCATTGGCACGTGCCTTCCTTCGTCGTCGTTTTGGGCCAAAACCTCACCACAATGGACAATTACTGTCTCATCTGGGCGGAGTCTTCAACTGGGAGTCTTGAAGTCTTGGAATCTGGCAGTGGCAGCTGGCACAAAAATTAATTAGCTGCCCAACTTAACCGAAACCGAAAAGTTCAGGTTCTCTACTCGAAGTACAATGGACTCAATGGGATTTAGGATTGGAATTGGGTTTGGGCATTGGGATCGAGAGATCGGGATTGAAGTACATGCACAGAAGAAACAATTGACAAAGGATCAGATTGATATGTGCTGGTATCATTTTGATATGGATGAAGATTATGTTTATCTTAATTTACATTATTTGTATTATTTACATTATACTAAATTTGGTATTTTATATGATAAGATAAAATATCAAGTTGATATGTTTGAATCATAAATTTAAAATGAAATAAGGTAGAATGGACCCTATTTCATGTCGAACTTTTTTTCTGTGTGGCAACGACTGTTGACATTGACATTCCATTGCATTCCTTCGAAGGAATCTTCGATGGCCTAAACATTTTGGGCCACAATTGATGGCGGCCTTCTGTTTTGGCTAAATGTGTCAACAATTCGACGACTGGCAATTAAAGCCAGCGGCCAAGTGCATAAATTGAGTCGCATTATGGTTTCCACTTGGCAGCTGCGAAAATTGTTTCGCACATGCGGCTAATTGCTGCGAGCTGTTAACCCTCCGGGCATCCAATAAATTGAAAGTTTTATGCATTGCGTCTGTCTCTCTGTGTCAATATGAAATACATGAGTGGTTTGCTTTGAAATTTCCTTGTGGGAAATTAGAAAACTTTGCGCTATCTGGACCGCCATTCTGTGACTTTTTCGACTGTGCAAATATTTTCGCAAGCCAACCTTTTGTGTTTGTGGCCTTTCTTCTCTAGTTGACTTTTATTTATTGTGGGCCATAAAAAAAACAGCAGCGGCCGCACAACAAACAAGTTGAAAGAAAACCTAGAAAGGAAATCCAGCAAAGAATGCAAAAACATTTTTTGTATACATTTGTATGAGGTTTACTTTATGTTTTTCTTGTTTTTCCCATTTCACATTTGTGGAAAAATTCAAATTTTATGCTCACAACACTTTTTACGACTTTGCCGCATTTGTACAAACAATGTTTGTTGTCTCATTCCCGTTTTATTGTTTATTTGTTCATTGACGACATGCGAGCACACACACACATATATTTTATGTTTCTTTTCTCAGGTTTTCCTCAGGTTTTCCTCAGGTTTTCCTAGGTTTTTCCAAGTGCTCCCTAGTCGCCAGTTGAGTCTGGCCTTTCGATTGCACTTTTGCGGCCGCATTGATCATAAAAAATGTTTAGTTAATTTATTGCCAAGTGCAGAAAAGTTTACAAGAAAAATGCAGATAAATGTAAAAGTCTGGAAAAGTTGAAAGTCACTTTTGATGGGGATCACACAGGCTGCATAACTTACATTAATTGCGAAAGTTTTCTAGGCATTAAAAAGCGGGTGTTAGATTTATGTTGAGAACTATTTTTAAATGTTTGGGGAATACACAGAAATATATTTATATTTTTTTAAGGATAATTGGAAGTTTTTATTGTATTTTATTTTCTTGAAATAAACAAAATAATTTTTTTTTCTGTTTTTGTATAATTATAAACTTTATCCACACTTCATCCTTTTTTTATTCCACATAAATGCATTTGTATAATTACAGCCTACGCAAACTTTCTTTGCAGACTCATATTTCTTTTCTAACTCATTTAAAACGTATTTAAATTCCCATCGAGCATCCTTTCTCAATCTTTTGCACAGCATTTTCTTTGTTCTTTATCCACTTATTACTGGGCCTCTACCTACATCAATCAAATGGTACACAGCCAGAAGATTACGGCGAATACAATTTGCAGGACATTAGGCACAGTGTCCCCATGGATGTGGCGGCCATTATGCTAATCAGATAAACCTTTTTCTGGCCATAAATGAAATATAAGTTTGGGCCAGAAAAGAACAGATGCCAGATACCAAATGCGAATAAAATGCCCCAAAAAGTTCACTGACCAGCCGATGATGGTGAAAATCGGGGTAGGCAACTTACACAAATCGGAAAAACTATATATCAGATATTACGAAAAATTTACTGCACCGCATTTAACCGAAAATAATTATGATTTTTCATCTAAGCGGCACATTTTCCCGATTTTTCGAAAAGTATTTTTTGCTTGTTCAACCGGTGGAAAACTCCGAGACACGTGCGTGCGGCACCGCTATGGAAAACCAACTGAAAAACTGTGAAAAACTCGGTCGGCAGCTGCTAGCGATTTTCCGCCGCCGAGCTCTCGGGAAATCGACGGTCGGCTTTTCCTGCGCGCCTGTCGAAAGTGTTGCCAGCTTTCTGGCGTCGACGGCGGCAGCGACAGCGGCTCAACAGCTGTTCGGAAAAGCCTGGGAAACCCAGGGGAAAACGCCTTCCACCAGAAGCAACTGGTGCAGCTGGGCGGAAAACAGCATCCACTTGGAATCCACATACAAACGGCAACAGCTGGTCGACTTGTTGAAGTTGCAGCTTCTGTGAAAAACAGAGAGCCGGAAAATCAGAGAGAGAGAGAGGAAAACCACAATTTCCTTCTCTCACTTGCAGAAGTTTTTGACTTTGCCTTTTGCCTTTTCACTGCTTTTCCCTTGGAACCCATTCGATTTGTGCTTATGAATGAAAAGGTTTTCATTCGACTTTTTAGCGCGCCAAAAATGTATATTTATTCCCTAACTTTTTGCTGGTCAAATTTATGGAACATCAGCCCGTCCATATGGCAGTTAACCCTTTTTTCGGGTCCTCCTGGCGAATGGGTAATAAATCATCGAATGAAATGATAAACTGCTGGGCCCCCGCCCCTCGAATTTTCCTACTCCTACCCACTTTTCCCAACTACAACGGCATTTTAATAGACTGGGCTGCGAATGTGTTTAAAATCCCCTTCGAGTGCTCGTAAAACGTTCGTTTATCTTATTTGGGGCTGGTATTTATTTACTCTTTTATTCTTTTTTTGAGAATTTTCCAACTGCCTCATGTTAGATTTATGTGCGCATCTATTTGGCGAAATTTATGTTTGCATTTCAATTTACTTCCTCCATTTGACTCACTGACAGTGAGTCTGTTTTTTAAGCATATGTTGATTAACGTCAGCTTTTTATGATTTTTGTAGATTTTTCTGTGGGATTTTGGTAAAGAGAATTGGTTGTAAAATAAAGAGATAGGTATATAAAAAGCCAGATTTTCACTAGAAAAAAATTTATTTAAAGTATTAATTACATTTTATCAGCATTTTATGAACCATATTATTAGGAATTTTAAATACCACTTTTGTTATGACAAAGCAAATTAAAATAAATCATAACTCAGATTTAAAATTCAGGAAATTTTCCTAATATATGTCTGCCATGTTGGGTTTCATTTTGAAAAGATTTCTGATTGACAGGCCCCCGAGGAGCGGCATTAACTTCGCCCCTTCCCCTTCTCCCGAAAAAAGAAAGCACAGATTTCCCTTTGCCAAATCATCCTTCAATTTATGTCACATTTCGAACAGACCTCACACCTTTTTCGTTGCCTGCGAGGCGGAGGGGAAGGGGCCAAAGGCGAGGATCTCAATTATGAGGGCCTAAGTGCCGTTAAAACCAAATCAATAATTTTCCTTTTTTTCCCATTCACATGCTTGGCATGTGGAATGCGGAACGTTGACAATGTCGAATGCCTGCATGGGGCGGAGATCCATTAGATATGCGAGGTCTGCTTTTGGCTCAGAGTCTGGCCCCGGGAATCATAACCCCTCGTCTCGTCCTGGTACGGTACTCACATATCCGCATAGCCATGAATTTCCAAATGACATTCAATAAGCATTCGAGATGTTCAATTATTTTTCAATTGCATCGAGTTGCCGGCAGGCCACAAAAGAAAATTGATTATACTTGAGGCCTACAAAGATAAAGATAGACGGAGAGAAATGTCTTTAGGATTAATAGAAACTATATTTAATAATTATCAATATAATACTAAATATTTTGGTATCAAATACGAAAATTTTAAATAAAATGTAGGAAAGGCAAAGAAAATATTTAAGAAAATGTAGTTTAATAAAATATATTTGTTAAATTAATTAAAGTATTGTATTGTATTATTGTTAAATTAATTAATTTAAAGTACAATTTAAAAAAAAAAATTTTAAATATTAAATAAATATATTAATTAATATATTTAATATACCTATATATAAATATATATTTAATTGTATTTTAAAGTGTTCCATTGTGCATAATTTGTCTTATTTAATAATTCTGTAAATAATAAGAAAAATGTTCTCATCCAATACAATTTTCATAGGATAAATATAGTTTAATAAAATGTATTTATTTATTAAAAAATTATATTATGAAAACCCAATTTAATTCACTACCAAAATATGTAAATATGCGTTTAATAATATGGAAATTTATTTCCCATTTTCCCCGCTGTGCATAACTTTCCTTTTCTTGTTGATTTTCCTTAGCAGCACGTGACCCATTCAAAATAAGCCTGGTCGGAAGTCGTTTGGCACCCATTTTTGGCCTGTGTTTTGGCCATTTCCCACTCTGCCTCTTCGCCACCCCAATCCCAATCCCAGCCACACATGCCGGGGGCGTGTCTCTAAACCAGTTAGCTACTTTGCATTAAAGCTCGCCCCAGGAGAAGAGCGTTGAGTGGCCCAACTATATCCGATAGCACTCAGACTCAGACGCCTGTCCAGTCCACTGTCTCTCAATTCAGATGGAGATGCGTTGTCGTGTTAGCGGAAAATGGATGGGTGTTGAGACTCAGGCCCAGGGAAATTTGGGGGAAAATGGGAATGGGAAGGAAGACGGAGGATGAGGAGGTGGACTACAGGAAATGCTGACTTGACAGGGACGGAACCCGAAAAGCTTCCGCTGCCATGGCAGCCGAGACCACAGACATGGATTTTGTTGCGGGCAGCTTTTCGGGGACCCCGTAGCGATAATCCTCTCAATCCACATGGAAATGCGAAAACGTCAGACAATGTGAGGGAACTTGCACTGGGAGAAAAACAAAGGTAAGACACGACATTGTGGATTTATAAAATAAATGTATTATAATTTTTTTTTAATTATAGAATCCAGAAAAACTTTGTAAATTTTAAATATTCTTATTATGGTACAACATAATTTTTGTAAATATTTGAAAGCTTTTTTAAATTAATTTTATTTAGAAAAATAATAGTTCAGATATTTAAAAACATTTTTTCAAAATAAAACAGATGTATAAGAATTATAATTATTATATAAATATTATTTTTAAAAATATTAGGCAGATACATAAAATTATTTTACTTTTCTTCGCAATTTAATAAAAAATTTTAAACCGAAATTCCCAATATTGAAATATATTTTTTTCGGTGAACATTTAAAGAAGATACAACGAATCACCTTGGGCAACACGAACTATCTGCTCGAAAACACTTTAAATTCTGCTTTCGATGGCACAGCTGCCGGCGGAAGTTGTTGATATTTTGTTAACAGATTTATTTGCGCTTCGTGTTCACGCTTTCATTTGCAATTTTCCACTAGAGCTTCGATTTTCAGTTCGATTTTCTCGCTTTTCGATTAACCGGAGAAGTGGTGCCTCTCGGTTGCTTTGAATGTATTGTCGGTACAAAAGAAATCAAAGCATTTGAGGGAAGCTGCCATTTTCCCTGTCAAACCCATTTCAAGTGGGCGCCAAACAGTAGTGTCCTTTGGGATTGAGTAGGAGTAGGTGGAGGTCCTTTTGTGCTCGAGGTGATGGTGGTAGCATTTTGACAGTCCCTTTCCCTCAGTCAGTTTGGGAGGCGCCCAAAAGGAACTCGGCTCTGTCAATCTCCAGCAGATTGAAGTTGATTTATCCTGTGAAGGAGGAAGAGGCTTTAAAGTGGCTTTAGACAACACAGCAATGTCCGCAAACCCCAATGAAATTTTTATTTTATTTTTGGCCGGCTTAACTTGTGATACCGAAATAATTGTTGTGTGAAAATTTAAGGAGGATCCTTTAACAACTTCTGGGGCTTTCCACTTGGTTGCGTCGCTTCGTTTGAAAGTGCAGGAAAAATGTAAATTTTTCATATGGCTTTCCAGGGCATAATTAAATTATACCCCAGGATTATTTTTGTCCATCTCCTTGGAGGCTGTGGAAAAACCTGTGCAGCGGAAAATCGTTTGTCACTCTTCGTCGGCGGCCTGATGCTTTCGTTCCTGACGTTCCTTTGACTTTATGCCGCTTTGAGGCTTGTGCAACATTCGGTTTTTGTTTTTGACACCCCTGTCTGCGGGTTTCGGTAGACTTTTTTTGGTTTTTTTGTATCAAATATATTTATTACGTTTTTTTTTGTCACTTCAAAGGGCATAATTTGTGTTGGCCCTGGGAAAAGGCTTTTCATTCGATGAACTTTGAGGTTTCTTGGAGCTCTTTAAATTCAACTTATAACTGTCATTTCCACATCACACAATTATTTTTGCTGAAACTCAGACCTTGGGGAGTTTCAACTCGAAAATAATCTTCCACTTCAGACCCAATTAGGAGAATTTATTTTTCAACCCTTTGACTTATTGTTTTCCATTTTTGCTTGTCCTAATTTATTGCTTTTGAAGAAGCACTTATATATTTTTTTTTCGTTATCAGAAAAATTATCATAGGGGAGTGTAGGGTAAGGTGACGAACGATTCGACTTTTGAATGTAACTTTTCGAAAAATCAATATTTTTCAAAAATGTAAATGCAGAAAGTTGCTTACATCTTTAGAGCATATCTCTGTAAAATTTGGATTCGAAATTCTAACGGAGCTAAGTCCTACAGCGTTTAGAGTGAACCATCCTTTTTTTGCACTTTTAAAAATTGTAGGGTAATGTGACGAACGATTTTCTTTTTAATGTAACTTCCCCAAAAATCAATATTTTTTAAAAGTGTAAATGCAGAAAGTTGCTTACATCTTTTGATCATATTTCTGTAAAAGTACGATTCGAAAATCTAAGGGAGCCAAATCCTACAGCGTTTGGCGTGAATCATCCTTTTTTGCACTTTCAAAAGTTGCCAGATAAGGCGACGAACTAATAAATACACACTAAAACTGTATGCAGATGTGCGAATTATTTTTTTTTCAAGAATGGATGAAAAATTACAATAATATAATAAAAAGGTAATTTTAAATTTAACAAAAAAATATTAATATAAAAACTTACAGAATTTGAACCAATCTGAGAATAATTGTTTAAAAAGTTCAATACCACGTCGTCGGATTCCTTTGAAACATCAACACTGGCTTCGTTTACTTTTTTAATGTAACGTCTAAGAGTGGGTTCCGAAATTCCTTGTTCATTTGCAACCGAATTAGTCGACCTACCATGGAGCTTTACTAATTTTATTGCCTGCAACACTTTTTCGAGTTCATTTTTTTTAACAAACTTTGATTTAACTGACGACATATCTAAAACAATACGAAAAAGCAATAAAACTTCATCAGTTAATGTTATTCGGTATTATAATAGTTTTTTTTACACATAATCAACGATAACAATTCAAATTCTTGAATAAAAAAAGTTCGTCACCATACCCTACAAAAAGTTCGTCACGATACCCTACAAGCTAGACTTGGAGCAAAAACGGTGTCACTCTTAAACGGTGCAAACAAAACAAACGCCAAGTACCAAAAACTGTTGAGAAAGATCTCATTTATACGTGCATACACTTACCTGATTTTATTTTTCACTCCTCTTCGCTCTGGCCCTGCTGAAACACAAGTAAATTGAATAGATTTGCTAGTTTGCGCACCACCTTTTTAGAAAAAATTACGTCACGAACAAATTACGGGACTTCTTATTAATATTACTGTAAATACATTGTCGACACGATAAGGGGAGACGACTACATTTATTTCGAATTTTTGTCGTGACGTCATATGTGAGATTCGACGAGTTCGTCACATTACCCTACTCGTCACATTACCCTACACTCCCCTACCATTTAAAATTAATTGAAAATTTTAATAGGCTAACTTCAGACGGGAAACCACTTTAATATTTTAACATATATATTTTTTTCGTGATTTATATTTTATATTTATATTCCCCTCATTTATTAGTTTAAGAAGCACTTATTTAAGAAGCACTTATATTTATTTATGTTTTCGTTGTCAAGAAAAGTTATCATACCATTTTAAAATATTTTAAAATATTTTCAAGCTAAGTTCAGACGGGAAAAACCATTGTATTTTTCTTTATGTTTTATTTATATATATTTTTGTTGGCCCATATTAAATACAGCATTTTTAAAACCCTTACCAATTTTCCTTTTTCTCCTTTTTGATAAGAATATTTTCCCCTCCCTTTGTTGTTTTTTCGTTTTCAAAGCTCCAAGATTATTTTAGCTGTTGTCCAGCTCTCGCTTTTTGTTTTGTTTTGGTTATGATATAAACTTTTGGCCGGCTCTTTTGTGGGCCGAACGCCCACGTTTTAGCATTTGTAAATCAAGCGAGACAAGTTTATCGTGGCCTTTTCGGTGGCAGCTGCTCCCACTCCCAGGGATTCGGAGTCCGCCAGGGATTGAAGTTTATTTGAGTGACTTTTATATTCCGTTTGGTATTTCGTACTTCGTATTTTTGGCACATTTATTGGGGTTCCATGCAATGCAACGCGTGATCCACTCCAGACTTTTGCGAGTGGGCGTAATTAACACACAGCCATGAAGCCATAACGCAGCCCCGCGGGCCAAAGGTCACAGTCGAAGCCCATAGACAAGAGCTGCTGATTAATTGGTTTTATATCGAGAACAATTTCCCGCGGCGCCTTTCGTTTGTTTTTCGCAACTCGAATCGTCGGGAATCGGAAGCCACACTGCAAAGGATGCCGCTGTGCAATTTATCAGCCAACTTCCAATTAACACTTCGCTTGGCCTTTTCCTCGCCCAACTTCTCCAGGTTGCGAAGTCGCTTTCCACTTCGCCAGGGAAAAGGCTGTGAAAAGGAAATGATATGAAAACGGCAATGCAATCAGGACGAGTGAGTACTTTAACATGGAGTACGACAGCCAATTAGCTTAATTAATGTCTCTGTTTTTCTCAATAAGGGGAAAATTGAAGGAGAAAAATAAAGTTGCGAAAAAAAAGGCTGGATGAGGCAAGATTTTGAAAAAGCGTAGATTTGATTTTGTTTTGTTTATTAATACCTATCGAAATGTAAAAATTCTTTTCAAATGGACCATTCATTATAAAGTTATGAGTAAATAAAAGGTTGCGCAAGCAAACAGTGCAAGCAGTTTCGCTGTTTAACGGGTATCTGAGAGTCGAGGTATTAAACTAGAGCTTTATGTCTTGTTTTTAATTCTTTTGCGAATATTTCAGAAAGAATAATACAATGAAACCTCTTTTATAAACATTGAATACAAAAGTGAGTACACAAACTAGACGCAACCCTTTCAATTGTAAAACCTAGTTGATGTCTGGACACAAACCAACTATCCACACTAACTTGATCCCATCGACACTAAGCCTCCCAAATATTTACTCCTTGCTCGTTCTGTACGAAATGGAAACGTTTATTTGCTTAGCTTAGATAACAACAAGTGCGACCAAAGTCGTTAGTTTATGTACAAAATGCCAATACCAAATACAAACTGCACTCGAGGGCCCGAAACTAAAAAACCAACTCATTCTGGGTTATTGCCAATCTAACTGCAGTGGCACTTTTAGTTTTCAGTTTGGTTCAGACTGGATTGGATGTGGATGGGATGGCCAGGGGATGGGGGATCCAAAAAGTGGGTGTTAACTCGGTTGGTTACCAACAGCCCTGCATGAGACCCAACTGCTGGATGGCCCCGCAGCCA
Organism: Drosophila lutescens; assembly: GCA_037075285.1. Lineage (NCBI taxonomy): Eukaryota > Metazoa > Arthropoda > Insecta > Diptera > Drosophilidae > Drosophila > Drosophila lutescens. The sequence goes on from JBAMCF010000468.1 coordinate 26,681, forward strand.
ACGCGATTCTGCATGTAATCGGGGAAATTGCTCTGCAGCACTCGCATCGTATTCCGCTTGTAATCGGGCACCGCATGGGTCACCAGCTGACAGGTTTGGCTGCGGTAAACTGGCTTGAAGTTCGCCTCCGCAAACGTGGAGTTCGTGTCCCAGCGGTAGACCTCCGCGTCGCCCTCGTTCCGGAAGAAAATCGCCGAGCCATTGTCCGTGCCGATGATGACCATGCGACTGGGCTTCTTGCCGAGATCTGCAAAAAAAAAAAATTAAATATAATTTATATTTAAATTATAATATAAATGTAACCAATATTTATAAATAAGCTTGTGTCTATTTATTACATTGGTTTTTCTAAATATATAGTTTTTTTAAGTTCATTGGAATTAATTACGAAATATTCTTCATTTTAGAACAAAAATTCTTCAAAATAGTACATTTACTTTGTTATAAAATATGCTATAGAAAAAAGACTATTTTTCTAAAAATATGTTCTAAATTCAGATGATTCGTCATTATTTAAATATTTTGGTTGTTGAATTTGTAGATGTTCAAAATGTGCAATAATGATAAAAAAAAATATACGAATTCATATTTAAACAATTAATACCACTGACTAATTTGAGAAAATTAAATTAATTCAAACATAAAATAATAAAATACCTACAAAATTTGTGGAACTAAAAATATTCAAATACCAAAATAAAGTATATATCAAAGATTCATTTGTACAAGTAAAAATATTAAAAAACCTTTGATATTTTTAATTATATTAAAAATTAAATATTTTTTGAAAAAATTGTTTATTCTGATATTATTAAGTAACCTATACTTTTAAAATAAGTCAATCAAACTCACCCAAAATGCGTCCATCGGCGACTCCACTGCGCAGATACTCGGATTTCAGGGAGAACAGTTTGCTGGTGCTCAGGTACGTAAAGTATAGCTCCGTGGTGCCGCAATCCCGGCGGATGAGGGCGATGTAGAGGACATCCCTGGACCGACAGCCGGCGGTTACTGCCTTGGGCAGCACCACCCTGAATCCACGATCCGCTTGGAGGTTATAGACGATAATGGCTCGATTGGCGGCATCGCTGACATAGACAAAGCATCCACCATCCGGGGCATAGTCCACCACGAGATATTGGAGACGAGAACTACTGGAGGTTAATCCCTCCAGGGAAACGGTTTTCAGCACTTTACCCGTCTTTACCGACATGGCCACCACTTTGGGGGGACACTTGCGAACCGGGGTTTCCAGGGTATTGACTATTCCGGTGTCCAACACCCAGAGCACCTCATTCTGATCCACCACCAAATCAACGACCGACTGCAGAGCCTTGCAGTTGCCCTCCTCCTGGAGATCCCAGCAGGGATAGGGCTTAAATGTCGTAGAACAGGTACCAGGTTTCACATTTGTCTTAACCAAAGTGGCTGGAACTCCCTTCCGATATCTCGGCAATGCCAAGTAAATGGTATCTCCAATCAGCTGAGCCCTCGTCGCAATCACATTCTTGGGTATAAACTTCCCAGAACTCTTGAAAAGCGACTTTGTGCTGGCGCAGGGAAACTCAAACTGTCCACCAGTCCACTGAATGGGCTGCGAATCGGAATGGGCTCGATCTGGAGTCCACAATCCATACTTGGTGCCCTGCGAGCGGGCCAAGTTGGCCAGCCAAAATCCCAGGATCAGGGCCAAAAGCACTTTCATTGTGGCGGCAATTAATACTCTTAATAATAATAATAGTCTAGTCTAGCGACGACGTGCGCGTTGTGTGCTCCCCAAATTGGCCAAGTGGCGTGCTTATATAACCCAAAAACCCCCCAAAGAATCGAATGACCACAGAACCGGCAACGTGCCTCGCGACCAATTCTCAATTTTCAAACTGAAACTGATTTTTTTAGCCAGCCGAATAACCTTGACCAAAGCTCAGCCACAAAAAAGGGGGTAGAAAGCAATTAAAGTTCAAAAAGTATTTTATTTCATCTTTGACTTTTGTTATTCATTTATTGACTTTGTAATTGAACAAAAGAATATTTATTTATATCAAATAAGTAAATTTAGGAAAAATTAATATAAAAATATAAAAGATTAAAATTGTAAACAATTTAAAAGAATAAAATGAAAAAAAAAATTAATAAGATGTAAATTTAGGAATATAATTAAATCAAGATAGTCAAAATAAAACTCTGCATAACTCTTGATATAACTATGTAATTAAATTTCTATTTATTTCCCGGACAAAAACCACAGGAATTTTCCAAGAAAATCTAGGCGACCAAGGAAAAGGGATACCTTCCTCCCATTCTCCGCCCCAATTAACCAATTGACTTTCGCAATGGCATTGCAATTACTGCAATCAATTGAAAGGGGAATCCCTACAAGTGTCACCAGATTGCCAGAGATATTTTTAGAAAATTAATTGCCACTAATAAAATGACCTCAGACAGTGATTTTCAGCCAGCCAACCATAAATTGGCCAACAGAATTTAGAGAAGTAAGAGAGTAAAATCCCTACATCCTTGGGATTTCCCCGCTGAATTCCTCAGCCATTTCCATCAACGTAATTGTCCCTAAATAGGTTAAAGCCCTCGATATGGGCAGAGACAACCCGGAATCGCCCCAAACCAAAAACCAACGTGTTTGGCATGTTAAATTGTCAGCCGAAACCCGCATTCCGGTTGGCTTTTCCCCACTTTTCCCCCACGCCGAATGATTTATACGAGACTTATAGCCTATTTACACTAGGGTGGAGTTATGGAGTTATGGGGTTATTGACATAACCCTGTTTTTTTTACATAGGCTGTGTATAGGCAACTAGATGTGGGCAAAAGTAGAGTACTTTTAGGGTCTTTGGTATTTCTGAGTATTTTTTTGTATTTTTCGGTATATTTTGTATTTATTACCTATCGTTGAAGGTCCATCCCTAGTAAAATAAACAACAAAAACAACAAACACTAGATTTCATTACTCGATATTTGGAGTTAACCCAGTGGAAACACTTTTTTGGAGTAATCGGGTTACTGGCTCACTCGATAGGTTACCCCACATAGTGTGACTAGACTATTACATACACGCAGAGCACAAAAAATTGATGACAAGCATTTCCGGGGCTACTCATCTGACATAATTTATGTAAACACTTACCTCCAGCCAAAAAAAACGAAGAGGAGAAAATATTTGGGGGTAGATAAGAGACAGCCAGGCGACTGCCGGACTGACCCCCATTAGCTGGGGGAAAAACCCAACCCAATCCTCGGGAAAACCATACCCAGCTTACCCTCAGGCCATTTTCCACACATTACATTGACAGTTTTCTTTATTTTATGGCCCGTTTAACGAGGCGTATGCGTCATGTGCGACTTCTTTAAAAGCACGCTGAAAAGTTTACCTTTGTTTATATGTGTGTTTGTATGCCAATAAATATCCAATTGAAAACGCAAATAAGCCAATAATATGTCGGGAGCAGAAGAAAAATGTGAAAAAAAGAATTGTCTGTGGTCACGTTTGATTTGGTTTGGTAAATGGGCCGACTTTTTGCTGAGAAAAGCGATTTTCTTTTACCGGGAATTTCTCATAAATTAAAAACAAAACTTCTTCCAAACTTCTTTGGATGAAAGCAGCTTATAGGGTGGGTAGAAACTTAAAAGTTACTCTCTAGTTTTGCGACTTAAATTTCAAATAAAAATCCTAATTTAATATTAATTATTTTTTAACCTCCAGTTAGTAAAAGTTTTCTGACACTAATCCTAACTCTCACAGTTTTAAGTGAAAACAATTCAAATTAGATATGTTAATTTAAAACTAATTATGTTAGTTTCAATTGACTTACGTTAGTCAATGAGTCCCTAAACTAAAATGAGGCGATTTTAACCTCCAGTTAGTAAAAGTTTTCAAAGTCTAACCCAAACCATTACCGATATAAATAAAAATCATTCAAATTAGATAGGTTAATTAAAGAGAAATATGTTAGTTACAATTTAATTAACTTACGCTAGTCAAAAAGGCATAAAACTTAAGAGAGCCCATTTTAACCCCCAGTTAGTAAAAGTTTTCAGACACTAACCCAAACCCTCAACGTTTTAAATCAAAATCATTTAAATAAGCTGGCTTAAAGTGGTTACTAGAGGGTATTAATAAGTCATCAGCTGGCGATTAGCATTAATCTTCCCATACATTTCGCTGCTTTCGCCTAATTTATGTGCTTTGCTTTCACTTTGCTGTCTTTCTTTCGTCGGCCAACTTTTTGTTTACGTCTGCTTAAAGTTGTCCACTGTGGTTCTTAACCTTTTGCCGAAACCGAAGCGCAAATGGTTCGATGAATTGCCATAAATTAGTGCCTTTATCCGGTGGCTCATCTTTGTTTAATTGTTTTGCAATAATTGAATTCATTTGGCCGGTTTGGTTTGGTCGGTTTCATCTCTGACTCGCCGGCAAATTGCTCTTGGCAGCTGGCTGCATATTGAATACTCACTTTACTCGCAAAAACATTGCAATCAATGAACATTTTTAAATTCCCCATTTATACGCATCTGTCAAAAACAGGGGTAGAATATTTCCAAGCGAGTGGTTATTTGGTGTAACATAAATAAATATACCCTTACTGTAATACAAAAATACTTTTTTAATAAATATTTTATTTACTTTCTTCTATTTTATTTTTGGTAAAAATGTTTAAACAAATAAATGTATTTTTATTCAATAAATATTAAAAAAATGAAAATTAAAAAGAAAATATTGGAAATATTTTAAATTAATTACATAATTAAAACAATTGATTATACAAAAATTAAAATTATAAAGGTGCTATATAATGTAATTCGCTTCTTCTGTAGAGTATAAATTTCTAAGTCGTGTGCCTCGTTAAATATCCATTTTGATATTTTTGCTTTTATTTATGCTGGAGCACATAAATATTTATCTACAGATTCAAGGGAGATGTTGCCCCAACTGACTGACAATCCCGCCCACATAATATATCATACAAAAATATATATATCGGCATGGATTTTTGGCCATGTGTGTGCTATAAATTCGGGGATTACGATCAGAGGAGAGGAGGAAGGCAACTTATGGCAGTTTATTGAAACGGATTTCACAAAAATTCAATCTGCATGTAAGTTGGCATTATAGACTGTCCCTGACCCTGAATCATCCTTATACCCATACCTCCATTCCGGAAAAGGGTTATCAAAATATGTGTTGACCAGCCGCTGGTCATTTTCTTTTTGTGTTGCTTTAAGGAGATTAAACATTTTGGCCATTTAATGGAAGTGGAAGCCAAGTGGTGGCCATAATTCGATGCACGTGCTGCTCCAGCTCCCAAAAAAAGACCAGAAGACGCAGGACAAACAAAGGACTCACTGGACACCGAATAATCCTCCCTCCGTACTCCGCCCACTCAAATGTGTCAAAGCATTTTTTATTATTTGTTATTATTCGAAGCGTGGGTTTTCTTTACGAGGTCATTGTCCATATGTCTGGCGGACAGGCGCGCACCTTTAATGTAATCCCCCTCTAAAAACCCTAAATCCGCCTAAATCCACAAAGAGCTATTTAAGATGATAATAAAAAAAATATGTAGAAAAAAGTTTGGTTCCAGGGGGCACCCGGATTTGAACCGGGGACCTCTCGATCTGCAGTCGAATGCTCTACCCCTGAGCTATACCCCCGACTTGGATACCCAGAACTCGGAGCGCCCTATAAACTTCGATGACTAAGATAAAATTTTGCATTCGCAATTTATCTTAAAATAGAAATGAAATAAAAATCAATTTAAGACTCGAAGTGTTTATGAATTGTTTAGCGAGAAACGAGAAGCTCTTTGTGTGATTCACCATTGATTCTCTCTAGTATATTGCAATCTTATCAGCGAATAATATGCCCCCATATCATCATCCCCCCAACTTTCTCCTTTTAGCACCCCAACCTCTTGGCAAACTGATAGCTGCAGGCGGGCTGACAGATGTTTTTGTCAGCCCCGAAATAGCTGGTAACACAAGCCAAGTAACCGAAACTTTCTTGGTAAGAGAAACAGCAGCAGAAACTCAGATACAGGTCACAGACGTCAGCATTGATATTGAACTTTTGGGCCACTTTGGCAACTGTCTCGCATTGACCCCTGAACTTTGCCTGCCAAAGGGTGAAAACTTGGGCTTCTATTGGATGCACTAAGGATCGATGAGTGACAAAAGCAATTTCTATATTTTAACCCATTTTAGTCAATGGGGTAAAAGTTACTAATTAAGTAGTCATTAAAAAGTCTTATAACTTTACATTACTTTATATTAGTAAAAATAGCGAAATAAAAAGAATATTAAAAATATTATTGAACCATATTTTGTTCATTTACTAATCCTTTTCCAATCTAATCTTAACCAGAAAAAAGTTGAACTATTTTTTTTTTAAATAAGATATGTTAGTTTCTAACATTTTTGGTAATATAAAATATATATAGCTTAAATATGTATTCAATTTAGTTTTCTGAATCGAATAAAACAAAAATTAACTAATATATGTAAATTTTCTGTTAAAAAATTAAAAAAAACTATAATCTATAAATTCTTGTTGCTAAAAATCTTAAAGAAAATAAGCAGAAAGTGGGTTAAACTGGAAAATCTCTTCTATACGAATTTCCGCATGGCTAAGAAATAAATAGAAAAAAGAAAATAATAGAAAATAAATTTAGATATTAATAAATGGTAAAATACAAATTAGATAATAAATATGTATAATATTTAATTTTGAATGTTCTATTTATTTCTTTCTGAAACGAATTAAATGTAAATAAAATAATTGCTAAGAAATAAATAGAAAATGCTTTAATACTATTTTAGATATTAATAAATGGAATATTATAAATTAGATAATAAATATGCATAATATTTAATTTAAAATGTTCTCTTTATTTTTCCTGAAACGAATTAAATATAAATAAAATAATCTTTATAACAATCAATGTGTGGGGTTAAATTGGAGACTCTTTTCCGCCCGCATTTCCGCATTGCTTAGAAACCGAGAGCAGAATCTGGCTTAGAGGTCTGGCCGATTTCCGGCGTAAGCCAGACGTGCTGGCTGGTTGCTAACCATTCCATTTGGTCAACCATTTCCACTTCCAGACACCCGTGTTTACCAGCTCTTCTAACGACCTTGCTGCAACACGCTCTTTAAAGATTGCTGCACAAATCGCCGGCTTTTAAATATAAATGCAAGTCTTTCGGCCGTTCAGACAGTTTTATGTTCTGGCCAAACGTGGTTAATCGAGTGTTGGAAATCTTTTGCTCTAAATCCTTTTAAACAAATAGTACAGAAAATGTGGCAGCTGCAATTGCTGCTTGTTGTAGTCTCGGCCTCCTTGGCTTTCGGGGGCTACAGTTCCTCCACCGATGAGGCTGGCTCCACAGATGCCTCCAATTCGGTTGGTGGCTCCAAGTGCGATAAAAACCCGCTGAGTGAACTGACCTTCCAGCTGAGCGGCAGTAGCCTCCACTGGCCCTGTGAGTCCACCAAGAATATCTACGTCCAGTCGGGGAGATATGTGCCCCGGAATGTTATAGTGACCCGTGCTCAACTGCAAAGGGATTCGGCCTTTGTGGCTCTGCCCCGGTACAAACAGGGCGTGCCCTTCACCCTCGGCAAGGTCAATCTGAAGAAGGGCGAGTGCTTGACCAAGATAGCTCCGTATCCTTGCTGGGCCATCCAGGAGGAGGGCAACTGCCAGGCCCTTCAATCCGTCGTGGACATAGCTGTCGATCAGAATGTGAGTGCAATTAACGCCTGTATTGTTTTTTGGGAGCCTCATCCGAACTGCAATTTCTGCCTTTAATTACGGATTGATGTTTTTTCGGGAGTATACTCTTCAATTCTTCATGTCACTTTTGATGGGCAACCTCTGATGGCTTTAAAATGGTTTCTTTCATATTTTTATCGTGGGCGGTGAAAAGGGTAGCAAGGATGATATTTTTTACAAAATAATTAATTTTACTTGTTTGTAGATTTTTTTAAAAGGTCTGTTATTTTTGCAAAATAGTAATAATAATAAAAACTTCTCTATAATAAATGGAATATATTTATCAACACGTAAAAATTAAACACTCTAAAAATATTTTTTATACTACAAAAATTTGTTTAAGAATTTATTAAAAAATGTTTGTAAATATTGAATTATAAAAGTATTCTTAAACAAACTTGTTAGTATCATCACCAAAACCAAACAAGTTTACTTTCTTAAAAAATTAAAAAAAAACTAGAATACTGAACTTAAAGAATATTTAAAATATTTAAAAGATAAATAAGGATTTTTTTGTAAATTAATATGATTTTCAATGGTCTGTTATTTTTTCGATTTATAAAAATGTATTAAGAAGTAGATTTTTATCTAAAATATTTTTTTTTAATTTTCCAAAATATGTTGGATGTTTTAGGGTACTTTTTCCCCCTTAACCCTTCCGCAGGTCACTATTTTTAACTGCCCATCCTCGCTGAGGACTACCAAAAATTGCATTTTTAATCAAATAAACGGGGGCGCCGAAAACGAAGAGCTTCAAATAAAATTCATGTCTGGCAATTGGCGGCGCCAACTGAAGAGAAAGAATAAACGGATAAATGGGTGAAAATGTGGTTATGCAAATGGAATATTATAAAAGGTCAGAGGGCATCGGTGCAGCAGTTGAAAAGTGCCATGAAAATGCAGTGGAAAGTTCTCAGAAATAAGCTGAGTTTCATGGGAAATGACAGGCGATTTTGTGTGTATTTCGTTGGAAATTTTCAACTTTGATGGTTGTCAGATTGAATTTAAATGTTTAACATTCCAGTCAACGGATATTGTAAAATATTTACATGTTTACTTATTGAAAGCCACACACAAATGACCTACTTACGATGCCCAGCATAAATGCAACTTAATAATTTCCTTCAATTATTGCAGCCGTCAATTCGTTCTCATTTAATTGCCATTCTCGTTTAGCTGCATTTATGCAAATCATTTCTTTATTTTATTTACACAAAAGTCGACACAACAGCAACAATAACAACAACAATAGCAAACAGCAAACACACAGAAAACGCAACTGTATTTATTTATTTATTTGCACAATTTTCCATTCAGTGCTTTTCGCTGATATTCATTTTATTGTACGAGTGTGGAATTTTTAAGGCCAACAACATTTCAATTAACAGCCGGCAAATGAAAACATTAAGAACAATGAATATAAGCCGCAATTGATAGCAATTAATAATGGTTTATTTGTTTATTTTAAAGGGACTTCTTTGGGCCTTGGATGTGGGCATTGTCAACACTTTGGAGCAACCTATCAGGAGATGCAGCCCCAAGATCGTGGCCATAAACACGGCCAACAACAAGGTGGTCAAGAGCATCGACCTCAGCGACCTGGTCACCTCCGAAAGTCGCCTGCAGTTCATCGTGGTCGACTACTCCAAGGATAATAAGCCATTCGTGTGAGTTTTATTATTACTGCCCATTCAATTTCGGTTTTTTATTTAGGAAATTTATGAAAGAGTCTCTCACCTTTATTACACTTTTATTCATTTGAATTAGAGCTTAATTGCAAAGCCCTTCATCTCTAAAATGAGTCTGAATAATTTATTTGTACCTATAATCTTTTACTGATGACTCAACTGTGAAGTTAATATGTATATTTTAACTTTTTAACCACTCAAATCGTTTACATAATTTATTAAAATATTTAAGATAAAAAATAATACATTTATAATATTAAAATATTAAATAAAATTTTAAAGTTTACAATTTTTAATTTTAAAATAAATAACTCATAAAAAAACTTAAAAAAACACTTAAAATATGAAATAATATATATAATAATATTTATTCGCAAAGTTTGAACCAGATAAAAATTTTAAAAATTTATTAAAATATTAAAGATTATTATTTTACAATTTTATTTAAAAAAAATTATTTCAATTTTACAATTATAAAATTAAAATCATTATTAAAAACATAATTAAACACTACAAATAGTAAATATAACATATTCGTATAAGAGTATCATAAGAGACTTCCAACCACTAAACTTATTTAAAGAATTTATTAAAATATTTAACAATTCAATTTAACAAATATAATATTTTTTATATATTAGAGATAACCATTTTACAATTATTAAATTAATATTGATAAAATATTACAAATACGCAAAGTTATTTAATATTATTATAATCACAGTTTTATAAGAGAGTTAAGTACTAACATTTAGGTACTTCTAAGATTCAAGAACAAACTAAACAATACTAAAATGTTAGATAAATGAATAGAAAACCAATTAAAAAGGAATTAACCACTTAGAAACCTCATATCTTATCTACATAACATGGTTATCAAAGAAGCCCCTCTCTTCCTACCTTTTCCCAACCAATTAAAAATGAATTAGTCGCATAATATCTTATCTCATCTTACTTACTATTATTATTCCTTCCCTCACATCCCACAGCTATGTGGCTGATGCCGGAGCACGCAGCATCCTGGTTTACGACATCACGGGCAACAAGTCCTACCGCATTGTCCTGCCCAAGGCGACGGCTCCCACAAGCGATGTCCTGTACGTGGCCCTCACCTCCAAGCCGGATGGAACCTCCACCCTGTTCTTCAGCTACCTGAGCTCCCCACGTCTGTACTCCATTAAGGGTGAATACTTGAGAGTGGGTCAGGGCGCCGGTTCCATCATCGATGTGGGCCCCAAGCCCTATGGAAAACAGGCGGTTCTCCTGGGAGCCGACGGGGGAACCTCCCTGTTCTTCCGCTACAAGGGCGAAAATGATATTTACCTGTGGGACTCGGAGACCTGCTTCAAGGCCGCCAATCTGCAGGAGGTTCAGCGGGGTGGCGACTGCCGCCTGTCCACCCAGGTTCTGCCGGGTCACAAGCGCTTCATGTGGGCACTGGAGAGCAACTTCCACGACTTCATCTCGGATCGAACGGGCTGCAATGGAGCCTCCATTGTCCTCCATCCGGTGGTGAGGGAGTGCGACGATTAGGCCGAGTTAACCCTGCCTGTTTAGGTTTAAGATTCTATTGAATTGTTGTCGTTATTGGGTCTCATTAAAAAATTTGGTGAATGTTTGAAATTATAAAAGTGTCGGGGAATTTTATTATTATTTATTTTGGTGATTAAAACATAATAAATTCATTTGGAATGGGGTGAAATCAATTTGGTAATTATTTTGGATTTTTTCAACCGTTTGTCCATTTTTAAGGGAACTAAGACATTTTTTTAAGTTTTTATATTAAAAAAAAATTATCATCATAGGCATTTATTTTTGATTAACACATCCCTTCTAAAAATTTTGGCATACCTTTAAATAGAACCCTAAATTATCTGTTTATTTTTATTTTATATTACAAACAGTGCTCCCCAAAAGTGTCCCCATTGTAATTTACATCCCATTATGAAATCAAATCGATATTCAAAATATTAGTAATTATCATCATAGGCATTTATTATTTAATTGACTCATTGATTTTACAACTTTTCACAAAGCAATTTCTCATCATTAAAATACTGTCCCTCTGGACAGTTGTAGATCCGCAATTGGTGATCGATGCAAATGCAGTACTCATCATTGGCGTTGCTACCAGGACAGCTGAGGACCTCAAAGTTCTGGCACTGATGGACTCTATCAGTCACGCAAGTTAGGATGCTGGGATCAACGTAGAAACCAGTTGGGCAGTTGATAACCTGCAGTTCTCCATCGACGCATTTGCAGTACTCCCGCTCGGAATTTCGGAAGGGACATTCGTATCGGTCGTTATTATGGCATTTCTTGGGTTCCTCAACTAATAGATCCCTGGAATTCTGGAAACGAGATGCAGGAACACAACTGTAACTGTTGAAAACGAAACCCTCGCGGCACTTCATCATCAGGGGATAGAGATCGGAGTTTGTAGAATCATTTACGCAGACATAGAAGAACCGATTGTCCGCCAACCAAGCACCAACTTGTCCGGATCTTTCGCAGGTGAACTGCTCCTTGGTGCACTGATCACTTTCGCGGGGAAGGACGCATGAATCCGAGAGAGTGGAGTAACCAGCTCCATTGGAACAGAGACGCGGGGTCTCCACACTCTGATCGCTGCACTCGTGATACTTCCGGCAATCGTAGGGATCCGGGAATACCCCCTCCTGCTGGCAGTTGAAAGGACCCCTTTTGGGCACCCTGCACTGCGATTGCCAGGTGCATCCGAAGGTTCCCTCGTCGCTGCAGAAGAAACTGTGATCTGACTCACAGCCCAACATCGATACGGTTTCCCATTTTCCAGTGGCATCGCGAAGGCAATAACCCAAAGTGGTGCAGTTCAGGCAAACGAAGCCTGGGAGCCGCACATCCTGGCAGGGATTATCATCAGCTCTGGTGGATCCAACTGCCAAAGCAGTCACGAGTAGAAATACCGAGTAAGAAGACCTCATTGCAAAGACTGTTGGTTGAGTTCATGGGGAGCCCATCTTTTATAGCAACTTTATAACAAGTTTATAGCACCTTCTAATCAGACTGACAAATGTCTTTGACTTAATTAAATAGATAAGCTCGGAAAAGGTCTTATAAGTATTATCAAGTTGGTAAAGTACCGAATATTAAGACCCAGAATTGAAGGAAAATTACTAATATTTAGTTATTTGGAATGCTGAAAAGTGATCGGAAATATGGTATTCAAAAAGTATGCAACTTAAATTTCGTTTTAAATCTCAACTAGAACTAAGTTGATGTTTTAAAATATCAATTTTATTTAAAGACATGTTATAAGAATAACAATCAACAAGTTCCTGCAACGCAGCCAAAAGAAGTCAAACTGAAGATGGTTCCTCCAGAGCATCTGGAATACTGAATATCACTGCCCTTATCTTGGCAATGATAGTATCCTGCGCAGTCCGAAGGATCCCCAAACAACCCATATCTCTGACATTTTTCAGAAGAGGGATCCGAATTGGGCAAATCATCGTCATCAGTTTCGTTCTTCAAACAAAGTTTCCGGTCAGTATTAAAGATAGATCCAGTTGGACAGTAATTCTGATGCAATTTTCCATCGATGCAGAGGCAAAAGGTATCGTTTGTAGAGTTATTGGGACAGGTAAATGGGTTATAATCCTCCTGGCACTCCACTGTTCCAATTCTACAAATCAATCGATTGGAATCGAAGTTGGCTTCCTTCCGGACATTTCCAGATCTGGAGGTATTTATTCTGGCACAAGCAATACTCATCCACATCTGTACTTATGGGACATTTAGCAATCTGGAAGTTGGTACAGTTGGTGATGTCTGTAGAAATGCAGATTTGGATTGTATCATTAAAGTAGAAACCATCTGGACAGGATTTATCGGCGTCATCCAATTGAAACTCCTGGGAATTTGCCTCTTCAAAGCTAACAAATCCTTTTCCTACTTGAAAAGACAGAAAAATTAAGAGAAAAACGAACTGTAGAGCTGACTCCATACTGAAAACTTTTTAAATGAGGTCCATTGCACTCTGTCTTATATAGGTCGAGATAATCAGGCGGAGAATGTTTCGCCATAATTAAAAGATAAACTGCAAAGAAGTACATTCTAATAAAAGTTTATGACCTTGTCGAAGCAATTTTAGCTTCACTTCTTCTGCAATGCATTTTTTTTCTTTTGGTTTCCAAGAAAATTAGATAAAGGCCACATTGCTAGCTTGCAGTATTTAATAATCCATTTTATAAGTCGGTATAAATTAAATAGATGTTATATATGGTTCATCAAGTTCTTAAGTCTCAAACGAATCTTTTCTATGTAGATATTAGACAATATTTTTGATCAGTATTACAAATATATTCCATTGGGCACTCATTCCGGTACAACTTTCCAGAGATACTTTAATGGAATCAATTTTTTTTCATAGTATTTTAATTATTTTCATTTTTGGTTTGGTTAAAAAAATTATCAAATATATAAAAACATGCTCTTTTTGTAGTTCTTTTGACTATTTATTTTATTTATTTATAAGTTAAAAGGTTTCTCTATAGGAGAACAGGTAAAATACAAATCTCCATCCACCTTAGCAAGTTCCCAGGACGCAGGAGGACGACTCGGGACGATAGTAGGTTCCCTGTGGACAGTCCATGTGCCTCAAAGTGACATTCAGAGCTGAACAATAGTAGTACTTCCTGCAATCATCACCATCGGCTATCAAACCCACGTGTTGGCATGTACTTGGCATCACAGAGAACTCCCCATCATTGGGATCCTCGATGATCACCGAAGGATCATCAGTGTTCGGTGGCAAAACATTCGACCCACTGCGGCACACATAATCCACAAAGGTCTCGCCATCATTGCAACGATGAAGCGAGGGATAGATAACAATGGTATCATTCAAGTTCTGATTAACCGTCGACTTGCAGACGTAGAAGATATTGTTGTTAGTGGGCCAGGGGGCCACGTGGCCGGCATTGGGGCAGTAGTACTGGCGCTGCAGGCAAACCGTATCACTCAGGGTCAAAGTGCATTGACCTGTCCTCGCATCGAAGGCTCTATCATTGCCACAATCCACGGCAGCTGCAACCAAAGTGGCGCCCACAAAGTAGCACATGTGGTACTTCTGGCAATCGTAGGGATCCGGAAAGATCCCTTGCGAGGTGCACTGGAAATTTCCCTCGATCCCAAACGGATGACATGGTCCCGTTTCATTGGTGCAGCTTCCCAGCCGCGCATTGCAGTAGTAGCCATTCGCCACATCGCAGGACTCCACCGGGATGTTAACCCATCCGTTCGAGTGACGCACACAGGTGGCCAGCAGTTCGCAGGACTCGCAGATGGGCCCCGGACTCTGGCGACCTTCGCAGGAGTTCGTCTCGCGCGGCTGAATGCGCCGGACGGTCACAGTGGCTCCCATTAAAAAGGACACCAGGTTGAGGAGTAGCTATAGAAGAAATAATATAAAAAGTGGGTAAGTACAATACGTATAAATAAAAGAAAAAATAAAATAAATTATATTATATAGCAGAGAGAAATAATATAAAAAGTGGGTAAGTTTATATAAATAAAAAACAAACTAAAAAATAAAATAAATTCTATTATGATTTAAAAAGAAAAAATTTTGAAACATATATGTATTTATATAAAATTAATTGGCAATTAAGTCTTATTTTTAATTTTTACTATAGATATTGAAAATAGTTATACCCGTTACTCGTAGAGTAAAAGGGTATATTGTATTCGTGCAAAAGTATGTAACAGCTAGAAGGAAGCGTTTCCGACCCCATAAAGTATATATATTCTTGATCAGGATCACTAGCCGAGTCGATCTAGCCATGTCCGTCTGTCCGTCTGTCCGTCTGTCTGTCTGTCTGTCTGTCTGTCTGTCTGTCTGTCCGTCTGTCCGTATGAACGCTGAGATCTCGGAAACTATAAAAGCTAGAAGATTGGCATTTTGCATACAGATTCTAGGAGTTCCTACGCAGCGCAAGTTTGTTTCAAAAAGGTGCCACGCCCCCTCTAACGCCCACAATCGCTTATATACGATTTTAAAAATTTCAATATTTCGGAAAAGTAAAAATGCAGTTTTATTGTGTTTATCAATACCTATCGAAATGTAGAAAAAATTTTTCAAATCGGACCATTCGTTAAAAAGTTATGCGTGTTCAAAGTTTCTATCTCGATCTCCCTCGCACTCCCTTTACCTGAGTAACGGGTATCTGATTGTCGGGGCACCCGACTATAGCGTTCTCTCTTGTTTTAATTTATAAATGTACAAACAAAACATTAAAAATTGATTTTTGTTAATTTGAACCCAATTTAGAATATTTGATTAATTTTATTAGAATTTTATTAAACTAAATTAAAGATATTTTTACTGTAATTTTATGAATTTGTTATTAAGTAAAAACAATTCAGGCCAAGTATTTTTTTGTGTCCAAAGTTTAGCTTTTTTGATACGACCTTTTTTCGTTATAGAGAAGTTTTTAGCAAACTCGAGGTGTACTTAACCAGACAATCTCTTTTAAAAATCCATAAGCCTTTCCATACTTTTAATGATTTATTTAAAAAAATTTTGATGTTTTTTTATAAACGTGCAGCAATTCAAAGATAATTCTATAATAAATAAGGTTCCAAAAAATAGTTTCCTTTTAAAATATGAAAACCTTTTTGGTTTTTGGAATAGGATTAAAAGGAAACTAATTAATGGAACCCTATTGGCTTATCCCATACCAAAATCCCAAACTACTTACCAGGCTCACTAGTATTTCCTTCCAAAACATGATGACGTATTCCGTTTTTATTTCCCTGGTTAGTTTGGGTGTTTAGGTGCTTAGGTCCAACTCCCACGAGAATCTTCGATTGTCTGATTCCTCGCTCCTCTGGTGACAGCAATAAAAGCCCCGAAAATAGCAGACTTTAGATAGCGTTTTTATATCTTTCGTGTGTTTGTTTGCCTATCAACTTTCAAAAGTCAATGGGAGTTGGGCAAAGTGACAATCGCAGCTACGATTCTAATTACAACAACTAGATTGGAATGCCGCAATGGTGAGTGAGTAAACCATATATTTACTAGAAAAAAACCCATCTTCATTTGAGTGGAGTGGCTGTTTAATGAGTAAACAGAAAGGGATTTGCCATGGTCCAGATATTTAGAGCACTTTTAAGTGTATTGAGATAAATATTTGCCTTTCATTTCTTTCAATAAAGATGAAAAAAAAAATCCAACGCACTTGTTTATGTTTAAAAGATTAATAAATATTTAAGTTTAATATATACTAGGCTGTACAAATGAAAATATCTTATAGACATGACTCAATTACATACAAAAACGGTTAAAGGTAACTTAAAATTGGAGAATAAATAAAACAATTTAGGTTATCTTAAATTCAATTTTCACGTATTTTGACATTTAAAAAAGAAGATCGTTTATAATAAAATGTTATTGCCATAAAGAATTTAAAAAAATTAAAAATGCCAAAATAAATAAACCTAAACCTAAGCACAGCAACCTAAAAAATTAAGCCCAATTTATGGATCATAATAAAATCATAATATAATTTTAAATATATTTTCCAATCAGAGACCAACGGGCATGGTTGAAGTCACGGCTAAGCGTTCATCAAAGTTTTCCACCACTTTCAAATTTTAGTGGGAGTACAGGGCTGGTCAAGCACATTTTAAGGGAAATCCCTTCCCCCATCTGGTCACACCAAACACCCCCGCAAAAAAATTCGGAGCAGGAGCAAAAGGACAAAGGATGACCAAGATTCCGGGCGTCAGCAATCTGGAGTTCGTCCGCGAGGAGGACTTTGTGGAGTACTACATCTTCCCCAAGATCCCCGACAATCTGCAGGCCGAGGAGGGCATTCTGCGCAAGCTGATGCTCCAGGTCCGCAATGAAATCAACGCTATTGTAAAGGAGAAATCCTTGGAACGAAGTTATCTGTGGCACAAGGACGAGTTCCAGCTGCAAATCAGGCTGGGAACGGCGGAGGAGCGTCTGCTGAACGAGGAATCGAATCCCGAAGAACAGGCGGAACTGGGTATACAAACTATTCTCTATAAATAGCCCAAACTGCATACTAATAAGTGCACTTTCTCTTCTCCTTCCCAAAAACCCCGCCCAGGTGACCTCCCTCCACATTTCCATGGCGTCACCCATTATGGCGACAACATCAGCGACGAGTGGTTCATCGTCTATCTGCTCACCGAGATCACACGTGCTCGCGGGGATTGCATTGCCCGCGTCAGCGATTCGGACGGGGAGTTCCTGCTCATCGAGGCAGCGGATGCTCTGCCGGATTGGGCTTCCCCGGAGACCTGTGAGCACAGGGTTTACCTAGTGGGTGGCTGCCTGCAGCTGCTCCAAAACTCCACCGCCAACAGCCAGCAGGAGAAGCCCCTGACCATGGCCTCGGCTGTCCAGCGTATACGTTTGAATCCCACCCTGTATCGCTGCTCGCGGGAGATCCAGTCCTGCATTGATTCGCGACTCAAGGAGTACCAGATTGCCCAGCCGCACTTCTCTATACATCGCCAGGTGCTGGAACTCCCTCACAGTGCTGCACAGCTTCTGAAACAGCAGCCGCGACTCCTCTCCTCTGCTGTGAGGGCCTTCTGCGAAAGGGATTCCCTCGATGTCAAGGCCCTGCGCACCATGCGCTACTTCCCACCGGAGGCCACACGCCTGCGCACGAACGTCCGGTTCACCCGCTGTCTGTACGCCATGCTGTCGCACCAGCAGTATTTACCCGAGAAACGACTCGGCTGGAATCTCGCCGATCCCGTGGCCCAACCAGAGCGCTACAAGGAACAGTTGCTAGGTGTGAAGCTGGCCAGTGGCCTGGAGATACTAGCTAGCCAAGCCAAGCGCATAGAGGGCCAACAGCTGGAGGAGATGCCCGCCTGGCGTGCGTATGTGCGGAGTTTGCAGGGCAAGGGCTACTTTAGGAACAACATAGAAGGCAGCGCCGAGTACCAGGAGCTGCTAGGCAAGGCCAAGGATTACTTCAAGGGAAACCAAGCCCGCTTTCGCACTGCTTCGCGGGCTGGCGCCGAGATCCTTGATATCCTGCTCCACCCAGCGGAGGCCGCCTGCGAGGAACTGCGCGACGAGGGGAACAACCTGCAGCCCAGCGACTCGGATGAGTGGCTAAACATCAGCGCCGAGGACTTGGACTCCATGCTGCAGGATCGCTACGGGCCCAAGAAGCTCTACAAGCCGAATGGCCAAATGAATGCCGAGGAGTTCACCAAACAGCTGGCGGAGTTTCTCGATAGGCAGTCGAATTACGAGGGCATCGAGCACCGGGGTCTCGAGGAGCCGGAACTGGATTCCGACGATGATGAGCCGCCGCCACAGGCCAAGACTTCTACGGGATTGGGGGGAAAGGTGAAGAAGAATCCCTCCATGCGAAAGGCCTGTCAGCGCAACTCGCTCATCCAACAGGAGGAGCCGGACAGCACACATGTGCGCAATTTCCTGGACTTTGTCATACCCGAGGACAACTGGGACTCCACCTCCGAGATGAGCGACTATGCGGACGAGGACGATATGGAGAGGAATCTGAATTCGCTCTCCGGCGGCGGCAGTGTTTTCCCTCTGGACCGACAGATCCAGTCGTACATGGAGCAAATGGATCGGGAGCTGGCCCAGACCAGCGTGGGCAAGTCCTTCACTGGCAAGCAGAAGAAGGCAGCGGCCCCGCAGGCGGACGAGGATGATTTCGACGACATCGAGGACTTTGAACCGATCAATATAAATGTCAATACGCTGCGAAACATGATGGATAGCTATCAGTCGCAAGTGGGCGGCGCTGGTCCAGTCTCAAATCTTTTCAGCGCCATGGGCGTGGGCATGTCGGCTGGCGAGGATCAGGACCAGGAGCCCAAGGATATCTCCGAGTCGGCCGTGTAAACGGGTTAAACAGGGATTGTAGTTTCTAGTCTTAAGTCCATCAAGTAAATATATATGTAAATGTGAATAATTCGACTGTAATGTGAAGAGTTTTTCTTAAAAGCTACGATTTTGATAACTAATCCTTGGATGCAGGCACAAAGTTTCCATAGTCGCGACGCACCTTCATGGGCGGCTCGTTGTTGGGTGGATCGCTGCGTTGTTGGTGGTCATGGGAGCGCTTGTAGCCACCGGATGAGGAGCCTCCTCCACCGCCGCCTCCTCCTCCTTCATAGCGATCCCTGTGATCGCGATTATCCCTTCGATCTCTGGGATCGTATCTGTTGTGCCGGCGATTGTCTGGGGGATTAAGTGGATTGGTTAGCTATAAATAGGTAGGGAGATACCTGGGAGTACTCACCCCTGAATCCCCTGTCCTGGTTGTTGTGGTAACCAGCTCCTCCGCGCCGCTGCCATCCCCTGTCGCCGCCTCCCCTGCGATGTCCATTGTAGCGATTCTGATAGGCATGACCACCTCCTCCTTCTCTGCCGCCCTGGTAACCACCACCACCTCCTCCTCCGCCGCCGCCTCCTCCGCCCATCCAGTTCTCCACAATTGGCGGTTCCGGCAGAGGTTTGCTGCAGTGAGCCATAAACTCGGGATCCTCGTCTGTGAAGCGTCCCGCAAACTCCAGCTCGCAGGATTCCAAGAAGTTGACGTCCTTTTCGATCAAGCGGTTTATTTTTCTGTTCGGATCGACCATTATTCTGAGATATATCTGAATTATTGCCTCTCGATTGTGTTTTTCATATGTTTCAATGGCCACCAAACACAGCTGTTGGTGCGTTCACCAACGTTATTTCAGTCACTGTGATTTTCGGCAAGTCACGATATCGGTGTGACAGGCATTTAGCGGTTAGAAAGAATTTTATGTTATTCTTTTTAAAAATAACTAATAATAAGAATTAATAATTAACTAATAATAAGGTTGATTTTATAAAAATAAAAATTAAAATCTTTCACAATCACAAGCTGAACGCACCTATTAAATATTAAATAAAATATTTAAAATAACGAAAAATAAAATGAAAAAATGCAAAGCTTTAAATATTAAGATTGACTTATTTGAATCAAGAATTAGAAATATTCAAAACTGAGTCACTGTATTCAAAAGACCTGGTGAACGCACCCATTTAAAAATGTCACTGCAGTATTTTGCCTCCCAACGCAGTGCGGTCACACTGCTCGAAACACGATTTTTGCGGGGGCGAGTTTTCCGCGGAAAAATGCCATTAATTAAACAGACAAACAACTACCGATGCTTCACCCGCCAGCAGTAGACAGCAGAACATGTCCCCGCCTCGTCGCCACAGCAAATCACGGATCACAGTCCACACGCAAGCAGAGAATCCGGAGGAGCAGCAAGGCAGGAGGTACCCCCAGAGGAGATTCCAAAACTAACCGCCATGGAGCAATCGGTGTCCGCCCGCTGGCTGCGACGCTATCGCGCCTTCTTCCTCATCCTGCTGCTCATCGTGGCCATCCAACTGTTCCTGGCCTACAAATCCCTGGACATTGTGGGCGGCGGTTCGGGCTCCGGCTTCGATGCGGTTGAGCCAGCAGTTAGTACGCCATCTCCACCTTCCCAGGAGCGACTCCAGGCTCCCGCCAGAACCAAACTTACTGCCCAGCAACTGGGCTTCCAGCCAGAGTGCGACATCCTCGCCCGGGAGGCCATCTCCGCCCTGCAGCGCGCCAAAACGAAAGACTGTCGAGAACATATCGCGCACATAGCCTGCGCCATCCAAGCTGGCCGCTTCTATGCTCCCCAGCTGAGGAGCAGCTGTCCCGCCGGTAACCACACGGCCAATGTTTCCCTGGGCTGCTACAAGGACGAGAAGGATCGCCGATTGCTAGCTGGCTACTACAGCAGCTCGAAGACCTCCAATTCCCCCGCCAAGTGCGTGGAACTGTGCCTGCAGAGCGGCTATCCCTATGCTGGTGTCCAGTATGGACGCGAGTGCTTCTGTGGCTTCGATACGCCCCCGAGGGCAGCTAAGCTACCCGACTCCAGCTGCAACACCAAGTGCCTGGGGAATGCCAAGGAGATCTGCGGGGGTTTCTACGCCATGAACATCTACGAAACGGGCATAGCCAGTGAGTACTGTAGGGGAATTCGATGCAGTGAGATATCTGGTACCATACTACGTGTTTCAGAAGAATATTGCTCTCATTTAACGCTAGATAACTTAAGTTCTATATAGAATGGAATTCTCAAATCACTTCATATTCTCAAAGATTATATTTTCCGACTGGAAATTCAGTATTCACATAATTGATTAGTTATGAACGCTATTTAATAAGTCAAGACAAGTCGATTTATATTACCTTTATAGAGTTTTCCTGATATTTAAGATAGCTTATTTATTTATTTTAAAGCTTTTTACATAAATCTTTGCCCAATACCACGCAATTTTAAGACCCGATTAAATCGTTGATCATTAGATAACTCATATTACAGATTTATTTAGCCTAGAATTCCTATTAACGTTTTCTTAATAGTAAAACTAAGTAACTTATTCATTCTCACAATATATTTGTTTAATATCTGCCTTATACACCCATCACAATTATTATTATTTGTATAACCTGCTTAGATAGTTGATGTTAAGATAAGTAATTCTCTAGAGGAAGATAAATCCTAGCAAAATTACCAAATAATGTACATATATTTCTCTTGTTAATAACAGAGTAAAATATCATTTAACCACCTCCATCTCTTGCAGAGTTCACCGCCCAGCTGGCGGCCACCACTCCTCCGCCGGGAACGAAGCGCGTGCGGATCGCATTTCTGCTGACTCTCAATGGCCGAGCGCTGCGTCAGGTGCATCGACTGCTGAAGGCGCTCTATGCTCCGGAGCACGTCTACTACATTCATGTTGACGAGGTGGGTTCAACGGCCGGATCTCGGCAATTAAACCGCGCTCAATTAATTGCGCTTATTTGCACAGTTTAACACACTGACGGCTGAAAATAGTGGGCCACTAAAAATGATTTATCTATGGTATGGTTTTCAGTTAAATCAGAAATGCCTTGAACTACATAGCTACTGGTTATATAAGCTGGGTTGTTTATTAAGAGGAAAATGCACAATCAGCACTGCATTTAATTCACATTGTATACTAATTGCTCGGCACAGCCGGTTTATGAAAATGTCTACGTAGAAGCTTTGATGCTTTTTATATATATGATTTAAATTAATGTATATACTTATCTTATAGCGCCAGGACTACCTGTACCGGAAGCTCCTTGAGCTGGAGTCAAAGTTTCCCAACATACGTTTGGCGCGAAAACGTTTCTCCACCATTTGGGGAGGAGCCTCTCTCCTCACGATGCTGCTTCAGTGCATGGAGGACCTCCTGCAGTCCAACTGGCACTGGGACTTTGTGATCAACCTGAGCGAAAGCGATTTCCCTGTGAAAACCCTTGATAAACTAGTGGATTTCCTAAGTGCCAATCAGGGAAGGAACTTTGTGAAGGGCCACGGCCGCGAGACACAGAAGTTCATCCAGAAACAGGGTTTGGACAAGACCTTCGTGGAGTGCGATACGCACATGTGGAGGATAGGAGATCGCAAGCTGCCGGCTGGGATACAAGTGGATGGAGGAAGTGACTGGGTGGCACTATCAAGACCCTTTGTGGACTACGTTACGCATCCTAAGGAGCAAGATGAGCTGCTGCAGGCTTTGCTGAAGCTTTTTAAGCACACCCTACTCCCAGCAGAGTCCTTTTTCCACACGGTACTCAGGAATACCCAGCATTGCACCAGCTATGTGGACAACAATCTGCATGTGACGAACTGGAAGAGGAAGCAGGGATGCAAATGTCAGTACAAACATGTTGTGGATTGGTGTGGATGCAGTCCGAATGACTTTAAACCGGATGACTGGCCCAGGCTGCAGGCCACGGAGCAGAAGTCCCTGTTCTTCGCCCGAAAGTTTGAGCCCGTGATCAACCAGGCGGTGCTGCTCCAGCTGGAGGAGTGGCTCTATGGGCCGTATACCAGCGAGTACGCCAATCTGCATGGCTACTGGCAGTCGCTGTATCACCACGAGGATGTCCATGGATCGGGGGATGATCTAACCAGGAGTATAGGAGACAGCGTAATGCGTTTATCTGCTCGACAAGCTAAATTGGATCCCCTGGAGCTGATAGAACTCACTCACTACCTCCACCGCGATCAGTACAAGGGTTTCCTGGTGCGTTACCGCGCTAGGGGATCCTCTGGGAAACCTCTCCACCTGGAGACTCGCATACGTCCCATGCAGCAGGGCAAGCTGGCGAGGAATGCCCGCTTCAGCAAGAGACTACGCAATTTCGAGGTCTCCACGGACTTTGATCAAAAGGAGCAGGTGGCGCGCAACTTTGGCAAGCTCTTGGGTCCTCAAAGTGATCTTCTGCTGAGCTACACACTACAGGCAACCGCGGATTCTGGAGCAGCCTCCCACTCGTACAACCTCACCCTGCTGTGGATAGATCCGCTGGGTCGTCTGCAGGATTTCAATGAACTGCATGTCGAAGACTCCACCAGCGATGTGATAAACCACTCGAAAACTCTGCTCAAACATCCCATTACACCGGGTATATGGACAGCCAAGTTGATAGGTCGCAACTCTATCTATGCGCAGCTCAAGTTCCTAATTGCTCCAGTGGCCTACTATAGGGGATACCCCTTGGAGAAATCCTCTGAAGCTGAGCAGCTAAACGCTGGCTTGGCTGTGGCTCTGCCAGAGGATTTCGAGATGCCCTTGGAGTGGCAGCAGCATCTGCAGACCGACGACGAGCAGTTTACCATGCGCGAGGAGTCCCTGGCGAAGGGGAGGTTGCTGGGACAGGAGCTGCACAGTTGGATTGACGGATTGGTGGCGCAGTTCTATCATCTGCGCGAGAGCTGTGTGGTGGAGACGGACACGGAGATCTCCCTGCCCCTCTGCAGCGATACCGCCTGGAGTTCACTGGCTCCCGATCCCAAGAGCGATGTGGATGCCCTGCTCAAATGAGCCGTTTGCCATTTACCACTTTTGTTATTAATTCTCTAGTGTAAATACTCGATATGCAATTAATCATTTTTGATAGCTCCTTTTTCTCCTCAATGTTTTTTTTTCGATTCGTATAGATTGTTGTGATAAATGTGAACTTGTAAGCGCCATCTCTTGACCGCTCCATTTGTAATTTGATTTTTTGCAATACTAGAGCATAGAGCATTTTTGAACTAGTTAAGTTAGTTAGGTTTGAAACGAAAGAACGACGAACGGAGGCGCCTTGTAAATACGCAACGCACTGGACACCAAAAGAGATCGCAGATTGCAGCCAAATATCAATTAGAATCCAGAGTTAACTGTACATAAAAGTTAGCTAGATGCAATTCCTTAACTAAGTCATAAGCTAGCAATTGAATCAGTTGTATATTCACAAACGTTTCTTCGATTTTCTTTGATTCACATATCAAGATTTATGCAAAATAAATGAGCAATTCTACATGTACTAAAATGGTCGTTTAAAGATTCATTCTGTGCTCCTCTTTTTTGTATGTTTTTGGCGGAATGCGGAACTTTTTCGGGGGCCGGAATTCCAGGTATTTGATGTATTTAGTAGGTTAGAGACTTAAGTAGACTTAAAGCCAAGGCTATTTGTACTGCCGTTCGCTGCTGCAGCTGCTGGCGGGCAGCCTAGATGCACAGATCCTCGTCGGGATCCTCCTCATCGAAATCGTCGTCGGCATCGGGTGTGTAGATGATATTGCCCTCGGACGGCTCGCTGGTGCTGGAATATATAAATTTATATGAGTAAGGGAACTCTTTTTCTTTAAGGGTCTTGACCAACCGTTCGTATGGCAGGGTCAGAGCATTGCGGGCCACCACCTCATCCTCGTCTAGCTCGATTTTGAAGGTGCTGCTGGCCGGTTCGGGGGTTTGCTCGGTCTCCGGTGAAGGCTGCTTGGGTGAAACACCTGCCTGGGCTAGGCCACCATCCAGTGGAGTAACCTGGAACTGTGTTTTGGTGACCTGACAGGAGAAGCGTCTGTTGGACACTCCGCCACCTGGTTTTCTTGATATCAGGGACAAAAGCTTATCCGTTTCCAGTCGCAGGACCAACTCAGCTAGATATTCACATCCCGCCAGGATGTACTCGGCATGGGGATGCTGCAGGTGCTGCGGTGAGGCCCACAAGAACACCCGACGCACATGCTCCGAGCGACGCAGGCGGTTGAGGAAGCCAAAGATGAAGGCGGGCGATTGGTAGCTCAGCAGGTCCGCTAGCGTAGGGAGGATGACATTGAACCCGGTGGGTTTTCCCGATCCCGGAGTTCCCGCATCCAGATCTACGCCAGATTCTCCCGCCGCCGGCGTGTTGTTGTTGTTGTGGTTGGCGCACTCGGCGAGCAGGGCATCAAAGGTGGCCACGTGCTTCAGACTGACGCCGGTGGGCAGGGACTTGATGGTCTCCGCACCCTGTCCCTGCTCGTGCAGCAGACTGCCGATGAACTTGGGGGCAATGCGCTCCCGATTTAGCTCATCTTATGGGGTGAAAAGATGAAAGGGGAGCAGGGAGGCGGTCTTTAGTTGGCATTCGGCTGGGTTATCATTGAACCTAAACTCACCTATTACGAGGACCACCTTTTGTTTGGTCACCAGCAGGTTGGAGAGCATTTTGCCAGCATTTATTGGGTGATTTTACTTTATATATTTCAAAATTGTAATTGTAAATTGTGCTTTTTGCCGAAGCTGCCTGTAATGTTAAGGCAGAGGCGTTAGGGTATTTCACTGCTGTTAAAAGGGTCACACTTTTGCTGTAAAAGAAACCAGGGCTGGGACTGTACATTTTTGATATGATTAAAATAAATTAAATATTTGTATATTCCCTAAAAATTAAAGTTAGCTTTAATTAACAAAAGTAAAATATTATCAGACATAATTAATTTTTAAAATTTATATATATATAACATTTTATATCCATCCCTGGCTGTCCCGCTTTTTCCAAATGAGTAAACAGACAAAAACAAAGTGAATAAAGCGGTTAAACGGATCGAGTTACAGTTTAAAACCCTTTGATAGTGAAAGTTTGACCTTGTCCTTGTCGTATTTGTAATAAATTAAAGATCAATGAGTGTGCCGCCTTATAAATGAACTAGTTAAAATAATGCTGACGTATTAAAATTCGGTTCTTTCTTTTTGTTGCCAAAATTGTCTCTTTGTGTTTGTGCCGCTTTTGTTCTTGTCTTTCACATAAAAGACTTTTCGGAAAAACAAATTCCAAATTAAATTAATTGGACTACTAACTAAAACCAGAATTGTAAGTTGAACTCTTTATTTAAGCCACGTCTTTGGAAACTCATTAAAAATAAATAGAACTTGGTGGCGGCTTTTCTTTAACACTCAACAAGTGGTTCACCTGTAGTTGTAGTGGTGTGTATTTTGAAAGTCTGTCTGCATGTGTGTTTTTGTTTTTACCGTTTTTATCGAGCTTCCAACGGGGAAAAGCTCGTGGAAATGGAAATGTCAAATGGAAGGGCCCGGAAAAGCGGGGGCGTGGGCGGGGCTTTAGGGCTTTCGACGCCCACGCAGCCTTTTGCAGAATTTCCACGGCTTTTCCTCCATATGGAAAGGCACACAGCTTCCTGCATTTTAAGCAGTTCGCTCAACAAGTTAAGTTTAAAGTGCGTGGCAGTCAGCAGAAAATAAAGAAAAAACTGGGAAAAACCCCAGAGTCATCGCTTTAAAGTCACTAACTGGCTGCTAAAGATAAGCGCTATAAGAAAGCGGTATTGAAACAGGCATTATCTGGGCAGAGTGAGGAGCATCAATCAAGTATACGCCATGTTGTTCTCACTGGGTGAGTCGAAATGCACATACAGTCAAACTCACCTAAACAGAACTTTAAGAATTTAAGGTTCTTTAAGAAAAAAGTGGTTCTTAAAGTTTGATAGACTTCGTATCTTTCAATATCTTACCGTATAAATCAAAGTTTTTTTTAGAAACTTATTCCTGAATACTTAGTGCTTATTATTCCTGAATACAAAGTGGATTAAGTTTAATTTAAGTGAAAAATCTATTTATCTTAAGTTGTTATGCTTTAACTACCCTAATTAATATATGGTAGTTATTATAAAATAACAGGTAGAGCCTATTAAATAAATCTATTAATCGCTAGTTTGCATTGTAAAACTTAACCAATTATATGTATGTTCTTTTATAGATATTAAGTAGGTAGAACCTATTAAATGTAAAGTAAAACTATAATATTAATGGATGTTACACAAACCTCGTCAACAAAATTGTAATGAAAATTAAATAGCAAGTATGAGTAGGCATTACAAAAAAGGTTCCAATTCTAAGGAATTTTTTCGTTCTGGGACAAAAAAAATAGTTCCTTTTAAAGGAGCTCAACTGCACTCACCCATTATTATGCATAGAACATTAAAGTCAAAGTCGCAATTGAAATGCCGCTCAGTGACAATAGTTTGAATAGACCAGAGGAATGCAAAATGCAAAAAACAAGAAACAAAATGGTCATCAATGCAGCCCCTTCCCGTCCAGAAACTCAACAACCTGATGCGGCATACTAAGCAGCATTTGTTGCTGGCACCCAACCCCCCTGGAATGGAATCCAATCCGCATCAGAAATTAAACCATATTATCCACACCGAATTGAACAATATGGTATGGGGGTATGGGGCTTATTGCATGCGAGAGATTCGAGAGAGAGATACGGAAAAGCTTTCATTTTTTAACCAACGCCGGGCGGCTGGAAAACTTTAAATTCAGTTGCGCATTGCACGCCAAAGTGTTCGGTTGTCTTTTAACCCGAGTGTCGTGTCGTGCTAACTAGTGTAGTTAGTTACTAGCTGTTAGTTACTAGCGATTTTCGTGTGTTGTGTCTTGGGGCAATTAACGTTGGACACTATTGCATGTGAACCTATTGATTAATCAGTGCATAGAACACCATGTCAAAGGATACGGATGTGGAACAGCAGGCTAGCAAGCCGGAGAGTGGAGTTGTCCAGGTGGAGCCAGCGATTCCCGAGGAGCCGCAGGCCACCACACCAACCACGGTGTCCACCACAACCACGGTGATCGCGGTGACGAATGGCGAAAAGCCAGTGGAAGTGACTGCGACAACAACACCTGCAACAGCAGAGCAAGTGCAACCTGCAACAACCATTGCTGGCATTGAATTGGCAACACCGACGGCAACAACAGCAACTGCACCATCAACAGGTAGACAACCAACCAACCCACCTGTGAATGTGAATGGCATTGGATTTTTTGGCTTCAAGTTTGATTAGTGCCAAAGTAAAACCAACAACCAACAAGCTATAGTCGTCGTCGAAGTCGAGTGTTTAGTTTTAGTAAAAGTTAAAGCTTAAAGCAAAACGCATCGAAAGAGAGACTGCAGACTGTACCATGCCCCGCATTTCACAACTACCCATCACGAACTGGCTGAAATTTCACTTTGCTTTTCCAGACTTTATTTATTTTACTTTTGCTTGCTGTCTTCGAATTTTTACGCTTTTCCAAAGTCGTCATCTTTTTGGCCGGGTTTTTACTTTCGGCGCGATGTGTTTGCCTATGTAGATTGTTTCGAGTTTCAAATTTTGCGCACGATCTGCTGCAACGCTTTGATGATTTTAGCGTCTTTGGCACGCCCACTTAACCCTAATAATTAACAATCATAATCGCAATTAATTAATGTGCCAATTAATTTCACTCGTCCCAAAATGGAGCACTTCGAACTGAGTTCACTGAGTGGAGGGAAGACGCGTGGCTGCTGATTTTTACCATTTACCAGCATTTATAATTACGATTGCCAGCTACAATTGTCTCCATGCCCACTTATCAGCCAATTTACAAGCTCACACTTGGCATGGAAGGCTTATTTGCAGTTTGCTCGGGCCCCGACTTGAAATTAAAACAGCATTTGCATACCAAACTTCAATTAGGGCAACAAATAGAGGCCCCCTTTATCGAGGGCATCTGAACCGAAAAGTTTATAGCAAAAGTGCAGTGGAATAATTCAGGGGGCTTGGAATATTCTAAATCGTAGTATTTTAAGGGATTTAGGGTTTTTTGCTGAAAAATTACGTTTTTACTTTTGCCAATTTCTTTTAAAGTATACATATGTACATATATGTGGTCCATATGCCATCATTGACCATATGGAACTGGAAAAGCTTATGTGCAGAAGTTCTTTGGAAAAACTATGTTTAGGAACAAAGGTTTTGAGTTAGGGAATTACGGTTTTTAATATTCTTACATTACATAGCTTTTATTTGTCAGAATTACTAATTTATTGGGTTTAAATTCATTTATACGGTACAGGCATATACATCATCTGGCCATCTGGAACTGCAAAATTCTATCCGAATAAAATATTTAGAAGAATATTTATGGTGGTTTTGAGTGACCATGGTTTTTATAAATAGAACAATATTTCTTTAAGTGCCTAATTTGATACCATTTGATTTAAAGTGGAGTTCAACGAATGAAACATTTGTCTACTTTCACTACCGGCACTTTTAATAAATTGAAATGAAGTTTTTAATTTATTTAATGTGCCAATACTGCAACATCAAACAAGAGGAACATACATATGCGATGCTATTTAAAGCGATTTAATATCAGATGGCTAGACTATCTCGAGAACAGACTGATAACATATTTGCGCCTGCCATAGAGATAAAGTAGGGAAATTCTATTCTAAAATTTGTGGTGTAAACAAACGTAAATGTTTACCCATAAATTAGGCAAATTAGGCAAATTATGAGTGGGCGATGAAAGGGAGAGTGTGGGTGTGTCCGAAAATGCCAGGAAATTTCAACCCAGCCGATATGTTGAGATCTTGTTTATAGCATTCGTTTGGGTATCATATATCTGGCGACAAAGGAACTGTTTGTTTTCATAACGAAATGCAGCAGCTGCCATTAATCCGGATCAGATGTACCGAGAGGTCTATAAAAATGGGTTCAAGAATGCTTACATATTCCGTAAACTTCTGGTCGCATGTTATCAGCAAGTGTTTGGGGGTTATTTTAATCTTTAACCGCAGACGACAGGTGGAAAATGTAATTGAATAGCGTTCTTAAGTAGCCATAAGTCATAAACTATGTGAGTGGAATATATATAGCCCCTTACCAATACCCCAACAATCTCTGGTTCTTAATGAGTTCAGCGATTAGATCGGGGAAAAATGCGTGCTATGCGTAATGGGTTCTATTTTTAACTCATCTTAACGGAAACCCCCGAATTATATTGGCTTTTGCAGGCAGTGGCAAGGCCAACATGGATCCGGCGCTGATCAACTTCAAGGTGCTCTATGTGCTCACCCAGCTGTGTGGACTGACGATGATTGTCCTGGTGGGCACCTGGATTGGCCAGCATTTTGGCGGTCTGGGTGGAACCTCCAATCCCGGCCTGGAGTTCAACTGGCATCCGCTGTTCATGACCATTGGCTTTATCTACTTATATGGCAATTGTAAGTGAATCTTTAAGCAGCGGAAGAGGTGCAACTCCACTCCTATTGATTAACTTTCAAATGCTAAAATGCTAATCTTCCCAACCCACAGCTATTCTCATCTATCGCGGCTTCCGCACCACACGCAAGAAGACTCTGAAGCTCACCCACGCCGGCATCCACATGGCCGCATTTATTCTGACGGTGATTGCTCTGAAGACGGTCTTCGATTCCCATAACCTGGTCAGTCCGCCCATTCCCAATATGTACTCGCTGCACTCTTGGCTGGGTCTTTCGGCGGTTATCATCTTCTCGCTGCAGTATGTCGCCGGATTTGTGGCCTTTTTGGCCCCGGGTTTGAGGGAGAACTACAGGATCGCCATGATGCCCCTGCATATTTACTTTGGACTCTTTGGTTTTGTGCTGGCCATCGCAAGTGCTTTGATGGGAATCACTGAAAAGGCCATCTTTGCTATGTGAGTTTAGTTGGGATGTATAGTAGATCATCTAACTAACCTGTAACCCTTTTTCCAGCAAAACACCGCCGTATTCTACCCTTCCCCCAGCTGGTGTCCTGGCCAATGTGATTGGAGTTCTGTATGTGGTCTTTGGTTGTCTGGTTGTCTACCTGGCCACTGATCCCGCTTTTAAGAGAAAGCCCATTCCCGAGGACACTGCCCTGCTAAACTCCAGTTCTGCCAACGAATAAGGACTCTTATCAAATCAGGACCCCAAATCAGCTGCAAAAGCTTACTTAAGCTCACAAAAACTGTGCACAAAACCAAAACGAAACCGAAACCTGATTTAAATTGAGGGTGCTATGTTGTATTATATGTAGCAAGTACATAACTTAACTTGACTTTGTACAATTCGGAGCTATCCACATATACGTGTACTTGGATCACCAGTTGTGCTAGGAGATTGAAAGCGAGTGCTCAAATCGTAACGTATTTAACCTCATGAAGAACATTTGCTTTGAACTGTACGAATACATCTATCTATATGTGTGTTATATATGCTTAAATAAATATATATATATTAATATAAGTCGCCATTGATGAGGATTCCTCCCTTGTGGCGATCCTCCAGCTCATCCTCCTCCTCCTGATCCTCTTCCTGGTTATCCTCCTCCTCCTCTCCAGCTTCCTCTTCGTCCGAAGTGGAAGAAGCCTTTGGTGCCACGTAGCTCGGTGCAAAGGGCAGTGTGTCGATGATCATGCTCTTTGAGCTCTTCACGCTCATGCTGACTTGGTCGTGATCCTGGAAGGTGAGATTCGGACCTATGACCACCAGATAGGTGGGCACCTTGCCCACTCCCTTGACCTCCGTGTGAGCCCGGTAATTGCAGCGAATGTTGAACTGTCGCAGGACTTTTGCCGTGTGCCTGGTGACTTGGATGTTGTCCAGCAGTCCAGTGGAGTTCATTCGAGAAGCCATGTTGACGGTGTGGCCCCAGATGTCATAGTGCGGCTTCGAGAGTCCCACAACGCCGGCCATGACGGGTCCATGGGAGATGCCTTAAAAAGAAAGGGATGTTGTTAAGAAGTATAGTTAATAAACCTCAGAAAACCCACCGATCTTCAAGCTACCCGACGAAAAAGAGTCGTACTCCGAAAATCGGACATTGTACCGAATGTCATACATAATTCGGAGTAAATCCAAGGCAAATTCGGTCATTACCAAAACGGCTCCATCTTGCACCAAGGCAAAAGGCTGATTAACAGTATCGCCACTCATTTCATCATCCTCAGTGCTACCAAAATGAACAGTCAGAACTGTAAAATAAAGTATAATAAATTCTATTATTACTGTATTCTAACAAATTCGGAAATAATTCGGAAACGAGTCCTAAGATTGAACATAATCGAATACAAATAAGATATATTATCACCGCTAGATCTGCGTCTCATTTCCGACTCCGTTTCGGGTTGCTTGACTGGAATGTCGATGGAGAAGTCGGTGTAGTGGTCTACTTGGAGGCCACAGGCCGCCATGTAGGTCCAACCCATAACCTTGATCTTCTCGATCTTGTACCTCATTTGGTATTCGACCAGGAGATCGTCAAAGCAGCATATAATCTCATGCAGAATCCTCAGCCCCGCTGTATCCGCATTGAAGTTCTCGATGGAGGCAAACATCACAGCCACCTTGGAGAAGGTTTCGGAGTAGAGCTGATCATTGGGTCGTCGCACCTTAAACACCTCGGCCACGTGGGAAGGTAGCATATTAGCCATAATGATCTTGACTGAGCGCAACTTGTCATCAGTCTGTTGGTGTGTCTCCTCGTAGCAAACTCGCATGCTGGAAAGGATTAGATTAAAAGGAATTCTAATATGTATTCTCTCACTTACAAGTAGGAAACCTTCTTGAGATAATTGTGGTGACGATCACGCATTATCAGAATGATGAAGAAGGCCACCAGGTACCAGGTGTGGGCATAGTCCGCCTTTAGACCCAGATCTGTGGTCTCTGAACGCTCAAAGGCGAAACCATAGTAAAAGTGAACGGTGCCCAAGTGGAGTGCAAGGATGACGAGGCCAAAGGTCATCTTGATTATAAGCGGACAACCCAGGGTGACAAACAAAAGACTAAGCACTATGACCACTGAATAGGTCACTGTCTAGAGGAATCGAAAAATGTTAGTTCTTAACAATCAGTTTCCTTTAAATGTTACGAACCCAGGGTCCAAAGCATTCAGCATACGACTTTTCGTTATGCAGATGGGCATCAATAATACCCAGCTCTAACTTGGCCACATCGCAGGAAAACTAAAGTGGGTACAGTCATATGGTTGTTCTAATCACACAGTAGTTATATGGAAAATATCTACCACTGCCTGAGAGGACATTACGTAGAGCAGGAGCAGTACCACAATGGCCAGTGGAACCCTTACAAAAATCGAATCCTCGATGCGTTCCGAGATCCTCAGAAGCCATCGGCTTAAGAAGCATGAGGGTTGCGACATGGGTGTCAGTCTTTTACATTGTCGACGGAGTTTCTTATAACCAGCGAGAAAACAAAGGATGAGTAGAACAAGAAGTATTCCGAGCAAGACAAAGATGTCCAAATCATCGGCTCTATGGGTTATAAGAAAATATAATGATCTCCTTATCATATTCCTCCCTAGGCAGTACTTACTGTTCGATCAAGTTGATGGTTAATATCGCCAGGCCCGCACAGCAAACCATAATCATGGTGTATTTCATCATGAGATCGGGTTGATTATGAAACCCCCATTCCGTCTTCCAGCTGCGGAATACGCCGAGGACGAGGTGGATTCGCTTGTTGAAGAGGTGTTCCTCACTGAACCCCTTGCTCTTGGTCAATCTGTTCCGCTTGCACTCAAAGATGCAGTGTCCCACCGCCATTTGCTCCACCTCCTTCATCATTTCGCGCTGGGCCTTGATCTGTATCTCCTCGTAGTAACCAGCGTAACTCAAGCGATAAGAGGTTATGGAGGCATTGCTGTAGTCATTGTCCAGATCGCCGGGTTCCACGGTATCGGGCAGTCGACTGCTGACCAGGTAAGTGCGGATTCCAGCTTGCTTTAGGATCGTATCATTTCTGGCCATCTCGGTTCCATCG
Source organism: Drosophila lutescens (assembly GCA_037075285.1). NCBI lineage: Eukaryota > Metazoa > Arthropoda > Insecta > Diptera > Drosophilidae > Drosophila > Drosophila lutescens. Next base: position 61,136 of record JBAMCF010000468.1, read on the forward strand.
ATAAACACATAGTGCTCGTCCAGCATGCTTAGAGTCCTCTGGGAAACGTGCACCAATCCAGGAAGTCCGGTCATCTCTAACCGATTGGTAATGTCCACATCCTTGGACCAGATGTCAAACTGCCATTTCGTAAGTCCAATGATGCCAGCAAAGACCTCACCCGAGTGCACACCGATCCGGAGGTTGATGGCCAAATTCCGCCGGCCACTAATGTCCTGGGTAATGCGAATCATCTCCAGCGCCTGATCCACACAGCAGGAAGCGTGGGCAGGAAAGTAGTTGGGTATGCCAGCCACACAGTTGTAGGCATCTCCAAGGAACTTGATCCTCATCGCCCGGTTGCGACTGGCGGCCAAATCAAAATTAACAAAAAGATCATGTAGGATCTCCACAAGTTGCGGCGCCTCCAGGGTAGTAGTCAAATGCGTGTAGTTGACCATGTCGGCCACCAAAATAGACACCTCTGGATAGGGTTCCAAGAAGAGTTTTCTATAAATTGGAACGATATAACGGATGGATATATATTATATTTTTAGTAGTTATAGTTATTAACGTACCTTGAAGTGGACCTAAGAGGAGTAAACTTCTTATCCTGATCTTCGATACGGCTGCAGATTTCCTCCTGCAAAGTGCGAATCATTCTGCGTGGTAGTATGGACTCCAACAGGGCCTTTTCCTTTTTCATAACAGTCTAGAAAAACATTTATAGTTCATTCCTTTTTTATTAGGAATGTGGGGAACTCACCTGATATACAATGTTTTGGTATACCAACTGGTATCGAGTCAGTATCGAGCGTCTGAGGCAGTAATCACGAAGTACAGTGAAGTACGAAAATATAAGATTAAGAATGAAGAGATATATCGCATAGGAGCCGAGCAGGGCCAGCGAAACTTGGTCGTTGAGATACTGCATATACCAAACGAAACCGTAGTAAACTAGGGAAACCGTAAAGCCCAGAATATATACACAATAACCCTTGAAGAATGCGATTGGTAGAGCCATGTAGACACAGACCAGCACCACGTGATCATAGGTGGGCACTATAGGATATGCCGATTCAAGGTGGACGGTCCCCAGGAGATCAGAAGAGATGTCTGCGAAGGAAAAACTCTTTGGATTAGCTAATAACTGTGATTATTAACCACCACACCCATTATGGTTAGAAAAAAGGCCATCAGACATGAGATGAGGAGGTGAACAGTGAACGAAACATCCTCCTGCATGCTGCCTATCATAATACATGGAGTTAAGATCATTATTATAAAATAGGGAACCAATGAAACCAGCACAATATCCTAAAGGAAATAAGAAAAGTTTGTATTCATTAAAAGAGAGTAAAGAGAGATAAACCTACCCGGACTATTGAGAGCAAGAGTACCAGGTGAATTATCATCAAGAGTTCTATGTGCCAAATAACGCGACCCACATTCGCTATCATTGTCAGCTCCCGAAGTCGAGAACAGGCCAATTCCAGGCGAAGATTTCGACACTTCTTCTAAACTTGTCGGGATTAGATGTCAGGATATAGTAGTAAGGACGGGCAAGAAGGAGGACTGTTTACCCTTAAGTGCCGGCACTCCAATCCCTTAATGGTGCTCAAAGAGCGGTAGGCCACCACGTCCTCTTGGTATCCATCCATTTAGAAGGTTAAAATAAAAATCAAGTTGAACTATTCTATTTTACTACACTTCTATTCTGAGTTATGAAGCAGAGAATAAGTACAGTTCCATAAATATATTATTTCAATTTCACTATTAATAATAATCTTTTTTAGGCTCTTTTTCGTCCATCCACTCCAAGGAGATTAGGCTACTTTTACTTTTCAAATCGTCACTGTGGTGATGGTTCTGAAACTGTAGATTCTGGTCCAGAGCCACCAGGTAAGTGGGCACTTCGCCCACACCCTTCACATACGTGTGTCCTCGATAAGTGCACCGGATGTTCAGATCCTGCAGAATGTTCGAGGTGCTCTGGGTCACGTGGATGGCATCCAGCACTCCTGTGGAGCTCATCCGAGAAGCCATGTTAACTGTGTGACCCCAGATGTCGTAGTGCGGCTTCGAAAGTCCCACAACGCCGGCCATCACGGGTCCATGGGCAATGCCTGAAGTCCCACAAAAGAAAAACAATATACATAAATAAATAAATAAAAATCTATACAAAATAAACTAGGTGGAACTTACCTATCTTTAGACTGCCGGTCAAAATGGAGTCCTGCCCAAATAGCACACCCTTAGATCGAATCTCCTGCATAACCCGCAGCAAGTTCAAAGCGAATTCAGTCATGACCAGGACTGTATTATCAATCTGGTTCAGAGATGCCTGGGGACGTTGCCAAGGCGTGGCCACCTCATCATCTTCCTCATCATCAATGGGGGCAAAACGCACAGAAGCTACAAATAAACCCAAGAAAATCCGAGAATAAGTTGGAAAACAAAATGTGTAAGGAGGTTCTGTTTACCGGATTTCAGCGCATTTTCTGTTTCTCGGTTGCTTGAAAATGGAACGCTGATCGACAAGTCAGTGTAGTGATCCACGTCCAAACCACAAGCCACTAAATAGGTCCAACCCATCACCTTGATCTTTTCGATCTTGTACCTGGTCTGGTAGTTCATCAGAAGGTCATCAAAGTAGCAGATCGTTTCGTGAAGAGCCCGTATCCCATACCTATCCGCCTGGTAGTTCACGATGGAGGCGAACATTACGGCCACGTGGGAGAAGTTCTCGTAATGCAGTTGATCGCTACGCCGACGAGTCTTGAAAACCTCCGCCACGTGGGAAGGAAGAATGTTGGCCATAATGATCTTAATGGAGCGTGTTTTGACCTTGGTCAGTTCGTGCTTCTTCTCGAAACATATGCCCATGCTGGAGAAAGGGATTGTGATGTATATCATAATTTATAATTATCAAAAGTATAACTGTCCTTAAGACGTCGCGGCTCTTTTTCTTGGTTATTTTTATACTGAAGAATTCGCGGTTTCAAACTACTATTCACCTACATACTTACAAGTAGGAAGCCTTCAGGATGTAGTTGAGGTAACCTTCGCGCACCACCACCACGATGTAGAATGCCACCAGGTACCAGGTGTGTGCCAAGCTCGATCCCAAGCCCACATTGGTGGTCTCCGACCTCTCAAAGGCGAATCCGTAGTGGGCATGGACTGTGATCACATGGCTGGCCAGGATGGCGAGACCCGCAAGCAACTTGATGACCAGCGGAATGCCAAGGGTGACCAACAGCAGACTGAGCACAATGATCACTGCATAGGTTACTGCCTATTGGGAAAAGGCAAAGTGTATTCCAAAAGATTACATGTTTTGAAGAATTCGCGGTTTAGCGGCAACACTTACGATTCTTCATTATAACTGCACATTACTTAAAATACCTACCCATGGCAGAAAGCAAAGCATTTTGGGCGCAAAGTTGTATAGCTCGGAGTCTATGATCTCCAATTCCAGCCTGGCTACATCACAGGAAAACTACTTAAAAAGAGGAAAAACCAGTAGGTAACTAGGAAAAGATAGAAAATACAGAAACTACTCACCACCGCCTCCGAGGACATTCCATACAGTATGAAGAGCACCGCGATGGCCAGTGGAACCCGGACAAATATCGATTGCTCTATGAGGTCGGATAGCCTGACCAGCCAGCGACTCAGGAAGAAAGAGGGTTGCGTCAAGGGTGTGAGTCGTTTTCCTCTTAGCCATAGCTTCTTGTAGGCGGCCACCACAAGGGCCAATAGGATTACGAGAAACAGGCAGAACAGTATAGTGTAGTCAAAGTCATCAATGCTAAGGATAAAAACATAGTGGATAGTACTCAATGCCTTAGCCTTAACTTACTGTTCTAAGAGATCCATGGACATGATCGTAATTCCTGCAAGGACCGCCATTACCAGACTGTACTTCATCAAAAGATCCGGTCGATTGTTGAAGGACCACTCCGTTCTCCAGTTGCGAAAGGTGGTGAAGAGATAGTACGACTCCAGATTGAATCTATACTCCTCGCTGATGTTCTCCTTACTTTGGTCGTTCTTAGGTCTGAACTGGCAGGACTGTACTCTATTCACTGGCATGTGCTCCACCTCAAGGATCATCTCCCGCTGCGCCTTCACCAGAATGTCCTCGTAATCCTCCTCCCTAAAACTCAGACGGTAGTTGTCCAATGAGATATTATCGTCCTCGAAATCATCGAGTTCTTCGTAATCGGGTAGACGACTTCTGATCAGATAGGTACTGATATTGTCTCGTTGCAGGAGAGGATCTTCCTTGGCCGTTTCGGTGCCCTCCTCATAAATATAGTGATTGTCTAGCAAGGTCAGTGTCCTGCTGGAAATGTGCACCAGGTTCGGAAGTCCCGACATCTCGAGGTGAATGGCTATGCTGACGTCTTTTGACCAAATGTCAAACTGCCACTTGGTGTGACCAATGATTCCCGCGAGTATTTCCCCCGAGTGCACGCCGATCCTAAGTTCAATCTTCCGATTGCGACGCTTACTCACCTCTCGGCTGACATCAATCATGTCCAGAGCTTGGTTTACACAGGCGTTGGCATGGGTGGGAAAGTAGCTGGGAATCCCGGTTACACAGGTGTAGGAATCTCCCAAGAACTTGATGCGGGTTGCTCTATTCCGATTGGCAGCCAGATCGAAACTGACAAAGAGTTCGTGCAGGATGGAAACCAATTCGGAAACATCCATTGTGGTAGTCAGATGGGTGAAGTTCACCATATCCGCTTCTAGGATGGACACTTCCGCATGAGGTTCCACGAAAAGGCGCCTGTGGGAAAGAAGCTACTCTCCATGATTCCATTTAACAGATAGCTCTTCCTACCTCTGCCGCCTTTTCCGACACACGTACAGTATGCAACACGTCGTGCTCTAAACTCACCTTGTCTTCGAAAAGGGGATAAGACCATTTGGATCTTCCTCGATGTGACTAGCAATAGCATCTTGCAAGGATTGCGCTAAAGCTAAAGGCATAATGGAGTCCAGTAGGGCCTTTTCCTTTTTCATAGCCAACTAAAATCAATCTCCAAATTAGACATTTCATTCCAAAGTAACCAAGCCAATACCCACCTGAAACACCATGTTCTGGTACACCAACTGATAGCGACTTAGAACCCCGCGTCTTATGTAGTACTCCCGGAATCCCTTGAAGAACAGGCAAATCAGGTTCAGAAAGAGGATGTACGTGGCATAGATGGTCAGCTCCCAAACTTTATCGTCGCTAGTTTTGTACTCCATCCAAATCATGTAGGAAAAGTTCACCAGTGAAACGGCGAGACCCAAGAGGTAGACTCTTCCGTTCTCCAAAAAGGCAATGGGAAACATAAGGTAAACCATGATAATCACCACATGATCGTAACTTGGAACCAGTGAATATGAGGTAAAATAGCAAATGGGTAATATTAAATCTGTAAAAGAATATCTAAACTTTTGCTAGGGAACACTTAATAATCACAAACCCATCAAGGTTAGGAGTAAGGCCATTAGACAGCTGGCCAAAATGGCAATACAATCATAGTTCTCAGCATTTGGCTCCCTGCTGATCATCAAAATGGGCGGGGTCAGCAGCATCACCGCGAAATAGGGAAGCACGGTGATCAAATCAATGTCCTAAGGGCAGTTTCTAAGTGAAATCAGGAAAATACAGGGTATGCCACCCACCTGGACCACGCTGAACAGCAGAATCACATGGATGAGCATTAAAATCTCAACGATAATTATAACCTGGGTCGCAAGGGCCACAGAAATCAGAAGGCGGTGACGATGGTAAATGCCTTCCAAACGCAATTCACGACACTTGTTCTGCAATTTAATTGTGAGATAGGGAAACAAATATAATAATAGTTAATATACCCGCAGGAGTTTCCACTCCAAGCCCGGCATGTTGCCCAGCGACAGGTAGTCCACCACGTTTTCGTTGTAACCTGGATCCATTTCGGAGGTGTATATACAGAATTATAAAATGTTGTTAACATTTTTGACATAAAGGTAAAAAAGAACATGATTTATTAGTTTGGAGTAGTTTTATAACAAAGATTTTATTTGATTTTTGAAGTAATTTAGAATTCCGCTTAAGTTTTTTAACAGAATACATTTTTTGAAAATATTTTATAAAGTGTGGCATACTTTTTAAATGATCACGACCAATGTGAAAAGCTGGCCACACCGTATTTTCCCGCCAATTTAAAAAACGGTTAATCCCAAACTCGGCATGAAAAAATGAAAACTTTTAGCTGCGCTAAGAATATAACCTCGCATCTGAAACTTTCACACTCCTGAATGTTAAGATCGTTTTATCTACCAAAAATTACAAATGTTGGCTGTAGGTCCCTATCGGAGGTTTATAAGGTTGAGCATTAATTTTTTCCAAAGAAACCTCTGAGAAAGAAGATATCGCATTAAAATGAAGTAAAATGTATAAAAATCAAGAAGTAAAAAGTCTTTGCGGATATAGATAGAGCATACAAATAGTCTAATTTGGTATAATTCGTTTGTTTATACGGCTATTCCAAGTGGATGATTTTTTTGTTTGAAAAATACCGATAATTATCGATTATAATCATTATTTACGGTCTCTGAAATAAAGAATAGAACCCATTTTCTAGCAACTTTAACGATTTAAAATTTCCAAAAATTTATTTAAATTAATAATTAGCACAGATCCATCTAGAAAATGTCTTATCTATGGTATGTATATACACGGGGTTTCCTTAGTTTCTAAATCTCTGGTAAATTCAGCTAGTCTTCTTTGTTTGCCGCTGGCGATGGGCGGTGCGGCAGGAACTGGTACTCGCTGTCGGTGCCGATGATGTAGGTGGGTATGTTGCCACGCCCCTTGACGAAGGTCATGCCCCTGTAGTTGCACTGGATGTTGAACTCCCTCAGTTTAAGAGCCGTGTTCTCGGTGACTTGGATCTGACCTGGGACTCCCGTGGAATCCATTCGCGAGGCCATGTTGACGGGATTCCCCCAGATGTCGTAGTGGGGCTTCGAGTTGCCCACCACTCCGGCCATCGCCCTACCATGCGAAATTCCAATCCTCAGCATTCCATAGTCGGTGCTTCCCTCGTACTCCGTCTGCATGTTCTCTGTGTTAAACCTCCTCATGGTTCTCATTAGATCCAAAGCGAACTCGGCCATCACCCGCACCACCTCATTGCTGCTGCTCGCATTTTGGGTGGTGCTAATCCTCGGTCCATTACTAGTAATCACATTGCCCTCGTATTGACCTCTTTCTAAGTCAAGATCCAAGGCTATGTTGCTACCATTTCCATAGGGAACCCTTTGTACTCCGTCCGTATTGGAGGTGCGAGCTCCATCGTAGCGACTCCTGCGGCCGTTCGGCATCAGCGATACGTTCCTGAACTTCATCTGGGGGGCATTCACCTGCTCCGAACGCGAAACATCCAGGCCACAGGCCGCCATGTACGTCCAGTTGGCCACCTTGATCTTCTCCACGCGCAGGCTTTGAGAGTATTTGTTTAGCTGGGGAATAGAAATAAATTTATTTGTTCAATATTAGAGCATCACTAAGGTCTATTCTAAAAAGAAAAAAAATTTTGTTTTAAATTGAAAAGTGAAATATTTTTAAATTAAATCCTAATTCATTGAGTTTATTTTATATTTTATTATATTTTTGTTATTTTTTTTTTACCATTTTCAAGAACTGACCTTTTTTTGTACTTCTAGTTGAAATATCTCCCTTATGAAATGCTTTTAATCTGCATTCGTAAATTTCAGTATTATTTATAAGTATTATTCTACCCCTTCGATTGAGAACAAGTAGCATTTACCTCAAAAGACCACAGATAAAAAGTTACTATTATCTAATTTAACTCACACTTTGGATATAAGGCACTTCTTTCTAATACGATTCGATAAGATTGCCAGACTGTAGTAACTCAGTCACTAAATTTAGGCATTTAATATCTGTAGGGGATTCACTTGGCAATTTCAGTAGACTACTCACCACATCGTCAAAGTCGCAGATTATCTCGTTCAGCACCCGCAAACCGATCTTGTCGGTGTCGAAGTTTTTAATGGAGGCAAACATAACGGCCACATTGTCGTACTCCTCGTAGTAGAGCTCATTTTGCAGTTGGTTGGAGAGGTAGAAGTCGGCTGAATGGGTTAATTGGTTAAATACGGGTAATAATCGACGGCAGAGCGACCACTGATTCAGAGGAAAACCTACCAACATGGGTGGGCAAAATATTGGTCAGTAGAACTTTGATGGTGTCATTGGTGATCAGAGCATCCTCCTGCTTTTTAAGAAGTTGTCTTTTCCAGCTGTTAAATTAGTAATATATTAGTACTTCCTCCCAAAACTTATAGAGTTACTCCACTTACTTGTAATCCACTTTGGCTATAAACTCCGTTTGCCGCTCCATCAGATGAAAAATGCCAAAGGTGATGAGCATCAGGAGAATATGGGAGTACCTCGCATTAAAGTTCACATTCGTCGAGGGACTATTGGCGTAGATATAGTTGAATTCAAACGCCACCAGCACCGCATAACCAATCAATATCAAGGCAGAAAAACAGGACTTGATGATAAAGGGAATCCTTGTGAACAAAAACGACATGCCAATTACCAGGGTCATGCAGTTAGTCAGGATCTGCAGAGAAAGTAGACAATGTAATGGAAGTGTTAATGCTGGATCTATGGGGATTTCCCCACCCAAGGATGGAAGCACTGCACCCGCTCGTCGTAACTCGGCTCCAGATCCCCGTAATCCTCATCGCTGCTGCAGCCCACCACTTGCATTATGGCCACCGCACAGTAGGAGAAGATGATCAGGAAGTACATGACTATCCGGATGACCACATTCCGTTGCATTTCATCCGAGAGGCGAAAGAGGAAGCCACTGATCCTGCCATTTGGTGAGGTCACGTCCGCATCGGACATGTACATTATCCAGAGTTTCTTGTACCAGGATACAATCAAGAGCATTGTAAGCAGGATTATGGTGGTGCCATCTATGTACCAATAGTGATAGCGGGCACTGAAAGGGAAGTCCTTCATAGAAGATTATCTTTCTTTTTAGGGGTTAGGCCTAACTTACTCCTTGCTTAGCAGTTGGATAGTCAGCAGACCCATGTAGATGGCCCAGGACAGGGCAATGCTGTACTTCAGCATCACATCCGGCTCCTGCATGTACTGGAACTCCCAGTTGCGGATGCGAAAGAACAGGCAGCAGGAACTGATATTCCGTCGAAATGTTTCCTCCTCGATTTCATCTTGGGTAAGACGAGTGCTTCGCCGAAATACTTTGGTGAGTCTGAGAAATAAAAACCATTTAATTTAATGAATCTATAAAGGTAAATATATTAAGTGCATGGTTTACAAGTTGCCTCTACCGATGCTCTGCTGCCATGCAGCCAACACACACAGTATACAATGCGGAATTTAATGCACTGGTTATCAGTGGAAGCAGAAGTAGGGTAGCCAGTAACCGATTTTCTCTACCGCCGCTCTGCCAGCACTCACAGCATACAAATAGATGTTTAGTTAAGACCACTCACTGTATCCTCCCAATGGGCATCTTGTCCAGTTCGCGGCACATCTCCAGCTTGGCCTGGTTGCGCACCTGGTTGTACTGATGAAGGGTCGAATTGTGCATAAAGTTGGCCTTGCTGGCCTCGCTGAGCTTCTTGGCCTGCCGCTCCCTCATCCTGCGACGCGGGTCGTGCATGGGGGCCTACAACTTTCGGTTCGATGTAATGGTGCTGGCGAGGATCAAGGGATTTTTGTTCACGGCAAATACTCACGCGCATTGACTTGATCAGGAAGGTGCGAATGCCGTGCTTCTGGAGCACCGGATCCTCTCGAGCCTTTTCGGTGCCGTCCTCGTAGAAATACTCGCCATCCAGCAGGGAGAGGGTCTTCTGGCTAACATGTACTCTTCCTGTTGCTCCAGTGGCCTCCAATCTATTGGCGATATCCACGTCCTTTGACCAGATGTCAAACTGCCACTTGGCTGCTCCAATAACTCCGGACAGGACATCGCCGGAGTGAACACCGATTCGCATATCGATATTCAGATGTCGCTTCTCCCTAGAATAGAAGGAGAATTTATTGGTTTTTTATATCTTTTATCATTATTATCATTATTATTATCATCATATCATTTCATATCACATTTGAATCATCCCTAGAATATTACAGAATTTATGAATAAACGTTTTACTTTACACTAAAATTTGAATTGGTATTAAACTATTTCAAGAAACTATTAATTTCCATCGATATGAATCTATTTCATAACATTAACTAGCTATTGGAAAACTCAAACTTTTAAAGGCATTTATTAGGCAAGGCCATAAAATATTCATTTGAATTCGCATGTCTTATCAAATTTCGGTAAAGTACTTGGAATAATTATGACCTCACGTTTATCAAGACACGTAATTTCAAATAAACTAGTTAAATTCAAAACAAGAAATAGGGAATTATAAATATACTTTCTAATGTACACATTCCTTTAGTTCCACTTTGCTAGATTTGATTAAATAATTCTCTAATCGCAATCAATAATCACAGCGTTCATCCGGCCAAATAAAAAATTCAAAACCGATTAATCAGTAGTGACTAATCACAACCTGGCTAATGACTTTTATAATTGTTTAAGCAGCTGGAACAAGTGCTGTACCCACCTCACATCGCGAATGTCCTTGATCATCCTGAGACCCAGATCCACACAGCACTTGGCGTGATCCGCATTGGGATTGGCCAACCCGGCCACGCAGTAGTAGCAATCGCCCAGGAACTTGATCCGCAGCACATTGTACTCCTCGCTGGCACTGTCGAAACGCACGAAGAGATCGTGCAGAGCTTCGACCAGCTTTTTCACATCCAGAGTTGTGGTCAGGTGGGTGTAGTTGACCACATCCGCGTAGAGCACGGTGACATCCTCGTGGGGCTCTATAAAGAGGGTGCTGCAAAACAGAGATATCTTGTATATTTTAAAATCTCTTGGTATGTCTAAAAATATCCAATGAAAAATGAATTTCCGGACTTAAAATGATCTTTTAATACGATATATAGTAAAGATATATAAAAGATATAGGGGAATGCTACAAATATCACTAAGATTTGGAATTCTTTATGAAGGTGTCTAAAAGTAAGCAATGAAAAAGGAACTCACTAGACTTCCTGAACTAAAATGTAGTATTGCCTACTTTTAGGCACCTTTACAAGAGAATTGAAATTCCTTCTGATTTTTTGGTTCCCTCTATACATATAGAACCCCACTCACCCATGATCTGGTTGCCTCCACCTCTTCAGAGTCTGACTATCCGCACTTCTTCGCAGATCCACCTGTGATCGCTGTTGATGCTGCTGCTTGGATCTCTCTATGCGGTTCTTCACATCCTCCTGCAATCTATCTGCAATCTGGGAGGGCAGGATGCTTAATAAAAGACTCCTCTCCTGATCTCTGGCATATCGTAATAGCAAATTCTCCTCCACATATTGCCGACGATCCAGAAAAGTCGTTCGTAGCGCTATATCCCTCATGAGGCGAAAGAAAATCCCCAGCAGATTGACGCAACTCAGGTAGATGGCCTCATTCAGGATGCTGTGCATCTGATTATCATCCTTGGCGGTGATCACGAAGCTATAGTTTATGATATAGCACAAAGTGACCGCCGATCCCAAAACAAAGGGTTGCAGGAGATACGGAACCGGCATAAACATATATATGGCATACAGGGTGTACGCATCGTAGATCGGATTCAGGATATAATTATGACTGGTGGCATGGTAGACATTCAGGCCAATATCCATGAGGACCATCACACAGACCGCCAGCCAGGAGGTGGCATAAACTATCCAGCCATGCTTGCTCACCAGATCGCTACGGAAGTTCACCGAGAGCACCACCCAGATGACCAATCCGGAGCACATATACGCCACCATGTCCACGTACACGTACCTAATCTCCGGCGTGGTCAGCAGGAGGAGCGTATGGATCACCGTCACCGCCACATGGATGAAGATGAACAGGGAGAGGTAGCCAACACGCAGGCGCCGCATATACAGGTCGTACGACTCCTCCAGCTCCAAATTGCGACATTTTCTCTAGGGGATTAGGGTGAAAAGATGGTGGGTCATTAGAACTGGGGAGTTTATTTGTTATAGCTAATATTTTAGGGATCAAAATGAAGCATGGAGGTAAGTTCTGTTATAAGAAATCTTTACACCCAGAAAAATTGAGAACCAAATATATTCAAGATCAAATGTTCTCAAATTGATAACTATGCATTCTTATGAGAAATCTCTGCACCCAAAAAAATTGAGAATGAAAAATGTTCAAGAGCAAAAATTCCTAATTTGAGAACTATGTCTTCTTCAAGAAGAAACGTTCTTAAAATCAAGAAGAACGTGATCTCTAGTTTGATATTAAGCAGGGAAAGAGAGATGAAAGACTATTGATTTTGAGAATTGGAGATTGAATAGATCTTTGCTCACTTTTGAGATCGTGAGAATGGTATTTTTTTTAAGTGTATAAGTAGTAGTAGTACGTTTTAGATATATATATTTAGCGCCCTTCTCTCATACTAAGATTAAGTTTATTGTTAACAACCCACTTAGAAGTGCGTTGGTACTTTACTAATATTGTTGTCATCATTAACCTTAATAGGAATATGAACGAATGTTCCTTTGAGAGTTTCTTATCGCTCGAGAAAGTCCATCAATAATAAAACTGGACTTTACGTTGTTGTGTATATAAAATATTACTAAGACTATTACATGATTTTTAAAAGGGAAATTAAATATGTAATTTATGATTTTTTCAGGAAGTTATTAATATTAGCTATTCTAATTAATCAAATGTTTCTTATTAGAGATATAGAGATAAGATATAGAACCCCATTCCATGAAACAATAGGTATTATATGGTCTGTAATGCTCAGGAACTTTGCATTCAGTTGCAATTTGGTTAATTGAGATTTGAGTGTTGGCTTATAAAGATTGGTCGCTGTCTATAAAGATAAAGTATGGCCCGTATAAAACTTTCCACCCCTACTGCATACTTAGATATAGATCCCTTCAAAAATATGATCCACTCACCACTAGATACGACCATTCCCAGTTCTTCTCGTTCTGCACCGTTTGGGCCTGTTCACTCGTTCTGGCCAAACTAATGGGATTGGTTCGATTGTATTCGATGGCCGAATCGAAGTACGAGTCCATTATACCTCCAGATGGGATCGGATAGGTTGGGTTTGGGACAGGAATCAGAGTAACTGCAGCGGGATCATTTTCGGTGGCAGCTATCCACAATCAGAGGAATCGTATCACCTATTATCGGATCAAACAATTAGCCACAAAGCTGTATATCAGCCATACAGTTCCACCAACAACAAAATCCCAAATAAGCATTGAATTCAGTCGCTTATCGGGTAGCACAAAAAAAGCAGAAAATAGAGGGAGGAGTGTGGAGCATCACTGATAAAAAAAACGTAGTGATTGCAAAGATTTTATTTCAATTTAAATATTTTTGGCTTTGTTTTATATCTATTGCGGTTTTTATTAATATAATAAATACAATTAAAAAATTATAGTAAACTTAACAATTTAAACCTTTGATTTTATAATGAATTTCTTTTTTTTAATGAGTTAAAATATTCAAATTTTTGGCTATGTTTTTCATCCAATGAGGATAATATTTAAAAATTAAAAATATACAATTAAACAATTATAGTATTTAAAAAATTTAAATATGAAATTCTGTTTTATTATGACTTAAAATATTTAAAGTAAATAAGACTGACACTGTATTTAATATTTTCTAACTTGTTTAAAATATTATTGATATTAAATATTACGATTTTAATTTAATTATTTACTTTTAATCTGCATATTACTATACTTTTAGTATGTTTTTTATTTTTTTCAGTGATAAAAACCTCTATGGATTTCAGTTTGGCTGCACAAACAGCAGCTAATTTAGCAATTTGTCTAATGTGATAGTAATAGCTAATGGCTAATGGTCTGTAAATCACACTCACCCGCACTCGCACACTCCAAATCGTCGCAAATATATAAATCGATCAGACGGAGTCCGTTTGCATTATCAGCTGCAGTTTCGAATGGAATATAAGTGGGAAAAAGGGAAGGATCACGGCTATATGGCTGTGTAATTTATTTATGGGCTTTGCACGTATGGCCAACGAATGGCACTTGAGGCGACCGATTTCGCTCTTCACTTTCACGTTGGGTAATAAATACGATAATAATTAATAAAAAATTAACACCACTTAAGCGCGTAGAGCGCTTCAACAAGCCAATACAACACGGCGGACAGGTATCACAAATTACTATTTTTCTGCCGCGATAAGGCGTTCCGTTCCCGATTTCGATTTCTGAGCGAGTTAACTGTGGGATCCGATATCTCTATATGCACGACCGATGCGAACGAAGAGCTGCGACCAACTGAGGAGCAAATCGAAACACACCTGTCGTTCGAATCGCATTGTTGATGGCCGAGGGTTGAGAGTCGAGTGGCTTATCAGGTGTGAAAAGGTTTGGCGCTCGACGGCGCTTGATTGATGACACAGCTGTAGTGTGGCTATTTTTAAAGGAAAATTATTAAAATATTATTTTGATTGATTTTGGGCTTATTAAAACTAATTTTGTGGCCTAATACTCTATATGGCGTATAATTTGAATTCAAATTTGAATTTTTTGGCGCCTTAACGGTAGCTCCCCCTAGCGGTTAACGCTAGAAACTAGGCGTTCCACCCCTGGTTTCACTCTTATTCAAACGGTCACACTAGTCGCAGGATCTGGCAACTTTGTTTTAAAATTAACTATTTTTAAGAGTTTTTAAATGATTTCGATTAAAAATGCAATGTTTTATGCCGCCAGAAAAAGGCACACAACTTTTTCTCATACGAAGAATGAGCTCAAAATGGTAATATTAAAGTAAAACTGATGAAAAGAAAGAAATTTAGCCTTTGGATGTTCATTTAGTTTAAACTTTGCTGCATTTCTAGATAAGTGATTGTTTATGTGTCTTTAGAGTATATCTTTTTTGGGTTTTCCTGGGCTGAGGGCGCTTATGTTAATTTCAAATCTCCTAATTTGATTTTTAAAGTTATTTTTTGGCATTTTATTTTACGCTGATTTAATTGGCCATATAGGAAATAGAGCAAGATGCTATTTTTTCATTAAAAACTTATTCAATAAAAATAATATTAAAAAAATGTTTGAAAAATGATTTCCCGCCAAGGATAATGTGACCAGTTGCCCATTTCCAGGCGTTTTTGGTATTCTAGTCGGCAAGGTCATACCTTCGGTCCAAGCTGTTTATTTTCTAGCAGCTCGAGAAAAATAAATTGCAATTTCGTTCGATTTATAGAGGAAAAGCTCCGGAAAAGCGGTGGAAAACTCTCGCGCAGCCATGTCGGCCTTCACGGAGACGGCGCTGCTCAAGAAGCTGGCGGAGCTGAACAGCAGCCAGCAGAGCATCCAGACTTTATCCTTGTGGCTGATTCACCACCGCAAGCACAGTGCGGCGATTGTGAAGACCTGGCAGCGGGAATTGGAGAATGGTGGGTATTACAGGGTATTCCCAACCCATATAGCATCTTATAACCTAATACATAACACTCTCCATAGTTCCCGAGCCCAAGAAGCTGACCTTCATGTACCTGGCCAACGATGTCATTCAGAACAGCAAGAAGAAGGGGCCCGAGTACGGCAAGGAGTTCAACCACGTGCTGGGCAAGGTGTTCGCTCATATAGGCGAAAAATGCGCCTCCGACAAGCTCCTGGGCAGCCTGGGACGCATCCTGAACATCTGGCTGGAGCGCGGAGTCTACGATTCCAAGGCCATCACCGATTGGCGGTCACGATTGCACCGGGAATCCTCTACTAGTGGATCTGCCGCCTCCTCCAGCAGCAATGGCAAGTCCACCAATGGCAACAGTGAAAAGCAGGAAAAGCCCGAGAAGCATAGGGAAAAGGATAAAGATCATAGCAGCAAATTGGAGAAATCGGAGCGCCGGGAAAAGCGCAAGCACGAGGATCGCCACTCCAAGTCCAAGCGTTCGCGGCACCAGGCTCAAAGTAGCAGCAGTAGTTCCAATTATGCGCCCCAAGTCGAGGAGGCAGCACCTGTGGAGCCGGAAAACGGGCACACGCCACCCTACTTGCCTTTGGGTGAGCCACCAGAGCCCGAGGAGCTCATTAAGGCTTTGACCAGCATCGAGAACTCCGCCTCCAGTGATGCGGTGGTGAGGGAGAGGATCGCCAAGCTGCCGCAGGAAATATCCGAGATCAGCTGCATCAGCAAGCTGGAGGATAAGGACAAGGCCAAGGCGCTGGCCGTGCAGGTGGGTTTCTAGATATAGTAAACACAGATGTGGATAAGGAAAAGGCACTGGATAACCTTATTCTCCTTCAACATATTGAAGATATTATCAGAAAGTGCCCTACTTAAACCAAAATCTTTGAGACACAAACTTAACTGCTTACCTTTCTTTCAGGTCAACGAAGCTGTGGATCTGCTGAACGATTATAACGCTCGACTGGCGGCGGAAATGGAGGAGCGCACCAAGTTGGCCACCATGCTGCGAGATTTTCAAGTGGAGCAGAAGGAGCTGCTCTCCCAGGCGGAGTTACGTCTCGATGTACGTTCTTCAACTTCTTCTAAGCACTGCATGTTATTTGGGGTTGTTAGATAAAGATCTTAATACAAAACATGGGTGGCTGTCCATCACAGAACTGATTAAAATTAGTTTAACTACTGTTTGTAATGATTTGCAGTTGAAAGCTTTACAAAATCTTTTAATTTCCCTAGTCCTAGCTAATTGTATGTTTATATTATACATTAAAAACCCCTAAATATCTAATAGTAGTACCCCATTTAATTACCCGACTACAAACATCGTTGCCTAATCTCGTCTGTGTCTCTTTGCAGGAACACAAGAAGAAGCTGGCCAAGATGTTGGGCCTGCAGAAAGAGATCCACGACCATCTCTCCAACCTGCCCGACCTGACCCAACTGCCGGACGTGACCGGCGGACTGGCTCCCCTGCCCTCCGCTGGCGATCTCTTCAACGCCCTGCATTGAATACAGATCCACAAACAGATCCTTATACAGATCCTGATACTGATCTAGATCCTGATCCGTAAGGAGCCACTTTAAGTCAAGCCTAGAGTTTATACATTTATTTGCAATTGTCCCCGTTTACTCGCAACCCCCAAAACCACTGATTGTAATCCAAACACACACCCCCTAATGACGTTTTAATTATAGCATCTATTTGCAAGCAACTTATACTCTAAGATTTACTTAGTGCATCACGTAGTTGGCCGCTCCCTGCCACTTTTCGGTGAAGGATATAATGTCGGCAATGCCACTGCCAGGGGACATCTTCAGGGCCACCGAGAACTTGCTCCAGACATCGCGATTCACTTGGTTAGTGGATGCCTGAAAGGTCACCGGCTGACGACCCCTCACAGGAAAACCACTCAGCATGCAGGGCAAATCGTTGGAGCCAAACTGGATTCGTACAGCCCGCGATCATCGGTGGGCAGCTGCTGGTCCACCTGTTGATCCATGCTTACAGCTAGGACCCACTCACGCACCTCCTCATGCAGGTTGGGATCGTTCTTCAGATGGATATCCTCGGGCAAAGGCACGGAGCTGGGAAAATCGGTGCTAGCCAGATCGGAATGGTCCACCAACTGGCCGGAACCCTCTTCAATGGCCTCGCACACATCCAGATAATGATTGAGCATCACAAAGGCCTCGGATTCGCGACCTGCCTGGCGAAGATCCATCCCAGCTTCGTAGAAACCTTTGTCCACCGGCAGGAGATCCGTGTGCCGCAGCAGAGCCAAGGATAAACGAAGGGCCACCGGTTGCAAGGCCTGAACCTCCTTACAGGCTGCTCGGGTGGCATAGTAATGGGCTATCAACAGGAACTGCTCCATGCTGACGGCGAACTGCGATTGTGCCTGCTCTGGATTTCCCTTGAGCGATTGCAGAAGGCGCGAGAGAAAGTCCCTCAACTGACGCCACACCAAACCGCCCTCCGTTTGCTCCTCCCTCAAAGCCAAGCAATCCAAGGCGATCCTGGTGTAGATATTGAAGTGAGCTTCGATTGGAGGAGCACCATAGCTCAAGTAGAGGCCCAAGGCAGTGGTGCAATTGCCTTCGCGTATGAGCTGAGCTGCATAGACTGCTACGTACTTCTGAAGGAGTGAGGGATTCAACTGCTTGGCCTTCTCCAAACAACGCTGCCATTGACCTTGTTCTGCCAGAAGATCCAAGGCGGAAACTATGTCAATGTCCGCCAGCTGTTCGATGTTGCCCTCATGCTTCAGGCTGGCCTTCTGCTGCTGCTCCACATAGGCGAGCAGCTGCAGATCCGCATCGATCTCCTTGGCCAGCCGACGAGCCTTGCTCCACTGCTCCGTTTTTATGAACACATCCACCGCCTGCTTGGGCAAATCGGCTGCTAAATAGAGTTGAGCAGCGGGTCCTATTTGCTTGATGGCCAGTAATCTGGGTCCTAGGGATTGAGCCAACTCCTGGGCATCCGTGCCCTCCAGGAATTGATTGCAGATCTCAGCTGCTCTTAGTAAAGCCCTCTCCAAAGTGGCTGCGTCCTCGGCATTCGAGGAATCTATCTGCATCAGGCACTCGGCTGCCTTGCGGAATTGCTCCTTCTTGGCAAACTCGGCTGCCTTTTGGAGATACCCCCGCGAAATGGAGGCGGCATCCTCGCCAGCTTGCGCCTGAGCCTGACCACGTTGGAGTTGCGCCTGCAGACGCCTCAAATCATTCAGAGCAGCTGGATAATGCTCCTCGGCGATGCGCAAAGCATCTTCATAGAGGGATTCCTGTTTGTAGTGCTCCACAATCAAGTCCGCACGATGGGCCCGCAGGAGGAGCGCCTCGTAATCCTTGTAGTTACGCGTTTCCAGGGCAGCTGAAGCCTGCCCTATGAGCACCTCACCCACGGCATCGGGTAGGTGATTCTCCGCCACATTCAGGGCCGCCTGCCAATCTCCAGCATGCTGATACATCAAGATGGCCTCCTTGGGCTTATTGGCCTTGAGGAATTCCGCCTCCGCCTCCTCGAACTTGCCCTCATCCTCCAGAGACATGGCTATCTTCAGGTGAACCTCATCCGTGGAACGTCCAGCAAAGCGACAGAGTTCCATGGCAAACTCAAACTGCCCGGAATCGCAGGCGAAACCCACGGCGGTGTCCAGGAGACCCAGTTTGCTCAGCAATCTCACCGCACTCTCGGTGGGCATGGACTTGGCCCACATGTAGGCCACCTGCTGGCTGGCTCCCTCGGTTCCCTTCTGCTTGGCCACCCGGTAGCCATCCTCCCAGCGATTCGAGGAGCAGTACATGTGGACGGCGGACTTCCAATCCCCCGAGGCCACGAAGTGCAACTCGGCGTTCTTGAGCTTCCCGCGGGATTCCAGTTGACGCGCCAGGTGGAGATGGGTGCTGTCCAGCAGATCCTTGTGATAACGCTCCACCAGACGAATCATGGAGTCGTAGAGCTCCCTTCGCTTGTACATAGCTATCGCGAGATCCGGCTCATTCACAGCCACCAGGACCTTCTCCGCATCTCTGTACTTTCCCTGATCCTCCAGCGTTCCCGCGAGTTGGACGAAGAGCTCCCTGAGTTGATCGGCCTTGAGATACTTTTCACCAATCACATAGGCACGCTCCCACTTGCCATGGCGATTTAGGAGTTCAATGGCCTCCTTGTGGAGGTTCGCCCGCACCAACATGTCCTCCGCTCCATCCAGATCTCCTGCAAAGGCCAGATGTTTGGCCAGATCAGTGGCATATCGTTGGATGAGCTCCGGTTCATCGAGGACCTTGGCGATTTGGACTGCCTTCCTCCATTGCTTGGCACCCACGGCAGCTTCCAGAGCTTTTTGGGTGGCTCCCGCTTCTATGTAATGGTTAATGGAGGCATCCAGTTGCTTGCGACCCACCAACCAATCGCCCCACTCCTCCTCCAGCGAGGTGACCTCCTGGGGGGCCACCACTCGTCCCAGTTCCAAGGCCCTAGCATATGCTCCTCCTTTCCTATAGAGAGCTAGGGCTGCCTCTGGTCGGGATAACCGATGGGCTATATCCCCAGCTAACTCATAGAGCTCTGATCGAACCAATCCCTCGGTGACCTGCAGCATCACCTGCTCATCTTGGAGGATATGGGGAGTTTTCAGAGCCAAGCGAGCAGCTCTCGCTGGCTTATTAGCTTTCAAGAACAAGGACATGGCCTGCTGGATATCACCCTGCTCCTCCAGAACCTGACCGGCCTTCTCCTGCTGCTCGCTGTTGAGTAAGTAGTCCATGTGCTGTTGCTTTAACTCGGCGATTCGATTGTATCCCCTTCTCTCCGCCAGGGAAACAGCCTCATCCCACATGCCCAGTTGTTGGTACATCTTCAGGGCTGCTTCTATATCACCCTGCTCCAGATAGATCCTTTCTGCACTGCGCAAATCCGATCCTAGCAGGGCCATCTTGGCACGCACCTCGGGGCACAGGATACCAGGTGAACCAGAGGTCGCCTCGAACTCATCCGCCTGCTGGATCATCCCGTCTAGATAGTAAGCCTTGGATACGTTACCCAAGGCAGCATAGCATCGCTGGGCCACCCGGAGATTGCCATCTTCCAGGGAGATTAGGGCTAGGTTGTGCCACATGGCCTTGGCCGCGGGTTTGTCGCCCAGCGATTCCAGAAAGTGGACAGCTCTTCCGAAGTCACTATCATTCACTGCAGTTCCAAACTCCACCAGGCCCTCATCCAACTGGTAGTTGTGTTCGCTTGGTCCATCCTGAGATCTAACCACTGTGCGACCCTATAGATATTAACCAGGGTATATGAAAAAGGATAAGGATTGTAGGGTGTTCCTTTAGCTTAGTTTAGATATTATAGCGTTGTAAAGATTGCAAGTAAAAATTCGTTAATTGACTAAGTTTTGGACCTGAGGATATAAAAAGCGAAGCTAAATATTCCCGATATAGGCTTAAAAATTTTTAAAAATTTTTGTTTTTTGTAAACCTTAGAAAAAATTTCGTTTGAAAATTTCTACGTTTTGATATCTACCGTTTAGAAAAAGGGGTTTTAGCCTTTAGTTTTAAAGGGCTTAAGATATATTGTCCTTAAAAATCTATTTTTCCACCTAACCTTTAAGTTGCTATAATATCCAAACACGGTATCAGTAAGAGGATCTCCAAAATGGGCAATGAATCATTTCGATGAGTATATTCCGATTTCGAAATCTAAATTGTTGCAATTTCTATCTTGTTATAAAGGGGGTAACTTACATTTTCCCTGAGCACCTCGATGGCCTCTCCACGAACACTCTGCATGGTCACATGCTCGGGCAAATCGATGTTGTACCAAATGGCCAAATTGGAGTTGCTCTGGGCCACCACCACATCGCTCTGGGGAACCCACTGGACAAAGGATATGTTGCTGAGCAGGGTCTGCTTCTTCCCCGTATAGTTATCCACCAGGATCAGCCGTAGTTTCTTGTCCCGAAACAGCAGCTTGTGGGCAGTCTCACTGAGTTCCAGCCAATCGATCTTGGTCTCATGATTAATCTGACCACTGGTCATCCTGCTAACCAGATCCACCACACAAATGGTTTTGGCATCCAGTAGGAAGGCAAGCTTCTTATTTTCCCTGGCATTGCCACGCTCATTTAGACGGACGGAGATCACATGGGGATTCACAAATTCCGTGCGAACAGATCCTAGGATAGAATTTTCACCGTATTCCACGAGGCTCAGTTCACCCACATTGAAGACCAGGCAAACTGTTGGGTTCTCAAAGTAGAATCGTTCATGGTGACCCGAGGCTGTCCAGGGAACTTCGCTGCTTAGGTTGCGAGTTAAGTCACAAAGGATCAGGGACTCCTCGGTGCGGGCCACCAGATAGTTATCCCTGCCCATAATCCTCACATCATCGATCTCCAGACCCAACTGCGATTCGATCGTCAGCTGTTGCGAGGGTTCTGTCAGGGATCTCACCAGAAGTTGACTGGGTGCCACGAAGATCAGCTCGAACTTATCCTGCCACACGGTGCGTCGAAGGACGGACTCGAAGAGGAGCACTGCTCCACTCACCGATCCCAGGGCAAGTCGGGCTCCATCTCGTCGCCAGAGGAGGCTGCTCAGGGTGTACAGACAGGCCACCTCCTTGCTGGCACTCTCGCTCCAAGCTCCCTGCCGCGGACTCCAGGCGAAGATCCGAATCCTGTCGAAGCTGCCAAAGGCCACCGCCTGTCCATTGGGACTACAGGCGGCTACAGTGAACTCCCGTTCGCCTTCTGTACGGGAATGATCAAAGGTGCGCAGCTGGCGACCCTGCAAGGAGATTATGTTGGGACATTTGTGGTAGACTAAGAGATCTTTACTTCAACTACGAATTAAAGTCAGCAAAAAAGTATTTAATCTTACAAGAAAACTAAAAAAATATAATAAAAAGAAGTTAATAATGAAAACTAAAAACTAAATTTAAAAAACATTTAATTTGCTATAATTCTTTAGGTGAATATTTTCCTATTTTTGAAAGTAATAAAAAATGCTATAGAAATCAAAGCGAAAAATATTTATATTGAATATGAAATCTTGGGATTTAGTACAATATTCTTATTCCCTATAGACATTTCAACTTACCATGCTGTCGTAAAAGACAATCCTCTGATCACAGCCACCCACACAAAATCCTCCCTGAGGCCAGGCCAAGGCGAAAGGAGGCACCGAATGTTGGACCACCCTGCCCAGTGGTTCCGTGGCCTCATCCGTCATGAAATACCGTATAATGGTTCCGTCATTGTGGCCACTCAGGAAGCCAGTTCCCTTGGTATTGGAGGCCAAGGAAATGCAGATGCTATCCCCTCCATAGAGGCTTTGGGACTTATTGCTTTTGCTATGGAGAGCACGTACTTTGCCATCCTCCAGTCCTACAAATTTTAATATTTACTATATGATATTATTAAAATGATTAAAAGAGGTTTACCTGCAATTATAGAACCCGAAGTGAGCCAAATCAGAGCAGTCACCGCACTGGCCTGTGGAAACTTGTTGCAAATCACCTTCTTATCGTTCCAAGATTCCCCTAGTTTGTAAACATAAACGATGCTATCGCTCTGACCCACTGCTAGTTTGGTGGAATCCGGACTGAAGGCCAATCCCCGTATGACATACGAGTTCTTTCCGTTCGAGGGATTCGCTGGCTTGGTGCTGAACTTATCCCGTCTTTCGCCAGCATCATCATAAAGTAGAATATGACGATCTGCGGTGGCTATGGCCAGTTTTTGCTGGTTGGGAGACCAGGCTAACCCGGCTATTCTTTGAATTTGCTCCTAGAAAAAATTGTATAATATTTTAAAAAAATATATTAAAAAATATATTAAGGAAAAAAATTACCAGTCCATAAAGTCCTCCAAATTTTTAAGGTGATTTTTCCATACAATTATTATTTTTCTATTTTACAAAATTTATTTAATAATTTAAATTAAATTATTTACGGCTTAATGTTTAATAATTGAAAAGTTTTTAACTCTTCTTTTCTAAAGAATATTTGTGGATATACGTTCCTTAAAAAATATTTGATTTAAAAAGCGAATCAAAAGTATTATTACTTTTATAATAATTTAATTTCAATTATGTTCCATAACAATTTTATGATAAAATACATTTCACAGCTTTTTATGATATTTTTCGTGTAATAATGAAATTGCACTTATGAAAATGACAGAACTATGGAAAATTAAGTTTGTATTGCACATTTAAAGATTTCCATGTTTAATTTCCACTTTAACCATTCACAAATTGATTACCTGACCCTCCAGCAATGTTCGCAGATATTTCAACTGCATTTTTCCCAGGATTTCCTTTGGTTTTCCAGTATTTCTCTTGATTTAATTTTCCGATTATAAATGCTCTGTTAATTTTTCTGACGCACTTTTGGCCGTTGTTGTGGTCCGTGTCAGTTGTTGTGGCAACCGGGAGCTCGGCAACCACCCCCTGCCAACCACCCCACCGCCCACTTCCACCCACCCCTTTGTGGTGTCTCTGTGTTGTTGTGTTGTCTATTTTCTTGGCGCTTCCGCTTTGCGCTGCCATTCTAAATAAATGGCCTTTGTTTTGAGATGCAGCAGGTGCCGGGCCTGCCACAGGATGGGGCCCAGGATGTGGATCTGTCGGTGGATGGGTGGTTTCTTTGGGGGTGGGCGTCCGACCACCCACAGCCACAAAGCTGTTGCTTGCTCTGCAGACAGCGCAGCCCGCTGTGAGTTGTCCTAGTCCTTTCAGCAGAGAGAGAGAGAGAGAGAGAGAGTCCTCTCCCTGCGCATGTCCTGCGGAGATAGAGAAAGTGTCTCAGGTGAGAGGTCAACTCATACAGGTGTGCTGTGGCGAGAGCGCATGACCTTGGGGGTGGGTTTTAGGGGGAGGTCTTCTTAACATTGTTCTAAAACATACCTCTATCGGGGATTTTCCTGCCGCTGTTAGGTTTTCAGAAGATGTAAAAAGTGTATAGCAAAAGTGTCTTGATACAAAAGCAAAGAACACACCCCCGAATTTATAATTCTAATTTATAATTTATTTTATAGCAAAAAATATTCATATAAGATGCTAAGGCACCCCCGAATTCGTAATATTATATTTATTTTGTTCTTATCACGAAAAGCAGTTAAAGATATACTGCTTTAATATAAGCTAGGCAGAAAAATATAAGATATGCTTTCAGATTTTATAAAGAAATTAGAAAGTATACTTGGTATACTAGTATACTATTTCTAAGTCTGTCAATTTGTCAAACTATTTATTTTAAACTGGAATTTATTGTAATTCATAATTGGTTTTAAATTTAAGAAGGGCGACTATTTTATTTTTCCTGAAATTTAAACAAAAATATTTTAATTTTAAAATTTATTGTTTTTTGCCTATTAATATTTATAGATTTATTTGATTAGCTTTCACTTTCTTTCAAGCAGTTGCCTTCCCACGCACTTTTAAGTTTACTTCTTGCTAATACTGCTTGATTTTACTGCTTCGTATCCTTGCTTCCATATCCTTTTTAAGTAAACTGCTTGTCTGTCTCACTTGCACTGCTTTCCACCCCTTTAAAGAATAAGATTTTCGGAGCGGCTAGCTAAACTTCCACCACCATTTCCCCAGCAGGATGCTCAGCAAAGCTATTTCTCTCTCTTCTCTCTCCTTACTTTCAATCTCTCTCTTCGGTTTCTCTCGGCTCTGCTCTCGTCCTTTCGGCAGCCTCGTGAATCTCTCGCTTTCGGGGGGCCAGCATCGTGTTTGCCTTGGCCAAGTCAAAAGGACTTACGGAGGCAACTGGATAAGGCGGCTGCTGATTATTTTATTCAATGGCGGAGGCCAAGTCGCAGCGCCAACGTGGCTAATGTATGGCCCAACGCATTGTGGCAGGTCAAAGCGGGCAATTCAGTCTGGGTTTTCGGTTCTGGTTGCTCCTTTGGTCCTTTTTGGCCTTTTACCGAGCTGAGCTGAGCCACTTTCCTTTTATACCAGTGCCTGGTTGGCATCCCTTTAATGAGTTTCATTAATTAAAGCTACTTTGTTGGCACTGCTTGTTCTTTCCGCCCTGTGATCTATGTGTGGGTGGGGATTGTACATATATGTGTGCATGAGTAAACATGCAACATGAATTTTGTCCTTGACTTTTAATGGGTTTATGACAAAAGCGCTGCCACCGCCCCTCACAAAAAGAAAAAACAGATAGGAAAACCCCCTGGAAACGTTGCTAATGTGCAGGGCGTTCTCAGATGTGTTCCCATATAGGGAAGATATACACATATATATATTTCTGTGCGTGAGTGTGGGTAAAAGAGTTGTTAAAGCGGACGTCTGCCGGAAGCTCTTGTGGGTGCCATTTTGGTTCATGTTCCATGCGACGCACGCCATTTTTATCTCGCTTCCTTCTTCGTTTGCCCTGCCTTAAACCATTCGCATTTCGCCAGACTTTTGTCTCTAAAACTTGGCTGCTTCCTCTTGGATTTTCCCCCTTTTCCGCTGTCATTGTTTCCACGTTTTCCCTTTGATATCGGTCTATTGGTCCAGTGGCCAAGGCCGCTGGCATTTCGGCTGGCGCTGCATTTTTTAGCCATTTCAGCCATCTTGCCCGTCCTAGCCACATCCACATCCGTTTGACGGCGGCGTCTTTCGCTTTCGGGCCCAGCTTAATTTGTCGTCTTACAATTTTTATCTCCTCGAGCAGGCGAAATGCGCTCAAGATGCTATCAATTAGGAGGATGCCACTCGGCAGGAAGCTCCTGGCTTTCTTTTAAACCCTTTTGAAACCGATGTGTCTTAAATTGAAAATTTAAAAGCAATTAAAGTTTGTTCTTCCTCGAAATTAAAATGTTTTTAAGCTAAAGAAAGTATATAAAATCAATTTTCTTAGGTTGGTATACACAAAAAATAATATTAAAGCATTAAACTTAAAGTTTCAAATATTTAACTACCTATTTATTAAAATATTTTAAAGCTTCTGATATGTAAAATAAAATGTTCAGACTTTTATTTAATTTCAAAATAAATCTTAAAAATAATAAGTAAATGTATGAGTCTATAATATAAATGTATTTAAGCTAATTAATTTGTTTAAATATTTTATATATGATTTTAACTTATATAAGTCAATAAGCATTTGTTTAAAATTAAAATTAAATACTTTAGTATCCAACTGTTTAAAACCCCTTTAAAATTAGGTACCTGTTTATTTATTTTTTCTTCTTTTTCAGACTTCCTCCGAGAGTTGTGGTTAAACTTCCCATCTCCATCTCACCTTTAAAGAGTCCAACCCAAATCTCGTTGCAATTTAATTTGGTTTTAAGCACTCCTGACCGAAAATGGGTTAAGCCAACTTTGGCTGCCGCAAGAGCTGCGCTAATTCAGCTTTAAGGCAACAATCTGGCTAAAACTCTCATAGCCGCAACTCAAATCTGGGCATTAGTGGCTCGCGTACTTTTTCGCAGCGCCAGGCGAAAGCGAAAACGTAAACTTTTCCTCAACTTTGGGTTATATACCCCCGAACCGAACCCAAACCCAAGCACACATACAATAGCTCAGTCTCCCATGGATTTCCCAGACCGTGCGTAGAAAGGAAAGTGCAACTGCAACAAACTCGAAAAGTGCGGCAGGAAGTGCGCGAAATAACAGTAGAACAGCAGAACAGCAGAACAGCGTCAGCCGAGTGCAACTTCGAGTGGTAGAAAGGGGCAAGTGCTATGCATAATGAATAACATTTTCAAATTAGTTTCCGGTCAGCGGAGATTTTTACGCAGTTTGTCAAGCGCATGAAGCTCAGTCCGCGGGGTGCTTTCACCGAAAACAAAAGAAAGCCACAATTAAAACAAAGAAAACTCAGGAAAAAGAGCAGTTCGGTGAGAGTTTAATGATGAATTTATGCCACGAAAAGGCTGGCAGTTATGGCTAAGGTGTATTCTTAAATTGTGAAACTTTATTTCGGGAATTTTGAAGTATTTAAAAATTTAAATTTAAGGAATTACTTAACAAAATGTAGGCGAATTTAAATTTTTAAAATTTAAATATATTATTATTTATTTTATTTTATTTTTGAGTGCTTTCATTTTAATGGGTTTTTCAATAAAAGTTATTATAATATAAAAGCATAAATATAAAATAAAAATGTAAAATATTTATTTAAATTTTAAAAAATATTTAATTTAATGGTCTTATTACTTTAAGAAAAGTCAATATTTTTTTTATATTTTTCTTAATTTTTTTATTTTTTGGTATTTTTGATTTAATCTTACCTTAATATTTTAAGTTCAATGTCTTAATTAAAAGTACTATAGGGTTAGAGCATAATATTAAATAATTAAATTTAGTTCGTATTTAATAATGATATATTTATAAGGATTTTTTCTAGTTTATATAGATAGTTCCAAAGTAATGTTCTGCGTCTTGTGATGTTCTAGTTATCATATTTCCAATAAATTACCATATATTAAAACTATTTCCCCTTACAAAAGGCAATGTCCTTTAATAATGCCAAAACACATGGCTGTATTAGATAACAATCCTTCCGAGTAAAACTGAAGACCAATCTATTTCCATCAAATGCCATTTAAACTTAGGGAGCCCTCGCCTTCGCCCTGGCTCTGAAATTATAGTCCCCTCTGTCAGGATATAATTATATGCTGCTAACGTGCAATCAAAGCGATTGCCATAACAATAATAGCAGCGACAGGAGGAGGTGAATGGAGAATGGTGAATGGTGAATGAGGAGCAGGAGCCTAGGTCAATCATTTAACAAGCCCCCATGGAGAGCAGAGCGAGGAAATGGGAATTTTAGGTGGCTGCTCGGTGTAAGCAAGCAGAACGTAAAAATACAAAAAGCAGAGGCATAATAATGTACATAAATGTCTACATCTGGCCATTATAATATAGGGGGATAGCAACGGGCCTCTGAACTGGAAACATTCTGCCGTTTTTGCCGTTTTGCTGGCATAATGAAATCAAAATATGCCTCCCAATCCTCCTTTTTGGCCTTGGATATACACCCAACGTATATAGAGAATGTGTATGGCAACAATTTACGTTAAAAATTGGCACAACAATTGCAAAATAATCACCTTGGAGAGCTGGGGACTCGGACTCGACTAGTTTGCCCAGTTCCACTTGGCTAGATTCTGCAACTTGGATTCCCTACTGACCACAGGAACAGCCAGTTAAAAGTATTAAAACTGGCGCCGCCAACCAACTGCATCTAAATCTATTCAATCGAAAAATTGAAGCACTCGTTGTGATAGCTCACGGGCACCACAAGTACTTTTAGCCAAATGAAATGTGGCACAATGAACTTGGCTGGGCCAAGTCCTTTGGCCTTTTTGGCTCCCGGCTCAAGTCATAATTTTGCGAGATGCGGAAGATAGATGAGATGAGGCTGGCCAACAAAAGCAAAAGCCAAAGCGCTTGTACTCGTATTTTCCCTTATCTCGGGGATGAGCTGAAAATTTTCACGACTCCAAAGTCCAAAGTTTTTTGGGCGAAAAGTTTTGCCAATTAGGTGATTAGGAATTGTGCCCTTGGGGGGATATCCTGCCAGTTATTTTTCTGGTCTGGCAATTAAAGCTGAAATTAAAACACTCGAAATCGTTTAGCCCACTGACATTTGCAGTCCATTCGATTGGCCCAATAACATTTCTCGATATTCATGACCGCATATTGTGGTCGGTATATTTTGTTGGGCCAAACAATCGGCCCTGAAGAAACATAAAACCGAACCGAATGTCTGGATACAAACGGAGTCCCGTTTAGATTGCTACTGGCTAGCACACCCTTTTTTTTTAGAAGGGGATGGGATGCACAGGCAGAAATATTTAATTTATGTTTCTTTTAGGGATAACTAATAAAGGAATTTATGTTGTGGAAATCCACATTGGTTTGTAGTGATATAACACTAGTTCGAGGTTTTTTTGGTTTAAGTTACAACATATTTTGGGGGACTTTGGTGAGAAATATTTTAAAGTGTTTACCTATGAAATATTTCCGAATTTCGGTTTTTGATTTTGAATTGTTATAACAAACCATTTTAGTTTGACCTTCAACACCCAGAACAAATATGGTTATTTTTATAGTTATAGAACCAATATTCGATAAATCCTTTTTGAATGTTTACCTATGATAATATTTCGAATTTCGGGTTTTTGACTATTGCATTTTTATAGCCAACAATATTTGTTATACCTTCAACATCCAGAAAAAAACTAAGGCGTTTTTTATAGTTTTAGAACCAATATTGTAAAATCCTTTCTAAGTGTTTACCTATGAAACATTTCCCAATTTCGGTTTTTGATTTTGGATTTTTTAAGCTAACCTTATTTGATTTACCTTCAACACCCAGAAAAAAATAGGGTGTCATTATAGTTATAGTTAGATTACAAAAATATTCCAGTATTTTTTTTAGACCTTTTGCTTCTAATAAAATATTTGTTTTCGGATAAGATAAATACAGAATCGCACCCGAATCACGACCAGAAAATTTGTCCTGTGCACATATACACGCCATGCATGACTAGTGTTTGTGCGCCTTATTGTCGAACTGGCATTTCTGCTCTGCTGCTTTTGGCCAAACAGTGTGGGCCAGTGTGAGCGCTATTAGCCGAAAGGCCTGCCAAAAATAAAGGCGAAATATTTGTGAATGTGTGTGTGCTGTATGTTTTTTTTATGTTTCATGTCGCGATGTCAGCATGAACACTTTACGTTTCATATTTGCCAGGCCACTGAGCATACATATACCGTATATATACATCCAGAGATTCCTGGGCGTTACATTTCGTTTCGTTCGCCGTTTTCTTTATGCAAATTAGCCTTCAGTCAGTTGGATTTTTTCCACGTCTTCCACTGTTGCTTTTTGCATAAATTTTAAATTTCCTTCTTTATGCCAGGCTTGGCTTCTCAGTTGTATTTGTATTTGGTAGCATACTTTTATGGGCTGGCTGGCTGTGACAAGTCCTGATACGTCTCGCCCTGTCTCAGGCTTATTTATGCACTAACATTAAGAATTATTAACTTTGATAACTTATTGCACTACGACCTCGCCTTCGCCGTCCTTTCCCCGATTTCTTTTCATTTTGATTCCGTACATGTGCGGAAATTTTATGTGACACTTGAGAGATTTATGTTCGGGGGCCCGAAATGGGGGAAATGTGGGCGTGGCGCATTGTTGAGTTTGAAAAGTGCCGCCGGAAAAATGCCAAACACGTGCGATGCCCCCCTGAAAAATCCTTGAAAATACTAGGTCCACATTAATCATACGCACCGTTGGCCAAGAAAACTGCACGAAGGCGTTAATTAATTCCCCTGCAAATATCCAACGTTTAATTTGAGTGTCAGCTGAGCAAACAAAACAGCAAACTTGGCAATGAAATGAAATGAAATTAATTTCTAGATTTGTTTGTCTCGTCAGCTGGCTGTCAGTCCTTTGACATTTATTCGCTTTGATAAAAAACACCTCCACCAAGTTCACAAGGCTTCCAATTTAAGCCAATTTGCCGGCTGAAATTAGTTTTGCGTGCTGGTTATTAATTAATCCCCCATTCCCCGGTTACAATCAATCTAAATCGCCTGTCAGCGCATGCCATAAATTAAATGTCCGGCTATATATGTATTATGTAGATTTGCTACTATTTCATTCCATTTTCGCGGACATCCGCTACGCTTTTCAATTAAATTCCAATTGACATTGACTGACTGACGACGGGGGGTCCTCAGTCTCGGGTTAATTAATAAATAATTGTGTTTATGAAAATGTAGCGCAGCTAGGTGATAATTATCATAGCAGGGCAGTCTCTTCTATTTTTGGTTTTGCGATGTGGCCACATCACGCATACGCCGCGTGGCCAATGGGGACAAAACCAAAACCATTTCTGTCGCAGTCGGGGGCCGAGCAATTTGGGCACGCCCATTGTCAGTGGAGGAGTACTGTTCTATACCATAGTCCACGTTTTGATTGATGGTTGGTTATGTCGGTTTGTCCAGCTAACCCTCCAATTTCGCCCAGGCAGCCTCCTGCATATTGTTTTTCCGATTTTTTGGACTTGGGTTTGAGGATCTCTACACAGATAAAAAATTGACAAAAGATCAGATTGATAGTTATTCATATAATTTTGATATGAATAAAGATTATGTTTATCATATTTTACATAATTTGTTCAAAAAATACTAAATTTGGTATTTTATTCGATATGATAGAATATCAAGTTGATATGTTTGAATCATAAATTTGACATAAATCATATCGGTTTTTTATTGATATGAAATAAGGTAGAATTGACCCTATTTTATACCGAATTTTTGTTTCTGTGTACTGCTGCTGGCTTCTGGTTTTGTTTTCTGGTTATTTGGCTGAAGGGTCATGAATTCGTGATGCGGTTGCCGGGGCCAACAAATTGAAGTGCTCTGGGGCTCTCCCAGTTCATTGCAGCTTGCGGTTTTTAGCTGAAAAAGGAGGAGTAGGGCAGCTCCACTCTGATTTGACGGATTCTATTAGGCTTTGAGGTGATTACGGCGCCTTTGTGCTGTTCCCCGGCTGATTGATAAGGTCGCCAATGTCAAAGGCCCGAGCTGCAGACACAAAAAGTGCCCGCTGCCTCGTTGTGCACATCAACAATAACACGAATCCCATTAATCATACGTATGCATAATGGTTCGTGTCCTACAAGGATGATCAGGGGGTGGGAATGGGCGGCTTTGAGCCACTGGCCAAGACTAATGTAATGTGCCACAATATGTTACCAACAGAAGGAAGGGAGGAGAGATGGTTGGATTTTGGCCAGGTCAAAGGTAGCTGCGGTGTCCCCTGCTCTCCAGCTGTCCACCTGCTGTCCCACCTGCTGGCTAAACATAATCATGTGTCATTGTCGCTGTGCCCCAGCCAATTCCCACCTTCCATTGCACTTGGAATTAAATCTAGATATTTTCGGGGCACTACCCTCTATTTTAAGTGTATACTAAAGATACGATTTCTATTTAAATTCGTTGGTAGATTTAAAATATGTACTTTGCCAATAAAAGCTTGCTTTCTTCAAAAGTAGTAAGATAAGTGCTTTATTTTAGGTTTTGGTCACACTTAAATTGAGATTTCAATAATTAACCAAATTTGGTCACACTTCATTTCAAAACAAGAGAGAACGCTATAGTCGGGTGCCCCGACAATCAGATACCCGTTACTCAGGTAAAGGGAGTGCGAGGGAGATGGAGAAACTTTGAACACGCACAACTTTTTAACGAATGGTCCGATTTGAAAAATTTCTTCTACATTTCGATAGGTATTGATAAACACAATAAAACTGCATTTTTACTTTTCCGAAATATTGAAATTTTTAAAATCGTATATAAGCGATTGTGGGCGTTAGAGGGGGCGTGGCACCCTTTTGAAACAAACTTGCGCTGCGTAGGAACTCCAAGAATCTTCATGCCAAATACCAATCGTCTAGCTTTTATAGTTTCCGAGATCTCAGCGTTCATACAGACAGACGGACAGACGGACAGACAGACAGACAGACGGACAGACGGACAGACGGACATGGCTAGATCGACTCGGCTAGTGATCCTGATCAAGAATATATATACTTTATAGGGTCGGAAACGTTTACTTTACTTTATGAGGTCGGAAACGCTTCCTTCTCCCTGTTACATACTTTTGCACGAATACAATATACCCTTTTACTCTACGAGTAACGGGTATAAATACAGAAATACAATGAAAAATTCTGAAATCTTAAATTGAAATTTAAATAATACTGTTTAAAAAATAAAGTGCCATAAAAATACCGTGATTAAAATACAAAATCGATTGTCTTTTAAAAGTAAAATGTTTAATCCAGTAAAAATCCAGTTTATATCGGGAATCTTTCTACAAAATAAATTATATTTTTGTTACCTATTTCCTCCCTGTGCATCGCTCACCTTGGCTTGGTTTTTGTACAAGCTCCGGCTCTGCTTACATTCAATTCATCCCCGCCCTTTGCCGAGATGCCTAACAACCATATCGTGTTCCCATTCCACGCGTGTGACGGGATAATTAAAGGGGATGTCAGCTGTGGCCTCTCTGTCCACTTCATCAGGATCATCCGTGGGCCAGGATGAGTATATCCTGCAGCCAGCTTTCAGAGCATTTTGCAGAGCAACCAGAGCAGCCACCAATTAGTTTTGGGTTAGCAAATTTAATTATACTGGTGGCGCACACCTTTTTCGGTTTTTCGTTGGCCATCAGTCGTCGGATTCATTGGGGCATGAATTATGCGTTTTTAATTGCTGACCCCCAACGGACCCGACAATTCATCTTGGAAGGAAAAGGGCCTGAGCCTGGGACATGACTTCATTAAAAGCCGCTCAGCCGCTCGAGTGGCGCAAAACACTTTAAAATGTTCACCCATAAATTTACACTGGAATTGCAGCTCGATTTTAGTTTTGTGCATTTTTTCGTTGGCATTTTTCGGTGGCATTTCTGCGCGCACTGAGCGAAATCAGCATCCATCATTCAGACACTTCCGCTGGGTGGGGAAAAATAGGGAAAATAGGAAAAGCGAGGCAAACATTGACATTGCCTTGTATTTCGTATACTCGCTGTCGATTTTTGTTTGCCATCTCTCGCAATGTCAATTTATTCGGACTGCAGACTGCAGTCGGCGATAGAAATTTAAATGTTCAAATGGCTAAACCACTATTTTTCTTCTTTTTTTTCTCGTCGAACGTCGATTTCGTTTGTTTGCGGTCTTTGGGGGGATTTGCAGCTGTGTGGAAATCGAATGCTGGTAAAAACACCCCAGTAAAACACAGCGAGTTAATCGTGCAGGAATCCCAAATAGAGATGCTGAAATATATCGCTGGCAACGGAATTATGTGGATTAGCTTCTGTTCTGTTGCCAATTTAAATATTAAATGCTTGGCATGCAGAGTTTTGGTAGGGTCAAAAGATTAAAGTCAACATAAATTCTTTGGTTTAATTGAATCCATACCAGAGAATTCAATATACAATTATTCATTGGCCAGTTTATCTATACATTTTCCGGACTAGCGCACATTGCTCATACGCCGTGTGTGCGGTCAGGATGAAAACTATCAAGAATGGCTCTCTAATAAAGCCAAAATTGTATATCATCCCTGCACATAAATAACCAAAGTGCTTAAGCATTTTTGAGCAGCAGGCAGCACTTGGGTTTAATAACTTTGAGCTGGGGGTAAGTAGGTGTTTAGTGGCTATTATCATCATATAAAGAGTATGCCATGTGTGTGTGTTTTGAACTCTTTAGCATCAATATTTTATGTATTATGCCAGCAGATTATGATTTATGGCCTGGTGCTGAAATGGCTATGGTTTCTCCCCCACGGGGAATTGTGAAAGCGAAATCATTGTCTTGGCCCCCGCTTGGAATTCCATATTTCACACGCCCTGAGCTTCAAATTCGCATTCCCACTTCCTTTCGGCGGTGCAGAAATTACGTTTAAAAGTGTTTAAGTGGCGCTCGCGCTAAGTAACAAGTTGAAAAATTGCGATGCTCGCTCGTAAATTTGCTCGCCAAAGTGAAAAGTAATAATATACAGGCATTATAAATGGCTGTGCGTCCTTGAAGCGCCGGGAAAGTCGAGGGGTAGTCAGGTGGGCAGGGGGATGTGTATATAAGTATCTGTAGGTGGCACTATGGAGCTATGGAGCATGCACAGTCAATGGCCGTCGCCACCGCAACTCATGCTCTGCTCCTCCTTTTGGTTTTAAGAGACACCGCAACACAACATCAAAGGAGCAGACGGAGAAAATGTCACTGAGCAGATCGGTTATCCTGAAATGTGGCCTGTTTGATTTTATTTTAGAATTTTTTATTAAATTGATGAGTGACCAAAGCTTAAAATAAAACACTATCTTTAATACTGATTTGGTCAAACTTAAATTTAAATAGAAACATTAATTATTGATTGTTTGTGCTATGAGTTTAGTACAAGTATTCATTTTTCTTGATTTTAAGTGTGACCAGTGCTTAATTTGAAGCACCTTATTCAACTGTACTTTGGTCACACTTAACTTTAAATATAAATATTAAAAATAACATGATTATGCATATATAAATAATTTTCTTTTTCCGGCAAAGATCTTTTTGTTTTAAATATTAAAAAACAATTTTTTATTCACTTCAATAAACTTAATACATTTAACACAACTTTTCTGTGCACATCTATTCGAGAATCAGTGAAGCAAACAAACCAACAACTACAAAAACGACGACAGGACACGGATACATTTACCCACACACATATGCATATGTCCTTTTTCTATATGTAGTGGTGTATTTTGTGTGTGTGTGAGCAAAGCATTTCAAAAGTAATTCAAGCAAGAAAAAAGTTGGGTAATTGAAAGTTTGCCCATAAAAATTTGTCGCTCTGCGTTTTGCCCGTTTGAGTGAAGGGCAGACCGAGCGCCCCACTTTTCCTTTTCCCTGATTTTCCAGCCACTCCCGATAACTGGCAACTTTTCATTATGCATCCCCGCCCATTTCCCACCGCCACCGCCCCCCTCTGAACTCTACAGTCGCATGCCATTATCTGGAGCACTATCGAGGCGCCCAAAACTAGTTGAAGTGCTTGAATTGTTTACGTTGATAACTTTCCTTTTTTTTTATTGAACCTACCCTAAAATGTGGAGGGTGTTTTGGGTTAGATAGAAAATGGGACATGTTAATTAAAGCAACAAATATAAAAATAATTAAGAAAATTAATAATTTTAAAGGAGAACTAGATAGGATATTTTGGATAGTATTCACGGCATTATTTACCACAATATAAAATTTATAAAAAATATTTCTCTATTAAAATGAAATTTTTATTAAAAAAATAAATATATAATTTATTTTGTATTGGACTTCTCCAAATTTTTTATAGGATACCCACCAGGTCTACTTAATATCCCAATTATTGGCAAGACAAGACAAAGTTTGCCTTTGGCATCAGCCGCTACTTTTACTTTGCTCGAAGGATCGCCATTTTTATGGGGCCGCATAATGAAAACGCAAACGCGATTGCAGTTTAACTGCACTTTCAATGACAATCCGCCTGCTGCCACGCCCCCCTATCTTAACCCCATCCGCCCACTTTTAAGCCTCTTCATTAGACAGGCACTTGAAATAACAACAACGAATTGCCGGGCTCTGATAAATGGCAACCATGTGCTCAGCTGAGATGTATCTATATATTTTTATACCCGTTACTCGTAGAGTAAAAGGGTATATTGTATTCGTGCAAAAGTATGTAACAGCTAGAAGGAAGCGTTTCCGACCCCATAAAGTATATATATTCTTGATCAGGATCACTAGCCGAGTCGATCTAGCCATGTCCGTCTGTCCGTCTGTCTGTCCGTCTGTCCGTCCGTCTGTCTGTCTGTATGAACGCTGAGATCTCGGAAACTATAAAAGCTAGAAGATTGGCGTTTTGATCAGATTCTAGGAGTTCCTACGCAGCGCAAGTTTGTTTCAAAAAGGTGCCACGCCCCCTCTAACGCCCACAATCGCTTATATACGATTTTAAAAATTTCAATATTTCGGAAAAGTAAAAATGCAGTTTTATTGTGTTTATCAATACCTATCGAAATGTAAAAGAAATTTTTCAAATCGGACCATTCGTTAAAAAGTTATGCGTGTTCAAAGTTTCTATCTCCATCTCCCTCGCACACCCTTTACCTGAGTAACGGGTATCTGATTGTCGGGGCACCCGACTATAGCGTTCTCTCTTGTTGTTTCAGTATCCAAGTATCTGTAGCTCTGCTTCTGACTTCAAAGCCAGGGGACAGGCCACAAAATAAGCGTAAATGATATGAAGACATAAAAGTAGCAAATTGGGAACTGAAACAGAAAACCCAAACACCCAGGGAAGCACTCAAAAAAAGTTACAATTTTTAATTTTATTTCCAATTTTTCACAAAAATATTGGTTTTTTAAACTTCAAAAATGGCAATTTAAGTTCAAAATGTTTTTTTAAAAGTTTATAATGAAATAAAAACTATATTTTAAAAATATTTATTTTATATATTGTATACGTTTTTTAAAATTCCTAAGAAAACTTCAAACATAAATAAAAGTTCTAAAATGTTTTTGAAATCATTTTTTTCTATTCAATTCTTTTAAAAATATTTCTTTTATGTACCTATATATTTTTAAAAATTCATTAGAAAACGTCGAAAATATTTTATAAATAATTTTGTTAAACCTAATTTATTTTTCTAAGCGTACAGCCTGTTTTGGGAGGGGCGTCACATGAGAATCTGTTTTGCGGCAGGGACTTAACACCCAAACCACATCCACCCACTCGAACTGAGCTGCTGATGGCTTTAAACTGGACCGCACAATGTAATAAATTAGATTTACCCAACTGGATGCGAGAATGCCGCCAAATATTTAACACCAATCAACATGAGCACGACAAAAAGAAAGTTTTTCTCGCCAGCAACAAGAGGCTAAAACACTAGGGCCAGGCAAAATAAAGTGAGAGCAGGGAAAAACTTTGCCCTTTCGGGTGGATTCCGTTTTGGGCTCATTGTCTCGAGTTTCGCAAGTCGCGTTGCTGGCAAGACGAAAGGTGTCAGCAATGACAAACACTTTTAACTAACCAACTTTTGCCTTGGCTTGTTTCGTTGGCTCTTCGGTTGTCTGGATGTCTGGTTGTCTGGCTGATTGTGTTGCCCCGATAGCGGACGACAGTTTAACCCATGCAAACAAACTTGCGGCGACATTTGACACAGGCCACCAAATACAGTCCCAGATTTTCCAATGGAGATTAGAATCCTGAATGGGGATTTAGTTGGAGAGGAAAAGGTCCAAATGATATGGACCAAATAATATCGAAAAATTCGAATTGTGTTACTCACCGAAGTTAAAAATATCTATCACCACAGAAGGATTAAATTACTCGTAAACATAAATTTATTTTGTTTGGAAATCTTTTAAAAAAGTGTCAGAAAGTATGCAACAATAAATGTTGAATGCTTGCGAAAGACGACGAGTTTTTTACTGCTTACTTTTAGACACTTTTATAAGTGTTTTTAATAATTTTGTTATTGGAAATCATATAAAAAAAGTGTCAAAAAGTATGCAACAATATATTTTGAATAGCTACGAAAGAAAAAGAAATTTGTATTGCATACTTTTAGACACCTTTTAAAATAAAATTCAATATTTTGAAATTTTTTGAAAGGTGTTGTTTAAAAAGGTTAGATTTAATCAGAATAAATTTGTTAACATCTTGATTAATAATGTATGGAATAATGATCGAAATATAATATCGAAACTTCTTTCAGAAATCGCGTGGGTTTTCCGTGGAATCGGCATCCCAAATCCTGGCCATCGGCGAATTCGCCCACCTAATCATCTCAATGGCAATGACTTCAATCACTTCTTCTTCGCCCGCTGCCAAATGGGAGCCATCAATTTTACAGCAGCTGGGTCGAGAGGTGGAAACAGGTAAATCAATCACACGCATTATGCGATGGCTTTGCTCCGTGAAATATGCCCAAGAATCTGGGACTTAGCGAGGTTTTTGGTTTTGGGGGTTTCGAGGTTTATTTCGGGGTTTTGGCTTACCATATACTTTTTATGGCTCACATGGTGCTGGGTCTCCGTTGATTTTTATGCCGCTGGCTCTTATTACTTGTAAGTGGGCGAATGAAACGACGTTGCTCATACGCCCCGTATACCAGTATTGCAGCCATTTTACGGCCAGCTCTTCCTCTTTATGTATATTTCACGTCATTTGCTTTGGCTTTGTCATTCTGTGGGAAATGAGGATGGTGAAAAGAGAAAAACCAGCGAGTGCTTAGGCATATTTATTAGAAGGACTCCTCAAGAGCTCCTTGTTAGCTTGGATGAGATGAAGGTAATTGATAGTAACTTCTTGTCGGGTCGAGCATCTTTATAAACGTAAAGGAGTGTCATTTGGCATATAAATTATTGTGTTTTAACGGCTCTTTTGTATGGCTTTCTTTCTTTTATTAGAAACTCTTTATTTACTTTAGTACAAAAAAAAACGTTATCATGACCGTTTTCTCTGTACGAGTAATTGCATCAAACAAGAAATCTCGCGACAAATATTATTTTTAGTTCGCTTTTTTGTGCATTTAAATTCCATTGTTATTGCGACAAATTGGGGCAGCGAACAAATGCTGGAAATTAAAGCGGGTGTGGAGTGATGACTTCAGTTTAGGTTCGCTTTGGTGGTACCCTTTATTTAGGGGAGATTTAAAATTATTAAGGAATCTGTCTGAAAAATATTACGATTTTTTATTATTTATTATAATTTCTGATTTTAATTTAGTTTATTTATGATTTTAAAGTGATTTCTCAATTTTATTTAGGTATTTCCAAATGATTTAAAAATGATTGTAGATTTTTAAAAATATTCTTAAAATTGTCCATTTTAATATGATTTTAAAGATTTAAATGGTAAAAATTCGGAAATAATTAGAACCCTATATTACTTAAGTTAATTTTATTTATTTAGTTGTCTTTAGGAAGGTATTAAAAATATTTAGCATACTTGGTAATTTTATATATATTTTAAATATATTTTGAATAGTTTGTCAACCAAAAATGTTTTTAGTTTTAATATCTTGTAAAACATACTCCTTAAGTTGTACAGGGTATTTCCCACCTTCCAACGGATGACAGCTTCTGCTGTTCTCTCTAGTGGCCTCCCAACTTTCACCCGCCACCCCCGTTAACCCCCGTAACCCCCTAACCCTTAACCCACCGCTGGTGCTACGCAGCCATGGCTCGTAGATTTGAATAATTGTGCAGCAGCGTGTAACGGTAGCATGGGCGGGGAAAGAGGGGTGCAAGGGGGCTGAAAAAGTTGCAGAGAGTGTGTTGCATTTTCACCACTCCCAGTTGCTTTTGCTGCTATTGTTTTTGGGCCGCGGAAAACTCTGCTCTCGTACAATAACATTCTTTTTCTCACTTTTCTCGTCCCCCCCCTCAAATGTATGCTACATTTTGTTATTGTTAAATATGTTACGTTTTGAGCTCTGCATTTTGTTGGCGAAATAAAACGTTTTTGTTGCTGTGCCGTTGTGTTTGTTGTTGCTGAAATTAAAAATGATTTAGATGCCAGCAAATTGAGTTCACTTTGGATATAGTTTTGTGTGCAAGTTTTCGTTTTCGTTCTGGCGTGTAATTTAATTGTTTGATATTTTTGCCCGCACATCCACAGAAATGCGAAATCGCATACATTTGTCCTCGTATCGCTGTGTTTCAATCAAGCTTTGCCATTGTTTGATGTCGGCGGGGGGTTTTCCCTCTGAAAAGGAAATCCAATTTTATTTTATTCCAATTGCAACTGTATTTTTGGCTTAATTTTACCATTTTTTAGCACAAAGTAAGAGACAATGGCGGTTAAAATATTAACACTTAAGTAGGATAAGTGGGATATTTTCAAATTACTTATAAAAAAAATATGTAGATTTAAGTTCCTCTGTTTAATCAAAAATATTTCTTATATTTTCTTATTAAAATTCTGTTTATTTAAAACATTCTAAAAGTGCCTGAAAGTATGCAAATTATTTTTTGAACGTATTCGAAAGACAACAATTTTTTCACTTCCTGCTTTTAGACACCATTCTTAGTAATTTCAACATTTTTGAAGTTTAATAAAAAATATTTGTAATACTTTCTTAATAAAATTCTGTTTGTTTTGTTGAATTTGAATTTAAGAAGTTAAAATTGTAATAATTATAGAATTATATATTTTAAGCAATCCAAATAAAATATACTTAAACACAGCTTTATATTTTTTAGAATATTGTGTTTGTTTTTTGTCATAATTTTGCTCGCTTCTGTGTAAATAAAATTGTAGAACAGCTCTTTGTTATCTAGCTCTGTTTGCTTTTCAAATGCCAATTGCTGTTGGCATTGCAATTAAACATGCGAAACATGAGCAGCCAACACTGAGCCAAGCAAAATGCAACAAAATGGTTGTGGCAACAGAAAAATAAATATTTCGGGAATTTTCTTCCTCCTCCTCGGAGAGTCTTTAAATGAGAAGAGGCGAAAAAGGAAATTTGCGGAATGTTTGCCCTGAATAGCCCATCCACCCACACAGAGACACAAAGAGATACACTTGAGAACCGGAAGTGACATTTTGGAATGCCACAGGAGAAAAGGCAGGAAAATGAGAAAAAAAGGGTCACTCAACTGGCAACAAAAGAATCACATACTACGCCTTAAGTGTTGCCGAAAATCTCATTCATTTTCAGGTGAAAAGGGTTAAAGTCAATATGGTTTTAGTCTTTCAAGTGTGGCCAAGCCTAAGTAAGAAATAAAATACACTTCGATTTGACATGCCTTTCACCAGAACACTGGACACTTCACTGGACACTTTCATTTAAAGCCAAGTTCGGGTCATAAAATGCTTTCTTCGGCCTCCTTTTTCTTTTCTTTTTTTTATGATTTGTCTGTCCGGGCCATAAAAGATTGCCAAGCAATTGAATCCATTGGCCACGAGCCGGTTGTCCGTCCGTCGGTTTCATAATCAAATACATAACTTTATTTATGCTGCCCCATCCTTTCCCCGTTCGCCATTTTGGGTCCACAAAAAGTTTCCACCGAATTTGCTTACATTGGCGAAACAATAAAATTCCATTGTCAGAAAAGGGATGCTGTCGGTTTCTCGGTTCTAGCCGGATGCTATTTTGTTAAGTGCGCGAATGTTGGCGCATAAATAAAAATATAATTGAGCTGCCACCCGCCTTCTCCGATTTTTCCCGAGCTCCCCGAACGCGCATATCAGATCCCTGGCCACAAGGCCTGGGGCCATGATGATGGGGAATTCGATGCACTGGCAAAAAATATTGTCATTGATTATTAAAAAAAAAAGAAGCATTTTGAAGAATTTTTTAAATTAATTACCTATTACTATTTAAAAATAATTCAAATTATTCACCTTATTATAATTCTATGTTTATTTGATTAA
The DNA here is from genome assembly GCA_037075285.1 of Drosophila lutescens. Classification (NCBI taxonomy): domain Eukaryota; kingdom Metazoa; phylum Arthropoda; class Insecta; order Diptera; family Drosophilidae; genus Drosophila; species Drosophila lutescens. The sequence goes on from JBAMCF010000468.1 coordinate 103,663, forward strand.
GATTCTAGTTTTAAAAATTTGTATTATAAGTAATAATAATTATAAATATTTACAAAGTGTCTAAAAGTATGCAACCATTTATTTTCGATCCTGAAAGTCCATGGATTCATTCCGAAAGATTTTGTTATTTCTATTTCAAACCCCTTAACATTTATGGAGTAGCCTCCTTAGTACAGAAATATTTTTTTAAAGAAAAATTTAAAATATCATTGACAATGGAACAAATATATTTTGGTTTTCCATTTATTTAATATTTTTTCGTATTTCGAATGTTTACTAAATATTTTTCAGAGTGCACACTTCTTCCGTTGACCCACTGTATTGATTTTCGGCCCAGTTCAAATAAATTAGCTGCCATTAATTGGAAATGCGGGCGGGCGATTCACTCAAGCAATGCACAATTTGGACCAAGATTCGATTCGTTGCCAAGGCTTAATTGATTAGCCTCGGCTAGGAGTCTCCTTTTCCCAATCACCTTGCCCCGTCTGCCCCAAGTTGTCATTGCATTTAATTGCATTGCCAAAATAAGGATTCGGGCAACAACAATTAAATTTTATCCTCGCACCTGGACGAACTTTTCTGCCAGCCAAGGCAATCGAAAGACCAGAACTTTGGGCTGCCGTTGATGCGCCGTATAATTGAATTAATTTAAAATTGCCTAGAACCATTTTACCTGCCGGGCTGGCATTAATTTTGTAAAAGTTTCCTGCTGTTTGCCAGCCATTTAAAATTTTAATTGAGTTTATTGCCAACTATTCAGCAATCTGATTTCGCAGCATTTGCAGTTGATGCCATGCGGTGGATTTTGGTTCATAATTAGGATAAACAGGATGACCCCATCAAAAATATATGTTGGGAAATTATTCCAATTGGCGTGTGGATTTGAATTTTAAAATTGAATTGAAGTTATTATTATTTTGGCAACTCATCTCGCATGTAAATATTATTTTATACGGCAGTTTAATATTCAGTGATTAGTATATAGTTTATTGCGAATTTTTATAACATTTGTATAAGCTCTGTTAATTTAATATTTTATAGAAATCGTATAAAATGTAATTACTAGCTTTTAAATGTTAAATTTTGTGTCTAAAAGTATGCAATGAATAGAGAATAGTCATCTTGCTGTATGAATTCATATCATTTTTGGGTTGAACAATTTTTGTTGCATACTTCTTCTATTCTATTTCTGGGGCTTAATAGTTTTTGAAAATTAGGGATTTAAATTTATAGACCACAAAAACAGAATTTAAATTACACAAAGAAGATTTTTTAGACAAACTTTTAGCTTTGACTATCCAATTAAAGGACGTATTGGGTTTCCCATCATTAGGGTGCAAAAATACGAAAAATTTCCATTTTTCTGGCAAAAAACAAAGGTAACGAGTGCAAACACTCTCTACTCACGACATCAATCACTTGGCCACACACAAAAATGCCATGGCACACAGATCGCAATTAATTTACCCAAGTCAGCCAGCCAGCCAGCCAGCCAGCCTCAATTTGGCTTTGGAGTCAGCCGGTGTGTTTGTCTTTCTCCTGTTGCAGCTGACAGGTGCATCTGCAGTCTATGGTCCATGGACTGCCAGTGCATCAGTATCTTCTGCTCCTGGCTGCAGGATACTTCTCCACTTTCCATTTTCAGACATCCAAACTGAACCGAACACCCATCCCATGGAATGCCTGCATGTCAAATTCTCATTTCATTGAAATCGGCAAATATTGACTAAGAACTTCGATGCAATCAACGCTGCCGGCGACTGCGACAAATGGGCGTGGCATGTCGACATCTCGGAGTCAAATCGATGCCATATTTGCCGGCACATTTGCATGGCAACGAAAGTGAAAATGAAAGCGAAAGCTGAGCTGCAAAAAGTGAAAGCCCGAGGTGAAGCTTAAACTAATAAGGCAGGCACTGGCACAAAATCAACGTTGACTAAAGGTCACTTGACCTGAAAGCGTAGAAAAAATATTTATCTAATATTTTCTGGGTCAGGTATAAAGGATAATATTGTCTTTAATCTTTACAGCTTGAAGGAAAAGTTATTAAAGCTTGGATAAATATTTGCTACATTTTTAATTAAAGTAGTTGGGTAATATAAAATGAAGAAAAAACTGACCTTTGAATTCACCCAACCTTTTTCATTTACTATGTACTTAATAAATTCATATTGTAAATTTATACAAATATTTTAAGCTCTTTTATGATTTGGTGACCCCGAATTTTTTACTTTTATTGATAAATGCGAATATTTTCAAGAGTAATTTGTTTGTAAAATTATTAAGTAAACAAGTAAAGTAAGAAAGTTATAAAAATTTTAATTTAATTACAATTAAAATCTTAGAAAAATATAAATAAAATAAATATTATATTATATAATATATGTGAAATATATTTTGTATATCATTTCTAGTTTCTAAAAAAAATTATCGTATACATAGAATTTCTTCAACATTCAAGCGCATAAAAACAGTAAATTCTATAACAATTACTGAACTTCTTAACACACTTAAAACGCCATCTTATTAGCCGAAGCAGAAAATGGAGCCACTTGGTTATTAAAACATTGCGGCAAATTGCTACGCAACTTTTGCGTCAATAAACTAAACGGCCAAAACGGTCGAGGCCACTCAGGCGAATCCTGGCGGATAAGGATAATCAGCCCCCATCCAGACATCCTTTGAAGCCAGCTGAAGCCAGGTGAAACTGAAACAGAAACAGAGCAAGAGAAACAGAAACACCTGGGGAGCGAGTCAAAAAACAATTTCGCCTCATTATCATTTCAACATATTGTATGCCCAAGTGTTTCAAATTGTTCAAAGAGAGTAGGGAAGCTCGAAGGACGAGAGTTTGGCTCCTGATGAAGAAGTTTTCCCTTTACGTCCTTGTGGAGCTTGTTGGATGTCGGATGTGGCTGGGTGGGATCTCTGGGCGGGAAGTGTAGGTGCTGGCTGAAATCACTATGCTCATAAATGCGCCATGAATAAATTAACTCGCTGAAAAGCAAAAGCCAAGCTAAACTAAAAGCCGAGCAAAAACAAAGGCGAAATGGGGCGGTGAGGTGAGGAGGGGAGAGAGCCTTAGATTTCAAACGAATGATAATAATAATTGAGGCAGCGACCGAAGTACTTGTACATTGGTTAGATAATAACACTGTACACGTACAAGCAAAAGTGTTTGTGTATGTGGTGGCACTGCGAAAAAAGTCGTTTCCTTAGAATTGGTTTTAAAGTTATCAAAGAAGTTCCTTGAAGGAACTATAAAATTAAACAGTACATTTCTCCAGCGCAGAGGAATTTAATAAGTTTTCACATTTAAAAACAATTAATTCTTGGAAATATTGGCATTAATCAATAAAAAAGTCCAAATTCGGGGTCACCAAATCAAAAAAGTTAAAAAAATATATTTATAAATTAAGTATAAATTTAAAGTATGTATTTATTAAATATAAAATTAACTAGAAAGTTTTTATTTTAAGGAAATAAAACCTTTTTGAACTGATTGGCAAGAATTGAATGAATTTATTAAAATCCACTAAGAAATGTTCCAATTGCTGAAACTCTATTTAGCCTAAAGTGAAACATCCTATTGTTTGTTTTTAAACATTTCGTTAGCCATGTTTAATTAAAATAAAACATATAAACTGTATGTTAACCATCTTAGTCATAAAGTTCAAACATGCATATTTACGTTAGTTTATTTTAAATAATTTTGTTAGCCATGTTTATTGATTTGCCCATTGATTTCGGGAAAAAAGAAAGCAAAACAATCTAAGCAACCGCCTAGTTGCTAGACAACATCAAAATTCCCCGAAACAAAGGGGTCTCGCTAACAGCTTTATCGATACTCCAGGTGAAACCCCGGGTGACCCTGGGAGTTGGCTTTCGTCACCCGACAGAAGAAGACCATAAACTCCCCTTTGAGATGTCCGTCCAACGAATTAATCCCCGCCATCACTCCATCGCCGCCCGGCAGAGGCAATCGCGGACCACGCGGATGACCCGTCACACCATCTTCAGTTTGAAGAGACCCATTACCTTCCAGGTGCGCAAATCCTTGGTGGAGTATGTGGACATGGAGCTGGCCGATATGGACACCTCGGTGTTTTATCAACGCATTTTTATCTTGGCCAAAAACTGTCATTTGACGCCCGTGGAATCCGAAGAAGAGCCGCCCGCCGAAGGGCTTCCAACTCAGGTGGATCAAGTGGAACCAGAACCTCCAGCTGACGGAGAGCCCCTGCATTTCGCAGAGGATGCCATAGTGGATGGCCTGGATGAGAATGATTCACCCACCACAACGGTGACGGAATCTGCACGCCTTCCACCCGCGCCTGATGAAGTTGCTCAGGAGCCGGCGGCAGGAAAAGAACAGGAAGTGGTGACCCACACCTTCCGTTTCAGCGAGGAGGATCACGGGGCGGAGGAGGACTCCCTCGGGGAGGAGGAGGAACTGGAATCGGAGGGCCCGGAACCCGGTCAACCCAAGGATTTCTTTGCCATCTTCAGCGAGCGTCTGCAGGAGCTGCACAAGCAGTGCAAAGCAGTTGCCATCACCACGGATCCCATTTGTGGTTTGTATCTCCACATGGGTGAGTATAGTATGTTGATGCTCGAGGCCTCTGAGGATATGATAGGCTGCTTCACCCGGGAACTGGCCAGCTGCGCCGAGAACTTTTGGCTCATGAACCGCGTGTTTCACATCGAGGATCATATTCAGGAACTCTACACCAAGGATTTGATATTTCGCAGGATTCCCTCGGTCTTTCTAAACGAAAAGTTCCCCACTTCAACACCCACAGATGAGTATTTGATGGGTAAACAGCACCTGATTATCAAGGACAAACTATTGACTATATGTCGGCTGATCTCCGAGGGCCATGGAGGGCAATTGGATCCAGATGCGGTTTCTATGAGGGAGAGCGACTTCGAGGAGGACTTGCTCAAGTCCAAGTCCAAGAGTTCCCTACAAAGTGATCACTTACCTGTGGATATTTACAGGAAACACCTCCCCGAAATCCAACGCATCGAATTGGTTTTGGCCTCCACGCGATTCTATTATGATATAGATGAGTTTGCCAAGATCTATGGACGGGTGCCCTTCTCCCCCGACGAGGATGGATTGTTCTGGCCCATCCAGAACAACTACACCCCGCCAAACATCTTCCGGCGCACTCCTTATGATATTAATCTCACTTTCGGGGAATATGCGGCGGTGGCCGGGAAGAGGAGAACCCATGAGAGCCTGGTCGGCAGTTTCGAAGCCGAGGAGGAGGCTCCCGCTAAAACAGAGACTGCGGAGACTGGAGAGACTCCTCCGAAAGCTGAATAAGTGGTTCTCATATTTTGTTTTAGTTGTGTTTTAAAATTTTAACTTTGAGGCAATAAATAAAATATATGACATTATCATAGGTCTAAAGAATTCGCGTCTCTATTTTCGCTCAATTTTTTTACGTAGTGACGAAGCGCACCAGGAGAGTGTGCGATATAAAATACTGAAGTATTCGCGTTTTTAACTACAGGCAATTATGCTAACCTTAATGTGGTGAGACAGAATACATAAAGAATTTGTCTTTGTTTAGGCATCTCTTTTTAATATCCAATCATCAGATATATCTAAAAATTCTTCTTAAAATTCCTTTGACAGCCCTAGACAAAATTAAATGGTATCCTTTTAAGCACTTTAAATTTTAATAAAGTTACTTACATGTTTTAGAAGCCCCCATTTTTTTCGAGTGTGCTGCCATCATCGTCATCAAGAAGGAGCGGCAGTTGTCGCTGTTATCTCTGAAACTCGCGCTCGGTTACAATGTTTTCGGCATTGTGCACATGACTGCATCTCATCCGGGGGCAGGTGGCAACTGGATACTGGATTTCTACATAGACATACATAGGTGTGGGGCTTTTGGTGTGGTTTTAGCCCATTCGAGGTTGTCTTGTTTTGGCTTGCCACTTGAATGGCTCGACTTTGTTAACATAAACATAAATTCACGGTGTGAGGGCGCACATGTGTGTGGGTTGGCTTGAATGGTGAGCCTTTTAACATAAACCGCATCAGACGCCAGCTGTCAGTTGTAATACCGCTCGGGAGCTCTGAAGCTTGCAGCTGTCAAAAGCCGCTGCTGCCATTTAAAGTCACTTGACAGTGGGCCCGAAAAGAGTACACACACCAGCTTAGTGGGGATTGTTAAGGGTTAAGGGCTGCCGCAATCGAATGGGGTTAAGCAGGGGTTGCCTCCAGAAAAGTTCCCTAATAAAGTTGAATATTTACTCACGATTAATCATTCCTCGAGGGGGCGAAGTCGCAAAAGGCGTTATATCGTGAATTTGTTCTGCAAATCGAATACAAGTTGTATTGGTTTTTGTGTTTCGTCGAGATTTTATGGAACTTTTCTTTGAGGGGTGGTAAATAAATCATAGAAAGCATACAGAAAATAGCTACAAATTATGTGAGATTTGATTTTTCCGAATTTAATAAAAAACTTATTTAATTAAAAAAATGTTTCAATTAATTTAAATATTTACCCTATTTTAAATTTAATAAAAATTGCATTGTTTGAGACTTTATTTGATTGTTCGTTTTGGGATGGTAAATTAATTATGGTAAGGCTACAGAAAATGGTTACCAAATTGTATGTTTCCATGATTAATAAGAAAGTTTTCTTTAGATGAAAAATTTTATAATTCATTTTAATGTATTTTATTCTTTTAAACGTTTTTTTAAAAATTTTTTTTTGGATTTTGTAAGATTAAATTTAGCTATTCCTTGTGGGATGGTGAATTAATTATCGAAAGCCTAAAGAAAATGTCTACAAAATCCATCAATATCTACAGGTTATATCTACGAAATCTGTAACAAAATTTACCTATTTAATTAAAAACACTTTTGTACATTTTTACACTTATCTTTATGAAAACCTTTCCAGCTTCCTCTTGTTTCCGAGCCTAAACAATTAAATTAAATTACCCCTTGTGGCTTAAAAATGAGGGTTGCCGCGACAACGTGTTTAGAAATTGAGCTGAAAAAGTTAATTAAACTTTGGACTTTGGGCTTTGGCCTTTTCACCTCGGCTCCGCGATCCGCCTGCTGTTTTTGGGAGGATGGTGGAGGACATGCCATGACAAGGACACAATTCAATCAAGCGCCACAGGAGCTGCTGCAGATACACAGACAGCGAGTGTCGGCGCATAAACAAGGACATTGCACTCCTGGGTGCCTCCCAACAGCCTGCAGGTGGGTTTTCTTTTTCTGCCCCGGGTTTTCCCAGCGAGGGAGAAAGAGGAAAAGCCAAACATTCGCCGCTGCAGTTTTCATAAACTGCCAGACAGCAGAGGCGGCGGCAGGGAGCAGCTGGAAAAGCGAGGAAAAACGAGGAAAAACAACCACATCAAGGTTGGCCGAGACAATGGCGATAAGCCGCTGCTGCAGTGTTTTCGATTCCGGAATTTTTACCCCTTTACCCAGGGAGACTACGGAGTACGTACTCCAAACTGCAGACTCCAAACTACGTAGTTCGTACTCCTCTGGCCGAGAATATTTCGCTTACGTGTGGCCCACAACTTGAGGCGCAAACTCATAAATTACACAGGCGAGCGAGAGGGCCAAAAAAGGCGGCTAAAATGACTTTTGGCTGCTGTTGCTGCTGCTGCTGTTCTTGGCCCATCAAAAGTGAAACTGTTGGCTGCAGTCGCCAAAGGGGCGTTTGGGCGTGGCCTTAGCCTCCGCTTTACTCGGTCTGGGGCGCCAAAAGACCAGGCATAATTTAAGCCAAACTCAATTTTCGCATACCCTCGCCAAGGGAGTGCTATAAAAATAAAGGTATTGAGAAATCTTTAAACTAGAAAATATTCTTTAACTAAACATTGAGTAAAAATTTAAAGTCTATAGTAGATTTATCATTACATCATTTCTAATTTAAATATAAACAATGATTAATATCATTTAAAAGGGGAATTAATTTAATCATTATCATATTAAATATTAATTCCAAGTCTGACACTTTTTAGGATATTTGATTTATTAAAATAATCAGAACAATTGTAACTTTAAGAACAGTCACAAAGTATGTTTTTAATAATATTAACTAGATAAGAAACTCTAATTTATAGATAACATTGAACTTATCACAAAGTAGAAAAATTTATTTATTTATTTAATGTTGAATATTTTACATAATTTTTCATAAATACAATTTTTATCTAAGGATATTAAAATCAGAACACTTTTCCTTATTTAAAATTAATGTTATTTTTTAATCAGAACACTTTTCACTATTAATAATTGATTTATTCAATATTATTATTTTCTTTCAAATGTTTTTTTCTAAGCGTTTACTGTAAGTTTTAAATAAATAAATATATATTTTGTAACTCCAATTAAACTTAAAGTATTTTTCAGAGTAAATTGATAAAAGTCATTAAATTTACAATAAATAAACTTAATATTTATTCTAATTTCTTTCTGGCAATATTATATTCCCTTTTAAGAGCAATCATAAAATCGGTTTTCAAAACTCCTGCACCTCTTCGTTTGCTTACAACACTTTAAAATGGCAGACAAAAGAGGCTGGGAAATAGAGAGTGCAAACTAACTAAAATATATATTATGTGCTGTGTATACTATAAAAACGAAAACAATTTTGCGGCGCGATAAACGAATTTCCCGACTTTTGTTTTTGCCTGCTGCTAGCCAGCTAGCCAGCTTCTTCCGCCCTTTTGGCACGAAATAGAATTTTTGGCAGCAAAAGGCGAGTCAAGGATAAACATGGCAACGTTTCGCAGATTTGCAGGCAACAAGAGAGGGGCTGGCCTAAAACGAGGAGGCAGTTTTCCCCGCCGACACGGGTCCAGATTGCATTTCCCGGACAAACGATTTTGGCAACTAAGTGCCTCCAAAAAAGAAGGGAACGTTTCAAAAGGAGCAGAACTTTAGTCAGGATAAGATCTGAAATCCAATGGAGAAAACTGCAATTAGTCAAATGAGCAGGACGTGAACCATATTTCATTGGGATAAGACAACTTTTGACTTACGACTCTACGCAAGTCGACAAACTTTCCCACAATTTATGCCTGCCGCAGTTATTGACTTTTGTCTAAGAAGAAATTGCGTGGGCATCGCTCTGAACATCCACATTCATCATACGCCTAGTTGTGCACGCTTTAAATCAAATTAAATGCCTGGAGTTTAATTCCCAAAACAATCACTAACTTTTGCCATAAAAGGGACGCACGTCCTTAAACCACAGAAAACAAAACAAAAAAACGACTGCGGAAAATATGAAAGAAATTAAAAATAATAGCGCACATAAAACCACAAGCTGCCTGGGGATTCGGGGAAATTAAGCGTGAAAAAATCAGTGAAAATGCCTGGAAAATAGAGCGAAACCCAGGCTGACTGACTGGATGTCTGGCTGACTGGTTGACAGCCATGTCTGGCCTTGGAAATCCAACCGTTCAGGCGCGTTTAATTTCGAGCATTATGAATATCTCAGTCCGAGGCTGTTTACATGCGTGTGTGTTAAAGCCTAAAATGCACTGGAAAACGAAGTCCTCAATTTAAAAAATAATTAGAAATTTAAAATCACTTTAAAATGTGTCTAAAAGTATGTAATAATATGTATTATAATTTATTATAGCCCACTTTTAGACGCCTTTAAAAATGATTTTAAATCTCCAGTAATATTTGTGGCTTCTGGAATTTCTTTACAGATATTAAATGTAAGAAAAATAGTATTTTTCTAAGCACCAGAAGTAAATAATTTGTTTTCTATTTCTTTATTAAATCTTTTCATAATATGTATAAAAGTATGCAATTTGATTATTTTAAAATTATTGATATTTATATTAAATATTAAACAGTTAGCTATAAACTTCTCTAAAATGGAAAATATAAAAATACAACTTAAATATATTGTAGCATATTTTTAGACACCTTTTTAAATGATTTAAAAACAATAATTAATATTTGGAGCTCTATAATATTATAATTTGTTAGTCTTTCATATTTCCTTATTAATTATTTTCCCAGTGCACATATGCATATTTGTCTGTTCGCGCTTTTGTTTATCTTGAATTTGCCTGTCGCCTTTTTACTTTTTACACACTTTTTCCCACATATTTATTATCATGTCGGTTTCGGTTTGCGTTTCCGTTTCCGCTGTTTTCCCGCTCTAATGAAAACCTCCAACTGTCCCTTTTTCGTTTATTTTTTCGGGGCAGGCATGGCAAATGTTTATTATGTGATTATGCTCAAGTTAAGCGCCCGTAGCGCCGAGGTCTATCCCAGGAATTCCTGTCCTGTCCTGGGCTTTTCCTTTCCTTTCCTCTACCCATTTTCCATTTTCCCTGCTGACTGTTGACCGGCGGCAGGATTTGGCCTTTAGCCTGAATTTGTTTGTTGTTTTTGTTAAGGCTTTCTTTTTTCCTTCCTTTTTTTGATGCTTTAAAGCTTTTGTCATCCCTTATGGGCTGGATGTCTTTGGATTGTCGTTTTAAATTACATTGTTACAAGTGTTTCGCTACTGCACAGAAAAAAATTCGATATGAAATAGGATCATTCTACCTTATTTCATGTAATAAAAATCCGATATTATTAATGTCAAATTTATGATTCAAACATATCAACTTGATATTTTATAATTTCGAAAAAAGTTATAAAGATACGGTTTTTCGATACCAAATGTATTATTTTTTGAACAAATATAAAATAAGATAAACAAAATGTTTATTCATATCAAAATGATATGCACATATCAATCTGATCTTTTGTCAATTTTTTTCAGTGTGTATCTGTCAGACTTTCTTTCTAGAATGACTAAAAATGGTGATTTATAGGAGGCTGAGACTAAGCCTGCTCTTAAGGTTAAAGTTCAGGCAGTAGATCAGGTTCTCTCTTATTTTTCTTATAATTGGATGGCCTGGCCACACCAGGGGTCACTCATTAAGCTGCAGTTCCCTAAAAATTCTGTAAACAACACTCATTCAAATAAATACTCGACCGCCACTTAAGTTAAGTAAAGTTTGTATCATAAATATATTTTTAGCCTCCACTTCGAGTGGATGGATTTAATTATATATCTGTACAAGAGAGAGCTGGGCAAACACATCACACACTGGGAAACATTTGCCAAAGTAAACACACTGCGTTGCCATTAAAAAGCATTTCCAAGTTTTCGGAGGGCTGCGATCTCAGCGGGTGGCGGAAAATGGGGAAATGTAAGCGGAAAATTAGGGGGAAATTCAGTGTCATTGTGTGAACAGTAGAAACACTGTTGTTCGTTACGCAGTAATTAACTGGTCTGTCACATAAGTCGCATTAACACAATGTTATAAATGTTCTTGCAGCTGCTTCTTCTGCTTCTTCTAGTGCCCAACATTGCATGTCAGGCACATTAAGTATACGCCACATGCGGCTCATTTACATAGATTTGCAATGTTCGTGGCATACGAAATGGCAGCCAGCTTATTAATTCCTCTTACTCTGTGCGTGTGGGAAAAGTTTTTCCTCTTTTTCTTTTTCTTTTTCCCCTAACTTTTGTCTTGAACTTGGCCCAATCTTTTCTGCTTCCATGCAAATTAATTAAATTCTTATCCTGTTAAAGGATCATTCGGTTCCCTGTTCAGTTAATTAAATTGCCATGTGAGCGGCCATGAATTGAGTTAATTTGCGCAAATCCAATGCACAATCAAAAGCCGCAAATTATCTTCAATATTTTTCCTGCTGGCCATTTTCTGCAATTTTTCCCAGCGCAAATTGAGCGGGTAAAAATGCAACAAAAAAGACAGAAAAAATAATTCCGGTTGCCTTTTGATTTAATTTTGCGGCTGTTGGCCGTGACAAACCGGAATGCAACAGCCGTTGCAGAAAAACATTAATTTTAAATTAATGATTGCAGTTCATAAGCGTCATGTCACCTGATTCACTTGTTAAGTTGATGCATCTCGTGCTGTATATTTAATTTCAGGAATTTTCCCGCCAAAAATCAACCCTTATCTTCCTGGGATTATCAATTTTTCTGATTGCCACAACATGTTCTCCCAGTTGGTTAAATAAAATCCAAAACACGCACACAATTATCGCCTCAAAATATTGATTATTAAGCGCATTTCGAATGCCATTTAAGTGAGTGCCACGCCCCCACTCACAAACACCGCCTCCATTTTCCTAGTTTCCTTTTTTTTGTTGTTTTGTTTTTCCATGTGACCTCTGTGTGTGTGCTTGGCGAATTTTTTGCTCTGCTGCTTTGCATAAAAAGTGACAATCATTGTGTCTGTGTGGCTATCCCCCTTTTCCCTCGATTATTTTCCGCTTTCCCATTTTCCCCGCCCTTCGCCACTTTTCTGCACACTTGTTTAGAATGCAGAGCGCCATTTGCGGCTGCTAATGAAGTAATTTCCAGGCATATCACGCATAATCCAGGGCACGTGAGCTACTTACAATGTAATTCGTTGTCTATTTGTCTGATATTGAAAAACGTTCCTCACGACACTGCTCACGGCGAAAAGGGGCGCTAAGCCACGCCCTCTTATCAATCCCCTTCCCCTCCCTTTTTTCAACCCACTTCTAATCAGTGGTGTTAGCTAGGGATTATTAAAAGTAGCTAGAATAGAAAGAAAAGCTAAAAAAACTAGGTGTAAAGTTAAGCCCTTGAACGAATTTACAAATAAGTAATATTTACTTGCATTATTAAAAATATTTCAGAAAGTTCCTACCTACCAATAAAAACAAGAGAGAACGCTATATTCGGGTGCCCCGACTATCAGATACCCGTTACTCAGCTAAAGGGAGTGCGAGGGAGATGGAGATATAAACTTTGATCAGCACTAACTTTTTAACGAATGGTCCGATTTAAAAAATTTCTTCTACGTTTCGATAGGTATTGATAAGCACAACAAAACTGCATTTTTACTTTTCCAAAATATTCAAATTTTTAAAATCGTACATAAGCGATTGTGGGCGTTAGAGGGGGCGTGGCACCCTTTTGAAACAAACTTGCGCTGCGTAGGAACTCCTAGAATCTGCATGCGAAATGCCAATCTTCTAGCTTTTATAGTTTCCGAGATCTCAGCGTTCATACAGACAGACAGACGGACAGACAGACGGACAGACAGACGGACAGACGGACATGGCTAGTGATCCTGATCAAGAATATATATACTTTATGGGGTCGGAAACGCTTCCTTCTAGCTGTTACATACTTTTGCACGAATACATTATACCCTTTTACTCTACGAGTAACGGGTATAACTACTTACATAATTTTAAAATATTTCTTTATAACAACAAATAAATTTTAAATCGCCATCTAAAATGTTGACCGAAATATGAAAATTTATCAAATTAGTTACTGTAAATTTTTAAAAATAAATTGTATAACCAATATTCCTGAAAATATTTTATAAGCATTAAAGACCTTAAAAATATTTTTAAAATATACCTTTTTGATAATTAAAAAAAATATTAATATTGGAAATAACCTGTTAATAAGTACATTATTTATATTTTAGAGTATTTTCTCCTAAAATTTAAAGTATTGCCCAAAAATGTAGCCATTTAACCAACTCTATTTCTAGTACCATGGAATGCTGCATACTTTCAGGCGCTCACCCAGGGTCGACTGTTTGGTCTGTTCAAGTGCAATTCATTGTGATTATTACGTGCCATGGCATTGAAAACGCTTACTTGCACACATTCCCATCGATAGAATAGCCGTGAATGGGCTAGTGATTGCCATCGTTTCGATCTCTGTGGCCCACTGAATGTTGGCCAAAATGGGCGGGAGTGGTGTTATTAATTGCTTACAGCATATTTCAATATGCCGATGTAAGCCTGTGCCAACCAACACAGAGAGCTTGACCATCATGAACAGTCAAACAGCTTAATAACTTAATGCCCGGAAAAGTTTCACACCCCAGGAATAATGGAGGCCAGGCAATACGGCCAATAAGTAACGATTACAATCTCAATTACTTCGACCTTCTGCGGCTGCCACGCCCCTCTTATCGAAGGGGGCGGGGGTGAAAATTAACTAGAATGGATATAGATCCCATGGCCCGGATCAATAAGCAAACCCCCACTAATCTCTGGGGTCGAACTTACTCTAATTATACGCAACATAAAACTCACTTCCAAACAGAACTTGTTTCCTCTTTGGGCTCAATATTTATTGACTTGACTAGTCGGGGGATTGGACGATTGCCTTAGTTTCCACTGGCTTTGGTAATTAAAACTTGGTTTTAGTTTTTTTCGAAAGAAAGTTAAATAGTGGTAGATATTTGAGATTTTTATTTTAAGAAGTAACTTGTGCAATAAATATCTCCCATTCAATTAGCCACCTTTCTTTGGCATAATAAACTTTTGTAAAAATAAAATAAATTGTGACAGCATAATTGACAAATGTATATTTGAATAGAATTTACGGATGGCAAACATTTTAAGTGAGACAGAGGCAATTGAAAAGATGTGGAGCTAACGCAAGAAACCAAAGAAATTTGAAACACTTTATGCCAATTTGAGCCGGTATAATTGATGTGGCAATTGAGACAGGCATTTAAATATATATAAACTGCATCGAATGCAATTAGGAACTTAAAGTTTAAAGTGACTGCAGATGTTTGACAATTTATTTAAAAAAAATAATAAAAATCATTGCGTAAATATCTTGACAAAATGAACATAAATCATTGCCTATTTAACAACCCCAATGATATTACGTAAACGCCATGAGTGCCCGTGCTAGCTTTTATACAGCTTAAGCTCTCGCTTTTCTCCCCTAGTTATTTTCAGGGCCTTTTTTTTTGTAAGCTGCACTACTTGCAGCGTAAAAAAGTGCAGAGGGTTAAGGCTATCTTTCCGCCGTCTGCTGAAGCATACCACATGGCGTATGCGCAATTTATGACACGAACAGACCCGGGAACTATGTGTTTATTGGGTTCTGCGGAACATAAAAGTTGTGCGATAATAACGAGAGCTAATGCCACACTCAAAACACTTTCCAAACTGCTTTACAGTTTTTCACTGCACTTGAAAGTTATTCAATTAAATTAATTGAAAAATGTAGATCTGTGAGTTTAAGGTACAGAAAATGGTGGAAAATAATTAAAAAAAATTGGGATCGTTTTTTAAAGACTTTTGATTTTCTTAAACATTTTTTTTAAGCTTATTATTTAAAAAATATTTAGATAAAATCCTAACTTAATTTTCTTGTTTTTTAAGCTTATTTTTTTAATTAAACCCTAATTTAATTTTCCTGCATATTTTTTCCCAGTGCCGCCTCATAAACTGACCCTGCATAATCTGTTCCTGCATTTTCCTGGTATTTTCCCAAGCAACTTAATTTCAGGGCTGTGAAGCTGACTAAAAATGTGTTCCACATAAAGCACTGCAGTCCTTAAATTTTCCCTGGCTTTTTCCTGGCCCCCAGAATCTGAGTCTCTGTCTCTGACAGCAGCATCCAAGTTGTCAACAATGTTTTCCTGGGGGTATCTCAACTTTGTTGTGCGGGTTAATCATATGCAGAGGAGCCACCGAAGATGGGGGCCACATGCATCACTCCGATTGTCCAAGCTGCAAAACAAAAAAAGTGCATTCAATCTTCGTCTATGTGGGTTTTGGCTTCCTCGAATGTGCCACAGATTGTTAGGGGGTTGGGATGAGGATATTGTGCCCGGAAAATATTTGCAATGTGTGCCAGGCATTTGTCGTTCATTTTGATTGCGCATTGTGTGTGCAGCCGGAGCAGCAGCTTTGTTTTGAATTTTTATTCGACATTTAATGCCATTTCTGGCATTTTTTGAGAGCTCTGCTTTATGCGATTTATTGCATTTCATTGCTGACGTCTGAAGTGCAACAGTTGCTTTCCCTTGATTTTCCCGCTGATTTCCCACTGATATTTAAATACAACCAAGCTGCCGCCTTGAACTTGTGAAGAGAGGAAAGCCTGAAAGTGTGAAAGGAAAAGCGCATTAAAATGCATTTTTAATTAAAATGAAAGCAAAGTTGAAGGCTTAAGGGAAATGCGTCTGCGGTTTACGTTCCTTCAGCGCAACGATGAAGATTAAAGCTGGCCGCAGAAAATTAATTAAAATTATATAAACATTTCCAGGGAATGTTAAGCATAAAGAGAGGAATAAACATCGCCAGCCAGCCGTTTGGTGATGATGATGCGGATGAGGAAGAGGATGGGGATGTGGATGCGGATGCGGATGCGACTGCAGATGGATGCTGGTGACGACTGCGGGCAATATCAGCAAATAATTCGCATGCATTTCGTCCGAAATTCACGCTGTTTGAATTGTGCAAATCGGATTTGTACGTGCCTACAAGCCAGAGGGTTGGGATGTGTTCGGGGTAAACTGGACAAATGTTTGGCCAAGCGGTTCGCCTCGGTGTGTGCTCATATGTGTGGTTCTTTGAGCCAACATTTGAGCCCCTGTCCCTCCGCCTCCGCCCCCGTGACCCCTGACCCTGCGTCTTCCCATTTGCCTTTGGCTCCACGCAGTCGCTCGGCTTTATTTACTTGCATTTTTTGTGTTTGATTTCGAATTTAGCGCGCACAATTTCGCTCTCCACCAGCTTTTTGTGTTGCATACTTTGCTTCTGTACACAGGGGAAAAAAATTATATTCTTGAATTAAAAAAGGTCCTAAAATTATGCTTCAATATGTTCCCAATCCAAAAATCAAATTCGGATAATTTTTTTCGTTTTGATATCACTTATTTAGGTGTCAAAAAGTATAATACATTATATTCATAGTCCACAAGTCACATTTTTCCTCAACAAACTCTGTAAAAGTTTGAAATCAAATGCTAAATTTATAAATATTTTTAAATCACGTGTAAAAAATAAAATAAAATAAAATAAAAAAATATTCACAGTCCCAAAAATCAAATTCAGAAAATTGTCGTTTATGCCTCAAAAATTATTAATTATTAAGGTGTCTAAAAGTATGCTACATTATATATTTTTAAAACGAAAGTCAATTTTTTTTATAGCATACTTTTATACACCTTTACAGTTGAAAATCATTTATAAAAGCGTCTAAAAGTGTGATATAAGAACTTTAAAAACACATATTTACACCAAAAATGTCTGGTTAACTTGCTTTAATAATTTTTAAAAAATGTTTCGAGTGCAGCTTGAGTACGTGTGCGAATGTGTGTGATGGCATTGGGTTTGGCAAACGGTTTGGCCGCCTGGCTGACTGCCACTTTGACCCATTTGGCAGCAGGAGCCAGCCAAGTCAGCGCGGCAGTCACAACGAATACGAGAACCCGTATCCTCACGGATTCTATATATTCCATATTCCGATTCCTAGACCTTCCTTTCCTACCATTTGCATGCAGCGAAACGAGTCGAGTCGAAACGAATTGAAAGTTACCCAGCCAAGCGGACATGACAGTGCCAGCCGAAAGTTGGCAGTCATAGTATCCAACCATGCGCAGTGTTTGCATACTTTCGTTACCCATTGTCCAGCGGCTATATTTGATCATATTATCGGTAGGGAAATTTATAGGCCTTTGATACTTTATTGAGTGGCTTGTAATAAACATTTCTGGTTTGGCCTCCGACTACCGGAATATACTACCGACCACACGGCGTATGCGCAATGTCCATATCCATGCATGTGTTTATGGTGGCGCCACTACGACTACAATTGAGTTGACTAAGCCAAAGGCCACAAAACATTTGCTGCAAAGTCAAGAAACATTATTATTTTTAAAACTTAAACTTAATTGAGATTTAATATTTAATTGGACTGCCATATGATATGTGTCTTTTGGCTTTTATTGACACACGATGCCCACGACTGACTGATGTTTTTTGTGGTTTATTTAATTTAATTACTTTATTTATGAGACCCAACCATTGGGGCTTGGTTTTTGTGTGTGTCTTTTTGTGGCCACACATTTATCGACTTGGAAAGCCGCTTAAAATATAAACAGTAGTGAGCAAAATAATAGGGAAAATCTTTGGTAATTGAATTAATGGAAAAAATATTAAGAAAATCCCCAAAAGCTCTTAAAATTCGTTTTTAATATAATAAAAATATTTTTTATAATAAATAGTTTACCAATATTATTTTTTTAAACACTGCTGTACATATGCATATTCCAGGGCATTTAAAATTTACCTATTTTTATTGTATTTACTGGCACTGGTAATTTTCATCGAATTTCATTTTAATTTACTTTCCGTTGTTGCATATTGTTTTGCTCCATTTTGGTTGATTTAAAATCGAATATTTATTTATTATGCCATGGCTACCGCGCTTGGTTTGGCAATTTGATTAAAGTTTATTCCGGTTTTATTTTTTTTCTGTTTGCATTTGTCCATTTGCAGTTGGCAGTTGCAGTTTCCGTTCTTTTTATGATTTTTGTGCATTCAAAATGCTACGTGAATTTTGTGGCAGTCGCTTCATTAGCGCCGCTTAATTGCCTCATTCGTAGCTGAACGGTTTTCAAATGGTTTCCTTTGTTTTTCCGCTGCCGCCTCAAGCCATTTTCCAAAGGGAAATGGAAAATGGAAGGATGGAAGGAAGGATGGAAGGCAATTTGCTGTCATTTTGTAAATCATTTACATGACTTCCCCCTTCCGCTGTTTTGTTTGCTAATTATCCTTGCAATGTGTGTGCAGGAATTCGGTGGAATTTCCGTTGTTTGGCCATGTGCAAATGTGCAATCCCAGCATTCGGCATTCGATGCATGGCATCAATTAAAGACCCAATAAAATTCAATCGAACGCGCTGTTTTTCCCTCCATTGGGCCACTAATTGAGCGTCCATAAAAGTCGATGCGGTTTAACTAGCATTGAGCCAGTGACTGTCAAACTGTTTGGCAGTCTGCTAAATTGGCAATTTGTTTCGGGAAAAGTCGGAGGAGCGGAAAAAATGCCAGTAACTGTATGAGATTTTTAAAGGATGGTGCGGCGAAAGCAAATGGAAAGTTTCCTGACAATTAAATTCAATTATCAGCTGAAGTAGTAATCACTAATCAAAATTACAATAAAAAATAAATTCAAATAAAAGGTCTTAATTTAAAGTTTATGTTTTAATTTAAAAAGTATTCATTTAATAAATATTTCTGTGGAATTTCTGTGAATTTTAATATGAATAAACAAATCCTTTTGATAATTTCCAATCCCTTACAACCCATTTAAAGCCAAGCTACCCTTTTCAATTTATCAACTATCTAGAGAGCTCTCATTTCTGAAACAACACAAATAAAAAAGCATGTGGAATCATTAAGGAAAGCGCCAAATGAAAACGAAGGAAAATGCGGCAAGCGCAACGACAATAGAGTCCCCCATTTTCGGTATCATTGCGCAGAGCAAAATGCTTGGGCAATTAATACAAATGACGCTGATGAGCGGGATGACGATGGGGCTGATGCCGAAGGAGCTCTGCGAGGATGCGGATGAATCCCCAGTGGGCGAGATGCCGAGAAGCAGCTAAAAGCCAGGCCAAAATAAAATGAGCAAGTCGCGATGAGGAGAAAGTAGGAGAAAAAAGGAGAAAGCAGCTGCAATCTCAACTTCACATGCATGAAAAATGCAGCTCATCTTCTTAATGCGCGCGACGTGCCAGTGGAGCAGTTAGGCGGTAGAAGGGGATGGGTATGGGGATCGGGGTTGGGGAACAGGAAAAGAGGGGATTCCGGCAATGAAAGCTGCTTACTCACACTCATCCCCCGTCCCGTCCGTTTAATGCCCCACGCCCCTGACTTGTTTGTTTGGCTGGATTTTGCTATAGCTGTTGCTGAACATGCTCTTTTGGCTGCCTTGGCAAATTACCGTCAATGGATATTGTGCACTGGGAAAAATAAAAAGAGTATTTAGGTTGGGGAATTAAATTTAAAAAAAATTTAATCATAACTATTATGTATTTTCCAAAATTTTAGGATAACTAATTTAATAATAATACTATTATTCTTATTTATTAGTTGTATTGAAAACTTTTGCTCTAGAGGATTGTTAAAGAGATTGTCGATATCATAGATCAGTGAGGCTCAGCCCATAAGCACAAAGAATGACTGCGGTCACACGCATATCTTGCATTGGGCACACGTCGATTCTGCTTTGTGTCGCTATCCACACTGACAACAACTCCATTGATCTTTTTTCTCGCCAATAGTCCAAATGCAATAGTTTTTCTTGGAATACTTATTTTTTAAATTTTAACTTCAAGATTTTTGATTGCAATCCTACGGAAAAATTCCAGAAATAAACTCTAACCATTTTTTTACAGTGCACGAAAGCCAAGTTTGGTGTTGGTGAACCAAACAGAGTTTTTGGTGTAAGTGTATGTGGATTAACGCTTTATAAATTGTTAATTATAATGAGTCCAGCAGCGAACAAAACTACGAGAGTAACAATAGCGACATGATTTACATGAGAGCTTAACGTTTTATGCGGGCAAAAGCAGAAAAGTGCAGAGAGAAATAGTACCAGCGCATGCCGAGGGTTAAAGGGGCCTCTTCTGGATTCTGGCCACCACCTCCTCATTATGACCAGGATGCCTGTGGGCGCTTATCCGACTGACATTTCATTTTTACACATCAACAGCTGCCGACGACGAGCAGCGCACACGTTCCACAGGGCGTATGGGCAATGCTGCCGCCACATGGCCACATGGCGTATGGATAATGCCCAGAGCCACATAGTTATGGAATTAGAATTACAGCAATAACAATCACGATTATAATGAAGGGCTGGATTGTGGGTGGGATGAATGCTTTATTTGGCGGGATAATTTATATGCAGCTCGAGGGCTGATGATGCAGCTTACAACTAAAAATTTCCCTTCATTTATAATGCCATGCAGAGAGTGTTGCACGCTCACACATTGTCTCTGCTTCTTCAGCCAGCTTAGCTGGGAGACAGAGACAGGGATAAACGGCGGAAAAGAGACGGGGACAAGAGACGGGCACACACACACACGCATTACAGACACGTGCTTAACCAGATGATGATGATAGATTTGCTAACAATTGCTGCGCTCAAGCCGAGTTTCCTTCTTGTGCTCTTCTATCTGCCATCTCCGTCGTTCTTATCTTGGCCAATGCCGAACAATGGAAGTGGGTGGCCCACTAAACGACGACCTGGAAATGCCCTGACAAAGGAGAAAGGATTAGAAACCCTACAAAAGTTTAGGGGATTGAGGTAATACCATGGAAATATTAATAGCTAATTTTACCAACAAGTTTAAATACAATTTACAAGCGAATATAATAAACTTAAAGTAAAAAATAAAGTAAACTGCATTGAAAAAAGAATCATAAATATTATAGAACATTTTTTAAAAGTTCAGTCTACCTTAGGCAATTTTTTTTATTTTGATTTGTTGTTCTAAGTTCAGTAGCTAAACTTAACAGTTATCAACTCTTATTGCTACCTAATTTAATTCAATTAATTAGAATGCAAATTGTGGGTTTATATAACCATCAATTAAAAGTCAATTATTAAATAATAATTATTATTCTAATAGTCATCCTCATTAATAAATTCAGTGAGAAATATGGGAAGTGAAAAAGAAATGAGTTATAACCAATTAACGACATTTGTTGTGAATGTTGTTGGTTAAACGTTTAGCATTATTTAATGCACTATTAAATGAATTATGATAAATGAGAAGGAAATCATTTAATTACTTCCAATTATTCAATTATCTTTAGCATTCTTAAATGCACTATAAATAAATAATAGGCTATATACCCTATATTCCTTCCTTTT
Source organism: Drosophila lutescens (assembly GCA_037075285.1). Taxonomy (NCBI): domain Eukaryota; kingdom Metazoa; phylum Arthropoda; class Insecta; order Diptera; family Drosophilidae; genus Drosophila; species Drosophila lutescens. Next base: position 125,390 of record JBAMCF010000468.1, read on the forward strand.
TAGCAAGAGTATTGGCAAATTACTTCAGCATATTGCCCAACATTGTTGTTGCCGCCGCCTTGGCACTCAGGCCCATCTCTTTGCTCTCGTCTACCCCAATCCTCCCAAGCCTTCCCTGATTTCCTCAGCTTCCCATGTGCCTGCTGCTGCTACTTTGTGATAAATTTGGCGCCATTTAATGTTGCTGCAACACCCACGCGATCAGAGAAACCGCCCCCTCCGCAGGATATATAATTTTTCAAGTGGCATGAAATCCGTTTCAGCCTCCCGAGAAATGCCCAGAAATTTACCAGTGGAAATCCAAGTAAGCAGAAAAGTTGCAGATCACCAAAAATGCTCATGGCCAACAAAAAAATTGAACAATCAATCAAAACCGCCTACATATAAAAACATTATATTTGCTAAAAGCAAATATTGCGCTTTTGTTAGGTATGAACAAAGAAGAATTTGCTGAGGATGTCAAGATATTAATAAAAGGGTTTTAAAGAGAAAATAACTTTCTTGTCTAGAAATTTCATAAAATTTCCATTTATATTTTTTAATGTTTTAAAACCATTGTTAAAAGTTGACCTTATTTTGAATTTTTCGTAAAACGAAAAAGACTTTCCTTTGTCCAACCAATGCCAATTTTAACTTTTTCTTGAATAATATCAACAACAATATCAACAACTATTTTTTATATTTTTTATTAATGGCCAAGAATGCGCTATGTTGTTTATAAAAAATAAATGTTCGCTGCATGCATTTAATTAAGAGTTATTATTTAAAAACTATTGAAGAAGACATGGATGTATGGATTTTTTATCGGGGATTGGGTATTTTTTTTGCTGGCTCATTTGGCACATTGTCTTTGACATGCGGAGATGTCAGTGTTTTCTTAGGGCCTCGAAAGACCAACTAATTGGGATTCAGCTTGACTTCGGCTGTGGCCGCGTTGAGGCGCGACTTGGTGGGAAGATTGCGCTCCTTCTTCTCCACGAAGATCTGGTAGTGACCCTCGCCGTAGCCGAAACCATGCATGCTCTGGTGCATGGCATTCGGGATGATCTTGAAGCCACCGCGACGCTTCTGGAGGATCTCCCTTTCCGGCAGCTCGACTTTATCCTCATCATTAACGCCACGATTCTCGATGATGCAGAAGAGCTGCAGGCACTTGCGCATCACATAGATCATCAGCAGGATGATCAGGTTGGTGGCAAACAGATGTTTGCGCGGCGCTAGGAATAACATCCTGAGCCCTTTTTCACTGGGTCTAACTATCACAGTTACACAAACAACTCACACTCTCAACGGACGACGATTCGGGGCTGACTATCGCTGTGGAAGGACATCGACGGAATGAAGGATTCGCCAGCTAAATAGCGCTATATATACCTATGAGTTTCCCCTACCTAAGTACCTTTTGATGGATAGGTAGGTAGGTCTGAACCTTTATGTACCTCTGGTTTTTCTTGGGTTATAGTAATAGGACTGTACCTTCGGGAACTGCCAGGTAATGTGTGCTACCCAGTATATCCAGGCCTAGTCCTTCAGATTAGGTAATCAGCCAGCAGAGCAAATGTGTTTATGATTTTGCGGAAAATGTACCCACTTCGGGAATCGACCTTATCGACAGGCAGCAAAAGTAACAGACGGACCAGCAGCCGTGGTAAATGCATCAGTGACCGTAAATACAGAATTAAGTTTCCTTCCACCGAACGGCAAGTCTGAGCAAGTTGGCAACAAAGGTTCTCTTGGGCACAGGGAGAAAATTGTAGTTAAAAATGGAGTCCCGAAATCCGAGATACCATATACAGATATACTGAAAATTACAGGTAATATATCCTTCTTCTTTTTTAATCATTACCGTGTTTACTCCCTACATTAATAAATTATTATATTTTACTGTTTTTCAAAAACATTCCTATTCTGAATTTGTTTTAGTATCAGCATTCTTATTGCATTTCAATAAGTTATTTCTTAAATCATAGAAAGTCTTTCCTTACATTAATAAAATATTTTTTACAACTCTTAAAACTGTTAACAATTATAAATATTTTAGGCAGCCTCAAAAAATGCAAAGTTTAAGAACTAAAATATATCAAAAAATCGAATTGCTTTCCAATAAAGTTTAGTCAATAATCTATGATATCTTGTATAAATAAAGTATTTTCAATAAATATTTATATGTTCAATATAGTAATCGTCATCTTTCCTTCTTTCAATGTTTTATTGGCATTATACCAAGTAAATCATCTTTATTTTATTTTCGAACAATCTCTTCCTCAAGATCTCTTAGCAATCCTCTTATCGAAAATATCCACTCGCTTAGCTTGCCGTAAGCCCATCAATCTTTCCCCCTAAAGTCGAATGCCTAATACCATGTCCCCTTCACATTTTCGCCTAGTGCATGTCCTCCATCCTTTTTTCCACCCATCGATGCATCTGCAGCAAACTGAATTTCCCCTGGCATTGTCGCCGCTTTTCCTGGGCCCCAAAAAAAAAACTGGCATAAATTCACAAATTGAATATAAATAAATTTCCTGCCAGGCAATCGCACCCAAAAAAAGGGGAATAAATATGCTCGAAGGAGGCAGCCACACACTCAACCGTAGATATAGATATAGATAGAGATATATGTACTATGTAGCACGTGCCACGCCCAGTCAATTGAATTTGAATGTGGACCAAAAAGGGCATAAAAATGGGAAAAATATGTTGGTTAGAAGGAAAAAGTCTGGCAGCTACCCCGATTTAATCAATAGCCAAAAGAACTACACTCATTAGGAAAGCTGCAAGTTTTTTGTGCTTTTTCACCTGTCTAAAACGCGCTATGCTGTCACAAAAACACACAAAAAAAGGAGGAATCCCCCGAGAAAAAGTTATCCAAAGTTTTGAGGAAGACCTCGGCTGAAACAACCTCATTGGCCGCCACGGCGACTTTTTACTTCTTTGGCTTTGGCTTCAGCTTCGATTTTCCGCACACAGTGCATCCCAAAAGTCCAGCGCCAAGCGACGGCAGCTGCGGCCCCAGCAATTTGCCTTCATTTGTTGACTTAATCATTTGATTGCGTTTTTCTGCACGCGCTGATTGAATTTTCCATCCGCAACCGCAAACCCCCAAAAAAAAATCCAAAAAGTAAGTAAGTCAAGGCGAAAGTTTTGGGCGTTTCCCTTTTGGCTGCGAAACTCTGCTGGGAAATCAAGCTAATTAGTTTAATTGATAGTTGTGACTCGGATCGGGCGATTTGGTTTTGCAATTTCACAGAGCTCCGGCGAAACACGCAAACAAATCTGAAAAGTTTTGCCAGCAAAAGGGAGAGCCAAATGGTTGGACAGTTGCAGACAGATGGCACAGATATGATTTGGTTAATGAAACTATCTATTTTTATATATATTTTTGATTAAATAGCTTGATTGTTAAAGTTATGACAGAGAAAATGTTTTAATATATTTCTGAAAAAATTAAATAATAAATCAAACTTAACTGATGAGATAGCTCGAAAATTATCGATATTTTCGATATTTTCACGATATGGTTTCGATTATATCGATGGTAAAAATATTAAATATCGAAAAATTGGCAAATGTCGATACTTTTCAAGTTCAATCCTCAGATAATTATAATTTACAAATATAATCAACCAAGACCTCGAGCTTACAAAAACACCTTAAATTATTTATAGTAAAAAAATTATATCCTCTAATAAAATATTATACCTACGACTAACACCTAGCAGCTTGTATTTTTAATACACAACATAAATATACGATTTATTTAATCCGCCATTAGCCTTATATTGCATTTTCCTTATGCCCCCGAAATAAACCAGCAATCAATTGAAAATAAATATTCCGGCTCAATATTTATATGTGCCGCATGTGCTGGCATTAAAGATGAGTTCTTCGCCAAGAAGCCCAATAAATTGCTCGGCCATTCGCCGGTGTTTTCTACTACATGAGGTGCTTTCGTTGGCGGTACGTGACCCACCAGACATTTCATAAATATTTATGATGCGCCACAGATCTGCATCCCAGCCAACCAACCAACCAAACTCATTGTTCTAACTGATTTTTCGCGCTGCGCATAACATATAAAACATAAAAAATACAAAATAAAATCAACAAAAAGTGTGGCTGGCTGGTTTAAACCTGTGCCCTTTCGGCTGTTTCTCAGTTAACCGGGGCCAAGTCAGTCGACAATAAATTATGCATTAAAAAGTTCAACTTGCTTTTGATTGTGTTGGGGCATCAACGGCGAGGTTCATGCTCCTTCAACCTAATGATGCTATGAGCGGAGTTTTAACACTGTAAGAATAAGTATTGATATAATTAGAAGTTTATATACAGGATTTATTTAATTATTCTAAGACTGTTAAATTAGATTGTAAAAATAAATAAATACTTATGGATAAAAAATAAAATAAATACAAGTTAAGTAGATGAAATTCAAATCATAAGAATTCTCAATTTCCTATTTCTAAAATTTAAAAAAAAATTATTTTTATAACTAGATACAAAACTCACACCTTTCCCTACTTTCAAATTCCGAATTTTGTTTTTTCCTTAGCACTTTTCCCAAAGTGTTTATATATATATTTCTTGTTCACTATCTGTGCTACCTGTCGCCAATGTTTGCTGCCCGAGGAGCCTCGTCTGGTTGGCCATTTTAAGGACATTATTCTGCAGTTGCAGTCACGCTGCCAGAAAGAAAGAAGAAAAGCAGCCAGCCAAAATTTATTCTAATGCGATTTGCATTTATTTCGCTTGGCGTAATCCTGGGCGCTTCCTTCTCCTCCGAAGCGACGAAGGCAAGAATCAGGTTTAAATTCTATTGAAATTGCCATTTTCATTCGGTTAGACAACACTCTGCTGCTGAACAGGCCCAGTTTATGGCCTTTCAACTGACCATAATGCTAGAAACTGTCTGCTTACTTAGCTGAAGGATTGACGCAGGCCAGAAAAAGAGGAGGAGGAGCAGCTGGGAGGTGGAATGAGGCCATTAGCCAAAGGTGCACAGCAACAAAACTAGCAGAAGGATCGGGATTCGGAGGACGAGGTGCATCTGCATCCATCAGACCAAACAATTTCCGTCAAATTTCCATGCGCCGACAAAAGCTTTTCACTTGAGTGCCAGACAAAAGGGCAGACTAAACCAGAAAACAGAAAACAGGAGCTCAGAAAACTGGTTTGCGGGATGGCAGGATGAACGACGTTTATATTCTCTATTTACAGCCAATTAGAAGGATTACAAATCTGTAGATTTTTAGCACATCTAATTGCTAACTAAAGGTATGTTTTCCTTACCTATTTATGTAGTCAGATTTTTAGTAAGTCTGTAAGCCAATTATAGAGTATCTCCATTTTCGACAGGCGTCTTATTTTGGCCTCCTTGGCAGCGGGCATATTCAAAGCCCATTACTTTGCATTTTGCACCTAGCTGGAAGTATTAGGGCGTAGCACGTCCCTAATGGGCGTGGCAGGCGGCACGTCAACGCCTCTTACTTTGGCATAAATCCAAAGAAAATATCAAGTGTAAATCTGTGGCCAAGCGAGGCGTGCAAATGATTTTGTAACGAATGCTGTCACCGCACCTTTCATTCCACTCGGCCAATTTCGACCTGATTTTGGATTTTAAGTAGTCATTATGGAGATACTTTTAAAATATTTAGAGTTAAGTGTTGGGAAATAAATTAAAAAACAAATAATAGTAAATGTTTTGAAAGACAATCCTAATTTAAGTTAAATTACAAAATCTAGAATTATTTAAAATCTTAGAATAATTAAGCAATATATTTTAAATCAAAAATAACCTTTTTCACATTTAATACAATTTTTTTCATTTTCTATTTTAACTTTTCCCTAAAAATCAAATAATTATCAAAGAAATTACTTAAAAGTTTGGGACTTAAAATTATGCAACAAGACATCTTTTAATTGCATACTTTTAGACGCCTTCATAAAAGATTTTGAAACTCCATTATTTCTGAGGTTCATAACTGTTTCTGGATTTTCATTTTAAACTTCTCCCTAAAAATATAACAATTATCAGAAAAATAAGTTTACTTTTGGGACCTAAAATTATGCAACAATATATTTTGAAACCCGAAAATCATCTTTTCACTGCATACTTTTAGATGCCTTTATAAAAGACTTTAAAACTCCATGAATTCTGTAACTCATAAATGTTTCTGGATGTTGTTTTTAACCTTGTTCAAGCTATAGCGACCGTTTTAATTTGCAAAACCACATGTACATGTGGCCACATTGAAGGCAATACCGGCTGAGGGGGAGGGGGAACTGGAGTCATTAGCCAGGTTCGGTTGACTGGGCGGCTGCATCCGGCAATGTCATTCGAATGTCATTAGTGGCACAAGGGGGCGAAACGGCAGGTGAACTTTGAACCGGCTTGCATGCAGAGTAATTTGATTTCGCCTGCGAGCAACGAAATTCCGAATGGTTCGGGGTCGGTGAGGTGCTAACAGGATTCGGGATTCCGCCACTTGGTCAGCAGCAGATGCATTTGATTAAATGCCACCCCATCACCAGCGGGGTTTCCTTTCTTGGCCTCTCTGATCCGGGATCCTGAATCCTGAATCCTGGCCTTTGCCGTTTTAATTGCATTGGAAATTAAAAAAGCTGTGCATACTTTTCAGCGCCAGATTTATGATTTCAATTCGTTATTTATGGCACTCGGCGAAACCAAAACCGTCGCTGGCCACTCGCAGAAACACATTCAATTTGCACTCCATGAAGATTTATGATTTGAACCACAGCCCCCGGCGACTGCAATAGGATTTTTCAAATGGTTTCCCATTTACCAAAAACTAAACACATTTATTGTGTAAACTCTTGTCGAAAGCGGCGGTGAATGGATTTTTGAATTTGTTTCGTCTGTTATCCTTACCAAAAAATGGAGGCCGAGTGACCTCCACTTTTTATCTTTTTCCCCAGAGAGCTAAATAAATATTTATTGATTTGCTCGTTTATTAATTTTTTGAACCGATTGCTGGCTGCATAAAAAAAGATGCCACAAAGAACGCTCACACAAAATGCATTCATTTCCATTTTATTGCAAAATCTGAGTGCTCTTTTTGTTGCGAATTTCATATACAAATTAATAATAAAATATGGGAAATTTAACATTTTTTCTCTGTATCTTTGGGAGTTTGATCAAAAAGCAATATTCTGAAGAGTATTTTATTTTCTGGTTTGGCATTATGAGGTTTGCCATGTTTGCATCAATTATTTGATGGTCACTTTTGGAAAATGAAATCTATAAATATTTATGTTTATCTGCGTAAATATGCGATTTTGTATGGGTGAATACATAATAATTTTGTGTTGTCGCCGTTATATTTTTGTGAGCATTGTAATTTGAATGATTTCCAGGGGTCGTATTTGTTTGGGTACTCAGTAATGTGATTTAATTGGGGTGTCGTTAGGAGATTTTTGTTTACCTTTTATAAGAGTATGAATATTTTCAGAAGTTATTATACATATAATAAAGATTAAATAAATATTATATTAAATAAATTGAAATATTAATTATAATCCTAGGTATTAAAATAATTTTGTAAAGTTTTTTAGTTTATATGTATGTATTTATTTTCATATAATTTATATCTATATTTTTTTTCATAGATTATTATTATTTATTTTATTATAAATCTTCTTTTTATTTCAATATTTTTTATTTTATAGAAAATATTTCTTTATTTTCATATTATTCTTCTTTTTTATAGAACTTTGGAACCTTTGATCCCCAAATGTTTTGTATGTTGGTTTCTTTTGAACCCAATTTTCTATCGTAACATTTAAAAGCTTTATCTCTCTCTTTCCATATGACTAAGCATATAGCTAACCCTAAAAAAGCTCTCGCTCGATCGGTTTTATGTTTGCTCTCTCTATATAGTCTCTTTATCATCTGCTCACCAATTCTCTTACCTCAGTTTTTTCTCCCGATTTTTTCTCTGGAAACCCCGCCGATTAAAGTTCAGACTCGGTTCAGTTAGGATTTAATCGACTTCTCTGGCGGAACACGATTTAGTTTTGTTTACGCCCTGCTGGCGGGCACTTCTCTTCGCCGTGTTCTCTCTAGTATTCAACTAATTTAGTTAATATAATACATATAAAAATAGAAAAGTTTCCCAAACATATATACAATTTTTTCCGACACGGCGGCGTGTGTCGGGATTTAGTTGGGACTGAGATTGTGTCATTAACGACAGAAAATGACATCGAAATCTGAAGGTGGAGGCGTTCACATTGAACAACATGAACAGGTAATATATGGAGTCTAATTCTATGGGGCGTCTGTCATAAACAGTTATTAGACGTTATACCGTTATATGACCCCCGTTATCGCGCCGCTAAATAGATTCCCATGAAAATCCAACGATCAAACACGTTTTAGCTGCCCCTTTGCCTTTTATATAGAACTTATTTTACCTTTGAACGGAATTGCATTCTTATCGCCTTGGACTCTTTCTGAACTGATAAGATTCCCACCGCTAATGCGGAATCAAAGTCAATGTCTACTCGGAGCCATCAGCTACCGGTGGAATGTTGCTTTCGGTTAAGTTAAGTGCTTATGGTAGCAGAAAACTTTGGCATTAGCCACTTAAAATGACCCAAAAAAAAGTGTTGATAATTGCTTATTATCACAAAGATATTGATCTTGGCTTGTAAACATTAAGTGCTGATACAGGGGAAAAATAAAAACCTTTGTTCTTTTAAAAGCTATATGTTATTTATTATTTTATAACTGTGTGATCAACAGAGATAGTAATTTTTTGAAATATTATTATATATTTTTAATTTTTTGACTAGACAAAAGATTAATTTTTAAAAATATAGGTATATTTAAAAACAGGGTAAAAATTTGAAATGTTATTCATTTTAAAGCTAAAGATTTTTTAGTAATTTAGAATTACCTAAGATTAACAGCAGGATTATATTTAATTCTTAGAAATATAATTAGTGTCTTTACAAAATTTTAAAGTATAAGAAAATTTATTTTGTAATTTAAATTGTATTTTATTAGCACAAATTTTTCTCTATGTACCCTAATGGGATGAAATTTGGTATTCTCCGATTATCTAGCTCATTAGGAGTTCATCAAACTGTCGGCTGGGTGTTGTAAAAGTTATCCGTTCAGTCTTATACCCCCCTCCTCCTCTCCACCCACCCAACGCAAAAAAAGAAAGAATTTCGTCACACTTCAAAAGTCCTCAGTGCTAATTTTCAAGTTGGGCGAGCGTACTAAACTGAAAGCGGAAAAAACTTTTGCCTGCGGTGGCAAACTACGAAAATCCATTTGTTTCGAACTTTGCGGAGTTTGCATGTGCAGCAGCATCAGTCAATTGCAGTGGATACAGTGGATACACAATCGCTTATCGATTGGAACCTGAAAACAAAGGAAAAACTAGATGATAAATTGTCGAGCAGGCAGCTCGTGGCACTGCGGGGCCTCCTGTCCATCAATTGACACCTCCACCTGGTTCGGGTCCCAAAAACTCGCCCAGTTGTCAACCACTTCAACTTTTTCGACCAAACCAATTGATCAAATCGCCCGAGGTTCTGGGGAAATACGCACCAGTACGCATCGGCGGAGATAAATGATATGGCCATATGACAGGGGTATCCAAGGTGGAATGAAAGATGCATTCTATGGAGAATAATGAGCAATATGATGGGTAAAAAGTATTACCTAGGATTTTAATATTTATATCTTTTTAATATCTTAAAGGAATTGCTAAATATTCAGGGAAATAAACGTGTCCAAAATGGACTTTGGGAAATGCCATTCGCCATCGCCATGGGCCAATCCTCATCCCCTGCTAACCCGAAAACCCAACTAAGCCAACTGGTTGACAGCAGGCCGAAAGCAGCTACCAACTTGCCCACTGGCAATTAACAGCTAACCAGCAGGACAAACCCTATCCCTTTTGCGTACCCTTCCCGTTTTACTACCAACTTTGTCGTACTCCTGCAACTCTTTTTCGACTTTCTGCACAGAGAAAAAAACGTTTCTCTGAAAATTTATGAATTTTAAGTTTAGTATAACAAATTGGTAGTTTTTGGTAATAGGATTTTTATCTTAATGGTTCATTTTGAGTTTATTTTTATTTTTGGATGAAATTATCAATATACCATTAAAGTAACTTAAGTACACATACTTGAAAATATTATACGTATGTCAAATTTTCTTAATATATTTTAAATAGATTTTTCTTTATACTTTCTACGGTACATTTCAAAGGTTAATAATACTTTAATTGTGTATTATAAATATAACATAAACCAACTAAGAATTGAGTATTATTAGCCATTTAAAAATTTGAGAAAAATACATTGCGATTTTTAAAGGATCAAAATCAATATATAATAAAAAATGAGATAGTTTGAAATTGAATTTTTATAATTTAAAAGAAACCAAATAAATGGAATAAATTGAATAGAATGTTTTTAGCTTGGTAAATAATCTGAATATTTTTTCAGTGCATTTTATAAACTTTAAATTAAAATTTTCTTGATACCTAATATTTGCAGTTTAAGTAAATCGATAAAAATTAATAAGTTAAAAATCTTACAAAATATGTTAAGCTTATCAATCAATCTTAAAATATTTTAGCACTTTAATTAATCTATAAATTGTTTTCCGTGCATTCCAGGAGCCCATGGACGTGCGCATCGACATGCCGTGGGGCTACGTGGTGGGCAGGTGGTACGGTAACCGGCAGGTGCGACCCATCCTCGCACTCCACGGCTGGCTGGACAACCTGGGCACGTGGGACAAATTGCTGCCCCTGCTGCCGAAGCACCTGGGCGTCCTGTGCATCGACCTGCCCGGCCATGGATACTCCTCGAAGTTGCCGGAGGGCATAGCCTACCATTTCGTGGACTACCTGTGCGTCATTCTTCGCGTTATGGAGGAATATGGCTGGCAGAAGGTCTCCCTGATGGCCCACTCGATGAGCGCCATGCTGTGCTTTATATTCGCCTCGCTATATCCACATCGCACCGACCTGCTGGTCAGCATAGATATAGTGAAGACCCGCTATAGGAAACCGGCCTCGCAAATCGACTACCTGCGCACCAATATCGAGGGTTATATGGTGGAGGATGAGCGATTCGCAAATGCTAAGCGACAGGAGCCACCAGCCTATACTTACTCGGAGTTAGAACAGGTCCTTCACAAGGGTTCCGAGTACTCGGTGGAACTGGAGAACTGCCATCACATCCTGGAGCGAAACATCAGCCGATCCACCAAGTTTCCAGCCAAGTTCTTCTTCTCTCGCGATGGTCGCTGTAAATACTACACAGAATTCCATACGAGTCCTCCGTTTGCCGCTGAACTAGCTAGGACTATAAAGAATGTGCCCTACTGCGTGATCAAGGGTTCCGAATCGAACTTCATAGACGAGCAGAGCGACGAGGTCATCGGGATACTCAGGGAGAACAATCCGCACTTTGAGCTCCACGAAGTGCAGGGCACTCATCACGTTCATCTCAACAATGCCGGTGGAGTGGCGGCCATCATCAATCCCTTCATCATGCGACACAGGCCACCGCATCTGGAGAACTGGACGGTGGACGAGGCGGATGGATGGATAGATCTACCAGAGGCTGTCAAGGAATTCAAGTTGGCGGTGGAGGATTCAGAGAATGTGAAGCGGAGAAAGAGAAAAAGTAACCTCTAGCTGCTGCCAGCATCTCTGAGCTTCAGTCATTTAGACATTCAGACAGCAGCGCGATGAGAAAACACATTTCCCTCAGGAAACTTAGATATTGATTTCATTATGCCCATGTGATGCTTCATTAAAGCCTGAAAGTTTTAGGTAAAATATCTTTTAGATAATTTTTTACGATTTTATAGAGATTTTTAAAGATGGAGAAAGATAGAACCATTTGTATTTGTTTTAAAAACTAATAAAGATTGTTTAGAAAATTATGTTGTACATCTGAAACCATTTTTAATGAACAAAATTAAAGGGAGTTTTTAAGAAATATTAAATTTTTTATTTTAGGAACAAAAAAAAATTAATAAATATATTACAATATAAAATAATATACCTGGCAAATATTTATATTTTATATTCTTAAAAGAAATTATACCTAATATATTAAATACAAATTTGGATAAACTGAACTTTACAGTTTAACAAATTTAAATGCAACTATATTCAGAATATCTATTTGATTAAAAAAGTTTCTGGCGTCTGTAGTTAATTTTTCCCATATTATAAATCAATTTATAAGGTAATTCGTTTCATGAGTGCGGTATAGAATACACCTTTTTATCTCTCTTAACCCCTGACCGCACAACATATTCGAGTGCTCCGAAAACCGCAACAACCTAAATCGGCTTAAATTATTTTTCTCATTTATTTTCTCTCTCATGTCGGATTTGTGTGTGTGTTCCTATTTGGGTTGTGCGCACCTTTTTCGATCAATCAATTTTCGGTTAGCCATTTAATTTCGCTTTAATCTTTTGGGGCTACAGTTCATTGGCCACTTCATTAGTGATAAGGGGATCGGAACTGGGCTCCCAAACCCCCGGACCCCCCTTCAACCGATGCAGCAAAAACAAAGGAGGTGCCGGCATCCACTTAAAAACAATGGTAAGGCAAAAACAAAGGAATGGTTTGGATGGATGGTGGAAAGCCCCGAAGCGGAGGCTATACATATATGTGAGGTATATATCCTCCCTGTGGGGCCGGAAGGTATGCGGCACTCTAAACAGGAGAGCGGATGGAAAAACACTGAAATCGAACAGAAAACCCATTGAAACCCCAAAGGGGAAGTCCTGCGGGGCAGGGGGTTTCGGGATCCCCTGCGGACCGGCGAGGCTTGAAAAAATAAACAAATTTAACGCTTTTATTGCCATTGCACGTTGCTCCATCGGCATCGGCGGATGCTCCGGCTTTTGGGTTCCTCGCTCCTCTACGTAAATTAAATTAGGTAGAACCGGGGAAAATTTTCAACCCAGCAACGAACGCATCACGATTACGCTCTTCCCGTCGTTACGAAATTGATAGCGGATATAAATGTTTAATGTTTTGGCAATAAAAATTCAGACTAAAGGAGAAGAAGAAGCCGACTGATAAAGCGACTTTATGATAAATTCAGTTTGCGGTTTACGCACAATTTAATTTGCTTAAAAATCAATAAAAACAAGAGAGAACGCTATAGTCGGGTGCCCCGACAATCAGATACCCGTTACTCAGGTAAAGGGAGTGCGAGGGAGATCGAGATAGAAACTTTGAACACGCATAACTTTTTAACGAATGGTCCGATTTGAAAAATTTCTTCTACATTTCGATAGGTATTGATAAACACAATAAAACTGCATTTTTACTTTTCCGAAATATTGAAATTTTTAATTTCGTATATAAGCGATTGTGGGCGTTAGAGGGGGCGTGGCACCTTTTTGAAACAAACTTGCGCTGCGTAGGAACTCCTAGAATCTGTATGCAAAATGCCAATCTTCTAGCTTTTATAGTTTCCGAGATCTCAGCGTTCATACGGACAGACGGACAGACAGACAGACAGACAGACGGACAGACGGACAGACGGACAGACGGACATGGCTAGATCGACTCGGCTAGTGATCCTGATCAAGAATATATATACTTTATGGGGTCGGAAACGCTTCCTTCTAGCTGTTACATACTTTTGCACGAATACAATATACCCTTTTACTCTACGAGTAACGGGTATAATCATTAATGTTGCCTGGCGGCTCAACTTTGTGCTGTGTTGCGAAGCCTTTTTTCTTCTCCCAGGGAGATTTTATTTCTTTTGAGCCGTGGAAATCATAATGCCGGGCTCATAAATAATTAATAATCTACGAGAAAGGCTTATTGCAAAAGCAACGGATTTATCAGCACCTGCAGGATATTGATGTTTTATGGTAAAATAGTTAAAAAAGGCTTTGTTGTGAAATTAGTAAATTAGTAGAGGAATTTAGTGGTTTGATTTGCAAGCTTCTTGAAAAATATACAGAGGGAAAAATAATAAAAACTAAATACAATATTTAAGATTGTTTCATATGAAAATATAAATTTTATTTTGTAAAATATATGTAGGTAGATTTATTTCATTTAATTTGATTTGTTTTTATTTTAAACTTGTAAGTATTATCTCAAGTTAATTTTTTCAAAAGGTAATTTTTTAAAAAAATTGTAGAGTATAAAAAATAAATATCAACACATTTAATTTAAAATTTCGTATTATGAAATTAAAAAAATTTAAATTGCTTGATTAATTATGAAAATATATTCAACTAAGGTACAAAATATTTCACACGTAATTAGTACAATTATCTTGAAGGAATAAAAATACAAATTTTGTATTAAAATCAATATTATATAAATATATTTAATTCCATTTTTAAAATTGTAAAATTATATTTTCTCCGAGTGTTTACCCACAATGAAGAAAAATAACAGAGGAAACCCTCTGAGTAATGATAGGGATATACAAAACACAAAACAAGTGGTTGGGAGTTTAAAGTGCAGCACTTTATTATCAGAACTTGTCGCCTTTGTGGTTGTCGGTGGTGATGTCACTCCCGCTGATGGGATATTGCTGGAAGATGCGACTTCTGCCCAGTTGGACGGATTCCAGCTGATTGGCCGGTTTGTTGTGGGCCAAAAAGTGGTTGGTGTGCCAGAATTGGGTTTGTTCCGGGGGTAGAGACTTTCTCCTGATGCCCAGCAGCCGGTTCCTCACATCCACCAGACTGGCGGAACTCGGTTGGAGCCACTGGACCACAGGAATGGTGAGTGCAGTTAGTACCAGTGTGATGATACTAACTATGAGTAGGGCAATCCAAGTATCCGAGGCGAAGGTTTCGTATTTGGAACCCTCTAAAACAGCCAGCTGAAGGATGAAACCCAAAGCCAGGGATATTTCTGTATAGAGAAAGGGTGAGCACTCCAGTAACCAATGGATTCCTTGACTTGAGAGCACTCCCAAGGTCAAATATATCAGACAGAGGAACAGAAAACAATGTTCCGACTGCTCATCGCTGTAGATGCACAGCAGAGCCACAATCAAGGTCATTTGAATAAGACCAAAGAGTAAGTAAACTAGTTTAGGGGTGTATCTCATGAGGAGTAGGGCGCCAAAACTCGTACCCCCGGAATACAAAACGAAGGGTATATAAAGCTGGGTCCTCTGCAGATAGCCCACTGTACTGCTCCACATAAGTTGCATACAAGTGGGTGAGAATAAAAGGCAACTTTTCTGTAAGTAAACCAGAGATCCTCCCAGGATCAGGACCAACCACTGCCTGCTGTCCTTGAGCTCATAATCCCTTCGGTCCACAAACTGAGCCAGAATCGCCTGACGCGGCAGGAAGACCATCTTCTCCTCATTCACCAGATTAAACACCAAATCCCGGGATTCCTTGTAGTTAATACAGCCCGTGTGATGCAGCAGCTCGTTTAGACACACGAGGCAAAGCAGCAGTAGGTTGATGCCCAATGCAATTAATCCACAACGTTGTGGTTCCATCTCGTTGAATACCACAAATCCCGTGGTCATTCCTCCGGCAAATAATGAGTTGGCCATGGCAATTCGCGATGGCCGAGATCCCGAGGCATCGCATCGCAGGCTTACGTAACTGAAACCGGCCAGATATTGTACACTCAGTCCCACGAAGATGAAGTAGTAGCTAACAGCTGGTAAATAAAATTTAAAAAGGGGTTTAGAAATATTGTAAGAGATTAAGAAAATTAATAATTAAAAATCGTTTGGATATCAAAGATTTTCATAAATATATTTATGACCACTTTTATTTTATTCACTCCTAATCCCAATTTAAAAACAATTAATTAAATTAATGACTCATTAAATTAGAAAAGGCATTGAAATGTAAAAGACTGTGGTTCTCTACAAATATTTATTCCAAACATTTAATATAATAATAAATGTTTCAATAAATTGAAACCAAATATGTTTAAAATAAAGAAAGGTGTTGATTTCCACTGTTAATAAACATGTTTTTTTAAAATAATAAATGACTTAATAAATTACAAAAAAATGTATTAAAATATAATGGCCTGTGGTTTTCAACTGTTAATCAATATGTTTAAAATAACAATAAATATCCGAATAAATTTAAAATAAGATATAGAATTATAATAACCTGTGGATTTCCACTATTAATCAACATTTGTAAATTAATTATAAATGTATCACTGCATTGAAAGAGAACAAAGTCAAAAATAATAAAATATTGTTTTCACATTTTTTAAAAATAATAATAAATCAATTAAATTGTGTCAAAGCTTTCATGTCTTTATAAATGAAATATAGAATGAATTTATATATTACAGACTGTGGTTTGCCTAGTCCTACTATGTCTCTCTTTTTTCCAAAGCAACCTTTACACATTCATGTAATTCCTGAACATCGCACCTATTTTATCAGTCCCTGAATTCCATTGATATTAATTACTCACCCAACTGTTTAGTCAGCATGAAGCAGCTTCCCATCAGCGAGCAGAGCAGCCCGTAGAAAATGATATAGTAGTGATCGTAGCTGTACTGCTGCTTCTTGTGCTTCCTGAGGGTCCAGCCCAGGGTCAAGGCCAAGGCCACGACCCCGCCCACTAAGGCGTACCAATGGGGCCAGATGTTATCGTACACATAAGCCGATTTGGCATAGTAACCCAAGGAGAAGCCACTGGCCCACAAGCAACCGAGGACTGGAAAATGGAAAAATAAGAGCTGAAATAAATTGAAGCTCAGAACTTAGAACTTAAAGAACTCACCCAACAAATCCGGCAGCGACAACATGGCCAAGAAACGCTTCCACACGTTAGCCACCTTCGATGGCAGCTTCATTCGGTTGGAAATTTACGCCACATCTACTCTTAATGGGAATCGAAGACGAAATGGAGATGCATTCGAGGCTCTCGACTCTTTGCCACAGGTGGTTATCATCACTCGATACCCGATAGCACATCTTGTAGCAAATGTCTTCAATAGAGTGGATAAGATAAGAGGCTCTGGGAACAAGCGACAGCCTAATTAAACTCGGAAGATGATGATGATTGGTTACTCAAATGCCGAAAAGTTATACTAAAGAAGTGGGACAGAGCATCTCTGTGATAAAAAAGTTTCAAAATATAGTTAGAACTGGGGAAATCAACTTATTTATAGTTTTTAGCTTGAATAGAGGAGCTATATTTGGAGTTTAGAGATAGATGAACTGCTGTTAGGGGTCCTCAATGTAATTTACTAGCTCTAGTTATAACCACATTGATAGCATTATAATAAATCATGATAGCTACAAATAATATCATATGTTCTCTGATTAATTCAAGCACTGCAGACATGTTTGTTTAATAATTTCCTTATCAGTTTGACACTATTTCTCATTTCTATTTATTGACGTAATTTATAACATCAAATGTTTCAAGAGGGGAAATCGCATATTCTATATATCATATATTTCTGCGTCATACTGATATGGGAGGAGTTCCAGTTGGTTCATAGAAACAAACGTTTGATTTATGATAATGTTGATAGCCTTTAATTACTGTTTTATAATAAAATAATTAATTTCTCTTATAATTGGTTTATCTTTTTGCATCTATACTTGTTTAAACACCTACCCAATTAAATAGTATTCCCTGTTGGCCACAACTAACCCAATTTAACCTTACCCATCCTGACATACTTTCCACTTTTCCACCTTGTAAAAGTCAGGTATTCCCGCCCCCTAGAGAAAAACCCATTCCATCCCATCGCACCCCTGTATTTACCCCTCTCTATGCATCCTCAACCAAAAACCCGACGTTAAGTGCATTCTTATTTACCGCAAGCCCAAAAGCATGCTACACATTTTTGTGTGTTTTGCTGGGTCCCCGGGGGTTTTATATATAGAGAGTGAGTATCCTCTCAACCTCTTCACCTGGGGCAGCATCACGCTAATTAGTTGAAGTTGTGTTGCAAGTGTTGCAGTTAATTGACTTTTGACGACCTGCTGCCGCTGTCCTCTTCGGAGGTTGGGAGAAAATCCTCGACAAGAAAAATCCTCGGTTTACCCGCATAGCTTTTTATGTGAGAAGGGGGAGGATTTTTTCCAGCTGCATTTTCTTCTATCCCAGCAAAGGATTTTCACTAAAGTTCACTGGGATTTAGTTTTCGAGACGCTTATGAATTCAATGAAGCAAACACTAAGCTGCCTCTCAGCACTGCTGCTCCTTTGGCCCTCGGAAAAGTGTTGCCTTTTGCTGAGAATGCTCAGGACTCAGGACTCGGGGCCAACAACTATCTCGCTTTTCCGCTTTTCCATCTTTCAGTTTCAGCTTTCAGCTTCAGCTTCTTCGACTGCTTAACAAGATTTGCGCTGTAATTACGCATTAAATAAGTCCGGGGATTGGAATGCAGACTGCTGCTGCTACTCCTTATAAACACTTGACGTCTTGGGCCATAAAACTAAACACATTGTGCGGCCATAATAATAAATTCTGCTCTGTTCAGCGGCAGCTGCAAGCTGCAGCCAGCGTAAATAATAGCAAATGAAATTATTTTCTAATGGCCGAGAATCGACCGTTTGATGGCTAGTAATATAATTTAAGCACCGCCATGGGAGATAGTGATGGGGAAGGGATTGATTTCAGCCGTTAAGTACTGTGGAATTGGTTGGAATCAGCGATTACATACTGAAAGTTCATGGAAGCATTGAAACTAATGAATACCAATTTTCCTGTTCATTTAGTTCATTGAGTTAAGCTCATAGAAATGTTCAAAGATGCACTTATAAAGTCTGGAATAAAGTCCAAATTATCAGTTCTAGAAATAAGTCAAAATATTTTAATTTTACAAACTAAAATGTTATGATGCTATTTAATTTGAACAGTGTAGTTTGGTAAATAAATTATAGTCCTAAATATATCAGATTAAACTCATTTTTAAAAATATTTCTGCAATTTAAATATTACAATCTAAGTGCCACAGAAATCACAAGAGTCTTGAAAACACTTATAATGGTGTCTAAAAATATGCAATAAAAAATAGCGTAATCTTGTTGATTATTAAAATATTATTGCATACTTCTAGGCAATTTAAAAAAGATTTCAAAATCTTTATTATTTGAAAACAATTTTTTTAAGTAATATCCTTGTACCTACCTTTTGTAATATTTTAAATATGTATTTTATCTCGATCTGACATACCCCGTGGTACCTCGTGGCCATCGCTTGCAACAACTGCGATGACGACGACAACAACCGGGGAAAGTGCATTTAATTTCGCTGAAGCGGCCACTTAGTGGCCCTCGACAAGGCGGAGGAGGCGAAGGAGGAGGAAGTGCCTCCTTCCGTTGCATAAATTAAATTAAAGCTGCGCCAGTGAGCCACGGAACCGCCGCACAACAATTACTCAGCGGGCAAACGCCTAAATCATGTTGCACAGCCCGCTGGTTGGCCCCTGCTTTCTCCACCCCTGGTTTCTCCCTGACCTTCAGACATTTGCAAATGTGTAAACATTTTTCAGAGCCCCCCAGCCCATATAAAATACAACGGCACCCACTTTCACCCACTGACCAGGCCAAAAGGCGGCCACCTACGAGGCGTGCTCTCCATGTGTCACAGATACTTTGCACTGATTTATGCAAATTGCCTGCGGGCAGAGCGGTTGTTTCGGGGGATTGGGTGGGAAATCATGAAAAATCGTTAATTGTGCAAAGTGCTGGACGTTTTTCATTAAAGTTTTCCCCACCCCCACCCCGCTTTCCACCCATTGCACACATGCGGAAAAAGGAAAGAGGAAATGGGGGGTCGGAAAAGGCGCCTCTCGCCTGACTTTCAGCAATTATGTAAATTTTTCAGAGCGCAGCAAAAGTTAATGCTGCTTGCTGCATATTTGCATTAAAATTGATGCACTTTAAAGCATTCGGCTGCAAGTCAAGGAAAATGCATTATCCCAATACCCTTTTAACAGGAGGTATGAGGTTTGGCTAAAAAGTTAAGATGAAAAATAAAAAACTAACCTAGAAAATTACCATTGATGTTAATTTACATATTTGAAGAGTTTTTTAAAATCATTTTTTCTAAAAAATATAATTAACAAAATAGTTGCCTATTAAAAAAATATAAACTAAACATTAAAAGTACGAAAAATAATTACTTTAAGCTAAACACTTAAATTTATTAATTTTCAATTGATTTTTATAAACGTTTTTGGAGAATTTTCTAAATATAAATAAGAGAAATGTTTGCCTTTTAAAAAATCATATTTTCAAATAAAATAAATAAACTAAAACGTTAAATAAAAATCACCATATCTAAAATTCAAGATTTTATATTTTTGGGTATGGAACTACACTTCAAAAAAAATATAGCTCTCATAAGCCTTTAAATTAAAGTATCCCTAGTCGTTGATTTTTTCCCAATTTTTAATTTCATTTCCCAGTCCGGAGTTGGTTTTGCTGGTCTTATCGCTGGACATTTTTGTTTCTGCAATAATTTTATGCAATGCAGCTGCAACAAAGTGCATTTTAAATGTCTGCCTCATGCGATTTGTGTGTTATTTTTTCATGAGTCAGCAGCTGAAGTTGATGGCTAACTAGGGGGTCCAAATTAAAGGGTACATGAGGCTGATTAAGCCAACCCTTTGATCCAGCTGACGATTGAGAAAACTGAGCCAAAATTCCCTTTTCCGTATTAGCTTTCAATTAAAATTTAGCTTCAGTAAGTCAGTGGAAAAAGAGAACAAACAAGAAAGTTCAGTTCCGCGACATGACCTCATCTATTATTAACCGGGAAAATTTATTTTTATCGCTCCTCCTTTGTTATCCCCGCTTTTATTTTCTTCATTTTTCCGCTTTTCTGCTGGCTAGCCTTTAATCAAACAACAGGCTATGAATAATTTCATGACTGAAAATTATTTTTATCTAAACAATGTCAGTCTAAGAAGCGAGTGGCAAGTCAGCGCAATTACTCAAGTTCAACGAGTTCCATGAAAGTTATTAGCCAATTCGAGGCAATCATAAAGCAGCAGGCAGCCAGAGGGAGACAACGAGATACAGAGAGAGAGAGAGAGAGGGACGGATATACAAAAGTAGAGAGAGATGGATTTAGGGAAGGAGACAGAGACAGCGATAACGACTGGCTGCAGCTTTTATTTGCCAACAGATAAGATTTATGCATCCATAACAAGCAATAGGTAGTTTTTTTTACTCCTTTGTACGCAGAAAAAAATCTTTCAAATTATGAACAAAACATTTTAGAGAAAATAAAATAATTTTAAATAAACCAAGCAATAAAGCAATATTGAATCATAACAATTTAGGAATACTGTTATAATATGGTTGCTTTGAGACAATATCTTCTCAGATTATGAGTGTTAAATACACTTTTTTTGTAAACTTTATTATAATTTTTTTTTAAATTTTTTAAAAGCATTTATTAATATTTATATATTATTTGTAATATACAATATTGTTTTTGCTGCGTATTGGCTTTAGTTCCTAGTACTATTTTTTCTCTCAGTGCACCATCGTGTGTGACAATTGAAGTTTATTAAACAAGAGCGGCTGTAAAAGGCTGACAGGAGGTGTACATATGATGACACAAAAAACCGAACCGAAGGTTATGAAGAAAGGGGGCCAAGGAAAACCTATGTTAGAGATACGGGTACCCACCGAATACTAGCTTCAAATTCTCCAATTTTTTTGCTGGACTTTTTATGCAG
Organism: Drosophila lutescens; assembly: GCA_037075285.1. Lineage (NCBI taxonomy): Eukaryota > Metazoa > Arthropoda > Insecta > Diptera > Drosophilidae > Drosophila > Drosophila lutescens. The sequence continues at coordinate 147,085 of JBAMCF010000468.1, forward strand.
CTCTATAAATAAAGCAATAACATCATTTTGAAGTATCTCATTAGGGGTTACGGCACTGCCGCTTTTTTACGACTCGAACACATTCTCACTTGCGTATTTTTCTACTATTTCGAGAGGAAAGTTCGAGATGAAAGCCAAGACGAGCTGCCATTTATGCAAAACTTTCTCCTTTAGTCACTTTCCGGCAATTAGTTTTTTTCCCCTCTTCTTCTCCTCTCAGAGACCGCACACATTAGAGATATCCGCAGGGCCCGAAGTTCCCATTTTCCCTCGCCTTTTTGGGCCATCAAAATGATGGTCAACTATCAAATGGCCAGGCACACATTTGCACAGCTGCCGCAATTAGCACGTTTCACACATTGGTTTCTGGCCAAGAGAAGCCTGGGGAAACCCAGGGAAACCACTGCCATGTGCCAGTTGTGGAGACCAAGTGGAAACTTGAGTGGGCCAAGTGATGTGATGGGTTATTAAAATACTTTGCCCCTCCCCTGGCAGTTCCCTTATAATTATTAATTATGTAATAAGTCGAATGGATGGTCATTTGCTGAGCCCGGATTCTATTTGGCTTTGGGATTCCGATTCCACTCGGCCACTCCAGTTACGGCCAAGAAAATCTTGGTAAGGATATGGGACTTGCCTCTGGCCCCAACGGAAGCTCATTTGGCATTTAAAGGAGCGTTGATGGGATGGCAAAGGAAATTCGAGCGGCAAAGAAACGATGATTTTCTTGGACCGGAAATGAACATTTAAAGTTGTGTATTATTCAGGATTAAATTAAATGCAAATTGAGGGGAAACTCGGATATTTGAGGTTTGATTTTTGGGGCTTGAGGAAGTGTTGTCTTTAAGATGTTAAAGTTAATGATTTTACTGATCGCACAGAAAGTTATTAAACCTTCATTCTCAAAATCCCATTTCTTTGAAAAGTGCGAATAATGTAAAAATCACTTTTATGAAAACCTGTTTGATAAAAACGTTTAATTTTATGATTTTTGAATTTATGATTTAAGTGAGAATTATGGGTAGTTTTATTTTAAAGGATAAATCGCAATCTTTAAAAAAAGCAAATTTATTTCAAAATCTCTGTGCAAAACTGATACCATTTTTAAGAAAATCTGTTCAACAAAATGGCCCCACTTCCTGTGCTTCTTAATGTCCTATCTCTCTCTCATTTTTTCTTCATTTACCAGACCGCCCAAAGGACTTTTTACCACTCCCCAAATGAACTTCTTGTCTCAACTCAAACATATTCCTTTCGCTTCCGCTTCCCATCCTCGTGTCGCCTTCCTGACATTATTATTCTCATTCGGCTTTGCCGTCTAACATCTCTCGGAAATTTGCATAAAATTTCAATTTTATTTATTTTATAGCCCCCGGAACAATAATGTCCAAAGAGATGTGCCGATAGGAACAATGCTCATTTAAGTTTTTCGTCAGCAGAAAAGTCTTTCATTTCGCTTTATTTGCTAAATTTAAAATTTAATCATGGGCGGCGACAACTTGGAAGTGCATTTATTGAAGAAAATTTCCTTAGAAATTGTTGATTTTTAGTAGCAATATAGCGCGGGGCTTCTCACTTACACCGTGGGGTGCTGTCTAGACTGGGCAAGGAAACCCTTGGACAGGACCTCAGTTCTGCTCAGTTACACACATGAAGTCGGGATACACGTGCCTGACAGCACCAGCAGAAGCAGCCAGAATCAAGAATCCAGATCCCGATGATGACGACGACCTCCTGCCTGTCATCGTCACTCTTGCAACTGTCGCCAAGGAGAAGTCGTCCAACTGGCAAAATAACATTGGCAAAAAAGAGTAGTGCAATTAGAAAATTTAATCAAATAATAAAATTGGACTATCACAAAGGATAATAACACAAAAAAAATTAATTTACATTTTTTTAAGAGACTTTTCAAAGTCGTTTTGCGGAAATAAAAAAATGTATTTAACCTTGGTTAAAAATTTTGACACCTTCGGTTAATATTTTTTAACCTTCGGTTAATTTTATTTAATGCAGTTTAAATTGAGATTTTGATAGCTTAGAAATTCAGAAATTATAAAACTAATTTTCTTTATTCCCTTTTCCCTCAGTGAACGAAGACCCTCGGTTAAAATTTAAAAAAAATTGTAAAAAACAGCCTCGCTGTCAGGACCTTCCGAGGCGAAAACGCTTGAGGAGTGACAGGACATCAGCGATGAGAGGGGTTCTAAGGACTGGTTGTGGCATGCGTGCAAATGCCTTGCCACTTACTTAGTTGCGATCAAGTTTGGGGCCAAAAACTTTACATTCTGCACTTAAATGTTCGCCGACAATCAAAAGTGAAACAAGTTTTTTTCTGGGTGAGAGTGTAAGTTCATGAATTTGTTGCATGTTCACATGTTCTTTTATATAAGTACAAATATGTATGTGTTGAGGAAGGAAGTCCTAACGTTACGCCTTTTGGTTTAGTTCAGTTTAAAAACTTTTGCCACAAGCAATAAAAAAGCTGACTTAAAAGTTGAACTTTGATCGAAAGTTAAATATCCTGAAAATATTGGTTTGGCTTAGGTTTAGCTTAGATTTTATGTTCAATTTATTCCTGGCAATTTTGAGCATCCTTAGAAACATATTTTATGGATTAGTCGACTTAACAAATATTTTAAAATATTAAATATTATTAAATAGACTTTAATATCCCCTTTACTCTCACAGTTTTCTAGGGTATTCCTTACACTTCAGTTGGCAAATTCAGTTTGGCTTTATCTTATTTTTTTCCCAGAATTTCCCCCACAGCAATTTGCCACATGCTTTGCAGGCAAATTAGCGAGAAGCATCTTTTTTTTTGAGAGTCCTGAGCAAATTCAGTGTTTCACTTGCTACACACGCCGCTTGAGTAACAAAATATTTGCGAAACAAATTAAAATTTACATTGATACCGAAAATAAACCAACCGTCGAACAGGGAACAGTTGAAATAAAAACGCCGAGGAAAAATGGGTAAAGAAAAAACAAAGTTCTCGTTGCCGCTGCACTTGATGTTGATGTTTTTGAGTGAAATTACACGGCCATCGCCATTGGCAAACAGAGCGCAACGAGCCAAGAATCGGGGAAGGAAGAAGAAGTCAGGGAGCTATATAGCCAAAGAGCCAGAAAGTGGAATAAAAGTAAATGCAAATGCAAACACAAATAAACAATCCGAAGGATGCAGCGAACGTGCCGTAACTTTTGCCCGCCACTGTGGCACGTTTTTCGTTTCGCTGGGAAAATACTTGCGGCATCGTTCAGTTCGCTCATTTATTCACTACAGTTTACTCTTCTTTTCTTTATATTTTTCTTGTGTCCAAAAATGTGTCCAAAAACTCAGCTTAGATATCATCTTGATTGCAATCACACACGATGGTACAACAGTGCGTATGCTTAATTTCTAGACCCTACTGTAAAGATCCCCGTCCAGAGATAAAAAGTTTAATTGAATTTCATGCAAATTGCATTCATGAATTTGTTTTTAATTAGAAAACTTGCCAGATCTTCAGGCTGCTTTGCCAGGAGACCATGAATATGGAAGGGGTACAGGCAAAATATTTGCCTGGCTAAGTGATTTGATGCAATTTTACAGATGAAATGCTAAAGATTTATGGTTTCCTTTCCCTCAGTTGGTCGACACACACACACAAATTCGACCCCAATTAAAACCGAAATAGAGCCCCCTGAAAAATGTTTGGGGCGGCATTCAGCAAAGACAATGAACCAATGACAGATTGTAATTAGAAGGAAAGTTGAGCTGTGTTTGTGACATTTTGTCGAGTTCAATTACTGGTCAAAATGTTAAAAGTTGTCCAGCCCACAACAAACATGGTCTACAGACCCCTAGAAAATGTTCTATATATGTATAAACGCAGACGGATAAATTGGCAAATGCCTGGCCCGGCAAAACTGCATCAAAAAGTAAACTTTGCTTGGCCAACTTTTTCCCAACTGCAATCTCCAATTACAAACGGGGGATCAACGAAATGTGCAGAGGCCAGTATAATTTCTCGAAAGCCCAACGGGCAACCGAATTCTCAAACTCCTTCTTTCCCCAGGAATTCTCCTCCGGAATTTCTCACTGGATTCAGACTCACATTCAGGGTAGCAGCAAAGCCACCTACGGAAGTAGGCAACTGCCAGCAGTTGCAGGAGTTAACCAAAAACGGAAATTTATGACCAGACAAGATCCGATATACGGTAACAACACGGTCGACGGGGGCAGTAGTCGCATTGGGAGCTGGGAAGTATGGGTGGCTACTGCATTTTGGATAGCATGAGCACTTGGGGAAAATTCCTAGTAATTGTAGGTTCTAAAAATAATAACAATGTTTATCCAAAAATGTGTTTAATGATTTTTAAGTTTTAGTAAATTTAAGAAAGATAAACAAGTGAGATATATTGTGATAATAAATTTATATAAAAGCCCTAGAAATTTATAGAAAAATATAGAAATTATTTATATTTATAAATACTTTTACTCTTTAAGTTACATTTTCTAACATAAAATTTTTATAAAATAGTTTAAATAATAAAATACAAATATTTGAACTCAAAAAGCAATAAAGCATATTTATCAAGTGTCTAAAAGTATGCCGTAAAAAAAAAACTACATTTTTCAAAAAGAATCCATATAAATTTCAGATTGAAAATAAATTGTGGCATACTTTTAGTCACCTTTAAAAATTATCTTATTTACTAAGAATATATTATAAATTATATGATATAATTTTTAAAAAACGTTTTCTTTTCTATTTAAAATTAATTCATAAGTTTCCTTTTATTTTCCATAAATAATTTCAAAACTTATATTTTTTTCTCAGTGTGCCTGCAGTTTGTGCACACAATTGTCTTGGCATTACGCACAAGTGAAGTGCGTTTTTGGGTTGCTCCCGTCGTAAATTACGATTGCCAGGGAGTTGGCTCAAGTGCGAAATGTTTGCCGGGCTTCGACTCGAAGCCTTCGGATAAAGCCCGGAGGACCCAATACACACTATACTCACCAGCTGGCCATAAATTAGAAGAATTTGAATTATGAAATCTTCCTTTCTGCCGCCCTTGCAAATTGAGTGCCAGGCAATTGAGTTTTCGAAGCGAATGGCAAGTAAACAATCGGTTTATTCCGCCTGTCAAGCGCCACGCCCCCTCCGCCTCCCCCTCCCACTCGCTGCCCATTAGTCAGTGTATGACAATGCATAAATTGCGGGAATTATTTATGAAACGCCAATCGAAACATTTGGCCACAATAAATAAATAAACAAAGCCGAAAGTAAACCAAAGCTAAAACCAAAAGCCATAAGAAAAGGCGCCAGAAAAATAGCGAACTCATTGCGGCAATAATCATAAATTTTGTGTGGTTAATTAATTTATTGGGATTGAGTAGGGAAACGTGCCATTTGACCCCGGTGATTGTGACTCTTGCGGACACTTGATTAACTAAATATCAACATAAACAATTGCATACTTAGATGAGCACACGGGAAAATCGGATGGATGATGAGGTGGGAAAAGTGGGTGAAATTCATAAATCATAGCAGGCTTTGGGGAGTGACTTTGGCAATCGAGTGGATTAATGAGCTCTTGAACTAATAATATGAGAATGTGTAACATTTTCTGGTTGACTAGTTATGAATTAGTGTTACTTTGGGGTTTATTATGTGCTCCATGTGTTGATTAACTTAATTAAATGTGATGAATGGCATTAAGAGGTTATAATAAATTTATTTTTTATAAGGTATTTATTTTACAAACAAAAAACATATGCAGCCCTAAAAACTGAAATATATTTCTATATTATTTTCTGCCAAATTATCTTATTTATTTCTTTCTAATTTTTATTTGGATATTATATATATTTATTTTACAAATAAAATTTATGCAGCTTTAAAAACTAAAGTACCTATATTTATTATATTATTTTCTATAAAAATATGCCACATTTTTATACCCGTTACTCGTAGAGTAAAAGGGTATATTGTATTCGTGCAAAAGTATGTAACAGGGGGAAGGAAGCGTTTCCGACCCCATAAAGTATATATATTCTTGATCAGGATCACTAGCCGAGTCGATCTAGCCATGTCCGTCTGTCCGTCTGTCCGTCTGTCCGTCTGTCTGTCTGTCTGTCTGTCTGTCTGTCTGTCTGTCTGTCTGTCTGTCTGTCTGTCCGTATGAACGCTGAGATCTCGGAAACTATAAAAGCTAGAAGATTGGTATTTGGCATGAAGATTCTTGGAGTTCCTACGCAGCGCAAGTTTGTTTCAAAAGGGTGCCACGCCCCTCTAACGCCCACAGTCGCTTATATACGATTTTAAAATTTCAATATTTCGGAAAAGTAAAAATGCAGTTTAATTATGTTCATCAATACCTATCGAAATGTAGAAGAAATTTTCAAATCGGACCATTCGTTAAAAAGTTATGCGTGTTCAAAGTTTCTATCTCCATCTCCCTCGCACTCCCTTTACCTGAGTAACGGGTATCTGATTGTCGGGGCACCCGACTATAGCGTTCTCTCTTGTTTTGTTATACAATTTATGCAGCTTAAAAGTCTGAATTTCGCATATATTTCTTATATTACTTTCTGCCAAATTATGCCATACAATTTAATCAAGTTTAAACAACTTGCCAACTGAAAACTCTGTGTACCTTTCAATTAATAGACCCTAGCCTTGGGATTCCAAAATGCAGCATCAAATTTCATGCCACAAAGCTCTTTGGTTTACATTCTGAATTCTCTGGAATTTTTAATTGTAACGTTAGCAACGTGAGTTTCTATTCGCCCGCTGGTTTGGTTTGCCCTGGAAAACTGCATATATAAATGTATTCAAATGCAAATTTCCAGCTCTGCTGTATAATTAGAGGAAATACAATTATTTATACACACATGCAAATGCAAACACATTCGCTCGTACCTGCTGATATAATAGTCAAATTCATTAGCCAAAGAAATGTTGTTAAAACCGCACACCCAGAAAAATGCAGAGGGTGAAGCTCCAAAAAATAATTCATTTGAATTAGGATTGCAGAGCCGTGAAAAAGCTGTGTGAGGAAAATCCCGGGAAAACCCGGGTAAAACCTCCATGGAAACAGCCACAAAACGAAAATGATTTCTTAATGCAATTTCTTACACACTCTAGTATTTTTCTATTTTTATTCCATCCATTGTTCGGGCTTAAATCTCACTCGCACTTTGGGTCTAAAGAATTCCGGCTAAAAAGAGCAAAATAGCAACACATAAAGCATAATAGCATAGGGTGGCCGACTTTCCCCCACCACTTTTCCTGCCATTTTCCCTGGGTTTTCCTCTCTTTTTTTGGGAGTTGCATGCGTATCAGCTCGAGACTTCCGGCGGTGTCTTTGTGAAGCTGATCCCCGGCTCAAGGATTTTTTGCAGGACCTGTGCTGACAGGTTGAAAGCATCATATATAGTGCTTTACACGGCACTTCGAAAAAAAGTATCTGTAAATTTTTAAAAGGCTTTTTATCTTTAAAATCAATTATAATATTTTTAAAATGACTTTGCAAATAAAAATATTTATTTTTTTAATTCTTTATTTTTTTCCATTTTTATTTGAAAATTATAGTTTAACTTTTATAATAAATAATCATACTTTTATACTTTATTTTGCATTTATCTGTATAATAATAATTTTTTAAACTTTTAAAATCAGTTTTTAAATTAAACTTTTATCATAAAAATCGTATATTAACATTTTTTTTTTACATCATTTAATAACATTATTTTAAAATTTCAAAGGACAGAACATATTTTTCCTTCACTTCCCCTTCTTTCCCCAGTGTATGCTTTATTTATTTACCTTTTTGGGAACAAGAAATATAAAGGAGAAATGGCAAACCCTTTCACCTTGTTCAGCAGGCACAACTATCATTGGGTTTCATAAATATTTATCAAACCGAAGGTGAGCTGCTTGCCCACTTAAGGTGACCCGAAAAAAACTGAAAAGAGATCCGGTTGAAAGAAAAAAAATTAAATTTAATTTGCATACGTTAAGTGGCAGAGGCAATTAAAGCCACCGAGAGGAGAAAGTTGAAAGGACAAAGGACTCGGCGCGCGGCCCTTTTGATTGAGATGTGAAAGGAGCCAAAGGAGCCGCGGCGAGGGACAAAAGAAAATTGGGTGAAAAGTGGGAAATCATAATTGGCTTCCAAATGCTTGAACTCAATTATGTGCGCACAACATTTTTCGGGGCCACGACAACGACTTTGCTGCCGTTGACAGGCAAATTATGGATTCAAGGCCAATACACACGCACAAATTTCGCCAGTGAAATGGCACTTTCACTTTGGGGAAAGCTCAAGACAATTTGCATAGCGCGCTGCCTGGGGAAAATTACACAACAAGGAGGAGGCGGAGGAGGAGGTGACGTCATAACCAACCCATAGAAGACATGATAAATTACTGAACATAAATTTAAGATAAATCATGGGCCACTGCAGCTTCTTGCACAAACATACGATTGAAATGCACAAGGAAATTTAGCCAAAATGCAAATTGGGGTTTTCGTTTTAGGCTGGGCTATCAGATGTAACTATAGCTATATAGAAACCATATCCAGTCGAGGGGAAAGACAGCGGAAGGTAATCGCACTTGGAAGACAGCCAGTTGAGCAGGAAGAAGCCTGAAAAGGAAAGTCCAATAAATAGTATTTAAGTAAAATTTATGAAAAATTGTGTTCTTAATATATTAAAATAATAATTCGAATTAAAATAAATATTTAATTTTTAATTTTTTAGCCTAAACAATTAATATAATATTATTAAAAAGAATACTTTACTTTAATTTTTTATGCTTTATATAATATAAAAATATTTAGCGGCAATGCTATTAAAATAAATTAATTTGAATGAATTTATAAATCCAAAGTTTTGTCTAAACAATTTTCCAATAAAAATGAAAATGTTTAATTAAACTTTCATGAGACACTAATAAACCAATGTTGGGAATTTCATACTTTCCTGCGTTTCTACACCGCACCATTGAATTTTTCCAGGTAAACGTTTCGCCAAAGGCTTTACAGAAAAATGGAAAAACGTGTCTCGATGCAGTTTACAAAAAAGTGATGGCAGAAAAACCAGGACTTCGAACCGAAACATGACCACTCCCGGTCAGCACAGCGTAACCGAGTGCATCGATGTGGACACGGCAAGTGGGAAACTCAATTCGACGAGAGAGTCACGTAGTAATCGACACATTCCCAAAATCCCACTGCAGTTTATTGAGACCCGGACATCGATGAGTTGACTGAACCTAGCTGAAACACCAACTGATAAGGAAGTGAGGTGATCATCGCCAACCATCCAAATAAAAAGTGAACCTTGAAGCTGTTTGTTTACCTAAATATTCCCAAAATTGTACACTAATCTTAGAAGCTTATAATTAGATTATCAAGTGCGTTGAGTGCGACGTTCACCTAATTTCGCGAGTTCTCACATCCGCTCTTTGGGCTTAACCCATTGCTTTTCAGGGACAAATGTCGCGGAAATGACAATTTCAAAATTGTGAAAAAATTTTAAAAATTGAACCTTTTTTCTAAGCACTTAAACTTTTATTCTTACGGATTTATAAAGAACATTAAAAAATATTATTAAGATCAGCATATTTATAATATAATTTAGTACATTTATATATGTTATAATAGCTTTAAAACAATTTATTTTTTTTTATAAATAACTAGAAATGCAATTACATTAAAACTTAAGTAATTTATCAATTTAATTTTAATATGGTTATAAAATTTTATCAATTTTTTTATCTTTTTAATATTTAGAATATTTTTTGAATCTTAGTTGCATGGTTAAATAATGGGTTAATCACACCTTGTCTTTTTATACCCGTTACTCGTAGAGTAAAAGGGTATATTGTATTCGTGCAAAAGTATGTAACAGGGAGAAGGAAGCGTTTCCGACCCTATAAAGTATATATATTCTTGATCAGGGTCACTAGCCGAGTCGATATAGCCATGTCCGTCTGTCCGTCTGTCTGTCCGTATGAACGCTGAGATCTCGGAAACTATAAAAGATAGAAGGTTGAGATTTCACACACATATTCTTGGGCTTCCTACGCAGCGCAGGTTTGTTTCAGGTTGTTCGAGGTGCCACGCCCCCCATAACGCCCACAATCGCCATAAACGATTTTCAAATGTGTCTGGAGGCCACATCTTTTAAGATTTAAAAAAAATAAAAAACGCAATTTTATAGTGTTTATTAATACCTATCGAAATGTAGAAGACATTTTTAAAATCGGACCATTCATTAAAAAGTTATACGCAATCAAAATTGTTTATATACCTATCTCCCTCGCACTCCCTTTAGCTGAGTGACGGGTATTAGATAGTCGGGACACCAACCCGACTATAGCGTTCTCTCTTGTTTGATTTAACGTCATCCGCCTGACTGCTGCCTACTATCTCTTTTTTGGCAATTAACCTTATACAAATCCCAGCTTTCATATTATTGTCGTGATGACCGCCAGAAACTCAAATTAGTTGATGCAGAGTAGCCTGAGCTGCAAGTCGTTGCTTCACTTTACAATTTTTGTCAACTTTTGTGATGTTTTGGTCTGGCAACTAAGTGTATAAGACAGTAGAAATAATAAACGGCGAAAATAGTGGAACATATCTTCGGGTTCAAGACTGTCCGAGACGTCAGAAGACTTTGTTTGGATAAGAAAGTATTACAATATCGAAATATTGGATCTCAATTGCGGTAAATCTACAAACACAATGGAAACCTTATGTCAAAACGATGTGAGTTATAAAGAAAGGAAAAAAATCTAAGAATTTATGCTCTTGCACTTAGTACAAAACTATGTGCCACATCCGACTTTTAATCTTTATAATATAAAGTTTATATGCATAAGTGATAAGTAAGTACGACAACAAATTTTTTTTGGAGGGACAGAGCATGACATTGAAATTTTTCGTTTTTATTGGGTCACATTTGCGAATTCCTAATCACGAGATGTTATTTTAAAAGCTTGAAGTCCAAAAATAATACACCGTTTGTTATCAGCTTTCGGCACTCACCGAATTAAAAATAGTATTTTTCCATAACGATTCTTTTTGAGGCATTGTTATTTATGAACTGTACTTTTTACGCACCTGATTATGTAAGAAAAAAAGGGGAAAATAAATTTTAAATGAAATATTTTATATTTTTAGATCCGTCTGCAGTTCGAAGATGTGACAATTCCGGCACCTTGGGGTTTTATATCGGGTCGGTGGTATGGCAATCGTAGCGATAGGCCCATTCTGGCGATCCACGGCTGGCTGGACAATCTAGGAACCTACGATCGACTGATTCCCATGTTACCCGATTATATTGGAGTGCTCTGCATCGATCTTCCCGGACATGGAAGATCCTCTCGACTTCCAGCTGGAGTTCATTACAATGTCTACGATTATGTGTTCATCATTCCGCGGGTGATGAAGGAGTTCGGCTGGTCAAAGGTCTCGCTGATGGGTCATTCCCTCGGTGGAGTAATGAGCTTTATGTACGCGGCAATGGCACCTGATTCAGTGGATATGATCATATCACTGGATGTCCTGCTCCCTAGAAGGGTTGAGGATCCCAGCAAGCTTACTAAAGATATAGAGGGGTATTTAATTGAGGAGAAACGACAGGCGGATGGCACGGAACATGAGCCGCCCTCCTTTACCTTGAGTTCAATGCGAAAAGTCCTGGCCAGAAATAGTAATAATTCGGTGCCGGAAGACATGGCCAATCACATGCTCCATCGCCAGGTGGCGAAGTCACAGATGTACCCGGAAAAGGTTTTCTTTTCGAGGGATAATCGGGTGAAGTTCTATCATATATTCGATATTGAAGAAGGCCTGGCTGCCGAGATGGCGAGGAGGATTCAGAAGAAACCCTATCTGGTAATCAAGGGAGGTCTTTCGCCATTTGTGGGTCCCCGTTGCGATGAGACAATGTCCATTCTGTCACAAGATAATCCTAATTTTGAGTTCTACGAAGTGAAGGGCGCCAAACATCATGTCCATCTTCATGCCGCCGAGGAATGTGCCCGCTATATAGTGCCCTTCATCCAAAATCACAGACCTCCCAAAAGTAGCAAGCTGTAAAATATATTTATATACTAGAATTTACAAATATATATGTATAAATGTTATTCTCTATTTATCTCTCTTTGTTTTTTAAGTTCTTTGTAATAATTGTTATATATTTCTAGCATAAATAATGAATTTAATATTTTACAGAACACTTAATAAAATGCCAACAACTATTGGTAATACCAAAGGCCAATAAAAAAAAAAAGCTGTATACCAATTCTCAGAGAAGAATTAGGAATTTACATAGTTTATAAACCGTAAAAGCTAATAATGTAGAGATAAACAAACCAAAAAAAGCTCAACCCCAAATCAGTAGACAAAAAGTGTTTGAGACGAAAATACCGAAAAGAGTAGAACTATGCGCAAGACATGGGCACCTTATCATTAGAACAAGTAAGTGATTGTTAAAATAGATTTAAAATTTTAAAAGATAATCCAACTCAAACTGGTTTCAGTACGAATATGTAAGGATAGAAATTCCCTGGGGCTATATCTCCGGTCGTTGGTCGTTGGTATGGAAATCGAAGGGAAAGACCGATCCTGGCTATCCATGGCTGGATAGACAACTTGGGAACCTTCGATCCAGTGATTCCAATGTTAGCCGATTATTTAGGAGTGCTCTGCATTGATTTACCAGGTCATGGGAGATCATCGCACTATCCGGCGGGAATTCGTTACAGTGCCGAGGAATATGTGCAAATAATTCCGTGGACTATGAGGAAATACAGCTGGAAGAAAGTCTCCCTGATGGGTCACTCAATGGGCGGATTCCTCAGCTTTTATTACGCCTCTATCGCTCCGGAAAAAGTGGATATGATCATCTCCCTGGACTTGTTTCTACCTCCATTTATGAAACTCGATGAAACCATCAGGTAATTTACCTTATGAGTCACAATAATCCGGACTTCGAATTTCACGAAATTGAGGGCACTCATCACTTTCATTTGCAAGCTGCCAAGGAGTGTGCTAGATATATTGTGCCCTTTATAAGGCGACATCATCCTCCTGGCAAAGATCATCTAAGTGAGGAAACGATTGAATGGAGCAAACTGTGAGAAGCTAAATATTATCAGAATGTTTTTTTAATTTTTTATAAAATATGTAATTAAGAAAGAAGAAAACTGTTATTCTAGCTGAATTAAGCATATTTATTCCGAATAGCCTACATTTTAAAGGTAATAAGTTCTGATTTGCAATCGAAAAGCTTTCATGTAGAGCCCAAGCTTTTAAAACCTTATCTTGATTGCTGATACTTTAAACATTACCGGCGAAATAGAGCTGCGACATAAAAATGGAAATAAGTCGTTAACTGATTGCTTAGGTAGGCAGACGCAAATCAGCTTATTAACTGCTTTAAAAAACTAGAATAAAAACTAAATAATAAATAAAAAATCAATAATGAACCACCTTTCAGTAAATGATGTGAGTAAATGTCAAATACTGTTTACCATATTATACCTATTTTTACAGTACGAAGAGTTGAAAATTCCTGTTCCCTGGGGATTTATTTCGGGTCGATGGTATGGAAATCGAAACGAACGACCCATCCTGGCACTCCATGGATTTTTGGACAACCTGGGGACCTTCGATCGACTGCTTCCCCTGCTTCCCGGTCATGTGGGAGTGCTCTGCATTGATTTTCCAGGCCACGGAAGATCTTCTCACCTACCACTGGGCATTCGCTATGATGTGTACAACGATGTCTTTCTCATTCCCCGGGTCATGAAGCATTTTGGCTGGAAGAAGGTTTCCCTCTTGGGTCACTCACTTGGCGCCTTCTATGGGTTTATTTACTCCAGCATGGCTCCCGACACCGTGGACATGATTATTTGTTTGGATTGTGTGCTGATGCCCAGATTTGATAGTGACACTGCTTTGGAAGCCTTTCGCAGATGCTTTGACCAGCACATGATACAGGATGAGATGTTGGCCAGGGGTAATTTGCAGGAGCCACCTTGTTACACTCTATCGAAACTGAGCGTTCTCTTCGCCAATGGGACATTGAGTTCGGTGACCCCCGAACTGGCCCTACATTTACTCCACCGTCAGGTGAAGGAATCGGGTCTGAATCCGGAATCGTTTTATTTCACCAGAGATCGAAGGGCCAAGTTCTACAATTACTGGGACATCGATGAGGAATTGGCTGGCGAAATAGCCAGGGGAGTGGGAAAGAAGCCCTTCCTCATTCTCAAAGGATCCATGTCGCCCTTTTTGAGTCCCCGAAGTGACGGCGCCATTTCCATTTTGGCCCAGGATAATCCACACTTTGAGTTCTACGAAGTGGATAATGGAACTCATCACATTCACTTGCAATTTCCCGAGGAGTGCGCTAAGTACATAGTTCCCTTTATCCAAAACCATAGACCACCGGGAGGAGGTGAAATACCTTTGGGAAAGTTATAGTTAAACCAAGAACGTTAAAAAACTAATTGTATCGATAAGAAGTAAAGGAATTATGTCGCGTTCAATAGTGTTTATAATCGAGGAACGTGTACTAATCAATGTTGAGATTAAATTCATTAAGTATAATATTATGACTGCGATTATGTTTGATTACTTACTACCGGGCTTTGCTTACTAACGAGTCGTAGAACTCTAGCCACATAAAATAGTCGGTATTATGGTACTACAGTAAACAATAATATTCATTATCCCATAACGCCCTATGATGCGTTTTGATTCCAAACTTTTAAAATCTGAGGAGTCTTGCGGTATTTCGATGAAAAGAACAGATATTGATATTGAGGTAAGGGAAGGGCATATTAGTCGCACATTCTTATACCGTAAAAAAATGAATTATATTTTCCTCAAAAAAAGGTAGAGTTTTGTCCAAAACATTGCATGCAATTATGCAAATATGGAACGTCATACCTCATTGAGCTCGTAATTAAATTCCCAATCGATTGGCATTCAAATCTGAAAACTTTAATTTTGACGATTGACAAATGAAAAAATTTAACCATTTCGATAGCTTACGTTATTAGCTGGACTAAAAAATCTGCCGTTTAGCTGGGGAATTTATTTTAACAGAATTAGGTCGAAAAAACACTGAAAACATTTATTTTTGCTTGTCCTCTGACCAAAGACACAGTAAAAATTAAATATTTCAAAGAAATATTAAAAAATATTATTTTTAAAATAATCAAAATTTGTTAGGTATAAAATTACAAATCATTTTTGAATTAAACGGAATTTATAATACCATTCGCCCCGAGGTTAGCAAAAGCTTTTTTCTCTTATCAGAAGCTTTATTATTGTTTTGATTTTGTGACCTAGTCACAAATTGTTTCAGCAGTGAAGTTAACGCACGTGAATTTATAGTTTTTTATCAATGAATATATTTAATTATTAAATTAAATAGAATAAAAATATTAACAATAATTTAGTGGCACACTAATGAAAATAAAACGCTGATTTAGGTTACAATTGTTATAAGTTTTTAACCAATTCGACGGCATGGCGATCTTATATGGCTCTCTTAATGCATAGCGAAAGCTTTGTGAAACAGATATGTATGACTCTTTTACGGGACGGAACTCTCTTCGAAAGTTAGATCTCTTTCTCGGTTCGGATTTCTTAGTAACCCAAAGAAATTCAAGATAATAAACTAGTGTGTGAATAGATGTTAATGCAGAAAGACGCATGAAAAATTTGAAAATAAATCGAGCGAATTTTTTAAAGATAATCCCTAGCTGATACAAACTTTGAAAGAAATGGGAACATTATCATTGACTGATGTAAGTAATCTATGAAGTGTGAGGACTGATATATCGGCAACCTTTGCTCACCAATTATTAATTTGTAATCTTTAATAATTATTGAACTATTAATAATTGGTTGAGAGAGTATATAAAAAAAAACAGAATTATAATTCCTAAACTTTTGCAGTTTGAGGCGGTGAAGATTCCAGTGCCTTGGGGTCACATCTCAGGTCGTTGGTACGGCAACCGAAAGGAGCGACCCATCCTGGCAATCCACGGCTGGTTGGACAACCTGGGAACCTTTGATCGACTGATTCCCCTGCTTCCCGACTACATAGGAGTACTCTGCATCGATTTGCCAGGACATGGAAGATCCTCGCACCTTCAGCCGGGAATGTACTACAGCGTCTACGATTACGTGTTCATAATTCCACTGGTGATGAAGGAGTACGGCTGGTCAAAGGTCTCTTTGATAGGTCATTCGTTGGGCGGAGTTCTGTGCTTCGTTTACGCCTCACTGGCTCCTCACACCGTGGATATGATAGTCTCCTTGGACATTTTGTTGCCCTTGAGAAACGATATTGACTATATGGCCTTGAGTATCGAGAAGCAACTATTGGATGTTGAGCGGCAAAAGCTGGGAAATTACAGTGAGCCACCCTCCTACACTCACGATCAGCTGGGAAAGGTCCTGGCCAAAGGGAGCTATAATTCCGTATCGCCCAAACTGGCAAAGCACCTCCTTCACCGCCAGCTAACCAAGTCGAAATTATATCCAGAGAGGTTCTACTTCTCCAGGGATATTCGGGTTAAATACTATCACTACATAGATATAGACGATGGTCTTGGCGCCGAAATGGCGAGACAGATTCGCAAGAAACCATACTTGATCATCAAGGGATCCCTGTCGCCGTATCTTTCAACCCGCTGCAATGAGGCCATCTCAATTTTGGCCCAGGATAATCCACACTTTGAGTTCTACGAGGTTGAGGGAGGTACTCATCATCTCCATCTTCACGCCGCCGAGGAATGCGCCAGTTATATTGTGCCCTTCATCCAGCATCACCGACCTCCTGCTTTGACTTCCTGGGCTTTAAACGGAAAAGAGGAGAACCTTGGTTTAAGAAATCGAAAGGGATTCTTTAATTGGTCCAAGAAAAAGCGCAGCAAGTTGTGAAATACAGATAGTACAAAGTCTATTTCAGTTTAGAAATATATCAACATCTACTTTTTGAGTATTACTATTCTAGTAATTTTGATAATGTAAGCAACAAAATTAAATATAAATATTTAAAAGTGAAAAGTGTAAAAATTTCTTGAGAAATAAAGGTAACTCTGTTCTCAAATCATGATATTCTGTCTATTCTGTTTTTCAATTTTGATATCTACACTTTTTTAAGAGAACTAATACTATTTCTCTTACTATCTCCGTAATGTTTCTAAACTCTTTCAAAGCTTTTTCCACAATCTCATTTTTTAGCGCCCTAAAATCCGAACCTCTCTAATAATCTGAATCAGTCATCGAACAGCTGTTGCACTTGTAGGAAGGAAAAATTCTTAGATAGCAATTCCGGATTCTTAGTCGGAGAGTGGGCGTTCCAACCAGATACTCAAGATAATACTGGAAGTGGATGTCCACAATTACTGGACCGAGTCTAAAGGTCAAAGTACAAAAGGTTGTCGCCCAAGATGGGAACTTTGTCACTGAGCGAGGTGAGCAAGCAAATAAATAAAATCATAAACCACAAAAAGTGATAAGCACAATTCTCTTACATTTACATTCTCAGCGAAATTCGTATAATTGGAAAATCTGTGGAGAAAAAAACAAGAAAAATCGAATCAAACCATGATAATTGGATAACTGAACCAGTTCTAAATCAAAATCTTGTTCTAAATGAATTGGTGTAAGTGCTAAATTTAAAAAGTTAATTATCTCAACTGATGGTTATCATATGACTTACCTAATATCTATTTGTATTCCTTACTTAGTTTAAAAACGTAAGAGTCCCTGCTCCTTGGGGTCACATCTCTGGACGTTGGTATGGCAATCGAACAGAACGGACGATCTTGGCAATCCACGGATGGTTGGACAACCTGGGAACCTTCGATCGTTTGATTCCAATGCTCCCCGATTATGTAGGAGTACTCTGCATCGATCTACCAGGACATGGAAGATCCTCCAGGATTCAGCCGGGGATGCACTATTCCGTCTACGACTACGTCTGCATCATTCCCCGAGTGATGAGAGAGTATGGATGGTCAAAGGTTTCATTAATGGGTCACTCGCTAGGTGGCTTTATGAGCTTCGTTTACACTTCACTGGCTCCACATACAGTGGATATGGTCATATCTTTGGATATATTACTGCCTAGGAAAGTGGTTCCTAAGAAAGCAGTGGATGTGGTTGCCCAGAGCATGGAGAAGCATTTGGTGGAGGAGGAACGTCGGGAGAAGGGTCATCTCACAGAACCCTCTTACACACTCCCCCAGTTGACCAAAATCCTAGTGAAGAGGAGCTCTAACTCCATTACACCTGAGCTAGCTAATCATCTTCTTCATCGTCAGGTGGAAAAATCCCAGCTAATTCCAGACAGATTCCACTTAACTGGGGATGGCCGGGTAAAATTCTACCATCTTTCGCAAATGGAACCTCGACTTGGTGAGGAGATGACGAGGAGGATCCTAAAGAATCCCTTCCTGTTATTAAAGGCAGCAAAGTCATCGTTTGTGGGAGATCAATGTGAAGTGCCCATATCTATTCTGCGTCAAAACAATCCACACTTTGAGTTCTACGAAGTGGAAGCTGGTACCCATCATATCCAACTTAAATTCCCTGAAGAGTGCGCTCGTTACATAGTGCCCTTCATAAGGCGTTATAGACCTCCTACTCAAATCCCAGAAGAAAGAGAAATACTTGCTGAAAGGACCAATAACAAACAAAGCAAACTATGAATTAATTTATAAAGTGATATTATTTACAAATTTTTATATATTTTTGTTAATAATAATAAGTTTAATAATATATCTTGCATAAATAAAACTTGATTATAGAATGTAATTGAGCTTATTCTCTTTGGAATGGGTTCTTTTCTCTTTCTCTTTAAAAGCACTTCACTCTCTAATCGGAATATTATCATACGGCATTATCGATTTTCTCTCTTTGTTACCTGCCTAAAACAAAAAATCAATATTGGAAATTAGTCGGAGAACAGCTGTTGATCTCTAAAGAGGTGCCAATGCAGATAACAACAACGTGGTGCCACCAATTCTAAATCGTAATCAAAATATAGCGACGTGCAAAGTTCAGAAGAAAGTTCGATCGGGATGGGAACTTTGTCTTTGAGCGATGTGAGTGAGCAAAAAAACTAAATCATAAACAAAAAAACGAAAGATAAGCTGAATTTGCCGGTTTGTTTACTAGGAAAGTAGAGTAAAATAGTCTGAATTTAATTAATGACATATTTATTTATTTTTCTAGTTCAAGGAGGTGAGAATTCCTGCACCTTGGGGTCACATTTCTGGACGATGGTATGGCAATCGGTCGGAGCGTCCGATCTTGGCAATCCACGGATGGTTGGACAACCTGGGAACCTTCGATCGACTGATTCCCCTACTTCCCGACTACATAGGAGTTCTCTGTATTGATCTTCCCGGACACGGTAGATCCTCTCGCCTTCCCCCGGGAATGCACTATGGCGTCGACGATTATGTCTTGATTATTCCTCGAGTGATGAAGGAGTATGGCTGGTCGAAGGTTTCCCTAATGGGTCACTCCTTGGGTGGCATCATTAGCTTCATGTACACCTCACTGGCTCCACTTACAGTGGACATGGTCATCTCCTTGGACATTTTACTTCCCTCCAATCTGGTTCCTAAGAAGGCTGTTGGGTTTGTGGCCCAGAGAATGGAGAAACATTTGGTGGAGGAGGATCGTCAGGTGGAGGGTAATTTCCACGAGCCTCCATCATACACCCTTTCCCAGTTGACCAAAGTCCTGGCCACAGGAAGCTTTAATTCTGTGACCCCTGAATTCGCTAAACACCTGCTCCACCGGCAGGTCTTGAAGTCGCAACTCTATCCGGATAGATTCTATTTCTCCAGAGATGCCCGAGTGAAGTACTATCACCTTACACAAATGGAACCTGGACTCGCCGAGGAAATGACAAAGAGGATCCGAAGAAAGCCCTACTTGATCATCAAAGGATCATTGTCTCCATTCGTGGGAAAGCCTTGCGAAAAGCCAATGGAAATCTTACGCCAAAATAATCCCCATTTTGAGTTCTACGAGGTTGAGGGTGGTACTCATCACGTTCATCTCCATGCCGCCGAGGAGTGTGCTCGTTATATAGTGCCCTTTATAAGGCATCATCGACCTCCTGCTCTGACTTCTTGGACTTTAAATGGAAAGGAGCAACAACTGAGTGCTGGGGAAAGGCGAAGGCAACAAGAAAGGTTTTTTGAAAAAAACAAAAACAAACGCAGCAAACTGTAAAGTACCTAATTTATATGGAGATAAAAAGAATTTATGCTGAGGTTTATCATTAAATTGTACATTGTACCTCAAAAATATTTTATTAAACAGTATCTAAAAAGGTTATAAGCATTATTAACTGCTTAATTATTTAAAAGAGGTATTTATTAATGTCCATGCCGCCGAGGAGTGTGCCCGTTATATAGTGCCCTTCATTCGGCATCATCGACCTCCTACCCCAATTTCTGGGTCTTTAGGTGGAAAGGAGCAGCCACTGAGTGCCGAGGAAGAACGAGGGCAACAAGAAATATTATTGGAAAGGATCAAAAAGAAACGCAGCAAACTGTAAAGTGCCTAAGTATTATGGAGATAAATTATATACCTACATATTGTGCTGTATCAATACATGAACCTCAACAGTACTTTATTAAACAGTACTGTAATAAAAAAACTTAAAAAAATTAACTGCTTTATTATTTTTTATTGGCATTAAAAAAGTCTAATAGAGATATGTATAAACAACATTAGCTAAAAATCAGGGGTGAACTGTTCCCATGAGTTTTATATTTAGCAATGTTCATGTTTTTCTCTTTCTAAAAAGCTCTCTTAGTCTCTTATCTGCTAATTCTCTTTCAGTCTCTCTCTTTTGTTAGCTTTTAAAGCGAAAAAATCGATATTTCGAATTAGTTGACGAACAGCTGTTGCCGGCGAAAGAAGTACAACATTTTTGAAATTCATAATTTTAATCGGAACTCTAACATTTCGGCTAGATACTTAAGATAATACTGAACGCGGTTCTATATTTACTGGATCTGGTTTAAAAGTTCCCGACGTGCAAAGTTCAGAAGACCGTCGGTTGAGATGGGAACTTTGTCTTTGAGCGATGTGAGTAAGCAAAATAATAAAAATATTAATTTAAGAGAGGAGATAAGGAGACCTTGCACGCACCAGAAAAACTAAATTCACATACTCTTAGGTACTTTAGAATTAGAATTAATTTATTACGGTTTTTAGAATATATCTTAAACTATAAAAACTAAATTTTTTAACATCAAATCATTAAACTGCAAATATGTCTTTTAAATTACATTTCTTCCTTACTAAAAAGGTATCTTATTTCTTTTCTAGTTCAAGGAGGTTCGAATCCCAGCACCTTGGGGTCACATATTAGGTCGTTGGTATGGCAATTGTACTGAACGACCGATCTTGGCAATCCACGGATGGTTGGACAATCTGGGAACCTTCGATCGGTTGATTCCCCTACTTCCCGATTATATAGGAGTGCTTTGCATCGATCTTCCCGGACATGGAAGATCCTCCCGTCTTCAGCCGGGGATGCATTACAACATGTACGATTATGTTTACATTATTCCTCGAGTGATGAAGGAGTATGGATGGACAAAGGTGTCCCTGATGGGTCACTCCCTAGGTGGCATCATGAGCTTCATTTACACATCCTTAGCTCCTCACACGGTGGACATGGTCATCTCATTGGATATTTTGTTGCCCAAGCCAATGGGAGATCCTAGAGAGGGACTTGCTCAAGTGGCCCAGGATATGGAGAAGCATTTGGTGGAAGAAGGTCGTCAGGATGAGGCTAATCTTCATGAACCCCCCTCCTATACCCTCTCTCAGTTGACCAAAGTCCTCGCCAAAGGGAGTTTCAACTCTGTGACCCCTGAATTCGCTAAACACCTGCTCTATCGCCAGGTGGGCAAGTCTCAATTGTTTCCAGATAAATTTTATTTCTCCCGAGATGGAAGGGTGAAATTCTATTTCTCCAGCCCTTTAGAACCGGGACTTGCGGCGGAGATGGCAAGGAGGATACGAAGAAAGCCTTACCTGATAATAAAGGGATCAAAATCACCGTATGTGGGATATCAATGCGACGAGCCCATGTCCATCCTGCGCCAAAATAATCCCCATTTTGAGTTCTACGAGGTGGAGGGTGGTACCCATCACGTTCATCTTCATGCCGCCGAGGAGTGTGCCCGTTATATAGTGCCCTTTATAAGACATCATCGACCTCCGATCTTGACCTCTTGGTCTCTAAATGGACAGGAACAGCAGCTGAGCTCAAAGGAAAAACGCAGGGTTCAGGAGAGATTCTTTGAAAGGAGTAAAATTAAACGCAGCAAACTATGAAAATTAATATTATATTATAACTAAAGCTTAAAATAAATCAAAAAGAAAAAAAAACACCTACTTTTATTAAGGTTAACATTTAAATTAAGTTATTTGTGACCAATCAAGTATCACTGGATATCGGATGTTCAAAAAATATTACATTTGAGTTATCAATTTTACTATCTGACCCAAAAAACAATGCAACATATCTAGGTATTTTCTCTTTTGCCTCTAGTAAATTTCTAGCACACTCTCCTTTAATTGGAACTTTAAAATAATATCCAGAATTTATCACAATTCAGAAGGTTAGACTTCAACGAACGTTCCTTGGCTTCAGTGATTTTCTAATCTGATTTGTAATTATAGATTATTGCCTTAGTGATGTCGATGCCCCAGCAGGCAGTCCTATCTAAACCAATAGATATATTTCCACCCCTTCGACATTCGAGTTCTTGTCTGAGAATTTCCTGCTTCCCCACTGTTATTCCACTTGCAATTTAAGCAATTTTAAGCAGCTTACAGCTTGAGCGCATTAGAACAATTAGCGCAGCGTCGATGCCATAGATTTCGATCCGTTAGAGCGCAAAAAGTTAAGCAGCAGCAAGTTAAGGGAAAATATATGAAATGTCCTTGAAGGGAAACTGAAAATTTTCCTCACATCAAAAAGGGGGAAATGCGAATAGTTGCGAAACCGAAATTTAGCAAGTAATCAGCTAACCAAATGAATGCAAATTAAATACTCGAAATTCCAGCCAAACTTTTCTGTCCTCCCAAAAAGTAGACTGCTTCATTGAAAATTTCTTTTACCGCAAGCGCAAGAGATTTTCATTGCCTACCTTTAGGCGGAAGAAATGGGGAAATGGCACTTCCCATTTATTAATTAAAGCACTTTGTTGTTAGTTGAAGAAATTGTTGAATTTTAAACATTTGCATCTCATAATTTTCTTGTCATTTATTTTGATTGGCCAAAATTAATATTTATGGAGCTGAAGCTTCCGCCTCTTTTTTGGCTGGGTAATTCAATTAGCGTTCAAGAAAATACAGGAAAATTCCTATTTTTCCACTATCGATTTTGCCATTTTAGAGAGCAAAAATTGTGTACTTATATGTGTATACACGTGGCATATTTCGGTTGTAATCAGAGACGCCCCGGGGTTTCCCTCCTTTTTTCATTTTTTGCCATTTCGAAGGTGGAAACCATAAAGCCTTGACGGCATATGCTAGATGCCTAGATTTGCAAATTTGGGTTTGGGTTTTTGGGGCTGAGAAGGCGATTCCCGGCTCGTGTGCACTTAAATTCCCTTTGAATGGCTGAGAAACTTGAACGCCTTCCGCCTCCGTTTTCAGCAACAATTTCTTTTGGTGTGATATTGGGTTAAGCAGCCTTTAAAGAGGTGAAGGAAAATCGTTTTTGGGTTTCGGGTTTCCCTTAGCTAATGGGCAGGAAAGTTGATGAATTCGCGGGAGCCCGGGCACTTAATGAAAGTGAAGGAAAGTGAAGGAAAGCCATCATTTTCACTAGATGAACGCTTCCGCGAAATAAAGATTTATGGGAATTTAGTCAAGAAACTTGAGCAAACCTTAAATCAACTGGGCGTTAATTGGAAAAAGTTCAAAGAAATATTTGTAGGAGAATTTAAAACTAACTTTTGTTTTAAAATTCCTAATAATACTCAAGGGTCATATAAAAAAAGTAATTTAAATATTAAACCAAAGTGCTGAATAAAATGTTTGAGAACATTTAAATAAATTATGATTTTTGTGGATTTTTTAACAGAATAAAAGTAAGTAAAAGTAATTTAAATAACAAACGAACTTGATAAATAAAATAATTGAAAATAAAAAAATAAATTCAGATTTATGCTGATTTTTTTAAAGGAAAAAAATTAATTTGTTGTTTAAGTTTGTAAAATTTGAAAACACATTTTTATTGTAAAGCTCCAAATTATTCTTAAGGGTCAAATGAAACCTCATACAAGAAAACCCAACTTAACTATAAATCAACCTTTAACCTCTGAGAAAATTAAAAATCTCTAAGATTTATGTGGATTTCCGAATAGAAAATGAAAATAAAATTAGAGCAGAAACTTGAGAAGACGTCGCCTGGCCTAATAACTTTTGGCCGCCATAAAATTTTACCGCAAATGAGAAAAAGTTCAAGGTTAAGTCCGTAAATTTTCCACGAGGGGGCACAAAAACTTTAAAGCGATTCTGGAGCACTTTCGATGCGGCATGCATACGCCCAATAAACATCACCTGGCACTCCTTTAGTCGGGCCCATAAAACGGCCAAAACTACCGCATTAAATGATTTAAAACGAGCCACACGATTCTCTTGGCCTGATTGAAATGAATTGGTGGTGGCGGTGGAAAAGGGAAAACTGGAAGACCTTAAACCGAATGAATTATGCAGAGGCCCAGCAGCGTGGGGCTTAATAAACCAAACTTAACGAAAAGCTGTTTAAAATGCGAGCTGGCCATCTCGAATATTTCCGAGCTCGGTGCAATAAATCTGAGGCCACAAACTGCACTCGATTGCCCTGCCGCATGCAACGCTTTTCCTCGATTTTCCCCGCTTACCCTTTTCCCGCTCTCCCTGCGAAAACGTGTGCGCAATTTTCGCAATTTTCTAATAGCCGTTAAAGCTGTAAGGGGGTAAGGGTTTTCCTTCTCGTTCTCCGCTAGTAATATTAGCAAGCTGAAAAAAAGGAAAACAACTTTTCACGTCCGCTGATGCTCCGTTGCATGACTTTTTGTTTTCAACTCGAGCGGAAGTGCTTTCGACGCCATTTTGCGGCCGGCCATTGCAATTGAGTGCAGCCCCGACTTCATCAGCCTCCAGTTCCGCTTTCTCTCTCCTTTTCCAGCCCGCAAGGATCCCTCGATGGGCTCAAGGATACGTGCCCGAGCACACTGGCACGCACTTTAAGTTTCATTAAACAAAACCATCGCGCCTAGGCCTCCGAAGATTGCCTATAAATTCATGGAAGCCAGTCAAATGGAAAGCGAAATCTATGACAGGACTCTGGGCTCTAGATATTTGGTACAGTAAACTGTCTGTAAGACAACCACAAAACCTTACAAAAGATACGAAAATATTAATTAATTGCACTGAACTATTTAATTCAATTTTTATTCCTTTTATATTTCGTAAATATACTTATAGCTAGAACTTTTATAAAAAAATTATATTCAATGTAATAATAGATTATAATAAAAGCATTGAATATGTAGGTAACTGAAATAATATTGTTAATAATCTTTTTGAAGAATCTTATCGATTTGTAAATATTATAACTAAACTCAGAGATACAAATTTGTGTTCTTGTAGGGTGATTGAATTTATAGGCTCTTTGTAGATTTATATTAAAAAAAAGGTCTAACAATTTGGTTTTATTGAACCCTTAAAAATAAATGTTTATCTTAATTTGTAGATGCTAGTCAACTTTCGAGTGTTTACTGTATCTCTCGACATTTTTCGACACTGCTGACGTAGCAGTGAAAATCCGTTTGCATTTCAGTGAGTTTGGCCTGTCGAGCCGGAGATTCCTATTGCCAGACCCACATTCTTTGGACGACCATTAAATCTGCAACAATTTACTTGTGATTGACATGTTTATAAGGGTCGTAACCCACAGACCCCCTTCTCTATCCACCCTTTTTTCCGAGGGAGTGACCCTTTTTTGGCTGGAGATATTTGTTTTCGTCCCCTTTCATAAACAAGTGAAGCCTAAAACGTTTCTGGACTGCTACTGCTCTCTCTTTTTATTTTATTTACCCCGCAAAAAAAATAAATCTTTGATATTTGTGCTGTCAGAGGAGCATACTAAATATCCTTTTGCATTTTCAAGTACTTTTCTTTTGCGAGGCGGAAGACGGTGAAGTGGTCAACAGTTCCTGGTATTGCCTGAAATCCCAGGCACTCACAATTATAAGTTCCCACGTCAAGCGATACATGAATAAAACAACAAAAACGAGTGCGTGAAGAGGGGGAAAATCAACTAATCGAATGGAGGATGCCCTGGAAAAAATAAAATATTAAATCAAATATATTTACAATTAAGAAAAAATAATATAACTTTTTGAATAATTCCATAAAAAGTTTTATAATAATTACCTATACATTCCCTACCGCTTCAGCTCGTAATTCAATGAATTCTCTAAATGAGTTTCCATTTGAATAAGTTCCCACATAAAAGACTTTCTTGGCAGGTTCATCATACCCATAAAAATCCAATGAAAGAGGTGGGAAAAAAAGAAAATAAGAGAGTGCCTGCACAGAATCTCCGATATCTCCATTGGCAGACAAAACGCATGTTTTGTTTTAATTTTGCACTCGTCGGAGAAAAATACCCAACCGGTTTTCAACAGGCGCCCCACAAAAACAAAGGGCAACAAATGGAAATAAATAAAAAACACTACAATCAAATGAAATGCAACAAAAAACAGCTGACACGCAAGCGACTGCAACTCGAACGCACTTCGAACAGCAACTCGAACTTGAAACCCTGTTCGCAGCGATCACGGTTATAGATCGAAATTAAAGGTAACTTTGGAAAACTTTCAGTTGAGCGCGAGAATTCCACGCGGGCGGACGGGGCGGATGAACGATATTCCGGTATAATTTCGGTTTAGTTTCGGTGTTGGGCGATAAGAACTCCCTTTGTTTCGAAATTCCCGAAAGTATGATTGCATATCAAACGAAGTCAAATTACCCAACATTTAACAACACGCAAAATGAACTGAAAAACTCATTTCGAAACAGCCGAAAACATTTGTCAGCTGTTAAAACAAATTTTGTGTGATGAGAAATGCTAATGACTTTTGTTGTTCTTGTTGCTGCTGCTGAACTTTTCAATTAATTTAACAGCCCGTCGACGTCGTTGGCATAGATCTTATCGTCATATCATAAAACAAAATAAAAGTCGAGGCCCGAAAAAGTTCTCAAGAAAGTTTAACGAAATTGAAAGAAAACAAAACAGCGGCCCAAACGGTTGTTGTTGTTGCTGTCTATTCTGGAAGTGATTTTTTTAGGCCGAAAGGTGTGCCCGATTCCAAAGATTCGAGGCATTAAGAGTTCCCCCGCGGGGTTCTCCACATTCAGCTACCCTTTTCGTGATTTTTTCGCCGAGTTTTCGCTGAGCTCAGTGGGATATAAAAATATAGACATAACTCCGTTCATATTTTGAACTGACATTTGAAACCAGAAATACCGAAGTTGCTGTGCAGCAAGGTTGTTTTTACCTGTCCTCTGCCATTAATTGAAATTCAATGCGGAAGGGGCGGTGGCAAAAGTGCAGTGAGGGGGGTTTTTGGTAGGAAGGGGGGGAAAACCGCTAGGCTATGACAATTATTACAGCTTCCCAAAAGCAGCCAAAGGAACAGGTTGCTCCATCAAAACCCGGAGTCAAGCCAAGTAGTGCAAATTGCCTTGCCAACATAGAACATAAAAAACGGGAAAGGAAGTTGGGATGGAAAAGCTGATACTTGAATACCCTGATAGGAAGAAAAATTAATTTTAGTAAATTATAAAGAAATATGTTATTCATTGTTATTTATTTATTTTTATATTATTTTTAATTTCTATGTGTTATAATTGGGTTTAAATATTATATAATCTACAATAATATTCGAAAACATATAAAATAAACTTCCAATAATATAAAGGGGATCTTTAAAATAATACAAAAATGGTTTCACCAAGATATTAAATGTCAATTAGATCTATAAAATCTAGTAAATATCTAATATCGCTTAAAGAGCTTTAGAAAATCGGAGTCAGATATGTAATCTATTAAAAAAATTTAGAAAACAATTAATTCCTCACAATTATGTAATAAGGATTTAATCAAGATAAAAAATTTCAATAAAATCTCTGAAATCTATGGGATATCCAAGTACTCTCTAAAAGAGTATAGAAAAAATCGGAGCAAGATTGGCAGCGGAATGGCCAGAGTGAGAGGCAGGAAAAGAGGCATCGACCACTTACGCATAACTGTAAGATAGACTGCCAGCAAACAGGATTTTTTGCACGTACTTTTCTTGCTCGCAAGTGAAAGAATTACTTGGCTCTTTTCTTCTCTGCTCCTCTATGTACTATATGCACAATATAGTGTTTGAGATTGCCGCGCCCCTTATCAACCGACAAATTAAGTTCAAACTGCTGCTGTTACTCGGCAGGGAAAAAAGCTAAAACTTCAATTTGTGTCAAAATACCCATGCGCAAAAATGGAATTTTTCCATTAGGCCCCAGAGATAGAGAGACCTCAAACAGAAAAAAACTAAGGAAAAACAACCAACAAAAAAGACTTAAACTAACATGAAAATAGTGAAAATCATGTGGAGAGACTGGCTAGGCACTGGGAAAAAAATGATGTTATATGATGATAAAATTTGATAGTATAATCAAAGAATTTATTTTGAAATTTATTAGACTGGCTAAATAAAATATTTTGGGAGATAAAGGATCGATGAATAACAAAATTTATATGGTTCCCAAAGAAATTTAATATGCTTAGGTAGAATCAAATATTTAATAACTAAAGCAAATATATGGGAAATATATTTAAAAAATCTAACTAATTTTTTGTGATATGTAAATCACATTTAAAAATGGTTCTTACATATTTACAAATTTTGTTCGGTGCATTGGAGTAGAGTAAAGTAAAGGCAACCGAAGTTTCAGGCTGCAACTTGTCAAACGTGTTCCCCAACAAAGTCTCGCGGCATTTGGAAATGTGCAGCATTGTGCAGCAGCAAGAAAAGAAAAACAGCAGCAGCCAAAGCAACGAAAACAACTCGCATAACTGTGACTTGTATTAATTTTCAAGCTTTTCCAAGGCAGCAAACAAAAAGAAAATCCTAATCCCGCGGAAAAACAACAAAAATAATGTGTGCGGCGACAAAAGCTTCAATTAGCATTTAGAAAAGCCGCATCATCATCGCGATCCCATCATTAAAATCCCTATTCCGATGGAGGAGGACGTGCTGAATGCCCTGCAGACGCGGAGTGTCTACCTATCCGGGGGATTCGATCGCCAGAAGCGCATCATCTTCGTTGTCAACGCGTTCAACGATCTGCAGCTGTGGAATCGCCGCTATCTGCAGGTGACTCTGGACTATCTGAAGCGTTCGCTCAGGTGAGAATCGGGAATTAAGTGGTCTTAGAAAAACACAAAATGCCGACGACTCATTATCATATGGCCGAAATATGCAAATAGCCCGCAGATGATGAAGGCCCATTTTTTGTGTTGTCGTCTTTTAATGCATTACTTTTCATTAGACACGGCTTTCGGCTGAGGGAGGGGTCTGAAAAACGCGTCTCGAATGGGGGGTTATGACTGCGGGTAGGCCTCACAAAATCTGGTTATTTATTAGCAAAGTGTCAGAGTTCTCAAACAAATTAAATGTTTAAACGTGTTGTTGAATGAGAGGGAGTGCTAATATCCCACAGTAAAAATTAAATAAATATATGTGGCATATTTAAAAAGATTAATTGATTAAAAAAATTCTTAAAAATGTTGTAGAATATTTTAGCATGCAAAAACCACATAAATATAATTGTTAGTATCGCTCAAAAATTAATTTATGAAAATTAAAATTTAGTTATTTTTCAGTGCTAAGAAATATATTTCTAAATAAATGTTTATAATAGTTTAGTATGCCTTTAACTTTCATTTTAGCTATGTTTAAACAACAAATAACTACAGAAAATGTTAGTAATTTTACACCTAAACATAAATGTAAATAAGTTACGATCACCATAAATGTTCCTTATGAAAATAACACTCTAAAATTAATTTATGAAAACCAAATAGCCCTCGTACCCTACTTAAAGGTCGAACAACACAGCCTATGGGCCTTACAGAAACGCCCTTCTTTTGTTGTTTCCCCATTTTAGTTTCGTTTGTTTATTGGCAAATTGTTTAATTTTACGAGGTAGCCATCAAACACACTTTTAAAAGACAGAGGGAAAAGGTCACATGAATTATGGATATATTGATTGTGATCAATCAACTGGCAATGGGTCAACAACAAGCGATGGTGGTTAATTAAAGCCGAATCTTAACTGGCGGGCTAATGAAGCGTTTAAAAGCGCTTTTCCTCTTTCTCGAAAACCCAACCGATTAACCATCTTGGCATCAATTTCTTTCAGCGCTTCGGTTCTGCAGAATGGCGTAAGTGTGGTGGTCAATGCCCAGGAGAGCAGCTCGCGGATCTCGCGGCAGCAGGTGCGCCAGATATACGCCCTCTTCGGGGGCGACATCAATATGGACCTGTATCTAGTCAGGGCGGAGGGCTTCTGGGAGAAGCATGTGGAGCCGTGCACCAAGTCCCAGGTCAAGGGAGAGGTAAGCTTATGACCTAGATTGGTTTAGTGTAAGGGATGCATTGGAAAAAAAGTAGGAAGTGTGAAGACGTTTGTGAAAAATATATGTAACTAGTAGGCATCTCCGAATTATTTCCGAATTTATGTTTTTGTTTAAGATTTTTATGTCAATCCTTTCTGGCTGATTTTGGCTACTTCCTGTTTATTTAGTCCAGACTTTTATACAGCAATTTAGAAAATTATTTGTTATACAATTTTTTATAACCTTTTCACATTTTCTTTTCTTTTCAATTCAATTCATTTAAATTTTTTTATTCTCTGGTTTAGGAATAATTTGAACTTTTATATCTATCCGTATCATGAATAATGTGTTTCGTAAATATTATTTACAATTATTTTGTTGAAAATATTTTTATTTTTTTTATTCTTAAGGTGTTTACTCATTTATATAATTAATTGTGTTAATGTGGACCTAAAGATCTGGATAAATTTTTACTTGTTAAGGACCATAAGAAACTAATTAGTTTATTTATTTAAGAAAAGGATGCTCTAAATCCAAATATCCGCATAAAATAAATGACAATCTATATTTATATCCTAGTTTGTATTATTTCTCCCTGTGTATTTCTAAATAGCCCCTGGTGCTGTCGAAGGCTCGGCTATTCAAGTTCATAGAGCCGCAGAACCTGCCCGAAGAACTGGGCGGCACCTTGCAGTTCAACTACGATCTGTGGCTGCAGCAGCGCAAGGTGAGTGCCCCAATTTCCATTCGAACGGTATACATATATACATATATATTCACAGTCCATCGACGAGTTTACCAAATCGCATGTGCAGACTTTGGGATCGATGGAGAGGCTGTTGGCTCTGCTGAGAGAGCACAAATCTCTGCGGCCGGCGGAAGCGGATGTGGAGCTGAAGAAGTGCGCCCAGCTGCATGCCGGTGTCCAAAACGACATAGAATCGGCCATCGACATGGGTGAGTTTGAGTCGAGTTCGTGGCTCGAGTCTTTTGTTTTTTGAGTCGTTTTTGCTGTTTGGCTGCCCCAAGCAATTAACATAATTCGTTTTGCCCTCGAAGCAAACGAGTTGTTAGGAAAAAGACAGACAAGCATACATGTGACAAGTAAATCATTGAATTTTGTGTGTGGTTTTCAATTAGAAATGCGCCACGTTTGGCAAACTCGTTTTTCGCGCGCCGTTTGTTGTCGTTTTTATTGTGGGTTGATTTTAACGGCACTGAATTTGATTGAAATAAAGGCCTACAGAAGGTCTTTTGGGTAAAAATGCCGTTTTTGATAGGTTTATTTAAAGATGTATGATGTTGAATAGTTGATTGAGAATTGTTAGCGAAATTAGAGAGATTGATTGATGGGAAAACAAAATATTTTCCATTAACAGGTTTTTAAAAATTACTTAAAATGCTTACAAAAACCTGTATATGAGAACTCAAGAATCCAAACCTTTTCTGGCTTCATTAAGTTATTTTCGAGAATCATTTGCGGTTTGAGATGATCATCGTGCCCTGAGCAAACCGTGTTTTACAGAACTCACTGTTCACACTTCAATTCCCGAACAACGACTTCAAATTCGGCCGAATTCTCATTCGAGTGCGTGGGTTTGGCAACACAACAACGACAAACGTGACCTTTCACTTAAAGCCACAAAAGTCGGTGATGCGCAACGAAATGGTGGCACATGCCACAGTCCAAAGAGCCAGACACAGACTCGGATTTTAAAGCCTCTCCGGGAATGAGGTTTCACTTTTGTGGATGTGTGAATAGCGATAGATCCGATTCCCCCGCAATGAAAGCCCTAAGTACACTGTAAAAAAAAATCTTAAGTGATTTCAAGTTATAAATTGCATTGTTTGTTTTTGAAACATTTTTTCAGAAGGATTTTAACAAATAAATAATTCAAAATCACAAATTAGATTTTTGTGTGGAAAATTAATTTTTTGAACAAAATTTAATTTTTTTGGAACATTTTAAATGAAATGTAGAATACAAAATAGTTTTGTAAAATCTTAGAATTTTTAATTAGACAATTTTATTTTATAATTTTGGGTCACAGTTTTCCTAAAATATGTTTTAAATTTAAAGCAAACATTTGTAAAATTCAGGACAAATCTTTTCAGGAGCATTTTTTTAAACTTAGTAAATATTTTTAAAGGCCCAATACCTTCTCTCACTGCACATTTCTCAACCCCTTTCCCTTTTCTCTTCAACTCTATTGCATGCTGGCGCATTGTGCAGGTAACGCGATCTTGGCCCGCTTCAACGAGGTCTACGAGACGCATTCACCGCCGCCACAAGCGGTCGCACCTGCCTCGGACTCCCCAGTGAACAGCCCCCACCCCCCGCCAATGCCGGCACACTCCGCCCCTGGAACTCCCCCCCTCCAGCAGCTGAAGCCCCTTTTGCCACCCGATCTCGTCTGTGAACGTGCCCGCATCGAGTTGCGACTGAATGAGATCGAGAAGAAACAAACGGCCATTCGAACGGCCTGGCTGGAATTGCTGCGTTCGCTGAGGGAGGCACGTGAGCTCGGTACCCTGGAGGAGGGGGTGTCCTTCGTCACCAACTGGATCCTGCAGCAGGCGGAGCAGCTGCTGAGCCGCCAAAGGAGCATTGCCGGCGATGTGAGGGGCTGTGAGGCCCTGCGATCTGCTCACGATCAACTGGAACTGGAGTGCCGGGAAACCTATGGTTGCTATGCCGAGTTGCTCTACAAGATCGAAAGATTCGCCGGCGAGAGGCAGGCATCTCCCAAAGACAAGGATCTCTGCCAGGATCTTCTCTCGCAAAGGGATTTCATGCAGTTTGTGTGTCGTTCCTTTGCCAAGAGGCTGGAGAGAAGGAGGAACGTCCTGATGACTGCCTTGAGGTTCCACCGACTCCTCGATCAATTCGAGGAGCTCCTGACCACCGGTAACCATGTGGTGGAGGTGGACAGTCGATCACTCGATTGGCCCGAGGCTGAACAGCTACTCATGCAGCTGAAGGAGAACCAGGAAATGTTGGGTGAGTCTGGAAATACTAAAAATAAATTTATAATGATTTTATTTTACAAGAAATTATTTGAAAAAAATACGTGTTTCGTTACGAAAAAGTTAGGCTTTCAAAATTAGAAGTAAAATTGCATTCAAAAAACCTTGTTTACCCAACCTAAACTTTAGCCATCGAACCCTGACAAAAATATGCTAAAATTGCTCTGATAATTATCATAGGAATGACAAAATAAAGTACAGCAAACTGCCAACTTTTAACAAATATATTACCCAATTGTCACGCTTTCAAATTTCAATGACAGTACGAGGAGAAAAACTACATTTAAAGATCTGTTCCAACTCGAACTGAAAATATACAATACTGACATGGAGATTACCAACATCCAAACATTGCTTATACTTTTTTTTTTAATTTTATTTAGCAGTTTTATAAAACTTTCAAACCTTAAACTACAGACTCTCCTTAACATTTCCATTATTACAATAATATTTAATTTTTCACTTTTCCAACATCATACCAAGCTATTAAATACATGAAAATATTTTATTAAACATTTTAATTAATATTTTAATTAAAATTGTAGTTGAAAAACTAAAGATCATTCAAAATATGTTCCAACACAAACTGTAAATAGAGCATCGAACCGATTTCGGTTCGCGATATAAGCAACATCCAACCGATCTCTGAGTTTATATCCAACATCCAACCGATCCCGATCTCTAAGTTCTCTCTCCACAATCCACAGGCCACGTCGAGCGCGAACTTGTGCGTGAAGGTGAAAAGCTGAGCGACATGCTGGCGATGCCGGTGAAAGACGCTCTGGGCCGTGACCTCCAGCTGGACTACAGTCCCGAGATCGCCCAGCTGCGCCGGCAGATCGACGAGAGCAGGCGGCGGCGTCAGGTGTGCTGGCATCGTCTGGCGCTGCAGCGGCTCACCTTGGAGCAGGTGACCCACATCCATGCCTACGAGGAGGACGCGCGGAGGGCGAGGGACTGGCTGCAGGAGCTGTATGCCGTCCTACTCAGATGCCACTCCCATGTCGGCTGCAACATCCACGAGATCCAGCTGCAGAAGGACGAGCTGCAGGGGTTCGAGGAAACCGGCCGGGTGAGTTTTCCCCTCTTTATTTTCTATTTTTTGGCTTTATTTTGGAGGAAATAAGATGGAGAGACAGAGAAAGGGAGAGCCTGTTTGGCTAACGGCAGAGTGACCGATAAAAACACCAAGTGCCAGTCGAATTTTCTGGCGGAAAACCAAGGCCTCAGTGCGTTGATACAAGGTTGCCCATCTAGTTTTCCAGCTGGCCCATCACCTTCAAATGTTTTATCAAATATCGAAGCATCTTAATAATAATTTTATTTCGGATAACTCTGAAAGTGCTTTGTAATCGTAATAAAGAACTATTTAAATTACTAGATATATTTCCTTTTTCTATAGAACATTTTTTACAAACAATTAACCATTAAATAATTTATTAAAAAACCAAATCCCTGAAAATGTAATTATAATGTGGATTTTTTAGATTTATTTTTCTACAATTTCTATATTTAGGAAAAAAATTTAAAAATAATAAATTGTAAATAAATTGTTATTAAATATATTGTGATACAAGCTTTATAATTCCCCAACAAATTTATTTTAATATATTTGCATGTTAAATTGTAAAAAAATTATAATATTCAAACAAAAATTTAATTTATTTTTATCATGGTACATGAAAAAAGCAAAGCAAATATGTAATCAATTGTTAAAAAATGAAAAAATATTTATTTCTGCCTAAATCAATCTGCAGTTTAATATTTCTAAATTGATTTTTCTTTTATCTCCCCGCCTTAGAGCATCTACCACTATGGCTGCCAATTGCTGGAGGCTTCCCAAACCCTGCGTCTCTGTTGCAAGCTAAATCCCGCAGCATCCAGATCACAATCAAATCCCGGCCAGACTTTAATCAGTGATGAACTGCAGCTTACCTGGCACAGCCTGCAATCCGTGGCCCAGGAGCAAATGACCAGACTGCGAGTCTCGGCCGTTTTTCATCGCAGTGTAGAGGCCTATTATCGTCAGCTGAGGGAACTGCGTCCACTTTTGACCCAGGAATTATCAGCCCAATTGCAACAGCAGCAAAGACAGCAGCACAATCGCAGTAGCAGTGGAATAAGCAGCGATGCCGAGGGAGAAATCGAATCTGAGCTATCTCCACTGGGAGAAATGCCGCCGCGTTTGCAGCGCCACCTGGTGGCCAGGGAGCAACTGCTCGTCGAAGTGGGAAGAATGGTCAGATTGGGAAGACTGCTGAAGAAGCGTCTCAAAGAGCCCTTCGTCTTGGATGCACTGACAGGAAAGAGGTGAGTGAAGTTCAAGTCAATTATAATCGTTAATAGGTTGCAGTGGCAGTTGCGTGAGTGCCTTGGACTTCAACCTTACAAATCGGCGGCTACTTCATTATGCTCAACGCATAGAGCTCGGTGAAAAAATAACAGCAAAACGTTCTGCATATCAACTAAAACATGAGAAAGATTTTCACTCAAATCCCACGAGTTCGCGGCAAATTAACTAGAGGCAAAACAACAACGCAAAGAGCAAAGAACTAACAAGTTGCTAGAAATAAAACTAAAAGAAATGATAAATGGGAATTGAAAAATAAGAAAATGAAATGCAACTTGGAAATGCGCTTTAAAAAATATAAAATTCCAGAAAATAAATAAGTAAAATTAAAAAAAGACAGAAATATATGAGGAAAAACCTTAAAATATAAAAAAAGTTTATATATTTTAGAAAATATATTTTTGGAATTAACTTACCTTTAAAAAACCTTCAGAAATTGTTAAAAATATTACGATGAAAGTGGAAAATTCTGTTTATATTTTTTTTAACACGGGTACAACACCTAAACACCTACTAAATGTCTCCATAAAATTAAACATAATTATACATAATTTGTAAACATATAAAACCACTTTTAAGACCCATCAAACCGCTCAATAATTCCCAAGTAACCGCAAACTAGACGGCCAAAAATAATTTTTGACAGAATGAAACAAATGTCAAGCGAATGCCGCCACGCACTCAAAAAGATCCACCACCCAAAAGTCTACGAAAAAAAGCTAACAAAAATATTGAAATAAAATAAAAGAACTCTGCCATATAGAAGATCATTCGGCGTCCAAATCCAAGTAGTCTATTTCAGTGCGTGGTTCAGTGCGGTTCGTCGTTCGGTCCTCTTTCGATTTCTCAGCCTTTCGGTTTCTCGGTTCGGAGCGGGAGATTTCAAGACAACTCAACTGTCAGTTTGTCAAATTAATGGAACACTCAGAAAGAATCCATATATACAGTGTATAGTATATAGTATACAAGATAAAGAGTGAATTTCCTGGAGAACATTCGTGACAAGTGGGTCAAAGTGGGGAGCATTGTGATAGGAAAGTGTTATATATAGAAGTGTCGTCTGCATGGTAGCCCACTCTCGATTTCGTTTTTGCTAATCCCCGCGCAAAGTGAATAATTGAATCCACAATTATCAGAGAGACATAGCTCCCTTCAACTGGCCACTAGCCAAAAGCGTGTTATAGCGTCTTACGTCAAACTAATTGTTCCCAGACCCCAGTCCCCAGTCCCCAGAAAAACCAGAAAAGAAGGAGGCGCCAACTTGAAAAGCTCTAAAATGTTTGCCAGATTTCGTAATTTGTTTGCCAAATCAAAGGGCGATGAGGAAGTGACCCCCGAAAGGCCGGAAGTGCCCAGCATTGTGGTGGATGAGCCACCCAATGAGGTCGAGGAAAGTGAAAGTAAATCCCCAAATGTGGCCGTAGAAAATCAGGCTAATACCTCTGCTCCTTTGGCCAGCGAAGAGGAGGATTTGGCCCGAAATCCCCATGAGATCCTAAGTGATTCCTCTAGCGATCTAAGCAGACTGTTGGAGGCCATAAACGAGGCCAGCAAACTGCCGGAAGTGAGTAGTGAGGATACGCAAGGTGAAGAGGAGGATTACGAGGACGATGATGACACGGCCAGCACTTCGAGTGTCAAGACCAAAATAGCCAAGGCCTCGATAGAAAGGGATATTATACTAGAGGAAACAGAAGAGGAAGATGAGGAGGATGGGGTGGATGAGGTGGATTCGGGGCCACCTCTCAAAAGTCTGGACAAGATCAAGGCCCTCATCCGAAATGATAGTGAAACATATCCGCAGAGCGACTATACCGATAACGAAACCCCTTCGCATTCACGCACTGCCTCTGTGGACTCCGGAGCCCCCGATAATCCCCGTCTTTCTGGTGATTTCAGCGTCGTGGCCGATGAACTGCCTCTGGATAGCAGTCCAAGTCCCCTTCATGACAGCGGAAGAACCAGTAGTGCTGGAAGTGAGGTTCCTGGGGAGTCCCAGCCACAAACTGTGCAAGTGGTGCCCACTGGGAGCAACGAACTTGCCTGCGCCGCAATTTCCCATAAGTTGGGCGCCATTGCCGAGGTGGCTGAATCACTGGATGCCGTCATCCGGGATGTCCAGCAACAGGAGGGAGCAGCCAGCAATGGAATCACTAATGGAACCACCAGTCATGGCATCAAGAAACTGGGAAGCATCGAGGTAAGCTTAAACAAGTAACTTTTTTGAAGGTCCCACAATATAAAACTTACTTTTAATTATTTATTTGTATTAAATAAATGAAGAAAACCCTTCTTAAAATTAATAAATAGTAAATACAATATAAATACAATAATAAAGTATTTTAAAATTTTATAGAAATAAATAGGTTCAATATTAATAAAATTATTAATTTTAAAAACTAAAAAAAAATATGTCTACATTAAAAATAGTTATAATTAAACATTTTATAGTGATGGCTTCAAAGCAAATTGATTTATTAATCAAATGTTTTACGTTTTATCAATTCGTCAATTCTATAAAGTAACCCAATGTAAAATGTTTAACACTATAACTTATGCTATTTATCTCTCCCTCAGGACTGGCAATCGCGCTCCACCGAGGACGAATCCTTCGCCACCGCCTCCGAGGGCAACTTCACGCCCAACTCGCACTCCTCCTCCTTCCAAACGGCCTCGGGAAGGACTAGCTCCTACATAGGATCTGCTAAGAACTCCTTTGACGAGGCGGATGACTCTACGCTGAGCACCTTTGAGATCCCCGAACTGCCACAATCCCCAGTCAACATGTCCTTCGACAGCTCCGAACTGAG
This sequence comes from Drosophila lutescens, assembly GCA_037075285.1. NCBI lineage: Eukaryota > Metazoa > Arthropoda > Insecta > Diptera > Drosophilidae > Drosophila > Drosophila lutescens. The sequence continues at coordinate 186,006 of JBAMCF010000468.1, forward strand.
CTACTTTTCGGCGCGACAGCAGAGGATGAAAAGTGAGGATCAGGATAGTGTGGTGGGCGTGGCAGAGTTGCATAGTCAGAGTGTGACGCCGACGCCGGATGATGAGGAGCAGCAGCACTTACTGCTGCCACTTCCCCTGCCACAGGCCATCGAATCGGATTCGGAGGTGGAGGGATTCAATTTGGCCACTGGGATAACGACGGAGATAGCACCTAGGATCTCGAATGCCCACACGCCGGAGGTGAGCTACCGATCCGCTGATAACTCCAATGCTACGCCTTCAACTAACCCCAACGAATCGAAACCGCCGACGTCCTGGCGACGCAGTAAATACTACGAGAACATAACGAAACAAACGATCAAGGGATTTTTGTAGGAGATCTGAACGATCTGAACCACCTGCCCCACCTGAATGATGATTTCCCGCCCAATTAACCCGCGCCATTTGCTTCTCTTCCGCTGCTCGACATTCTTGCCATTAATTAGTTGGCATATTATTTTTGATGTTTTCCCCACAACTTATTTTAGCCCATGAGCTAAAAGTTTTTCCTCTGTTCTGTTTTGTTTTGTTTGCTAATTTACTTTGCATGATTGTTCACTGTTTTATTTTGGCTTTAAAAATAATACATTTATTTGATATTTATTTTTCAAATTTGTTTCATGTTTTCTTTTGTTTTTTCCCCTGCTTTAAAACTATTTAGTAAATATTTAAATATTTATTTTGCTAGTTACAATTTATATAGTTTAAGGCTTGCAAAATTAGAGAATTCCAAAATGCTTACATAAAATATAATTTATAAATGAAATATTTATAATAAGAAATTTAAATTCAGTCACAGCCAGTCGAAATTTTTGCCATTAATTGTATGTTTAATATTTATTTATAACTATTTCTCCCACACAGTCACAAAAAATATAGTGCAATTAATATTGGAAAATGTTTTACCCCAAAAAATAAAGCTAATCAATTTTAAAATTTTCAGAATAATTTTTAACTTTTCAGATATTTTATATTTAAGTTTACAAGTAAGTAAAGGGGAAAATCCCTGAAAAACATTGCATAACTTTAGGCTGGACTCGAAAAAAATCATTGCCATCATCTGCACTTAACCCTTGAGTGCTCTTTGGGCTCTTTCCACCCCAAATGATTTTTGTTGAATTTTTGCCTCCGTGGGTGGCCCTTTCCCTAAACATTTAACAAGTGGTCCTCAAGTGATTTCAATTATCTGAAATGTGGACTGTCAGTGGGTGAAAAGAGAGGGGTGAAATGGGGTTAAGAGGGGCTGGTTGCTCACTCAAGTGGCTCATTAATCTCAATTAAAAACATATAAATAAAATGTTCCCAGTGTGATGAGTGAGTGAAAAGAATTTATTCTCAACGAGCTGATCATCCAGAAAGGCGAACCGAATATCTATGAGATTCTTTTCATGCCATTCGAACAGATTTCGTGACTCGATGGCGCTGAAAGCATAATTTGATAAGTTCCGAAACGTTGATAGCGAAAAATAATAACTTGCAAGAGGATGGATATTGATTGCATGCGATGGTTATTTTGCACGAACTGGAAACTCAGTGCTAAAGTCAAGCTTCGCATTTTGGGTGAAAAATACTTCATAAATTGAGGGATATAGTTTCATATCATGGTAGGTGAGGTGGGGGCTTGAAATGCGGGCGGTCAGTTTGCCTTCTATTAAGACACGATACCGTCTGGTTTCCTCGGCTGTTCTGGTGTGGTTATTTTGCTCTGCCTCTCTTCACTCTGTTATTAAAGTACCAAAGCTGCACTTGAATATGTTGTGGTTGGGAGTACCCATTCTTATATCGGGTGTAATGGACCAAGGTATACAAATATTTAAGTATCAGTAAAATTAAGATTATTGTAAATAAAATAATAGAAATAAATAGAATTATATAGTTATAAACTATTTTTTATATTTTATACAATTTTTAACATTTTAAGAATGTTTAGATTAGATTCTTATAAAAGAAATCTCCCTGCATTTCTTTTTATATAATTAATATTGGATCTCTTAGATTTATTTTAAAATTCCTGAAAATCGTTTTTGCATTTCTCAGTCAAATAATATTTAATAAATAGATAATATTTAGAATAATCTGTAGAGCCTAAGAGGGGTTAACGATTACAGGGTACGAACTCCTCTTATCCTTTATTTCTTTATGAAAATCCCCTTTATATCGCCCCGTACCTTTTGTTGGTATTGTAATTGCTGAAAAGCCGGGCGCAGGGCATTAAAAATTGAAATCATGAATTAACGACGCCGCGAATGCCAAGAGCACTTGTTTATTTATGTCGTCTTCCCTCTCTCTCTTCTCTATATACCCCCCTTTCTCACACACTCTCTTCTCAAAATTAAAGCCGGCTTTTCGCAAAACTGAGCTTAATGAGAGTCAGGAGATCACAAAACAAGAGAGAACTTGACTCTATATATTGAGCGAATCGGTTAAAATCTTCTGTTTCTGTTTCTCTTTCTCATCTCTGCTGCGGCCCGTAGAATCTGCTCAGTCTTCGGTCTGCGGTCTTCAGTCTACGGAACTTTGGTCAGTCTTGTTCGAAGTTCGCGGCGTTCGGTTGTTCGGCTGCTTTTTAAAGAGCGGCGCGCGCGTTTTAATTTTCCACTACTTCTCCTCCGCTCGAATAATGTGCGAATAAAAACATATCTATGTAAATTAAGTTAGGAAAAAAAAAAAAAAACGAGGAAGAAACAATAAATTTGGCACTTCAAAAGCGCAACAAAAAAAACGAAAGCTAATCAGCCATAATTTAGCCAGAACATTTTTGACATTCAAAAACGCTTGGCGCTAGTTTTGTTGTGCTCACTCGTCGTCTGAAGATGAAATCAACAAAGTGTGCTAAATTTATTGTTGTTGTCAAATATTCTATACTGTGGCGACCCTCAAAATACAAAACAAAATGTTTGACAAATAGAAATCGACACAAAATGCCCGCATATTTTTTTAAAAATATTCGCTGACTTGATGCATTGAAAAGCGTATTTGTTTTGAGTCATGTGCATTTTTCGTTTGGCTTTTCAATATACCAAAAAGGTCCACGCCCCAGAAAATTTCAATCATCGTCTTTCTTTTCTTTTTTTGGACAACAACACATGGACCCCAAGCATTTCCTCAATTGTGCTACTGTAAACTTTTATAAAAGGGAACTTGCTCTTCCCAATTTATTTCTGTTTTATTTTTAGCCAGCGCCAAAGTACAATTAAAATAGTTTACATTACGCCAGCAACGGCGGCGACTATTAAAAATTGGGAGAAAAGCCGAAAAATTACCTAATAGAGGCAGCTGGGTGCACACTACGTATGCGTAATGCGTTCAAAAATATTCATAATGTATTGAAAAGTCCATGAAAGATGACAGACTCCTGCCAAAATGCAATTGGCACATGTTGCAGATCTGACGTACATCCGTCTGATTTATCTTTTCCTATATGCTATATGCTATAGTATCTGTATCTGTAGTATCTGAGTATCTGGGCTAGAACAACAGTTTAGCTTGGCGAAAAAAATTACTCAATAGTTTGTTGTTTTAAAAATAAACGCGAATCGAGCATTGTCTTTGTTTTTTTCTACAACGAGACTAGCACACGCATCAAAGGCAATTTTCTCAGGCTCAATATGCAAAAAGTACACACGATTCTCTCAGACTATATAGCTTATAGCTGTGTATATATAGACACTATGCCATGATAAACAGGCACTAGAGCGACAGGGAGAGCGCGAGTATGAAGTCATAGCAAAATAAGAATTCTCCGTTTCGAAAATCTACCGATTCGCAGAGGTTCTCAGACGATCGCCGGCGTTGATAGCGATCGCAACGAAATCGAAACGAATCCCCGAGAAATTTAAATCGCGAGTGACTCAATTTAATAGTTTTATACCTTCGAAACAGAGTTCAAAATGCGAAACACGCGAAATAAGCAGGGGAAATAATACAAACCAATAAAAAACTACGAGAAAAACTAAACGACAGAGATTAAAAAACGCCCACGCAAAATAGCACGCAGAAAACAACAACAAGCTCAATTCTCGAAAGTTAGTAGGAAAAAGCAACCATGGAACGCCGCCAAGCCCTAGACTCATCGATGTCTTCGCTCTACTCGGTCGCCTCCTCCTCGAACCCGAACCCGAATCCCAGTACCAATCCCCGTCTTCAACTTCAAACGCAGCAATCTCAGCAGTCGCAGCTAGACGCCTTCAATTATTCAGCAACAATGTCATCATCGTCGCCGACTCCGAGTCAGGCCATGTCCACAGCCATGTCCACGGGAACGGGAACGGGCACCACCCACATCACTTCACCAACTTCCTCATCCCTCAGAGCCACCACCATCGGCACCGTTGTCGTCCGCTGCGGACCCATCCAGCTGGTGATAGCGCTCCTGCAAGTGAGTTGTACTCTTGTATTCGGGTAAACAAAAAATAGAAAAAGAAAATAGGAAAACTAAAACAGGGGAAAAAGTCCAAGAAATGGGAAACAAACATGAAGAAACATTTATCTAGATACGCGGAGGAGAAGTGTTCGCAGAACGGAGAAAGCTCTCTTGAAGCGCGCGAAAATTTATGCGGAAAGCGATCTGGGAGGACTTGGGAAGAGATTTGGGACATGGCATTGCGAGATCTTGAATAAATCATAAATCTAAGAAACACTAGGAAACAATTCGTTAGGGGGAAATTTGAATAAAAGAATGGTTGAGGTTGACTTTTATATTGGTTAGGAAAGTAAATATTATAAAAAGGTGAAGAAAACCATCATCAAATACTACTAATTGTGATAAGGATGTTCTGGTATCAGGCATTTACTTCAAGATTTATATTCTGTTTACCCATAGTTAAATATATATTTTTAGATATCTAGGTTTAACCTTAACCATTGAAAATGATTGTCATATATAATTATAATCCAATTCTACTATGGATTACGATATAGAAAATCTCCATATCAATTATGCCTGTCAAACAAAAACATGACCTTTCTCCAAAACAAATGAGATAATCATTTGAGTGACGACATAATCTTCTCCGTAATAAATCATGATGAAACATTTTAATGGAGCTATATATTTCTGTTTACCTATACATATACTTTAACTTGTCTGGTCTGTTAAAAAAGTTGTTCTGAAACATCAAAATAGCATTACACAATGATATTTTATCTCAATTTCTTATCAAAAGATCGATCAATCAATTGACCTAAAAAGAACAAACGACTATTACATAATTTTCCAGCCTATCACTAACATATTAAAGATCTATAATTTTGTACCTTAATTGATAAATTTCTATAATTATAAATATAATTACAATTATCCAATCCCATTACCTCCATCAAATGATGTGGTCGCGACCCACCCCCTCGAGGTCTAGAGCACAAAACTATGTGACTTTAGCACTGAAAAATTCATGAACTTCTAATGCCCAAAACTGGTTTTCTGTTTTCGATTGTTTAAACTTTAAACCGGCTTCCCTCGATTTCCGCGCCAATTAGCACTCAAAAACTCCGAAACAACGAAAGCAAAAGTCGTTGATAGCGGGTTATAAATATTTGAAAAGCGGCAGCAAACGCCACAAAAAAGGTTCAAGGTTGTCTGACATCAGAACACAAGAGATACAAGATATAAGACACAACAAGAGAGAACGCTATAGTCGGGTTGGTGTCCCGACTATCTAATACCCGTCACTCAGCTAAAGGGAGTGCGAACGCTGTACTCGGGTTGGTGTCCCGACTATCTATTGGGGCTAAAGGGAGTGCGAGGGAGATAGATATATAAACAATTTTGATTGCGTATAACTTTTTAATGAATGGTCCGATTTGAAAAATGTCTTCTACATTTCGATAGGTATTAATAAACACTATAAAATTGCGTTTATATATTTTTAAAATCTTAAAAGATGTGGCCTCCAGACACATTTGAAAATCGTTTATGGCGATGGTGGGCGTTAGGGGGGGCGTGGCACCTCGATGAAACATACTTGCGCTGCGTAGGAAGCCCAAGAATATGTGTGAGAAATCTCAACCTTCTAGCTTTTATAGTTTCCGAAATCTCAGCGTTCATACAGACAGACGGACGGACGGACGGACGGACAGACGGACAGACGGACATGGCTAGATCGACTCGACTAGTGATCCTGATCAAGAATATATATACTTTATGGGGTCGGAAACGCTTCCTTCTCCCTGTTACATACTTTTGCACGAATACAATATACCCTTTTACTCTACGAGTAACGGGTATAAAAAGGCAACTAAACGTGACAAAAAGAAATGTATCTGCCAGATACTTTCGACAATTAGGCGCAGCTGCTACCTGTCTGGGTTTCATTTTGAGATTTCTTAAGAGAGAAACTTTATTTGGGTCTGGTATTCTCTGCAGAATGGAACCCCCTTTTATACCTCCCCCTTTTCCAACTCATCCGAACTTGAAGCTGCGACTTGAACTTGAGATTGAGAAACATTTCTGATGAAGCGCTACAAGTTTTATGCCCCGAAACGAAAAAAAACAAGGCAAAGGCGAACATTCAATAATTATAGGCAGAGCATCGGTTTATATGGTTTTTACCCCTTTTTTTGTAGACCCCAACTTTTCTGTTCATTCAACCAGCGGACCATTGAAATTTCAGTGTGCCAATTTTTTTCTCTCTCTCTATACAGAATATTAATTTTATGAAACTCACGGGGCTCCATGTGTTAAACATTTAATTTGATTTACCACTTTTTTCCCCTCCCCCGAGTTTTTGATTCTGGAAATTATGCAAAAACATTTCACTTGGCGAGCCTTTCAACACGTTTTTCCGATTTTAATACATGCTCGTATTTCCTTGAATTGAAAATAAAAACTCAGCGACCCCAAAAATATACAGATTTCTTTAAATTTCCGCTGGCCTGCTTGGATACAAAATTCAATTTGATTTTTCGGGATCGAAAAACTAAAATGTTGCTTACCTGTCGTTGTTGTTGTTTTTGTTGTTGTTGTTATACCCGAACTGGTCCCAAAAAATGCTGTTGAAAATAAACAAGAGCGTCGATTTCTCTCACAGGTTCTCTCTCAGGTAAACAAATTAGCAACGGAACAGAGCCAAAAAAAAAAACTGAAATAAGAACAACAAAAGAGTACAAATAAATACACAATATTCCACAACAAAAGCCAGCAGATGTACAACAAAAACACAAAAGGAAAAAAAGAATGAAACAAATGTATGAGCTAAAAAAATGTTCGATGAGCTCAGCACGGTATTATTGTTATAAATTCCACGTGGGCGGTGGGCAATTTTTTCTTAAAGGGGTAGGGATAGAAGCCAGCGGAAGTTCCTTAAACTTTATACTTTAGCATGAGATTAAAGAAACAATAAGTTGGAGGAACCGAAACCCCCTACATCCCTCGGCTGTATGCTTAAAACTATGCAAATATGTCAAAAGTTTCCTTCCTTTCTGGGTTTATTTTTCCGAAACAGGAACAGACAATTCTTTCAGTTAGTTTTCTTACACAGGAAAACAAATTAAAGAAATAATACTATTAAGTTGGCAAAATGTAATATTAGAGATTGATCAGAACGAAGTTTTTCATGACTGTAAAATTTTAATAATATTTTGTCATAAGGAATTTTACTTTACATTTAAAAATATCTTTAAAATATTTTAAAACGTTATTTTACATCTTTATAAGAAAGAAGTATTAGACGGCTTTGATATTTAAATATTTTAATCATAAAGTAATTTATTTTTCCTTTTTTATCATAAAAATTTCATTTTTAATTTTCAGTATCCTTAAAATATTTTAAAATTAATTTTGTGATATATTAATTTTATTTTATTAATAAAAATGTAACCTTTACTTAATATTTAAAAACTTTTTTAATCATCATAACATAATTTTTTTTCTGTGTACCAACCCAACTGCAAAACAAAGTTGAGTTATTAAGATTTTGAATGTTAAGTGCTGGCAGAAAATATGAATATCTGCCAAGTTTTGCGTGGCACAATGCGATTTTGTGGTGACTTCTTGAATGACATTTATTTGCCTGTGAAAAATAGTTGAGAGCCATCCCGTTGAAAGCAAAGTTTAAGACATGTGGTAAGTTCCACAAAATCTAAGAAATTCCCTAAGAATCCAAAATACCCAAAATACCCAAAACACATTGTCTGTCAGCAAAGCGTTTAATTGGAACTTTATCTCCATGGGCAACCTAACTCATCTTGTATTAAAATCGCCCTGACATGATTTACATATCTCCCTATCAACTCTCTGGTATTTCGGCCCCACCCAGAGGTAATTATCCAAAAAGCAGCAAACCAGACCATATACCATTCAACTTCTTGGCCATCCGGGCATCAATCTCAATGGATGATTCGTCTTTTTGGCTCTGACGCAAATTTCGATTACAATGTTTGTTGGTTGATGCAACACAAAAATATTTACAAGTGTTTGAAATGGGGAAAGAATGTTTTCTGGGCCTGGTTACAAAACGTCTCTGGTTTTATGTGTATGTTCTGCTGGCACTGAAAATGAAAAATTAACTTCAAGGCAATTAAAAGGCTAAAATAAACTGGAATGGAGAAACTTCAAAGGCAGAGGATTTACATATTTGTTTAGTTTGAGACTCGCTCTCTAAATAAATAGATTTTCCGTGTAGATGTGAAGCGTGCTGAAGATCTCCAAAGATCTCTGAAGATCTCTTTTAATTGAATCTAATGCGCGAAACTAATTTGTATTTTTTGTTGGCTCGGAAGTAATTGGGGCGCGACTGTCGACCTGGATTTTGGTTTTTAGGATTTTAGATCTTGGATCTCCGATCGAGATTTGCTCTGATTTGCACACGCGAAAAGGCGCCAGCCGCAGAAAACTCTAATTGAATTTATGGCCAGTTTCGTTTGTAAAAGTCGCAGCTTTTCACTCATAAATTGGCCAGACATATGAGCGTGTACTTATGCCCGGCACTGTACGAGTTATGTGCCATTGCCTGCGGGCCTTTTGGCGTGGGTGAAACGCTGCAGCTGCGCACTGAAAGAGATGGCATTAGGTGTAGTGAAAGAGACGGGCGATAGAAAGCAAGCCGCACCAAGGCTCAAAATCAAAAGAAAGAAATGTTTACGACGCTTGGCAGGCACATAAATTTACGCATGAAAAGCTTGAGCATTCCGCCCGCTGGAAGAAAGAGCGAGTCTCTTCGCATTTTGCAAGAAACTGTGACTTTGGCTCAGATCTGCCATCCAGTCACGTGATAGTGATTTGTCACTGTGATTTATGGGTTTTGGTTTGGGAGAAACGGTTAGGGCTTGGTTGTCATTTTCTAGGTTGCCATTTTGTCAATAAACAATAGTCTAAAATCAAACAATGTTGGGAATGTGTCACTGATCATTTCTTAAATGTCGTGACTAAATATCAAAATTTAATAACCCAAATCCTAAAAATATATGCAGATGTTTTTATGTCATTACTTAAATACATAATAATTTTTGGTTTATTTTTTTTAGCTATTTCTTAAACTCAATTACTTTTTTTTTAATTTAAAAATCTGTTACCATGTTTTTCCATTATATCATCGTCAGATCAATTCCAAAATCAATAAGCCATCCAAGTCCAAGTCTCCCAGTACAATACCACTATACTCCCCGATTTTATGCTAGCTCCATTCATTATTGTTATAGGCCACTAACTTTTACAAGATGTTTTGATCTAAGTAAATACAGCCATAAAAAGAAGACTTAGGTCCACACCCAAAGCTGGCATACGCAAATAATTTCGACGAGGCCCCTTCTTCATCCATCGACCATCGGCGATGGCGTGTCACGGGGAATGGGCCGTAAATCTTATCAGTAATTGAAAAATTCCAGCCCTAACTGACAGTATCCAACACTTGGAGCTGGCTAGTGTGAGCTGGTGAGTGTCGTCAGCGTTTTTCGAGCGCTAAAAATAATGTATTCTATGCGCAGACGCAGTCGCCTGTCTCTTTGCCTTTTGAGCTCGGTCTTTGGGTTCGGGATTCAGATATGGTTAGGATATGGAGGATCGGATTGGAGTAAGGGGGACTGGCGACTGAGATCCACTCGAAAGCCGGCTGGGGATATGCTGTCTATCGGTGGATTTAATGCAGCTGCTACTTAGCGCAACTGACAAAACAGTTTGGCACGCACTGATTGATAAGCAAGGAAAGCGGTCTTAGGAAAAATTGAAAGGGGGATTTGGGGGGAAAAGATGAGGAGGAGCGACCAGTCGGGCATAAATTTGCCACGCCAAAATGTACAGTGACCTCTCCTTATGAATAACTTATAATATTATAATTATTCTGTATTTACAGAAGAGAGAATACTACATTTAGACCCTAGATTAAGTGAAACACTTTTTTATAAACATCTGCTTTTCATGTATTTATTGATATAATCTACATATTTTAAGTAGAATTATAAAAAGATTTAATCCCAATATAATTGTGGTATAACAAATTTTTAATCGAATTAGGAACTGCCAAAAACAGATTTTAAATATATAGATAAAGATAGATAAAGTCTAGGGATTTATTAAAATATGTAATGATCACTTAAATATTATTAAAAAATATTTTAAAATAAAAATAAATATCTGTTGCAAGAGATAAGAAATTAATATTATGTAGCTTCAAGTTTATCTTGTTAACAACATTTTACTATCTTGGTTAAGCCTATTAAATAAGCCTGCTATGATCAACCGAGAGTAAACAATAAAAAGTCGTTTAAATGCCATCTTTCAAACCATTTATTAACCTATTATCGCATTTAATCGCCATGTTAAATGGGAAATTCTTGCATACACTCAATCTCAACAAACTGGCTGAACAAATACCCAGCAATTTCCGCCTTCCGGGGGTCCACTGTAGCACTGTGGAGCATCGCAGGATCGCAGCTGCTGTAATTACCGGAGTGGAAGCGACGGCTCGGCGGTTTTCGAGTTAGAGACGCGAAATATATTGCATGTTTACATGGCAACTGATAGTCGCCGATAAACGTTCAATGAAAGTCGCGCATTGCAGGCGGCGACTCCTGCTGATGTTGCTGCTGGGATGTTGCTGCTGCAAAAGCAACAGTAGATGTTGCAGATGCGATCCACGAGTCGTGGCCAACAATTTGTAGAAACAATTATAGAAATTATCTTTTTGTTGGCTGCGAATTAAATTGAAATTTAAATTGCATTCGATGGCCGCAACAAGATTGCCCAATACGTGTACTCATAATTTTTGTTTTTTCTCGGCTGGCCTGGGAAAGTGCGACCTACAAACAAAAACCTGAAAATTGTTTTATGTTTCGACGATGGATGGGTATTTATAGAACCCCAGAGTCTGACATCACTTGAGCGAACCGCTGATGATCGAGGCGAAAGAAGCACAAAACCCCAGCTAAATGAACAATAACAAAATAGCAGAATGCTTTTTGCTGCTTTTTGTTTTATGACAAAATAAAGTTAAGTTTAATGGAGGCACAGAGCAAACGCGTCAGAGCGTGCTATCCACACACACGGGAAAAATGGTAAAAAAAGGTAAATTCAGTAAATTCATTTGCATATCGGTATATTTGTACAATACATTAATGCTGTTTGCTCTCTATCAAATGGCTCACACACACGCGGTTTTTTTATTAGTCTGTCTATACACCCAACTTTTTATGGCCCCTGTGGCCTATGTTTGATCAGGAGCAAAACAGATACATATGTACCTAGTATACACGAGCATTTGATTTATGTCGCTTTAATTAGCCAATTTCAATTTGTATTCAATTAGCTCACCTTTATTGGAGCACTCGCCACAGTCACAGCCACAGCCACAAAATGAAATTGTCGCAAAAAGACACACATGTGATACGAAAATGTACCTAAATTGCATATTAATGGCCAGATGAGTGTGCCATTGGATTTTGGGTCAAGGCTGTCTAGTGAACTTTTAAGAGACATTTACACAAGATTTAAATTTTCACAAAATGATTCACTATGTTTGGGGTTTTAAACTAATTATAAAGAGGAGATAAAATCGCAAGGAGGAATACAAAAATGTTTTAAAATAAAACAGATTTTGCAAAGGTGTAAATTACATTTTGTTGTGATTACTAATACCTATCGAAGTGTAAAAAGTGTGTTAAAATCGGACCATTCATTAAAAAGTTATGAGCAAACAATGCAAGAATGCAAGAATGCAAGCAGTGCAAGCAGTCGATTTATTACTTGCATATCCTTATCTCCCTCGCACTCCCTTTAGCTTATTAACGGGTTCTCTCTTGATTTACTATTAAAATATAATCTCATTCTTATAATTAACTTGTCATCCTAGAACAAAGTTATAAACTTCATAACCTATTATTTCTATGTAATTTATCTTGAAAAGGATGCCATAACAACACCTTTCATAAAGTAATCTTTGCAATATAAATCAGGTAAAACAAGCTAACGCCTCCGCATATTGCGATTCCCAATTAAATCGGCGATCGGCATTCGGGATTACGTATACGTAGCCAATGGCCGTAATGAAAGAGCGGCTCAGTCCGGCGCTCTATAAAAATGCGCAATGATTTCACACAAAACGATAACAGCAGCGAAAAACAACAAGAACAACAACATCGAGGTAATTTCATATCGAAATCGTGTTCTATCCGCTGCCGCAAAGTATTAATTTAAAAGCCAAAAACGTGTTTCACGCTAAGCGCCTCAAAGTGGACGATTGTAGCCCCTCATTGCCATCCTTCTTATCTGGATTATTCTATGCGGATTTGTTAGAAGTTTCAGTACCCTGTTAGTGTACAATTACAGAACAAGAAAAACTCACAATTTTATAGAATTTTGTTTGGGCTAAAAAAAGATTATGTTCGATTCTTATAAATCGAAACAATATTTGCACAATATTATAGCACTTAAAATTCAGAAATGTTCTCATTTTTTAAGAATTTTAATTTAGTTAAAGAAATGGTTTCCTTTTAAACGATTCTTATGTCTAGAAAAACATTTGCTATATAATTATCCATCAAAGAACCATATATGGTAGTCACTTAATCTTTCTTTAGAACTTAATATCTCGAACTTTATATTAATATATACTTTAAGGTTATATATTCATGGGAACTTGATATATTATAACAAAAAACTGCAGATATTCTGAAACAAATAAAAAGATTACCATTTTGTTATAGGGCTTTGTCTAAGTTTATGCATATTTAATTTCACTATCTGTAAAGATGTTTATATTGTTTTTTTTTTTTAATTTAATATTTGAATTGAATTTTTATTTTTTTTCTTTGATCATGATCAAGGGTACTCCATTCTTCGACTTTCCCTCCTTACATTCCTTTCCTGGGTGTTATTGTTTTTGAACCGCCGATGGGGCTTTTGGCATTATATCATCGCCGTCTCTGCCGGGTCTCTTGCTTTCTTGGAGTGGGGTTTAAAGCGAACACAAATCCTCCCACTCCCACTTGGCCACGATCTTTGGATTGGAGTACTTCCGCCATTCGGACCTGCCAACGAATGCCAAACGAAGACGCTTCTAAATGTCCAAATGCATATTACGAATCTTAACGGCTCGGTGCGTGTTGGTGCGCCACTTGAAATACGATTCAATTTCGCAATGAGTGACGTATGTTTAGTGGGGGGAGGTTGGGGAGGCGCCCGTCGCCATATGCATAATGGTTTATTTTATGCTATATACGTACATATAAGCTTAGTTATGGTCGGCCTGTTTATAGTGATGCCATGCCATTTATGGTTCATATTTCAGTTACCCGACGTGATTATTCCCCTCACTCCTCTGCCCCGTTACACTTGAAAATTTATTCAGATTTTCGAGAATTATTGGTAGATGCATATGTATCTGTGCATTGAAAACTCACTCACGTCGCATTGAGTCAGTGACTTCGACTGGTTTGCTTTTTTATCGCTTTACATCGCTGCCAGTGGGGCACACAAATTAATTTAATAGCCGGGTTATTAATTTGAATTGTAATTGATTAATGGCAGTCGCAGATCAAGCGAGAAACCCTTGGAGCAACTAAATTGGATATAAACAGTGAAGCTTCTATAATAAGAGCGGATTGGGGAATATACAAAAATATTAGATGTCAAAGAAAAATATTTGTAAATTGACTTTCCATTAAAGAGATATAATTTCTTAACTGAATTCTGCAAAAATAAATTCGTTTAAAAATTCTTAGTCACTATGCTGCAGTTTTCTTTTCAATAACTTTATACTAAGGCCATTTCCTTTTACCCAGGTTTGACTGTACCTCACCTAAAACATTTTCGTTGAACAAATTAACACCCACGCAGCTTTCCCTTCACATAAACAACCGAAAAACCAGTGGCAAACGCAAAGAAACAGTTTGTGAGCCATCTATCTGACTTCAGAGTTCGTTCTCCATGGTTCGCCATGGCATGTGGCACTTTTCCTCAGCTTTTCCAGCTCCATCGACACATGCTCATCCTCATCCCAACAGGAAAAGCTAACGGATGCCATTACCATAAACAGCCGATGCTGACCTTCATTGCAATCAAACAGAGCTGAGGTTGTGGTGCCACTTCTGCTGTTTCTGTTTCTGCAGCTTCTTTAGAGGCAGCTTCTGGTGGTGCTACCAAAATTAGAAGCTAGATATTGTGGTTCGGGAGCAGGTTTGGTCTTCCCCCCGCGGCACGAGATCATCTCTCCTGGCCTCCGATGTCAACTGCGAACTGCGAGCCGCATGAATGGGAATGCAGACAGCTGCTGGGATCCCAGGAACTTGGGAACTTGGGAACTTGGGAACTCAGGAGGAACCCAGGAGGAACGTGACTGAAACGGATTTGGGGACAGGCCGAAGAATGCCGCGCACCCATGTGGGAGAAACTCTACGAATTGCTCGGGTCCTATAAGATATCAATGGGAAATGCGAAAATAAACAAACGTAAAGTGGGTGATACAGTTAAATTGAATAACTAGTTATAATTATAATCGATTTTGTTGATATAATTTACAAGGAAATTAAAATTTGATAATGGAATTCATACGTTTACTGAAAAAGAATTGAAGGTGAAAAAGAGTTAAGGTTATTTAAGGAGAAAGATCTTAATTCTTCCTTTAAGAACTTTTAAAAATTATTACGATTTACTTAAAACTTAATAAATAGGGCAATACATTTGCAATAAGGTTTATTTGTATTCTTGAATGTTTTATTTTATTAAAATGAGCAAACGTTTTAAAAGAAAATATATTTTATTAAAAATACGAAACTCTGGAAAAACCCATGAATATGACACCATCATATTATCATATTTTAAAACCTCAAACCATTAAAAACCTCATAATAAATTCCTTAAATCTTCCAGAGTCCCGAAAAGATCTACATCAAAGTGGTGGAACTGGAGCCAAAGATCACAGCACTTGGCGAGAATCTGGATGAATCGGTGCGCATGCAAAGGGAGCATGATGAAACCCTTCGCAATTTACAGGTGAGTTAACGTTAAGACCTTAAAATACCACCTTTATAATACCCTTTCAAAATCTCTTTTTCAGAGCCTCCCAGGACCCATGGATGAGTTCGTCCAGAAAGCAGACAAACTGCTGGCCAGCAAGAGGATTAGTTCGGAACTGGTCAACGCCATGGCTGATACACTCAACATCATCTGGCAGGATATCCTAAATCTCCTGCAGGATCGTCAGCATCTACTGATCCTCTGCACACAGTTCCACGACAAGATGACACAGTGCTTCAGGAAGATGGACCAACTGGAATTGGCCTGCGAGGAGATCCTACATCCTCCCGATGTTCCTCGGGTTCAGGAGTTCCTAAACAGATTCAAGCAACTGAGGATAGATATGCTCACAGGTGTGATGGCTGCTCTGAAAGATGGTAATGAGCTGTTGGCTCAACTGGAGGAGTTGGAGAAGCTGGAGACCCTCGACACAAGACCGGAACACATTAAACGCGATGCCACGAGGGCGGTTCATCAAGTTCAGCAGTGGTTGGAGGCCCTGCATGATAGGAGGAACTCCCTGGAACTCGCCTGGCAGACGAGGAAGACCCAAATGGAGCAGTGCCTGGCATTGGCTTTGCTGGGCAGGGAACTAGTCGATCTGGAGGCAGCCCTCCAACAGGCCCGAATGGAACTGAATACGATGTATAGTTTGGGTGAATGTGAGCATACGGCCAATGAAATGCTGACCAAGTACAGGGAATGGAAACAACAGGCCTTAATCCTACGAGATCGAGCTCTCAAGATCACGAGAGCCAAGGAGAAGGTGCAATCCGCTGGTCACTTCACCGAGGATGAGGCATGTGCTCGTGCTTACGCCGTTTTAAGTGGTTGCACGGAGCATTTGGATCTGGTGGATCAGCGGGAACACTGGCTTCATCAATCCAGGGAGTTCTTTGCCAAGGCCGAGCACACTTTGAGTGTCCTTGAGAAACTGGAATTAGAGTTAACGAGTGTGAAACTACCGCCCCATTCCCCCGAGAGCTATGCCATGTACTCCAAGGTGGACAGAGATGTTCGCCAGTTCACCGAGGAACCTTTGCGTTTGGGTTACGGCATCCTCGACGAAGTGGGCAGGACTCAATCGGAGACTCAGGGAGTGAAGAGAGTTCTGGATGAACTGGAGAACCGAAAGGTTTATATCCAGGGTATTTGCGCCCACAGCAGCGAGGATCAGCAGAAGGTGCAAAGGGCTTTGAGTGAATTCCTCACCCATCACAACGAGCTTTTGGCCTGGCTGAGAGCCTCGGGTCAACTGCAATTGCAGCAGAGCGTGGACATGGGCAGAAATCTTCAGCAGGCCAAGCAGTTCCTTCTCCAGCACCACGAACTCATGCAGGATCTAGAGGTGTGTGATTTAGGATTATAGCGTAGAAATTTAAACAAAAACTTAGGAAGAGTATTGGATGTGGAATCCATTTATTTCGCTCTAAAAACGATTCAATGTTAAGTAAAACCTATCAAAAATATTTTTGCATTGGAAAAAGTAAAGTCCATATATTTACATCACATTTAATGTAATATTTATTTATTTTTTGAAAACTTAACCGACACTTAACCTCGAGTTAGCTTAAAACTTCCCACAAAGTAGAAAGGTCTCCACATACTAAGCAGATATTCTATTTTTAAAAGACAGTTGTGTTAGGATTAGCTTATTATATTTTGTATTAATTAAGTCTAGCACTTCACTCGAATCAAACAACCTATGAAAAGAAAATCTGTATACAAAAATGATTGGAAACAAATTTTATGACCGAAATGCTTTATATAGAATTTCTTTACATATGTTGCTTAATTGAGGTGAGTTTTATGATGCCATTATAAAAATGTTCATTTACAACCTTCATAATTCGTTGAAAATCCAAGAAAACTTGTAAAAATCTGGCACCATTCAGAAGTATTTGCAAAAATCGAAGATAAATCTTAAAATTAATGACAAAAATCCCCTTGCTCACCCCGTAGATAAAAGGTGAACTGATCAACCTCCTGCTGGAATCCATCAAGGTTCATCTGGAGTCCCTGAGTCCACAGGAGCGCTACGATGTGGACTCCAAGGCGGAATCCCTGCACAAGCACTGGATCGAACTGAAGGATCTGGTGCTCAAGCGAGTGGACTACGTTTCCCTGCTGATAGATTTCTTCGAGCTGGCCAACGAGCTCTCCAGCCAACTGGACAACATGCAGCGCCAATTGCAGCAAACTCCCGATGAGCACAAGCTGCAGTTCCTTCAGGCCACTTGGACGGGCATCGCAGCCACCTTCGGCGAACTGAAGTCCCGCGGACAGCGATTCATCAACCTGAAAGTCGGTATCGGGGGAAGGGAAAATACCACACCATACATAAGTTATTTAATCTAAGTTCGAAGTTTTGAGGAATTCTCTAATGTCAGGGCGGCGCGCTGTTTGGTTATGCATGCTGCACTCTGTTTATGCTTCATCTGTTCTATGCTCGCAAACTTTGCTTTCGGAACAACTAACTGCTGACAGCTGGCGCATTTGCACGCTGTCCATCAGCTTCCAGCTTCTGGCATCCAGCTCCCAGAAGCATTCTGCTGACGCTGCACAAACAATCGCGAAAAAGTTGGCCAAGATAGGGCATTTTGGGTAGAGATAGGAGTATAAGATGTGGGATATACACTTAGGAAATTTTTTATCTAATTTTAAATTTTAATCAGACGTTTAAATGCTAATTTAGAAATCGGAAAATGCCAAAAAAATTACTGGGATTTTTAAATTACCTAAAAAAATCTCTAAAAGTATGCAACACTATATTTTTGATTTCCTTTTTTTGCAATTTAGTTAGACACTTTTTTAAAAAAAAATTATAAAAATGAGGAATTTCGAAAGAAATTACTAAGATTTTTAGATCACTTTAAAAGTATGCAATAATATTTGTTGAGTACAAAAGTACCAAAGATTCATTCATAAATACGACGTTAATTTTTTCGATGCATACTTTTAGGCACCTTTAAAATTTTCTAATAGTTGACAGACTTTTCCATTTTTTTTCCTCAAGTGTATTTCAGTTTGCAACTCCCCAGCTTTCTGCCATTTAAAAACATTTTGCCAGCCCGCTCGGGGCCTATAAATTATAAACAATATGATTTGCTTGGCCATAAACATGTATTCAAAACGACAACGCCATTTCGCCCCATACGTGAACATAAAACCGGGAAGATGCGGCCGCAAACAGGCGCAGAAAAGAAAAGAAAATTTTTGAAATTAGAAATTTTTGCTCTTCGCGGAGATTCTGCCTCGAGAGTTTTGTGCGTCGAGAGTTGGCTCGATTCTCGATTCTCGAGTCGACTCAACTCGATTCGAGTCCATAAATAAAGAAAGCAATTTGCGCTGCCGGGCTATAGATAGGTTGTATGAGGCTGGTTGGGTCGGATGGTCGGTTCTGAATCTGAACTGGCCTGGACTCGAATAGAAGTGGCAGAAGCAGAAGCAGAAGGCAGCAGACCCTGGCCACAGTCAGTCAGTTTCAGTCGCAGTCCACAGAAGCGTGCCACGCGTGCCGCCTCTTTTCTCGGAAAAATAATTCCCTTCTTTTTCTTGGCTCGCGCGACAAAAAAACTAAATACAAAACACGACCAAAATCAAATAGGAAATAAAAATAAAAATCATCTATTTTCCATATGCTATTTTTAACGACGCGCTGCGCAGATTGTGGATCCATATCTCGAGACCAAATCCTCGGCACAGGCGGTGCAAGAGACGCTGAACGACTTCAGTAAGCGGCAGGTCGACGTGACGAGCAGTTTGGAGAATTGGACGACGAGCATTGCGGAGAAGCGAGAAGTCGAATATCTACTCGAGAAAGTCATGAGCGACAACGAGGAGGTGAGTGTGCAGGGTGGGGGAAATCACAGAATTTAATTGCGTCTAGTCGCGATTTTATAGAGTAAAATATATATATTTAGATTGGCGCATTTCCTTGAAGAAGTTTGTTTGAAAAAATTCATTTCGCAGGCAATTTCAAGTACGGACATATGACAATTTTGAAAGATTTTAAATTTATAGATTGTCTCTTCTTTAAAGTCCTTAGATCAAAGAAGTTTTCAATTAATTAGTAATATGTTTGGGAAATAAATTTAAACTAAATCCTCAAAAGATTTCAGAAGCACTGCTTGATTTTCTGGCAATTAATCAAATATAGAAAACATTTTGTATTCCAAAAATAAATTCAAAAAAAGATAAAATATCTCTAAAAAATTTGTTTTTATTTACCAATAATTATAATTAATAATTCTTTCCCTTCACTACAAAAAAATTAAGAAAAATAAAATTCAAAGAGAGTACTTCATTTGCCCCAAAAATTTGTATTTAAATCTTATTTATTTTGACCCTTTTTTAGACCGTGGCCAAGAGCACCCAGGTGGACACCCAGTTGTATCCCGTCTTCACCTCCCAGAGCGTGGACTCCAAGCAACTCCTGATCAGCACCCGCGAGAAGCTGACCCATGTGACCCAGGACATCGAGAGGGCCCAGGATGAGATCCAGCAGCGCATTCAGACCACCCTGAGTATCCAGACGAAGGATCAGCCATCGCTGGCCAAGATCGAGCAGGTGATCAACAACCTGCGCATGCTGAAGGCCAAACTGGATGGCATCAAGTACGACTATCGCACTCTGGTCGAGAGTGTGGTGCAATTTCTGGAGAATATAGTGCAGCTGCGACGCGAAATCGACGATTACTTCGCCAGGCAGCAGAAGGAACCCGCCTCTTCCGGTGGAGCAGATCGCAGCATTGCGGAGCACGAGAAATTCCGCGATCAGTGCATGGATAAATTTAGATCGCTAATCACACAATCCGAACTGCTGATCGACCGGGTGAGAGTACTGGAACCGCCGGGAGCCCGCGAAATCGACACCGATCGCATCTTAAAGTTGCTCGAGAACCTGCGCCTTCACTTCGAGTCGAACAGCAGTGCCCGCATGTCCGCGCTGGAGCGTCTGGAGAAGATCGAGCAGTTCCGCTCCGATCTGGAGGACATCGATCGCAGCCTGGACAGCGTTAGTCAGCAGCTCCACGAGATCAACAAGCAGAGTGTCGATAGTCTGGCGGCCGCAAAAACCACGTCGCTGGCGTTCGAGTATTTTGAACGGACCATAGAGGTGAGTGAACTCCCGTCGGTTCATTGAGGTGGGTTAGGATCACTCGGTTCGGGGCGATTTACGGAACTATTTATTTAAATTGGGTAAACATTTGGCCACAGAGTGGTGCGAATGCAAGGCAGGGAATCTGTAGATTGTGCAGGTGACTGTTAAGTGCAATTTTATTGCTAACACAAAATAGGTTAATAATCATGAATATAAATAGCTATGCATAAAATCGGTTATAGGGTATTAAAAATCTCCAGTTAAAATAAATAGTACTGGAGTAGAAAAAATTCTACAAATATTAAATAAACATTATTAAGATCAACTTAAATTTTCTTTTTTTTATATATTTGTGTACCTTCGTCAAAAAAGTTCGTGAATATTAAACTTGGTTTAAAAATATTTCCACATATATTGATAAGTTCTGGCACAACTTTTACATTTTCATAATATTATCATTAATTTTCTTCATCCAAAATAATTTATTTGCGAGCCAATTTTACATATTTTCTTTAATGATGACACCACACGACGCCGAACAGATCTCTCCTGATAGATTTTGTGTCGACTTTTGATGGGTTTAAAATTATTGAATGATCTAATCCCATTCTAGTGTTCAATGCCCAGGCAATTGAAATCAACGCGCCATCAGCGACGCTGGGGCCAAACAGCCCACTCGATCGAGGTAGCCACAGTCTCTGGATATATAGACCATATAGCTATATAGAATAGATGTATAGACACAGAACGGATCGATCCCTGCATGGTCTTTATATTTTTGCATCACTTCCCGCTTCTTACCCTTTTGGGTGGTCACATAGAACAGAGAACATACCCCACATCCAACTGGCAGCCCCACAACATTCATCAAATTTCCAAATGGGAAAGGAAACGAAACGAACTGCCGGGATGGCATTTCGAAAATATCGCAACTTTCAAAATGTTGTCGCTGTCAACGGCGGACGATGGGCGATTTAGACAGGCAGCGGCAGCTGTCGTTAGTTTGTAATTAAAAACTCTGGGCCAAATACATGAAATACAACTCAGAGATACGGATACAGAAAACCGAAACACATTCAGACCACTTTTTAATGCACTTCTATTTGCTGTTGGGCATTTGCTGTTATAAATTGCTTCTGGCGTTCCGATTTTTATGACCAGCTAAGCCAAAAAGCGGGTGGAGATGGAAGTGCACGGAGAAAAAATAGAAATCGAAGAAATTTGAAATCATTTTTTAGAAGAATTTCTTAGCTATAGTCTTCCGAAAATCTCTTATAAGAATGTTTTAGTTATTCCCCATTTTTCAATATCATAAAAATATTTTATAGAATTTTTTAAAAAGCCTTTCCATAATTTTCTCTCACTGTAAACGAGTATATTCCCGCTTGGCTGCATTTCGCCTAGACACACTGCGTTTTAGTTGCTGCCTAATGGGTTAATTTGCTGGCGATTTATACACATATTTTTTGGCTGTCTCTGAAGATTACCACGTCACTCTTCTCTTCCACCCACATCGTATAGCTCCTAGAGAAGCGGATCGAGAAGTTTACGGAGTCCACGAGCCAACAGCTGTTGATTAGCAATCCCGAGAGCGAGCGGTACGTCAAGGACGAACTGCGCAAACTCAACGACAAATGGCAGGGCTTCAAGGATCAGGTGAAGCAGAAGCGAAAGAGCCTCAACCAGGCCACCGAGTTCTTCGAGGTGGTCGAAAAGGTGGGTAGTTAAAGTCCCCATAAATTATACTTAATTAGAGATCGTAAATTATCAAGTTTTTATTCTTAAAGCTTTTACGACATTACTGGAAAATACATACCTATTCAGTGTATATTAAACAAGACTTAAACAAGTTTTCCCACATTTTTATTGGGACCTTAAATTAATATTTTAATATCTAAAATCACATAATTTCTTCCTAACTTTATACTGTTTCTTAAAATATTTTTTTATTTATACTTTTAAATCCCCAAATTTCTATTTAAATTTGAATAACCTTTTGTTATTCCCCAGATCGACGCGGAGTACCGCGAGATAAGCTACTTCTACACCAGCGTCTCCAACAAGGTTCCCTACCTCCGTGATTCCGTGGAGGCTGGCAATTTGGTCAACGATATCGAGAACTATGTGACCAGTCGAGAGGCCGCCCTGCGTGCCAAGTTGGACAATGCCTCGCAATGTGCCCACGACATGAACAAGGTCTCCACCCTCTACAACGATGTGATGAACATCTTCCAGTCCTTCATCAAGCTCAAGATGGACATAAATGTGGTGGCGGAGAGGCTGAAGCAGGAGCAGCGCCAAAAGGAGCAAAGGGAGAGGGAGGCCCGCGATCAGGCAGAAAGGGAAAAGGCTTTGCGGGAGGCGGAGGCCAAAGAAAGGTTGTTCCGGGAGGAGCAATCCCGCCTGGAGAACCAGCGACAGCAGGCGGCCATCGAGCAGGCTCAAAGGGAACTGGCGGCCAGGGAGTTGGCTCTCAGGGAGCAGGCAGTCCGGGAAGAGGAGGCTAGGTTACAATCCATCAGAGAGCAGGCCACTCGGGAACAGCTGGCCAGGGAACAGGCGGCCAGGGAGGAGGAGCTGCGCATTCAGTCCCTCAGAGAAATAGCCCGCCGGGAAGAGGAAGTACGTCTGCAGAGCAAGAGGGATGAGGAGATTCGCATCCGTCGGGAGGAAGAAGAACGTTTCCGGAGGGAAAATGAATCCCGATCCAAGCGAGAAGAGGAGGCACGCATCCAGCGAGAGGAGATCACCCGGCTGCAAACCCTTCGCGATCAGGTGGATCAACAGCGTTTGGTCACCGAAAACATCCGCAAGGACATCCAAGTCAACTCCATTTTCACCGAACTGCGCTACGCCTCTCCCCTTTTCATTCGTCCTTTGAAGGATGCGGTGGCTCGCGAAGGAGATCGCTTCGTCTTCGAATGCGAGGTTACCGGTACCCCAGAGCCCGCCGTCGAGTGGTTCAAGGATGGCATCAGTATCCAGAATAATTCCGATTATAAAACCACCTTCGACAAGGGAATCTGTAGACTGGTGATCGAGGAAACCTTTACCGCTGATTCAGCGAGATTCAGTTGTCGTGCCTCGAATTTGGTTGGTACCTGTGATACCAATGCTACTTTATCGGTAAGGGAAAACGCCGCCGAAGTCCAGCTGGTTCCACCTAGGATCCTGAGATTCCTGGAGAGCGGCAAGGCCACCGAGGGCAGTTCCTTCCAGTTCGCTTGTGTGGTTGCCGGAGTTCCCTTGCCCACCGTTCAGTGGTTCAAGAACGACAAGTGCATCGATGATTCGCCGGATTATGTGATCAGCTACAATAATGGTGAAGCTACTTTGAAGTTCGAGGAGGTCTTTTTGGAGGACGATGCTGTGTACACCTGCAGCGCCTCAAATCCCGCGGGAATTGAACACTGTTCGGCTTCTCTGATTGTGGAACGTAAGTGGATTGTATTTTGTACAAGTATTATTCACATTATTATTAAATTTATGAAAACAAATTTGGATAGGAGTTTCTTCTAAATATGTTAGATCTAAAATATGTAACTCTAAATTCTATATAAATAATTTAAAAAAATTCTAAAAACTTCTACATTTTTTGTATCTTTCTTTCAATATAATTCACAAATTATTATTTATCTTACTTCAGCTTTGGAGCCAACTGAATTGCCCAGCTTCAAGGTTCCCCTTTCGAATGCCATGGCTCGAGTGGGTCAGAAAATCAAGCTGGAGGCCATCGTGAGTGGAATTCCCAGGCCAGAAGTCTACTGGCTGCACAACGGCAAACCCTTCCAGCCGCGCGATTCCAAGGTGAGTTCATTGGCTGTTTTATTAGAAGGGGAAAAACACAGTAAAATATACTTTTTACTGGAAATATTACTCAGTTTATATATATTTTAACATTTCTGATACATCGTATTTTACGGAATTTATTTATATAATTTTCTGGGAATAATTTGGCTTTTTATCTTTTTTGGCCAATACTTTGTCCCCTTTTGGGATGCATAAATTATAAAGAAAAGACAAAGTGTTGACATAATGTTTTCAAGGAATTTTCAAGAAATTTAACCAGACAATTAAATTTTCCTGAACAGATTAATACATTAACTCCGAAATATTTTGCAAAAACATATTTTGCCCAATCTTACCACTTTAAAATTCACCATTGAGAAATCAGCATAAATATGTGAATTTAATTAGATTTTGAAAGGAAACCCCCAAAGATTTCCGCCGACTTTCTCTGCCCCCCGGCAAAGGGTAAACAAATGAAAAGGCATACCACCTAGTACAATTCCCCCAACTGTCTGGCGATTGACCATTTCCATATATACACAGCTACTTTGAATATATATCCCATGAAAATCAAATCTTTGGCTGGAAAAAGCCAGAGTGAATTTTCTATATTTTTTGCGGTGGGCGTTGCATGTGCGGTTTGGACTCTACAAACTCGTAGTTCCATAATTCGAAAAGAAATGATCTGACTGACGTCAGTCACGCATCTTTTCACTCTTTCCCCCGTTTTCCCCAAAAAAGCGATGATCGTTGGTCAAACAGAATTCAAGGCGATCGTTTTGAAAACACGCCAACGCACTTTACGGACAGATAGTGCGATGCATAAGTTGGCCAGACAGCATATAGCCCATATAGCCATAATATAATATCTTATAGCTGCAATTTTTGGCAGCTCCCCTGTGCAACGAGCCGTGCGAGCGTTTCGAATCCAATTCACCACAGTCAGGCCAGGCAATTTGTTTATTGTGGGCGCTAACATTGTGTATACAAATCGGCTTGTATATGTATATTTGCAGATTTTCCTTTTCATTTGGCAAAGTAAAAAGATAGAAATTGTGAAAGAAATGATTTCATTGGCCGCACTTTTAATTGCCGCCGTCGTCGCTCGTTTGACAAAACATGATCTCACTTTTATTTGATGGATTAAAATGAAATTAAACCGTTTCAATTAGAGAAGAAAAACCTCTGATTGTTTTCCATTCAAGCGTTGAACACCTGAACTCAGGTGCTTCCTGCAATTTGGGGCAAAACAAAGATCATTTGATGTGGGAAAATAAACAAAGTGTTTTTCAATTTACCGCTCTCCAAAAACAGAAAAGCAAAAACCAACGGATGTGCCTCATCCGCAGACAAACTCGCACATAAGATTTAAATCGGTGTAAAAAAAAGATGGAAAATTTAATTGCAAAAAAAGAAAACACAAAACACAAAACTAGAACGAACAAGAGCCGAATAGGCATTCAAAATCCACCATCGTTTTTCGGGGTGTGGTGAATATCAGAGTACCGAATCCCCAACTGACTTTTCCGTGATTTTCTCTCTGCACTTTCAGTACGAATACGGCCGCGTAACGCTGATAATACCGCAGGCTTATCCCAACGACGCCGGATCCTACGTCCTGAGCGCCAAGAATCTAGCTGGCGAGGCCTATACCAGTTGCAACGTGATAGTGAAGGGTCGCCTGCCCAACGAGACCTCCGATTCCGAGATGGCCAGCGATATAGAGCCCATCAAGCCCACAGTTCATCTGCCTCTGAAGGATGTCTCCATATTCGAGGGTAAACCCGTGAGGTTGGACTGTGTGATTGTGGGTCAACCCGAACCCGAGGTCATTTGGTATCATAACGAGCGACCTGTCAAGGAATCCGCCGATGTTCAGTTGCTTTTCCAAGGCGATAGGTGTTCGCTGATTATCCAAGAGGTCTACCAGGAAGACGCAGGTCACTACAAAGTGGTGGCCATCAATTCGGCGGGCGAAGCATCTAGTAACTGTGAACTCAAGGTGACCCCTTTGAACCAAGCGGAACCTGCCACTCGTGCCCAGGCGGAGAGGCAATCCGTGCCCAAGGATACGCAGCCCAAGTTCGAAAGGCTACTCTCGGATGTCCTAGCAGATGAGGGTGAGCAGGTGGTACTCGAAGTCCAGGCCAGTGGTGATCAACCCCTGACCGCTCAGTGGTACCTGACCAACAAGGAGCTCCAGCTGGACCAAAGGATCACCACACAATCCGACACCGAACTGGGAATCTTTAAGCTCATCCTGAACAATGTGAGTGGCGATGACAAAGGAGTTTACACCGTCAAGGTCACCAATCCAGCCGGAGATGCCAAGTGTTTCTCCCATTTGATAGTGAAATCCGTGAATGCTCCCGAGAATCGTAGAAGTAGTCAGTCCTCAGTGGAAATCCTAGACCGTCATCAGTGTCCCGAATTCAAAGAACTCTTCAGTGACAAACAAGGTGAAATCGATGAGGTGATCAAGTTCGAGTGCATTGTCAAGGGCAAGCCCACACCAAAGGTCCATTGGTTCTTCAACGATCAACCGGTTCATGGTCATAATTTCCTGGTCTCGACAAGTGGAGAACGACAGGTGTTGACCATCCAAAAGTTGACCCATGATGCGGTGGGAAAAATCAGCTGTGTGGCTGAGAATGAAGCGGGCAAAGGCGACCTGTGTGGCCTTTTTGAATATCCTGGGAAGTGGTCTGCCCGCCTCCAGTGATATTCAAACAATGAGCCAGGAACACAATACGGAATCCTCGAGGGTGACGATCAAAAAGCAAACCTTTACCACCACCTCCACCTCCCAGGTTAATTCGTATGAGGGAAATGCCCCACAAACCGAGGTTCATCACTCCTCCGCTCACATCGATCAATCGCTGAAGCAACTGGGCCAACAAAGACCCGAGATCGTGGAGAGTCATCACTACCAGGAGTTGCACAAGTCCAAGGAGATGAGCAGTCCCAGTGTTCAGCAAAAGTCCTTTAACTTCATTCAATCCAGTGCAGCCAATGGACAATCCACCGTCGCCATACCAGATTCACCCACTCGCTTGAGGAGGGAAATAGCACCAAGGTTCACCACTCCTTTGAGCGGAAAGATCGTGGATCAGGGAGCCGACGTCAGCATGGAGGCCATTTACGATGGCTTCCCATCGCCCGAGATCAAGGTGGAGAAGAATGGGGGTCAGCTGTTCGAGGATGCCCATACGAAGATCTCCAACAAGTGCAATCGCGTGACCATCGAACTCAAACAGGTGGGCGTGGCCGATGCGGGACGATATGCGGTGACCGCCTCCAATACAGTGGGCCAGTCCACCAGCACAGCGGATTTGGTTGTTAAAAGTGAGTATTGGGGAATATAATTTATAAGGGAATATTAGAGATAAACACTTATTAAACAAAAAAAAAAAAATTATTTTGAATTTTAGGAATTTGTTTATTTGTTTTTAAAACCTTGATCCATTTATTTAAAATATTTATTAGTGATATTCGTAAGAAACACATTAAATCTAGCATAAACGGAAATGATAATTATTTAATGGCGCCCAACGTTAGACCGACTGTGACCCAATTTAACCTATCCAATTACGACCACCCCCAGCCATTTTGTTAAAGAAATCAATTTCCCAGAATTAAATGAACTAAAAAAGCTGGCGAAAAGTGTTCACAAAAACTAAAAAACCGCATACACATGTTCCCCCAGGCAATAGAGGCCCTATATCATATGTTATGGCGTTTGTTCTGACCACATCAATCAGCGGAGAGCATTAAAGTGTCATTGTCGAGGGAAGAGGGGAACAGAACCGCCAATAGATCTTCAAACGTCAATGCCTTGAATGCTCCCCAGAATATTGATGAGTTTCTAGTGGTCGTCGACGGGGTTGTTGGAGGATGATGAGGAGGATTCTCGGCTATATTGCTTTTGTTTATATTTCAATCTTTTCTGTTCGCTGTTGCTCGCCCGGGTGAGGGAGCATCTCTTTTCTTGGCCAATGCAAAAGATTTTCTTACAAAAAATTTATAAATACTATCTGGCAGCCGTGGGGTTAGTGGGTGGTGGTTCAACGGATATGGTTGTGGATTGGGGTTGGGGCTGTGGGATAATGTCTGCAATTATTATTATGTAAATCGCGTTGAAGACCCGAGAGATCGTTTATTTACTCGGGCTGTTTGCAGATTTGTCGCTGCTGCCTGCAATGTGTGTTTGAGATTATTTTTACTGCCTGTCGGCTGTCTAAACGAATTATTCATTATGGCCGATTATTGGGACGGCTGTTCAAGTAAATTATTCGGCAACGAATCTGTTGCAATGACACACAAAGGCATGCTACATATGCTAATGCTCATTGTTTTTTGGTTTGCTTTTCCCCGAAATATATAGAGACCATATTCCCGCCCGTCTTTGGCCGACGTCTGCAGGCTCAAGTCAGCAAAAAGGGAGAGAAGCTGATCATGGAGGTGGAGGTCACCGGGTTGCCCGAACCCACCGTCACCTGGTTGAAGGATGACAAACCTCTGAAAGACGCTGGAATCTCTGAGCATCGCCTGCTGGCTCAAGGAAACTCCTACAGGCTAATAATCGAAAAGGGTAAGTGTACACTTTCTATGTTCCAAGTTTCCGTTTTATAATCTATTGCTGTTGGGTATTTAGAAATTTTACTTTCGAATTTTCTTTCGAAATTAGCGAAATAGAAAGGAAATGACAGCCAAATGGCGAAAGCAAGCAATTTGTTTATTTAACCCACATTTTTGCTATGTTTAATTTATCGAACATTCAACACTGAAATGTTTTTGCAAACATCTCAGGCAAAGTCTTTGGGTCTTAAATCATGTTTATATAAGTTTTAATTGCTTGTTTTATTTTCATTGTGCAAATCTGTGCACTGCAGTCATGTACATTTTAATAGAATATGAATAAGTAAATGAGATACCGCTCATCCTAACTAGCTCTTCATAAATAAATATGATAATTAATACAAATTGTTCCACTATTTTTAGCGCAAACCTCGGATTCCGGCAAGTACATGGTGCGTGCCACAAATGCAGGAGGTGAGGCCAAGAGCATCGCAGATTGTGCCATTCTGGAACCTTCACCGGAACGCATGCAGGAGGTTGTCAAGACCATTGTCTATGAGACGGGACCTTTGGCCCCAGCCAGCGATTTCAAAACCGAAGTAAGTGTGCATGTGCTCAATATCTAACCACCGACTACTATGCATTATCCTCCACGATTCACCTATACAACTCTTTCAATCTACTCCGATCTATTCTATCTATCTCTTCTTTTTCGACTCTGTTAACTTATATACTTTAATGCCGATCAATATAATAAACCAAACTTTTGTGAATTTTCTCCTCTCATGATGTCAACGTCGTTCGTTCTTTCGTTTTGCTTTGCTCATTCCACGGGTTTACCACACACTACCTACTACTCCATCATCATACAAAAATACACTGAAACTGAAACTGATGCAGGTGCAGAATCAAAATCAAAATCAGAATCAGAACAGCGAACAGTCGTACCAGACTAGTCAGACCGATGTGACCAGTGCCAATGATCTACACGGTTTGTCCGAGTCGAAAGTGATCACTGAGCATCGTTGCACCACCGAGGCAACCATGCGTCTAGAGCACAAATCGAACTATTTGGATCTGCCCGAGCTGACTTCGCGTCCCAAGACACCGACCACAAACGATACAATCACCATTACCTCGAACACTGCCACAGATAGCTTGGATCAACCAGATCAGACATCAACCATCAACACCACCAAAGTCCCACCGCCAGTGCCACCCAAACCCTGTACTCCAGTGGTGGCCACCACCTTTGGCCAACAACAACAGCAACAGCAACCACCCCAGACGCTGACCAGCACCAGATACGAGCAGAGCGAGCACAAGTCGAGCACCACCTCCTCCTCGTTTGACTACTTCAAGAAGATCGATGAGGATACTGTCATCCAGCGACCCAATCCGCTGACCTTCAAACCCCTGGAGACTGTGGTGCGACAACCGCAGGCGCAATCTCTAGCGGAGGAATTGAGAAGCCTCAACCTGATACCAGGAGATGCCCCCGAGTTCTTGTACTCACCGAAAACCGAAAGAAACGAACCCAAGGTACCACTAATCACCGAGAAGATCAAGATACTTTCCGAGGTCCAACCCAAAGAGCCACCACCACAAGGTGGTGTACCCGTCTTCCCACCACCTCTGGGTCTCCAAACAGTGCAACACGAAACCACAACCACCAAGGAGGTCAAAGTGGAGTATGGACAACCCATTGTGCGACCTGCTGCTGTATTGGCCACTCCTGCCCAGCAGAATCCGCGTTCACCCTCACCCAAACCCTCCGCCGAAGGAGTGGCCATGTCGAGGTTATGGACACCCACTGGTGTTACTGGTTATACCAGTGATGTGGAGCAGAAATCCTCAGAGAAGACAGTGATTTCTAAGCTAGCCACACCAACTCCCACAAAGGAGCTAAATGCACCTTTCCTGGTAAATCAGATAGTGAAGAGCATTCCCCCAGCAACAACAGCAGCTCCTATAACGCACTTGGTAAATGTTCAACTGGAACCGGGGACTCCACCAGAGATTTGCTTTGCTCCCAAGGTGGAGGAGACACGTCGTCGTTCTTTGGTGGAGAGCATGGAGCAGAAGCTAGAACAGAACTTGATCCAGGGACCCAGTAAAGTGTTGCCTCACTCGGTGCCCACTCTAACACCGTCTACTGTACCAACGGTGCAGACAAAACCATTGGGTAACACAACCTACAGACCACCACCACCTGTTCTACCCAACCGATTGGGACTCTACGAAAGCGATTACGAGAGTGATCGGTACAAGTACAGTGGCAGTGAGTCGGATGTTGAGCCCGGAAATCGCAATCAGCCACAACAGACAACCTTGGAGACTTCCTTCAAGTCCAGTGGCTATACAGCTGATACAGAGGAGCATTCGAGCTATAAGAAGTCGGAGTCGAGTTACTACGAAACCAAGTCATCATCGACAGGGGGTAATGCCTTCCCCAAGTTGCAGCCCGAACCACCGGCAGCGGTTTACTTCACACCCAAGGTGCAACCTCAGGGGTGCCACCATCTCAATCGAATTTTAGCAGCCAGGAGGCGAAGGTTCGCATTAGATCTTTCTCTCTGTGTGTCTATCTGTGTTGTCGTTCATTGTCGTTGTTGCTAGCACTACGGAGCTCAAAAAGAAAGCTCCCATTCACACCAGCAAAAAGCCTCTGTGTCGTTGTTGTTCTTACTAGCTAACTAAGTCCCGAGTAAAAGAAACCAATTAATTACTAAGCTCCTTGATTATCATCAACATATTGCATTCAACTGATTAGATTCCCGTTCGTTCATTTGATTGATGCTTCATTTACCCTACTCTAACTCTAACTATCAACGTAGTTAAGCATTTGCCTGATGTCTAAACCCGTTCTTTAACTCACATTACCCTTTGTGTCTACCCTATTTCAAAGTAACATCTTTAGTAACACTATGTTTTATCTCCTTAGGACTACAAGTACACCTCCTCGAGTATGACCAGTAACTACTCCCACAACATGCAGAGCAGCAGCAGTTCCTCCCATCAGGAGACCAAGTTCTCATCGACGACAGGAGCACCAGCAGTACCACCAGTGGTCACCTATCCCAGTCCCATTCCTGCCCAAAGGAAAACCCCCGCGGCGGAGTTCAGTGACTACAGCAGTGAGATCGATGAGCGATTCCGTTCCGTGTCCCGTGCTAATGAATCCGATGCAGAGATCAAAGGCTATCGAGTGGTCTTCCCACCCACACCAACTCCACGCACAAACCTAGCCACCAATGGACACAAGTCACCAGTAGTGGTTATTACTCCCTCGCCCATGGAGTTTGAACCTACTCCACAGGACTTAGGAGCCAGCCAGTACAACAGGCCCAAGTTTGAACCGATTGGCAAGGAAATACGTCATGAAATCAAGACGGAGAGCAGCTCCAAGCAGTCCAAGTTTGTCCAGAACCAGAGTCAGCCTGTATTTAAGCCCAAGCCAGTGGCAGCCAAGTTTATAGCGGCAACCCAACAGCAGCAGCAACCACAGGCCACCGCCCGTCCGACCATGTACTACAATGCTGTTGCTGGAGCTCCGATGCACCTGGCCAAGGTGGCCACCGAAACGAAGAACGTGATGCAGATGCACGAGTCCACGGAGAGTTCACAGCGTGTGGTGAATATGCAGCAGACCAAGAGGATAATCCACTTTGACAGTCCGCAGGAGCAGAGGGATCAGCAGATCGTCCTAGAACCCTTTCCCTATAGTCCAGCCACAAGTCGTACACCCTCGAGGCAATCCCATCTGCCACCTCCAGCCACGCCCACTAAGTTTGTGCCCGGGGAATTCAGGGAGAGTGACTACGAAAGTGAGATTGAAGGAGGTCGCATCCAACCTCTGTGGTCACCGTATGGTGACGGTTTGACCAAGGGTTTCAGGAGAGTGGCCCCCCCTCAAGGAGGCAGTCGATCCTGCAGTCTTCCACGAACCTACGAGAGGGTACTATCACCCATGGAATTCGATCAGGGTCCCGAGATGCCCAGCAAAATCCATGTGGATATCAATACCCTGAAGAAGGAACAGCGGGGTGGTAGTACAGTGACCACATCACATCGCACTCAATCTCTGAACAGGAACTCCACGATGAGACAACAGCAGAGGGAACAGCCACAGCAACAGCAACAGCAGTCCATGGATCAGATTGATAGGGCTGGAACTCTGCCCCGATATGGTTATAATAACCTTCAACAGCAGGCCGAGAATCAGGGTCGTCGAATGGGCTCCACCTTCCTGCAGAAATCCCATCAGTTTGTGGATGATGTAAGTAGGGAAGTAAGGACCTCGAATTCAAATGGTATATCAATCCGACCGGGTTTCAAGAGGGCTCCCAGCGAGGGCAGCAGCCAGCAGCCTCAGGCCTTCCGGGATGAATCGCGCATCTCTCAATATGGTAAGTTTTTAACTTTCTTTGAACCCTGATTACTCCTACTTAAGCCGCAGTAGAGATTTGGAGCCAGCTCCCCTCATTTGAATTGGAATTTTGAGATTTTAAATTTGAAAATTGAGAATTCGGTTGAATTGGTTTGAGAAATTTGCATTCGTTTTTGACACACCGGACATACCCAGTACTAATCCGTTATCATCTTGAGATCGTTCTTATTAGGTTGAAGTTTAATATACCATTTTTTTGAACAGTTCGATATTTTATACAAGACTAATCCGTTATTATTATTTTAAAAACCATTTAAAGAACATATTTATTGTTTGTAAATATTTATAATTTGTTTATTCTTATGAGTTATACTTTAAAATAAAAATCCATATTTATTCATATATGTTTAGTTATAAGATTTTAATTTTTTCATTTACTCGATAATCAAGAATAGTTACTTTTATGTTTGTCATTCATAGTAATGCCTTCATAAGCTTTTTATAAAAAGTTGTTAGCTTTCATGTAGAATTGCTTACAATATCCAACCATCAACCCATTAAGATAAACTTGTTATCGTATATGTTTGTCTGTAAACCGTAATCAGGAACCAAATGCGTCGACCCCAATACCGGTTTAATATATTTCAAATATGATTTTGGCTATGAGTTTGGCATCCTGTTTCCCGGCGAGGGTCACAAGTTCGTCAGTAGCCAGTGGAACAGCAGTGGTAAGAGTAATGCCCAGCCCATCCAAAACGGACGTCACTCCCCATATCCACTGAAACTTCCGCCCGGAAATGAGCTGGTGATTCCCGTTCAGCACGAGAGATCCTCCTCGCAAGGATATAGTTCCGATAACGAGGTGCAGCGAAGGAGTCAGGCCAGGAACTGGTCCGCTTCAAGGCCAACGGCCCCGAGAACTGTAGTTAATAGCCAGAAGCGCTATAGTCTGCCCAGCTGTCATAGCCTCGATATCCACCTGGATCGCCTCCATGCCCAGGCACCTCGACTGCCTCCGGATCAGATGATCCGCACAGGTATTGATGCACTCAAGCACTCAAAATTCAGAAGGCTGTCGTTACCAGATGAAAGCCATCAATCAGAACGGCTTAACGCTATCACAATCGCTATAGATGTTGTCAATTAGTCTAGGACAAGTTTATGTTGTGATCACGGTTGTCGCTGGGTGTATCGAAAAAAAGTTACTAAAGATATAGACATAAAAATCACGAGATTAAGTTCGAGTTAACTAGTGAAATGTTAAGAACAATTTTCGAGTCTTCATGTTACATTTAAAGTAGGTTTTAAACATAGAAAACATTTGGAAATGTTGAGCTTAAAACCCACTTATAATTTAACACTTAGAGTTTAAAACTTACGGTTAGTTTAACCTGAGGTCGAGAAATCGGACCTAAGTAAAGTATATATCTTTATAACTTTTTATCGAAGAATCTGGTCAATCGTGATCTTGTGCCCTTGTGATTAACCCCCAAAAACGTCACCGCCAGTATCTTTAAGAGTGTAAATAAGCAGGTCCTGTTGTTGTAACCCCAAAAATCGAAAAGCATGCTAACCAAAAAAACCCAGCTCGCTGCCTTGTTTTTGCATGAACCGTTTTGATTGTTTGCTGTTTGCGTTCCTCGTGTTTAAACTTTAAAGTGAAACGTACTTCTAAGTGTTTGTGTTCCGTGCCTGCCGCGTGCTAATCCCACTAATGGATGCGCTTTGAAAACGCTGAGCCAGAGATTCTAATGGTTTTTCGCCCTCACCCACACCACTCCAGTGCCGGAACTGCCCAATACGGAGCCCGTCAATGCGCATCTGAGTCGCGATGAGCTGGCACAAAGGCAGCCATTATTCATAACGGTAAGCGTAAGAGTCATTAACCCCAGACCCGCGACTACTGATGGCCGAATCTCTCTCCCCCGATCCGATCCACTTCCATTTTCCCCGGACAACCTGGATAGCCGCTGAAAGACATCGCAGTCGGAGTCGGAGGAACGGCGCGATTCGAGTGCATTGTGCAGGCGCATCCGCAGCCGCAGGTCAACTGGACGCACAACGGCGGTCGCCTGGAGTCGGGGAGCCGGCATTGCATCGAGTACCGGAACGGAGTGTGCCGGCTGACACTGCCGCAGGCCTATCCGGGTAAGTACTGCCGAGCAGGCACAGAGCGAAAATGGGGCTACTATATTGAAGGAGTTTTCATTATTAGAACATATTTTTCATAAACAAGATTACTTACAACATTAATTTGAATTTTCAGAAAAAGTATTTAAAATTTAAATTCAAATGAACTAAAATATTATTCAAACCATGATATGATATTGTAAAAGTACAAAAGATAATAATGACAATGATCAGTTTAAAATATTTTAAACTGAATATATTTATTTGCTTATTTTTCCAACAAAGTTTTGTTTTTAAAATGAAAATTTAAATTCCTTAATGACTTTAAAATACAATATTTAAAATCCACATTAATTTAAAATTTATTTTCAAATTAGTTAGCCAAGTTAGCGACCTGTAACCCCCAATTTCGCTCTGTGCACAATCAAATCGGGGCAGCTCATTAATCGTTTTACCTTCTCTCTTCCTCGTTTCCTCCCGGAATGCCTGGCATCCTTCGGATTCGGAATGGTTCTGAATGGCTCGCCATCCGGCAGATGACAACGGCAGCTACTCCTGCACCGCCATGAATCCCTTGGGAGCGGCCACCACCAGCGGAAATTTGACCGTTTCGAGCACAAACCGCGGATTTAGATACTAAGCTTGTTTAAATGCAACTATTATGATTATAATTTGCTTTATGATTTGTTCAATGCCAAAGTTTCGCCTTATTGTGTGTGTGTGTACTTACTGTGCCCCATTGTTTTCTGGGCTGATTTCAGAGAAACATTCAGCCAAAATACCCATTATACATGCATACAACAGAGGAATATAGTATTACTTGTGTTTTTGTCGAAAATGAAATAAACAAATAATAAATCGAAGGAGTAATTTGTGTTTTATGGGGTACATGCTGATTTTTCCGGCTTTTCCTCACACAGCTGATCGTGAAAAGCTATTAGAGTGGCGCTCTCTAGGTTGAAGATCAAGCATTTGGTTCGAAAAAGCTAAAGTCGTTTGTTCGAAAAAGCTTTCTACTTATTTAGACGATAGATGGCGCCAAGCGATCGCTGATCTTGGAATTTTCAAAATATAGGTTTCGAATTTATATATAAAAGCCATATGGTTAAAATTTTGAAGGATGAAAATATGAAGAAAATAAGATTTATTATTCACGTTGTGTACTCAGAATGTTTACATTATTATCGATCCCTCAGATCTTTGGAAATTAATTTCCCGCATTGGTTTTGACATTAATTTTGTTTATCTTTGATCTCAAGATTAATTACTCTTATAGCACACATTTCCCCGATTTTTCAAGAAAATTTCTATTTTAATTTCTGAATGAATTACAGAATTTTAAAGACCCATTTCTCGCGCTAAGCACTTAGTCCATCAATTAATTTCAGTCATTTGCTTTCCATTACTCATTGCCGTATAAATATTTTAACTAGGCCGAAAAAACTACTTTCGAAAATCAGGTCAAAAGATGATTCAAAAAACTCGAGGGGCGGCAGCTAAACAAACGTTTGGATTTGTGTGGAATAAAATGCTGTGGGTGGGCGAAAGACGTCTGACGGTTCGACTAAGTTTCGCTCTGCTGCTCATAAATGATTTATTTGCCTTTCGGCAATGTTTATTTATCTAATTTTCGTGGCATTTTCTTTTTGTCGCGATCGCTTGCCAAGATTTCAGCGGCGGGTAAAACGCGCAAAATGCGAAAAATGTTCAAGAAACAAAGGGGCAGCGGTGAAACTCGGACAGGCCAGACATAAACACTCTCGGCTGTCAAGGCAATGAGTACACATGGGCCCAGTATGTAGGCCTCAGCGAGTCCTTGACACTGACACCGAACCCAAATCACCGCCAGTGTTGCCAAACTACCAGAATTTATCACCGAAAGTAGCCAAAAATTTCGGTACGAAAGTCAATTAAAATTAAGTGAGGAACTTATATATATTTACTTTGATGTTGAAATTTAATTTAAGTGTTTATAGTTTTGTTCACACTTGTGTAAATCTCTGCAGTCAAAACAACTCATGTGGGATTTATAGGCAGTTAAAAATTAATATATTTTATTAAGAGTAAAAATAGTCTATTAAATTATATCTATCTATTAGTGGAAATTATATTTCTATACTTTTATCTAGGAAATATAAATTTGGTCTTTTTATTTGTATTTACACTTTCTAAACCATAAATAATATATTTTAAAAAATAAATTTTTTTAAATACTTAAAATATATAATACAAAAAAAACCAAAAACAATTTAAAAATTTTATATTTTAAAAATCTAATAACATTATAATTAACTATGTTTACATAGAAAGACTACATATTCTAGATATATTTTAAAATTCTTCAAATAATAATTTAACAAAAAAGATAACATAAATATAACATTTTTTATTTAAAAAATGAAATCAAATTTTAGATATATTTAACAAATTTCTATTTTATAATATTTTTTTTTTAAATTTTAAATATTTAGTTAATTAAAAATCTACAGCTTTGAGTTATAAAGTTACATAGAAGTATCAAAGCTTCCAGATATATTTTACTATACTTACATTTTTATGATCGCCCACATTGGCATCCTCATCTAGCCTGATTTACCCACCTACTTTGGGACATATGACACACTTCTGTCGATGATTAGTCGCTGGTGGGTGGATGGTCGGATAATCGAACGGTTGGCTGTGGGTTTTCGGGTGGTTCAAGGTCCTCGCCCCGCCCATGTGCCCATCTGCCATCTGCCAATTCTAATTGTGTGTGCTTAGTGCCTGGCCAAAGTGTTCGAGTCATTAGGCAGCGGTCCAAGAAACAAATTAGATCCTGCTCACAGGCCAAATGCAAGCACTCTGAGTCATTTGCAGCATCATTGCCATTGGCCAGTGCTTAGTGCATCGTTTGCGAATTCAATAATGGCGTGGTAATTTCATTGAAAACGGATTTTGGTTTTGAATGCGAACATATGGCCGAATATTGCACCTTAATGACTCATAAAATTGCTTCCCGCACCGATAAAATACCTACAAATATTATGAAACGATGTCAAAATATAAATTCAATGCGAAAATATGAAAAACATTTCGCGTGTGGCGTTCTTCAATGCGAATCTGAAATATTCGGGCCGTGTCCGTTTTGTTTAGTATATATTTCTTTTTTCTTTTTCGCCGAACATCTATCTTTCTTTTTTTTATTTGGCACATTTGTAAAATTTCACTCGCTTTAGAGCAAACACAATATCTGTGTTTTGCCAATGCGAAATGGTAAATGTTATTTCACCAGATTTTCCAATACCCAAAAGGCAAACATTACCAAAGGATTTAGATTTTCGGATTCTGGATTTTCCGGCGAACAGAGAGTGCCAAAATATGTGCTACATTCTGACCACCAAAGTGTCCCATCTACACATTTTTTAGCGATGAGTCTTTTCCGCCAGCTATACAAACATTTTGGTTTTTTCCCTGCTACCAGTGTTTTTCTAAATTAATTGGGTAATTTTCTTAAAATAGCAAATGAACTCAGCGCAACAAGTCACAAACCACACACCACTTTGAATATTCTATTCGTTCATATTTTCTAAGATTTTCTCTTTGTTTTCTTCTCGATTCTGTGGATGAGGAAACAATTTGGTGATCCATTAGATGGGATCCAGTTGAGTGGTTTATTATGATATTAGATTGGATATGTGGTCAACATGGCAAAGGCGTGGTCGCACTTCTATAATATTCAAAATAATTTAGGATCTTTAGGATCAGAGGAGACTTTATGAGGTATTTACTGAGTGGATCCCTAAAGCTAACTGCGTCGTACTGCTGAGATATAGATACTTGCTTTATATAATTAATATTTTCTGGCAAATAATTCTGCACTTGCCGCATATAAATTTTAATAAGACTATTTCCGCTTTGGTTTCAGTCGCGACAATCTATAGATACATTAACCCAACATCTATAGGTTTATAAACTGGATAAGAGCCAAAGGCATTCGAATCCGACTATAAAGTAGTTTGGGGAGAGGCTCGTAAAATTGTTTTCCTCACACCCACACTGCAATAAACCAGAAGCAGTTCGGAAAAACTAAGGGAATTGGCCCAGAACTGCGCAGATGTTTGGCTAGAACCAAGAACCATTTAGCACTTCAGTTCGCTCAACAAACATGAAAATATTTCTAATGTCTATATGCATAGATTTAATTTAATTGGGCGCAGCAAACTGAAAGACTGGCGCCTTGAAAGACCCGCGAAATTCAGTTGCATAATCCCCGATGACAGGCAGCCTCAACTGAGGAATGAGAATGGTTTTCGGTACTCGGTTCTCGGTTTTCGCTTCTCAGGAATGGGATTCCATCCCAAAACATCCGTGCTGTGCTGCTGCCACGCGTTGATGACCCTGCCCGAGTCAGTCACTCTTTTCTTGGCAACTTGATTATTTATACGCACGCTGTAAATTAGCAAACAAAATAGCGAACAAATATATAAATCGCAGACAATAGACAATTTGGTGTGTGCGTTGAAAATATACAGTATACAGTATACAGCATACAGTGTGCAGTGATTTCTATTCTATTCCGTTCGCAATCGGGGCCAAGTTTTAACATAAACACGAATTGCGCTAATTGCCAGAAAGGCGCACAATTTAATTGTTTTCAGCTAATTGAGCAGGAATATAAAAACGCAGCAGTGCAGCCATAAAAGCTGAAGATTCCAATCATTTCCGCGTTTCTAATTCGCAAAACTCTCAGTCCTAGGTACACAGAAAAAAATAAGATTTTAATAGAATTAATCAGGAAATGAGAGAAAAGCTATGACAAGTAAAGCCCTATCAGTATCTAAATATTTATATACAATATTTTCCTTGTATTTTTATGGGGTTTAAAAATACATTATAAGTTACTACATTTTTTTTAAGAATTTGTTGATTTATAAAATTTATAGATATGGATTTTATAAGGTTTATATTATAATTTTAAGAGTTTACTTCTCCAACTAGATTTTATTTTGAAGCAAGAACTAATTAAACAAGGGTTACAAAATAATCATTTAAAATAATTGTACCATCATTACATTTTCAGTTTAAATAAATTACTATAACTTCGAACAAATCAATTCACATTTTTTTTTAAATTAAAATGTTATTAATTTTTTAAAAGCGATTTTAAAAATTGTAGTATAAAATAGGTATTTTAAGAATACAATATCGGTGTGGGTGGTAAGAGATTCCAATGTGCAACAAAGTAATTATTCTTACTAACTTAACAATTATCTTTTTCTCACCGTGTACATTTCTGCAGATCAAGGCACTCAAACGGATAGCCTGCTAATAACCGAAGAGGAACCAGCGGCGCCGGAGGCTATGGAACAGCCCCTGGATAATGGCGTCAATAAAACTCCTTTGCGCAAATCGGCCTCCTTCTCCTCCACGTCGACCAGTTCGCCGGCGAGTTCCTCCTTGGGTTCGGCCTCATCGACCATGTCGCTGCGCTCCTCGACGCCGCTGAGGAACCACAGCAGTAGTGCTCATCATCATTCCCAGTCGAGTCGAGCTCTGCGGAGCGACACCATCAACACGTTCCAGAAGTGGGAGACCACCATCGAGTCCATCAGCTATGTGAGCACGAAGACCGTGTCCATTTCGGATTTCAGCCAGGAGCCGCAGCTACGTGAGCAAACAGGTAAGCAAATTCCTCAGTTTTATTGCTTTACATTGAATGTTGTTGCCATAAAACAAAACCATAATTAATCATCGGCTAAATCCTCAAGCGATCTGGAAAATTGCTAACTACAAAATGGGCAGTCGCGATCTCTCAATCTCTCATGTCACGCAATCCATACACACATATTTCGAATATCTTTGAGGTACCGCATGTAAAATCACTAAATATAGATTACAGCCACCGCTGCTCCTCTGCACCACATTGCAACTTTCATTTACCAGAAAGGGAGGTTCGCTGGGAGGCGGAGGCGGAGGTGGAGACTTTGACTGCGACTCGTGTGTCTAATTGTATAAACAATTGATATGAAAAGACTGAAGAAAAATTAGAAAACTATTATGGAGAGTCTATTGGGGAATGCTCTTTCTTTTTTTTAAATAAGGGATTAGAAATATATTTTAAAAAACTTTAAATAACTTTAAATATTCATATACATTTTTGTTTTAAAATCTTGAAAAAATGTTTACCAATTATTTTGATCATATTTTTGATTACAAAAACGTTTAAAACATGGCTAGAAAAATCATTTGGGCCAATATATCCGTTTAAAGTTTTTATTTACCGCTTTTCCGAATTTCCAAATATTTTTACAAAATGATAAAAATAGAATTTAGGTAGTGAATAAAATATTTCAAAATTCCTTCATTCAAGAAATAAAATAATATATATTTTTAAAATTTTTTTGAGCATAATAATATAAATTGTAAAAACAAGAATAGGACTTTTGTTTCTGAATAACCTAAAATAATCGTAATAAAATAAGGTGACATATGGATATCCCAAATTATTATTTATTGTACAGATTATATTGTTATTTTTTTCTGATTTTCTAATCTAAAATTTTAAATACTTCAAAGATGTGTTACCCTTTTCTTCGGGTTAAGTCGACCACACTTGGACATTTTATACCTAAATTGCCGCTTGGCATGCAGTGCTCTTGGGGCGCAGTCGCCGCAACATCGCAGTTGTCGACGTTTCGTTTCGGTTTTATGGTTTTGCTGAATGGAGGGGCCCAAGACTGGGACTTGGGATTGGGACTCGGATTGAGATTGAGACTGGCTGCAATGGTCGTGAAATTCGATGCCAAAACGAGACGCTGGCAATGCAGATCTGCTTACGCGACTCATTACATCTGGGTAGAAAATAAGAAAAAACTGCAGTGTATTTATATCTTCAAGATGGGCTTGGCTTGGGGTCGATCTCCATAATCCCAAGATACTATATATATCCATCATTCTCGCTGCCTGTTGCATGTTGCATGTTGCCCGCTTCCAAACACACACTCAAGTGTCAACTCATCCCAGCCTCATTTGTTTGTTCCATCCTGTCGATCTTGTCTCCTCAACCCGATCGTTGTTAATTGAACTCGAATTCTTCTTGTTTCTTGTTTGCAGTAAATTGAATGCATCGCCCGAGTTCGAGACGAGAGCTGGGAGAAGCCAAACTAATTTTTGAGCAAAAAAACTAAAATGAACTAAACACCTACCTACAGAGTTGCCTTATTATGTGTACTAAACTAAACCATTAATAATACTAATTAAAAGACAAGTGAAATGTTTTCCTGTGTACGTGTTGTGTTTGTTGGCACATTCTCGGGCCGTGACATAATTGGGCGAATATTTTTGCACAGAGCATTTGAGATACGGATAAGATACAGATACAGCCTCAGATAGATAAGTGCTGTTAATCTTACGGACAGCTGTCAGGCGGATGGTTGCTTGGAAAAAGCTGTGCACTGGGAAATATAAGGTCAAGGATCAAAGGCGAAAGGATCTGTAGACGTTGTAACATTTATAAAAATCTATATAAATATTTACCTATTTTTAAATATTACTTTAAGTATAAAATATTCATTTTTTATTTTAGATGTTTCTTTAAAATTTATAAATTATATTTTGCCTATTATTAATTAGTATATTGGCAGGACAAAAACCGAAATATTTACATTTAAAGCTATTCAATACAAAAAAATGCTTGAACTGGTTGGGAATTTTAGGCGTCTAGTTCTGTAAATCAATAATATCAATATAAAGTTGTTTTTTTTTTACATTTTTATTTGAATAAAAATACATTTAAACTTGCATATATTTATTATTTCTAGTTCCATTTTGAATTTAAATGTATTTAATAATTTTTGTACGACCTTGAAAGTCCCTGAAATTGTTCTCACTGCATACTATTCATTTTCGTAGCGCATCGCTAACAGCAAACGCAAACTGTCTCTGCAATCTGCCTTGCAGAACCGGCTAACTGTTACTCCTGTTGTTGTTTTAGTGGATCTCTTGGCCAGAAGAAGAAAGCCAGCCGTGCTGCGTGTTGCCTGTTTCTTGGCTTATCTCTCTAATGGTCGTAGATACATTTGAACATTTGTACCTTGTCGGTGACAGTCGAAACTTTGCCGTCGCTGCGCCTGGCTGCCTAGAATTAACTTGGCCGAGTTTGTAATTTAATGATTCTCTCACCGAGCGGCTGTGTTACTATTACTACTACTACTGGCCATGTTAACAATTAATTTGTGCACAATAAAAAACAATATTGCATGACCATTGCAAACCAGGTTGCCGTATACAGCGATTTAGTGGCTGCCTTGGGGCAACTCCTCGCCATAAATGGCCAAAAGCCACTCGTCGTTTTAGGTGCAATTTGTTTTTGAGATTTTCTGAAATGGCTAAAAAAAAGAAATAGAAAGTTGCGACATTTTTTCGCCAATTGGCCGAACTGAAACACACATCTATCTCTATGCTGATGATTAAGAGGCAAAATGAATAATCAAGTTATATGTATCAAACGGGCGGACGAGCCAAATTTTATACATATCTCTCTACATCTATGTGGTTTTAATTTTAGACAAACAAAATAAATTATGTGGAAAATGTGAAAAAACCACGAACACGAGCCAAATCCCCCTAAGCCTTTAATTATATTGTGCAAAGTGTAATTCCAAGATTCGATTGCAACTGGTGGTGACTCCTATTTATTTGTTCAGCTTTTATTCTGATGGATATTTCCTTGTGATTTTATTCGAATATAGAATAGAGGGCAACATAAGGAACGAATCTCCATCTCTGGCTGGAATCAATAGATACGGATCTGTGCCGTGTGTATGCATTTAAAGATCTTACAGTATCTAGAATTTCTGTAGGATGTCTTCGTTCTGTTCTTTTTCGTTTTCGTGCACACAATGTTGAAAAATACGTGTCAAAAATAAATCGCCATATATTTTTAGCCAACTTACTCAAAAAGCCGAACACTTTTCGAAATCCACAACGAGATGTGGAGAGTAAAAGAGAAGCTGCGGGCGACTGTAGAGACTCCCCGGAGATATCCCTCTCTCTTTTTGGCGATCCAAGGCAAATTGTCGAGTCTCCTGGGGCAAATGTTCATCAAATTATCAAATGGACAGACCAAGAAACTACCAGCAATTTGATTTGGATTT
The DNA here is from genome assembly GCA_037075285.1 of Drosophila lutescens. NCBI lineage: Eukaryota > Metazoa > Arthropoda > Insecta > Diptera > Drosophilidae > Drosophila > Drosophila lutescens. The sequence goes on from JBAMCF010000468.1 coordinate 230,616, forward strand.
GTGATGTCAATCAGAAAAACTGCAGGAGTTTTTTAAGAGCTATAAAAGTCAAGTAAATACTCTTTAAACTATAAATTTATACAAGAGAAAAGATTTTTTATTTATAATAAGCGCGAATTCTTGAGCTCTAAAATAAATATATACACAAAAGCATGGATTTTAAAATATTTTTTATTGTATTAAAATTTAATCTTTTACTTAAACCGCGAATTCTTGAGCCTCAAGTTAAACACATACTTTGCAATGGTATATAATTACACTTCCAAAAACCCATATGCCCCACGGTGACGTGTAGTGCATTCATCACTCTCAGAGTATTTTCCCCCAACAACAACCACATGAAGTGTCCCGAGGAAAATGCAAAAATATCTCATGTGGAGCAAGATCTTCAGGCGCCAAGCTCTCCACCTCTCTCTCGGCGGGAGATCGTTTGCGATCGTGTGGATTCGGGTGGAAGTTCGGCTGTGAAGGCACAGCTACTTGATCGCATTCTCCGCGAGATTTTGTCATTCTTCGCTCGCACCTCACAAACGATCGACGTCTTGGTTTCAGTCTCGGGGATTATGACTTGAAACAGTTTGAAAATAGATATTTTTTAAAAGAACATACATATATCTATATCTAAACGCACCACACGGTACAGATATATGTATACGTTCGCAGCCATTTCGTTCGCCTAGAGTCCCGCACACACGCAAATATATAGAACGTCGAAAGGATAACGCAATTTCGAGTAAGGATCTGGTTAAAGTGTGAAAATCAAAGGAAATTCTAAAGGAATAGTGGAAATCGAAAGAAAAGTGTTCATGAAAATTTTCTCTGGTTACGAAACCACTTCGAGAAAAATGCCGAAAGAATTTTTCAGTGCGCTAAATATCTAAAAATATCACCCGATCGGGTGCTTCGTTTCGGATTTGGATTCGGATCGTATCGTATCGGATCTTCGGTTTTTCGTGGGTCCGCACCCAATTGAACGAATGGACTGTGAAATCGTGTGCAAACAGATATCAAGCGATCTATATATATAGTCGAACCTGCATATATCAAAAAAGATCACATATACATATACGCCAGTGCCATGTGTGTGAATGTGCATTATCCTGGCTGATCCTGGCAAGGATTACCCACTGGAAAATCCAAGAAAATAGCAGGAAAATTGTGAAAAGAAAATTATTTAACAAAGATCATTGGGCCAATGCAAGGTTTTCCTATAGGAGAAACCAGAAAAAAGTTTATTAATAGCCCCGTGAAAAATAAGAAGCTACCACCGACTGTGTTTTTATGAGTGTGTGCGTGTGTTGAGTGTGTGTGAGAGGGAGTGTGTGTGTGTGAGTGCGTATCTGTGTGTCGCAGTGAAATATTCTCGAGGCTAAAAATAGTTGGAAATGCCTCACAGGCAAAGAATATGAAAATGAATATAAAGAAGGATGATATGAACGTCATGCTAAGATCTCCGATCTCGCCTGATTTATATCTACTCGTTTAAACGTATAAAGAAAAATTCAAAGCCATTAAACAAAAAGTGTGACAGGCAAACATGAAAGTGAAATCAAAGATACAACAAAACAGAAAATGAAAGAAAATAAATGTTGGCTAAAAACCCAGTGATAAATAATCAAAAGTGAAAGTCCTTGAAAATGATTATTATTTTATTTCAGCAATTTAAAGAAGCGACCAAAGAGAGAGATAAATATATATAGAAAGTATATCAAGTGAAGAAGCAAATCAAAGAAAGAGTGATCGCGAGGTGTTCAATTCTACAGTGCAGTTCATTCTGCAGCGATTTGGTTGTCATTTTAAATGATATATAGTGATATATAACGCAGCAAAATGCAACGACAAAATCCGAACCCGTACCAGCAGCAGCAATCTCAGCAGCAGCAAGGCCAGCAGCAGGTGCAGCAGTACTCCACCCAGGAGTACTCCCACTCCAGCCAGGAGCAGCACCAGCAGCAAAGGATTAGCCGCACCGAGCAGCATGTCCAGCGGAGCCAATTTACCACCCAGCGGCAAGGTCAGTCCTCCAGTCCTCCATCTCGTCCACGTCCTTGTCACCTGTGTCCTTGGATGACCCTTTGTCTCGAGGGCGGTCAATCCCAGGGGAAAGTTGCGAGGCTCGGTGGGATTCACACCGTGGATTTAGAATCCCCACTGTCCCCAAGCAATTTCCGCTGATTGGCCGAAGGATCCAGGATAAAAAGGACAAAGCTTTCTATCATCCTGCTTGTTGCTTCACTGAAATCGCCTTGAAATCATTAAATGTTAGCTGGTTAAAATATAAGTTCATCAGGAAATAAAAATACACATATATAATTAAATCATCAAATAAATTAAAAGTAGGTGTGATTCGACGTGATGAATGTTTTAAAATTCGAAATACTTCCTTTTGTTATTTACCATGAAATATTTGTCATTTAACTTATGAAAAAATCTTTTGGAAAGGGAATTATTCTTTAATACGATTATAAAATATGTATAAGGGAAGAGGGGACCAATTGTTTTCTTAAAAAAGTATTATTTTAATATTAATGTTTGCATAAAGCTTTTTATAGTAAGCTTTTTAGATCATTATTCAAATTCTATAGTGGTGCTTTTAAAAGCTTTACTTTAATCTGAGAAGTGAATCTATTAACCAAATTATATGTTAAATTTCCTTAGCTCAAAGACTCTATAAAATAAAGTAGTTTTATTGGTAAAAGAGAGTCTACATGCTCATAAAATGTATTCTATAACTGAATGCAGCGAAGATATTTATTAATGATAGATTGTGGATCTATGGAAGTTTAACTGTATCTCTAATATCAAAGTTTCAAAGAACTATTATTCGATTTAAATTTAACAAAATAAGTAAAACTAGTCGGATTTCATTTAATTTTTGGAACTGACGTTTGTTATTTTGTTGATCCCAACTTGTTTTTGGCAGTAAAAATATACTGATTTTTAATAATCGAATTACAGTTCCTAAAGCATTTAGTCTATGGAAAAAATCTATAGCACCTGTATAAACTCCGATTTTTTTCAGGGAGTATAGAAAGTACTCTAACCTCGAATATATCAATATCTATGATTTTTACAGAAATTGTAAACTAACTCATTTGATTAGGTTTAAATCGGTCAATTGAGCTGCCTGTTCTGAAAAGTTGTAAGAGTAAATAACCTATCTTCTTTCCTAAATTGAGCATTTAAAATGTTGATATTGATTTTTACTGTTTATAATATCTACATTGTTATAATTCATTACAATTGCACATGTTCAACCTTCCAATTCTTCCGAGAACTTAACAATAAACCAAATAATTAATCTATACCGGAATTGCTGCAGAAATCTTTATTATAAAATTTCGAACATAAACAGGAAAAGATCTTCAGAAAATGATCAATTCAAATATACAAAATGTGTTCTAGAGAATGAAATATAGCCAACATTTGTTTATTGCACTTGGGTCATAAAGCTTTTTTTCATAGAAAATCTGTTTTATTTCTCTTGATTAATTTACGTTGATCTAGCAGATATAGATATAAGCAGGCAAATTAAAAAATCAAAGGGGGATTAAAGACATTAGATTTTATCATTTTCTTTCTGATATATACGCGCATGTGTCACCATTAAAATTTTCGAAAATCAAAAATAAATTCCGCCCTCAAAAAATTGTTTCTGATATATGTATTTCCCGATATATATTCATGTGTCAACTTATGTTTCATCATTTAAATCTTAATTGGTGGACACAGCCGAAATGTGGGTCTATTTATAAGATTATCTATTCATCTCCCACGACTGCACTGACATACATATACCGATACTATATATAAACCGTATAAGAGTTCGTATACCCAGCAATTGTTTACATTTCTCGAATATGCAGAGTGCAAGGTGTCAGAGAGAATTGAGTACAAGGGTTTGAGGTTCTCTTATACGAAAAACAACCCGAAGATGATTTCCCGAAGATGAAAACCCGAAGCTAAAGAGATAAGATAATCGAGAAAGAGAGGTGAAAGAGGATAAGAGAAAGAGATCCGTCAGCTGATCTCCACATTTGTTTTCACCATGCAATTTTTCCGATCAGCTGTCTTGAAAGTCGTCAACCTATATCCACTTAACGTTAATGACACACTTCAAGAGATTCAATTGATAAACAAATGCTTATATATATATTATATATGTACAGGTGCGGAAACGAATATAGATATTTATTTAGAGGTGTTTACTTTTGGGTGATTACAACTATAAATAGTTTGGTACGTGTGCCAACTAAATATACGCATCAAAAGTAAATAAACTTTTAGTTATAGTTTAAGAATAGATCATGCAGATTGTGAATGACTTTAAGATAGCGAGTTTGAGATTAACTTTTTAATGATGCTTTGATAATAATTAAAGGTAAACTTACTTAGACTTCATTTCTTAGAGAGAGTCTTTAAATAATATAAGAGACATTTTAAATTATTTTGGGGCTTTCAATGTGAGAAGAACATGGATAAATTCCTATATTATATACATATATATATATTATAATTTGTAGGATCTAGGATTAAAGCATTTTTCTGCACTTCCTATTTTGTTGCCAATGAATCAGAGCATTGCTAAGAATAATTTAGTTAGCCTATAGAAACTTGTCACTTAAATATTTTGGTAAAGTCAGTTAGTTGCATTAAATAGAAAATTAATTACAGATATCCTTATTAGTTTACAAGTTTACTTATCCGAATAAAATACTATTTTTAAATTTTATATTTTAATACAAAACACTATAATAATAAAAATCAAATTTAAGTTTTTAAAAATGATTATTACTTTGACTATAAAGAGTCGATTTGGTTCTTTACTCGCTGACTTTTGTTTTGATTATGATAGAATTGAAGGTGAGGGAAACCCGCTTTACAAAGTTCAACTTAAACCAATTTTAAATTTATTATGGATTCAATATAAACGCTAGATAATGCTACATTCGCAATCATTTTCCGCATCTCCCTCTAAAACTAAGTGATCCTAATACGAATTCCTTTCCACCTATTAATCTTACAGTGCAACAGCATCATGGTGGCAGCATCGGAGGCGCCTACGTGCCCCCTGCGCTGACACACGTGTACGCGCAGGGCGACATCTCGCCTCCTGTCTTCGAGCAGATCTTCAAGAACGCTCGCTTCGCCCAGGGTGGCAACGCCCTGTTCGAGGGACGCCTGCGTGGCAACCCGAAGCCATTCGTGACCTGGACCCGGAAAGGCGCACCCCTTCTCGAGTCGCAGAAGTTCCGGATGAGCTACAACGAGGCCACCGGCGATGTGTCCCTGCTGATCAATCAGATTGGCCCTGGGGATGAGGGCGAGTACACCTGCACCGCTCGCAATCAATATGGCGAGGCTATTTGTAGCGTCTACATCCAGCCGGAGGGAGCCCCTATGCCCGCTCTCCAGCCCATCCAGAATCTGGAGAAGAACATCTACTCGAACGGATACTCCTATACCTCCATCGAAGAGGAGTTCCGTGTGGACACCTTCGAGTACCGATTGCTCCGCGAAGTCTCCTTCCGTGAGGCCATCACCCGTCGTTCGGGCTACGAGCAGGACACCCAGCTCTCCCAAGAGCTGGATCGCAACCAGGGTCCTGCCCAGGCGCCGCAGATCTCGCAGAAGCCGCGCAGCTCCAAGCTGATCGAGGGATCCGATGCCGTGTTCACCGCACGCGTTGGTTCCAATCCGAAGCCCCGGCTCACCTGGTTCCATAATGGCCAGCGTTTGGTGGCCTCGCAGAAGTACGAGATCTCCTACTCGAGTGGCGTGGCCACGCTCCGTGTGAAGAATGCCACGGCCCGCGATGGTGGTCATTACACTCTGCTCGCCGAGAATCTGCAGGGCTGTGTGGTTTCATCCGCCGTGTTGGCCGTGGAACCCGCTGCGGAGACGGCCTACGAGCCCAAGCCCGTCGATGTGATGGCCGAGCAACTGGAGGCTGGAAAGGCATTGCCCCCCTCGTTTGTGAAAGCTTTCAGTGATCGCGAGGTCACCGAGGGTCGCATGACCAGGTTCGATTGCCGTGTCACCGGTAATCCCTACCCGGAGGTCTTCTGGCTCATCAATGGCCGTCAAGTGCGCGACGATGCTTCGCACAAGATTCTGGTCAACGAATCGGGCAGCCACTCGCTGATGATCACCAATGTGACCCGTCTGGATGCCGGAGCCGTGCAGTGCCTGGCCAGGAACAAGGCCGGTGAGGTGGCCATCGAGGCGCAGTTGAATGTGCTGGAGAAGGAACAGGTTGTCGCACCACAATTTGTTCAGCGATTCAGTACGATGACTGTGCGCGAAGGTGAACCGATCACCATGAGTGCCAATGCCATTGGAACGCCGCAGCCGAGGATCACCTGGCAGAAGGACGGCGTCCAGATCTCGTCCACCGCCGAGCGCTTCGTGGGCATCGATGGCGGGGCCACCTGCCTGGAGATTCCGCGCGTCACCGCCAACGATGCCGGCTGGTATCAGTGCACCGCCCAGAACATTGCTGGTTCAACGGCCAATAGGGCCAGGCTGTATGTCGAGGTTCCCAGGGAACAACCAAGTTACGAGCAGCGTCGTCTCAATCTCCCGAGACCAACGAAAGTCATCGAGCCAGAGTGAGTGTTTTTCTTAAGCCATAATAGAAAAATTGAGAACTGAAGAAAGCCAAAGTCCTCACACTAATTCGAGAAGAAAAGTTTTTGAAATCAAGAAGCAAGTACTTGTTTATAAATTCGTCTTCTTACTTATTCCAAAGTCAATTTATAATTTATAAATTCTTCTCCTTACCTACTTAAGAAGAAACGAGTCTTGAAACTAATGAGTGAATTCTTTGAGAAGAAGATATCTTGAAATAGAGTTTTCCGTACCGATTATGCATTATCTTGTTTTTAAGAACTTAAAATTGAATCGAACTTACTTTTGAGATCGAGGGAATGGTTTTGATCTTAGATCTTGATCTATTGAAGAACTTACTAATATTTATCCCTTTTCTAACAGACCAATTCCTGGCCCTGAAATTATCTACCTGCGCCATGTGGAGCGCGCCAAGCCCCATCTGCGACCTGGTGAGGAGGATCGCGTCTATCCACCACCGCAGTTCATCATCCCGCTGCAGAATGTGCAGCAGACCGAAGGTGGCCGCGTCCACATGGAGGCCCGCATCGAACCGGTGGGAGATCCCACCATGGTCGTTGAGTGGTACCTCAATGGACGTCCGCTGGCAGCCAGTAAGTTGAAGACTACTAAAATAATTAAGAAAGATTGCAAATGGGTTTCTATTTAAAGGTGCCCGCGCCACATCCGTCTTCAAGTTCGGCTTCATTGCTCTGGATCTGCTGAGCATCATGGGCCACGACTCCGGAGAGTACATGTGCCGTGTGAGCAACGCCAGTGGAGTAGCCGAATCCCGGGCCATTCTGTCCGTTGTGCAGCGTCCCTCCATCGAGCAGTCTTCGCAGAACCCCAACAGCCTTCAGTACATCAGCCAGCTGGAGGACTACTCTCGCTACCAGCGTACGGAGACCGTCGATGAGCAGCTCAACCAGGCGCCGCAGTTCATCCGACCACTGCGCGATCTCGGCGAGTTCGAGGAGGGCAAGAATGTGCACTTTGAGGCTCAGGTTACCCCGGTCAATGATCCCTCCATGCGAGTGGAGTGGTACAAGGACGGTCTGCCAATCACGGCCAGTTCCAGGATCACCGCCATCTTCAACTTTGGCTACGTCTCTCTGAACATCTTGCACCTGAGAGCCGAAGATGCGGGCACTTACACCGTGCGTGCTGTGAATCGCATTGGCGAGGCCATCAGTCAGTCCTCGATTCGTGTGCACTCACGTTCCCAAGTCACCGCTGATCTGGGCATTCCCGAGCAGCAGCGTTATATCGAGAAGGTGGAGGAACTGGAGGACTACCGCAAGTCCCAGCAGCGTCGACATGTCCAGGAGGCTGCCGAGGCAATTGCCCCGCCGCAGTTCAAGACCCAGATCCAAAACCAGTTGGATCTGCGCGAGCACGCGCATGCGCACTTTGAGGCGCGCCTCGAACCCATTGGGGATTCGACCATGCGCGTAGAGTGGCTGAAGGATGGACAGCCTCTGGAAGCCAGTTCCAGGACTACCACTTACCACAACTTTGGCTATGTGGCCTTGACCATCAAGCAACTGACCATCTATGATGCCGGCACCTACACCTGCCGTGCCTACAATGCCATGGGTCAGGATACCACCGTGGCCCAGTTGACTGTGATCTCCAAGAACGAAATCCTCTCGGAGTCCCAGCACCCAGGTGGTCTGCAGAAGATCCAACATCTGGAGGACTCTTCGCGCTACGGACGTCGCGAGGAGGAGGAGACCTATGTCACCACGGCTCCTCGTTTCCTTGGACCTCTGAAGGGAACCACCAAGATCCTTGAAGGGCAGCGAGCTCACTTCGAAGCCCGCGTCGAGCCCCAGAGCGACTTGGGTCTGGTGATTGAGTGGTACCACAATGGTCGCTCCATCACCGCCGCCAATCGCATTCAGACCTACTACGACTTTGGCTATGTTGCCCTGGATATTTCCCAGGTGCGCGCCGAAGATGCTGGCATCTACCTCGTGGTGGCCAGGAACAAGCTAGGTGAAGCTCAGCAGCAAGCAACGATGATAGTGGAAAGTAAGTATATCGATTATAACAAACATTGAACTGAATAATCATATTACCCCTTTCCCAGCTCGTTCCAGTATCGACACATCTAGCATGTACCGCGGCCTGTACGAGAAGACCCAGAATTTGGAGAACAAACCCTTCGTGGAGCCTCAGTACGACATCGAGGAGATCTCCAAGTCCAAGCCGGTGTTTGTCACCCCGTTGAGCGATCCCAAACCCATCCACGATGGCAAGAACATCCATCTGGAGTGCCGTTTGGAGCCCATGGGTGATCCCACCATGCGGGTGGAGTGGTTCCACAATGGTCGCCCCGTTACCGTGGGTTCCCGTTTCCGCACCTACTATGACTTCGGTTTCGTGGCCCTGGACATCATCAAGGCCACGGCAGCCGATTCTGGAGAGTACACTGTGAGGGCTACCAATCACTTGGGTACGGCCCACACCTCTGCCTGCGTGCGTGTGATTGATCACACGGATGTTGTGACTGAGACCCAGAACGAACAATCACTGGAGCAAATCCAATTGCTCGAGAGCTCACGCGGTCACCATCGCCAGGAGGAGGATATCACCATCATGCAGGCACCCCAGTTCACCAGGGGTCTGCATAACATCGAAACCATTGAGGGAACCAATGTGCACTTGGAGTGCCGTTTGCAGCCCGTAGGTGATCCCAGCATGCGCATCGAGTGGTTCGTGAATGGAAAACCTGTGAAGACGGGTCATCGTTTCCGTCCCGCCTACGAATTCGACTATGTGGCCTTGGATCTGCTTGGCTGCTATGCCATCGATTCGGGTGTCTACACCTGTCAGGCGAGGAACCAACTGGGTGAGGCAGTCACCTCCTGTTCCGTGCGCATCATCGCCAAAAGCGATTTAATTCTGGATACACAGAATGAGTCTGGGTTGCAGAAGATCCAGTACTTGGAGGACTCCACCCGTCATCGCCGCAGCGAGTTTGTCGACGAGGTGGTCAACATTCGTCCACGTTTCCTCACTCACCCGAAGAGCTTGACCAACACCCGCGAAGGTGGACACGCCCACTTCGAGTGCAAGATTGAGCCCGTGACCGATCCCAACCTGAAGGTGGAGTGGTTCAAGAACGGTCGTCCCATCACCGTGGGTCACCGCTTCCGGCCCATCCACGATTTCGGTTATGTGGCTCTGGACATTGTCCATTTGATTGCCGAGGATTCGGGTGTCTACACTTGCAGGGCTGTTAACCTGATTGGCTCCGATGAAACCCAAGTGGAGCTGCAGTGCCGCAGTGGTGAACAGATTGTCACCGTCACCCAGAACGAAGCGGGATTGGAGCAGATCCACTACCTGGAGGATCGCTCGAGGTATACCCGCCGCGAGGAGATTGACGAGAGCACCAAACAGGCGCCTGTGTTCACCACTTCGCTGAAGAACGTGGAGATCAAGGAGAACCAGAGGGCTCACTTTGAGTGCCGACTGATTCCAGTTTCGGATCCTTCGATGCGCGTCGAGTGGTACCACAACAATCTGCCCCTGAAGTCTGGGTCTCGTTTCACTGAGACCAACAACTTTGGCTTTGTGGCTCTGGATATTATGTCCACTCTGCCCGAAGATGCCGGTACCTACACCTGCCGTGCTTTCAATGCCGTGGGTGAGGCCATCACCTCCGCTGTAGCCGTCGTGCATACCAAGAAGTCCATCTACTTGGAGTCGCAGCATGAGACTGCTCTGCCACGTCTGCAGCATTTGGAGGATGGCTCCAAGCGTCAGCGCATCAGCGTCCAGGATGAGTTTGTGTCCCAGGCTCCTGTCTTCACCATGCCGGTGAGGGATGTCCGTGTGGCTGAGAACCAGGCAGTGCACTTTGAAGCTCGCCTGATTCCAGTGGGAGATCCCAATTTGAAGGTAGAGTGGTTGCGCAATGGTCAACCCATTGAAGCCTCCAACCGCACCACCACCATGCATGACTTTGGCTATGTGGCTCTCAACATGAAGTATGTGAATCCCGAGGACTCCGGCACCTACACCTGCCGCGCAGTCAACGAACTGGGTCAGGCTGTGACCTCTGCCTCGCTGATTGTGCAATCGAAGACGTCCATTCAGCTGGAGACCCAGCACGAGGCTGCCATGCACAAGATCCACCAGCTGGAGGATCACAGCAGGTACCAGCGCAGGGAGGAAGAGGAATACACGGTGACCACCGCCCCGGTGTTTGTTACCAAGTTGATTGGACCTAGCAATCTGGTGGAGGGTCAGAGTGCCCACTACGAGTGCCGCATTGAACCCTACCCCGATCCTAACCTCAAGGTGGAGTGGTTCCACAACGGAAAGCCCCTGAGCACCGGTCATCGCTTCCGTACCACCTACGACTTTGGATTCGCCGCCCTGGACATCCTGACTGTCTACGCCGAGGATAGTGGCGAGTACACTTGCCGAGTGACCAACAATCTAGGCGAGGCCGTCAACTCGATTGTTCTCAATGTGACCTCGCGTTCGGGCATCATCCATGAGACGCAGCACGAGGAGGCTCTAACGAAGATCCAGCATTTGGAGGATACTTCGCGCTTCCAGCGGAAGACGGACGAGGAGCAGTTCCATGCCGAGCGTCCTCAGTTCGGACGTCCACTGCGTAATGCCAAGGTCAACGAGGGAACTCCCGTCCATCTGGAGGCCACGTTGATTCCTGTGAATGATCCCACCATGAAGGTGGAGTGGTACTGCAACGGTACACCCATTCAGACTGGTCACCGCTTCAAGACCACCTACGATTTTGGCTTCGTGGCGTTGGATATTCTGTATGCCCATGCCGAGGATACCGGCACCTACATGTGCAAGGCCAAGAACGCCATTGGAGAAGCTGTCACGACTTGTGCTGTAAACGTAACAGGTAATATAATCAGTTTAACCCATTTTATAATCATCTAACCCCGTTACATTCTCCCACCAACAGCAAACAAGACGCTCGACCTAGACACTTTGGATGCTCAGCGCTTGGAGAAGATTCGCCAGCTGGAGAACTATGCGCCACCCACTAAACCCGTGGTGGAGGAGAAGGGCCAGAAGCCCATTTTCCTCACTCCGCTGAGCAACCTGGAACACCTGAAGGAGGGCGAACACGCCCACTTGGAGTGCCGAGTGGAACCGATCAACGATCCTAACCTGAAGATCGAGTGGTTCTGCAATGGCAAGCAACTGCCAACCGGTCATCGTTACCGCAACACCCACGACTTTGGCTACGTGGCTCTGGACATCCTGTACGTCTATGGCGAGGATACCGGCACCTATATCTGCAAGGCCACCAATCAGCTGGGTGAGGCTGTCAACACCTGCAATGTGCGTGTTTTGAACCGCCGCAGCATGATTCTGGATACCCAGCATCCCGATGCTCTGGAGAAGATCCAGAAGCTGGAGTCTAAGGTGCCGAAGTCCCGTACCGAAGTGGGAGATGCTCCCATCAGTCCACCTCACTTCACCGCCGAACTTCGTGGCTCAACTGAGATCTACGAGGGACAGACGGCTCACTTTGAGGCCCAGGTCGCTCCAGTTCACGATCCCAACTTGCGCATTGAATTCTATCACAATGGCAAACCCTTGCCCTCGGCTTCTCGTTTCCACATCACCTTCGATTTTGGATACGTCTCCTTGGACATTACTCACGCTGTTGCAGAAGATGCCGGAGAATATTCCGTGCGTGCAGTTAACGCATTGGGTCAAGCTGTGTCGTCTACTAATCTGCGCGTGATTCCGCGTGGAACCATCATTTCGGACACCCAGCATCCTGAGGGTCTGGAGAAGATTCGTAAGCTGGAGTCGATGGCGCCTCATCAGCGCCAGGAGCCCGAGACACCTGGCACTCGCCAGCGTCCAGTGTTCACTCAACCCCTTCAGAACATCGATAGGATCAATGAGCACCAGACGGCTCACTTCGAGGCTCGCTTGATTCCCGTGGGAGATCCGAACCTGAAGGTGGAATGGTACCGCAACGAGAAGATCATCGAGGATAGTTCGCGTATCACCAAGCAGCACGACTTTGGTTTTGTGTCTTTGGATATCTCGCACATCCGCAAGGAGGATGAGGGCGTGTACATGTGCCGCGCCATCAATCCTCTTGGTGAGGCTGTGACCACCGCTTCTATGCGCGTGGTTTCCGAGGCCAGTATCCAGATGGATACCCAGCATCCGGACAGCATCAGTCGCATCCACCAGTTGGAGAAACCAGTGGCTCCCCGTCCCAGCGAGCCAGAGCGCCTGTTTGAGAAGCCCATCTTCACGCAACTCCTCACAGGACCCTCGGAACTGTGGGAGGGAACTCATGCCCACTTCGAAGCACGTGTTGTGCCCGTGGGAGATCCTACGCTCAAGTTCGAGTGGTACATCAACGGCGTCGAGCTGCAAATGGGCTCTCGCCTGCGCACCACCCACGACTTTGGCTTTGTCACATTGGATATTACCGCTGTCGTCCCAGAGGATGCTGGTGTCTACATGTGCCGTGCTTATAACGCCGCTGGTGAGGCTGTTTCCTCCACCGCCATGAAGGTGAAGACCAAGTCCAACATCGATGGTCAGCCATTGATCCCCGAGTCTTGGGAGGCTATTCGTCTGAAGGAGGCTGCCATGAACCGTGTGCCTGAGATGTTTGTGGATTCCACACCTCAGCAGGCTCCGGTGTTCACCACCCATTTGCAGAGCTACGACAAACTGCATGAGGGTCAGCACGTCCTCTTGGAAGCCCAGGTGGAGCCACGTGCGGATCCCAACCTGCGCATTGAGTGGTTCCAGAATGGTATTTCCCTGACCACTGGCTCCCGCATTCGCAGCACCTTCGACTTTGGACTGGTTACTCTGTCCATCAATGGACTGCGTGCCGATGACTCGGCTATTTACACTTGCAAGGCCACCAACCAGGTGGGCGAAGCTGTGTCGACTTCCTCGCTCAAGATCGAAGATCGTCACTGGCTGCAGGCCGAGTCCCTGCATCCGGATTCGCTGCCTCGCATTGGAGAGTTGGAGGCGCCCAAGGAGGGACGTCCCGAGGCTCCAGAGCCCACTTACGAAACTCCCGTGTTCATCACTCATCTGAACAACATCGAGTGCAAGGAGAGCGACAATGTGCGCTTTGAATGCAATGTGGAGCCTGCCCGCGACCCCACCATGTCCATCGAGTGGTTCTACAATGGTCAGCCACTGCAGGCCGCTGCCAAATTCAAGTCCATCTACGACTTTGGCTATTGCGCTTTGGATCTGACCAACTCCTATGCTGAGAACAGCGGTGTTTACACTTGCAAGGCCACCAACAGTAAGGGATCGGCCACCACATCAGGCACCCTCAAGTGTACCGGTGGCAAGACCATGTTCCTGGACACCCAGCATCCGCAGGGTGAGGCCGGTCTCGAGGCCGTTCAGGAAACCGAGGAGGAGCTGGCCAATCGCTATGCCAGCAAATCCGCCAAGCCGGAGACCCAATATCCACCACCAGTTTGGACCAAGCCACTGCAGGCCGAGTTCCATCTGTCGGAGGCCCAACCCATCCATCTGGAGGCCAATGTGGAGCCAAAGGAGGACCCGAACTTGTTCATCGAGTGGTACTTCAACGGCAAGATGCTGCAGCATGGCTCTCGCTTCAAGATGACCAGCGAGTTTGGCTTCGTCACCATGGACATGATCGAGGTCTATGCCCGTGATCAGGGCATCTACACCTGCAAGGCGTACAACAAGGCCGGTGAGGCCTTCACCTCGACCACCATCTTCTGTTCGAGCAAGGAGAACATCATCGAATCCACCCAGCACCCGAAGGGAGCTGAGGGCTTGGAGCAGATTCAGGATCTGGAGGACTCGCTCCGCAAGGATGGATCCAAGCCGGAGCAACCGGATCTGGGCATCCCACCACGCTTCACCACCGAATTCGTTAACATCGCCGACATTGGCGAGGGTGAGTTGGCTCACTTTGAGGCCAATCTTATTCCGGTTGGCGACCAGAGCATGGTTATCGAGTGGTTCTACAATGGTAAGGTGCTGGAAGCCAGCCATCGTGTGCGTACCATCTACGCTTTTGGCACAGTTGCTCTGGAAGTTCTGGGTACCAAGATCGAGGACACTGGCACCTACACTTGCCGTGCCACCAACAAGCATGGAACTGCTGAAATCAGCTGTAACCTCGAGTGTGTGGACAAACCGAGGGGCCAGAAGCCGCGGTTCACCTCGCACATCCAACCGCTGCAGGGCCTGAAGGACGGTCAGTCCGCCCACTTCGAGTGCACTCTGATTCCTGTCAACGATCCGGAACTGAAGGTCGAGTGGTATCACAATGGCAAGCTGATGCGTCACTCCAACCGCATCAAGACCGTGTCCGATTTTGGTTACGTCGTCTTGGATATTTCGTATCTCCAAGATCACGACAGTGGAGAGTACGTGTGCAGGGCCTGGAACAAGTACGGTGAGGACTTTACTCGCACCACCCTCAATTGTGGTGGACGTGGTGGAGTCTTCTATGACAGCTTGCAGCCGGATTCCCTGCAGAGGATCAGGGAGCTGGAGTGCCCACAAGGACAGCAGGCCGATACTTCCGCTCCTCTGGTCGCTGAGCCACCCAAGTTCATCACCCAGATCGTGGATGTCACCAAGTTGGTCGAGGGACAGTCTGCTCACTTTGAGGCTCGTTTGACTCCCATCACCGATCCCGACTTGGTGGTGGAATGGTACTTCAATGGCAAGAAACTGCCACATGGTCACCGTTTCCGCACCTTCCACGACTTTGGCATCGTCATTCTGGACATCCTGTACTGCTACGAGGAGAACTCCGGCGTATACGAGGCCAGGGCTCACAATAAGTATGGTGAGGATGTAACTAGGGCTACCCTGAAGTGCGCTTCGAAGGCCAGTCTCATTCTGGATTCTCAATTGCCACGAGGAATGGAGGGAGGTCTGGAGAAGATCGCCAATCTGGAGTACAGCATGGTGCGTACTCGCGAAGAGACCACCGAGGAGACCAAGGGCAAGGCCCCAGTCTTCACAGTGCCGTTGGAGAACATCGACAATCTGCGCGAGGGTGAGAACGCCCACTATGAGGCCAGGATCACCCCGTCCGACGATCCCAAGTTGAAGGTCGAGTGGTACTGGAACGGACGTCCCTTGAAGGCCGGATCTCGTTTCCGTACTTTCTGCGACTTTGGTTTCGTCATCTTGGAGATCTCTCCTGTGTATCCCGAGGATTCTGGAGAGTACTCTTGCCGTGCCATCAACGAGTATGGTGAGGCTGTGACCACGGCCTCGATGAAGATCCAGGGCAAGCGCAGCATCATCATGGAATCCCAGCTGCCCAAGGGCATGGAGGGAACCATCGATCGCATCGCCGAGCTGGAGGGCTTGGGCTCCCGCAGCACTGAATTTGTGCCTGATGATGATACTGGTAAGCCACCAGAGTTCATCACCTCACCCTTCGACATGGTTATCGGTGAGAATGCACTGGCTCACTTCGAGTGCCGCCTGCAGCCGATCAACGACCCGTCGATGCGTGTGGATTGGTTCCACAACGGAAAGGCCTTGTGGGCTGGCTCCCGTATCAAGACTATCAATGATTTCGGCTTTGTGATCCTTGAGATCGCCGGTTGCTATCAGCGCGATTCGGGATTGTACACTTGCAAGGCCACGAACAAGCATGGTGAGGCTACGACCTCTTGCAAGTTGCAAGTCAAGGGTCGCCAGGGCATCGTCATGGAGCCCCAGTTGCCATCCAACTTCCGCACTGGCACTGAGAGCCTGCAGAAGCTGGAGGAGAGCATGCACAAGCGTGAGGAGCTCGTGATCGACGATGAGCAACCCAACCCACCCAAGTTCACCGAGGACATCAAGGACAATCTGGATGTGCCCGAGGGAGGTCCCATCCACTTTGACTGCCGCGTGGAGCCTGTGGGAGATCCAACCATGCGTATTGAGTGGTTCTACAACGGTCATGTCATGGCCACCGGTTCCAGGGTCCACCAGCTTAATGACTTTGGCTTTATCGCCTTGGATGTGGACTACATCTATGCCAGGGATTCGGGAGAGTACACTTGTCGGGCTACCAACAAGTGGGGCACTGCCACCACCAGCGCCAAGGTCACCTGCAAGGGCAAGCACAATATTGTCTATGAATCGCAGCTGCCCGAGGGCATGACTTCTGAGAAGTTGAAGGAACTGGAGCGTGGACGGATCCCAGAAGCGCCGAAGGTGGTTGAGGAGGAGTTTGGACCACCAAAGTTCACCACACAGATCGCTTCGGTGACTGCCGACGAAGCAGAGGCAGTGCGCTTCGAGTGCCAGGTTGAGCCCAAGACGGATCCCAGCCTGCGCGTGGAATGGTACCGCAATGGCAAGCCCCTGCCCTCTGGCCATCGTTACAGGAACATCTTCGACATGGGCTTTGTTTCCCTGGATATTCTGTATGTCTATGGAGAGGACTCTGGAGAGTACGTGTGCCGTGCCATCAACAATCATGGCGAAGATCGCACTAGAGCCACAGTGTCCTGCAAGAGTAAGTGTTAATATAGCTTTATCATTTACAGTTCCTTGATGTATTATTTTCTTTTTAGAACTCCCCACCATCTTGCTGCAGAACCAAGTACCTCGCGGCATGAAGCGCTCGGACGCTCTTACCCAAATGGAGGCCACCATCAAGAAGTACACCTCCGAGGTCCATTTGACCGAGGATGATCTCTTCGATCCCGATCGCAAGCAGCCCCCTCGCTTTGTCACCCAGATCAAGGAGCAGCTTACCCTTACCGAGATGGCTGTGACCAAGTTCGAATGCCAGTTGGCTCCCGTGGGAGATCCCAACATGAAGGTCGAGTGGTTCTTCAATGGCAAGCCCTTGCTGCACAGTAAGTGTATTGTTTAATTAGATTTGGTGCTGAGAATTTTAAAATATTTTATTTACCTTGCAGAGAACCGCTTCCAGCCCATTTACGATTTCGGTTATGTGGCCATGAACTTTGGCTGGGTGTATCCCGAAGACAGTGGAGAGTACGTTTGCCGTGCCACCAACTTGTATGGCAAGGATGAGACTCGTGCCTTCATCAAGGTTTCTGGCAAGCCGGGCATTGTCTACGATTCCCAGCTGCCCGCTCACATGCAGAGCATTGACCGCATTCGTGAAATGGAAGCCTCTTGGCAAGTGTAAGTATCAGCCGTATTATCGAAGATGAATGCGTCCAAATTGAACTATCCATTGTCCCATTGATGCTTCGTAGTGCTCCCTTTTCACCTTTCGATTTGAAACTAATTTTTACTTTCTTCTTTCCTTCAGGGTGCCCGACGAGGTTGATCCCGATGCCAAGCCCAGAACCAAGCCGGTCTTTGTGAGCAAACTGGAACCCCAGACTGTGGAGGAGGGTGATTCAGCTAGGTTCTGTGTCCGTGTCACCGGACATCCACGTCCCAGGGTTATGTGGCTGATCAATGGTCACACGGTTGTACATGTAAGTTTCCTAGTGCCTCCTCTTTAAAGTTCTTCAAACTAAAAAGTGGATTTCTTCAGGGCTCCCGCTACAAGCTGACCAACGATGGCATGTTCCATCTGGATGTCCCTAAGACACGTCAGTACGATACCGGTAAAGTGGAGGTGATTGCTCGCAACTCTGTGGGCGAATCGATTGCCAGCACTGAACTGAAGGTTGTTGCCCGCTCGGATGATTATCGTAATGTGCTGAAGAACTCGCCACGTCGTAAGTTTAATATTCAATTCAGGCCAGAAAATCTGGAAACTACTACTTATATAACAGCTATTAGAACGTTAACAATTTTCAAAATGCAGTAGACTTTAGCTGACCAAACTTAATATGGACACCACATGCTATATCTCACAAAAAGAAACTCATTGTAAATATATACATACCAACATACAACATGCCACAAAAGTTTACGTAGCCGTAGCACCCAAGTTAATTGCACTACTATAGCCACATTCCAAGTAGTTTAAACAGTCTAGACAACAAGCACAACTTTACCCAAAAAACCCAAAATGCTTCCCAAATCCCCGAAAATCCCCCAAAAAGAAAACCGATTGTAGTACTCCAGTCAGCGAGAGACTTCAGAAGAGGAAATCGCGCAGAGGAAACCAAGGACAGGGACTTTCTAAGTATTGCCGGAACCGGGGTAATATGGTTATAACGTAGTTTTGCGTGTGCACTTTCCGTCTGTTCTAAACTGTGGTTATCATCCAGCTGATCATTGACCCTCTCTCTCTGTCTCTACTCATTTGCTGTTCCCTCTGAAAAAACGAGAACCCTAAAAAGAGCTAGTGAACCTCTGTGGAAAGCCCCTTTGAAATCTTAACCCCTTAATCATAATTTCTACTAAGACGACTGGTTGTAAATAATATTTAAGATCTTATTGCATGCTGAATTTATTTTCTAACGCTGAAATATTATCTGAAACATGCATGTGTTTGAGCTATAACTGGCGTTGTAAAGAATTTTTGTTTAGTTATGTTTTTGAAGCTGTGAATAACCCAATGAATCCTTGTTTAGCCTGGTATGATTACGAACTAGCCGCCTATCAGAAGGAGCGCCAGGAGAACGAGCTGGAGAAGGTATTCGACGAGCGTAAGCAGGTTCTTTCCGAACAGAGCTCCCACACTTTGAAGGGCGTGGAGCACCTGAAGCCCAAGCAATACAAGCCACCCACAGCCGAGTGGCAGAACAACGTAAAGTCCAAGAAGAGCGAGGAATACTACAACAAGCTGCAGTCACTGGAAACTGAGCAGCTCCTGAAGGAGACCAATCTGCGTAGGGACAATCACCAGTACGCCATTCCCGGCGAGAAGGTCGTGAGCAGCTCTCAGGCCAAGGGAATGGCCCAATCCTACGAGGAAAATCTGTGAGTAGTTGGGAAATGCTCCTTCTGGAACCCAATTAGTAATGATTTTTCTCACCCTCCAGTCAAGAGAAGACCAGCACCACTACTGTGCAGGCTGCCCCACCTAAGGGCACCGCGCAACCCTCCGAATCTTCGGTTCACGGACGCGAGGTTCACATGAACAAGCAGCAGCAGGTGCAGAAGGAGATCCAGGGTGACCTTGAGATCACCCGCAAGATCACCGCCACCGAGACTACCGAGGTGGAGCACAAGGGCACCATTCAGGAACGCGTGGTTCAAGGACCTGTTAAACCAGCCAAGGCTCCAGTCTTCACGAAGAAGATCCAGCCATGCCGCGTCTTTGAAAACGAGCAGGCCAAGTTCGAGGTGGAATTCGATGGCGAGCCCAATCCCACGGTTAAATGGTTCCGTGAGAGCTTCCCCATCCAGAACTCTCCGGATCTGCAGATCCACACCTTCAGCGGCAAGTCGATTCTGATTATCCGCCAGGTGTTCGTCGAGGATTCCGCTGTGTTCTCGTGTGTGGCTGAGAATCGCGGAGGAACCGCCAAGTGCAGTGCCAATTTGGTGGTCGAGGAACGTCGGCGTGCCGGAAAGGGTGGCATTCAGCCCCCTAGCTTTGTGACCACCATCCAGAGCACCACTGTGGCCACCGGACAGTTGGCTCGCTTCGATGCCAAGGTCACCGGAACGAAACCCTTGGATGTTTACTGGCTTAAGAACGGCATGAAGATTCAGCCTAGCATCAAGTTCAAGATGCTGGAGGAGGACAGTGTTCACACTCTCCTCATCATCGAACCCTTCGCCGAGGATTCCGGTCGCTACGAATGTGTGGCCGTCAATGCCGCCGGAGAGGCTCGTTGCGATGGCGATTGCATTGTCCAGTCGCCCACTAAGCCGGAGAAACCCAGCACTCCCGGTAGCGAGAAGGCCCCCCACATTGTGGAGCAGCTGAAGAGCCAGTCCGTGGAGGAGGGCAGCAAGGTCGTCTTCCGTTGCCGCGTGGATGGCAAACCCACTCCCACCGCCCGCTGGATGCGTGGCGAGAACTTTGTGAAGCCATCGCGTTACTTCCAGATGAGCCGCCAGGGTGAATACTACCAGCTGGTCATCTCGGAGGCCTTCCCCGAGGACGAGGGCACCTACAAGTGCGTGGCCGAGAACAAACTGGGCAGCATTCAGACCAGCGCCCAGCTGAAGGTTCGTCCCATTGAGAACCTGGATGCCCCGCCCACCATCACCGCCCTCAAGGATGTCTCCGTCACCGAGGGCATGCCCGCCCAGTTCAAGACGACGGTGACCGGCAAAGTGAAGGCCACCAGCGTCCAGTGGTTCAGGGAGGGTCAACTGATCCCCGAAACACCAGATTTCCAGGTGGGTTAAATTACTGGATATTGCATTAACATTACCTATTAATATATAAGGCATTAGCGGTATCAGATCAGATTTCGTTCAGCGAAACATGTCAATGTGTTAGCAGAACGGCGGCAGAGTATCGTTGCTTCAGCTGGCAAATGCAGTTAAATCCTGTAGACTTAATCTATCATTTAAATTGTATAACTAATATATCTCCTTCCTAATTTCCAGATGATCTTCGATGGCAACAGCGCTGTGCTCCTAATTGGCACCACCTACGAGGAGGATTCGGGCATCTTTACTGTACGCGTCACCTCGTCCACCGGCCAGGTCGAATCCTCAGCCAAACTGACTGTTAAAAGTAAGGATTAAACTAAAACTAAGCCAAAACCGAAACCAGAGTTCGAAACCAAGCGAAAACCAAACGTAAGCGAACCGTGTTCAAACAAAACAAACAAACCAACCAACCAACATCAACAAAACCAACTCCAAAGAATGCTCAAAAAAGAAAAAAAAAAAACAAGAAAAGAAAAGAAAAGCAAAGAACAAAAAACAACGACCGTGAAGAACTTTTACTATTAATCCCCGAGTTACTGACGTATTACATACAGTTACTACTACCCCTCAACCTACCTATATATATGATCAACTACTAGTCGTAAAAGTTTGAGTGAAGAATATTTTAAAGCGAACCTGTCGAAACTACTTTCAACATGGATTTTTTTCTAAACTGTCAAACGAACGAGTTATTTTTACTAACCATTGCAAAATGTCAAAAACAAGAAAGCAAAACTATTTAATTTAAAGATGTCTAACACGAAAACGTAACCGAAAAAAAGCAAGCAATTTTTAATTGAAAAATAATAAAAATAATTACAAGTATTTTGCAACATAAATATTTATAGACCATTTTTCTTTCTGGCACGGCCAAGACAGCAGAAGCAAGAGCAACAACAGCCATTAAATGAAAATTGAAAATTTGAATTTGAGTGAAAGTGGAAATGACTCAAAAGCCAAATGTAGAATATATAGATTTCTCTAGCCCCTTGAGTTGAGTTATAAATATAAGGCAGCTTATGTACTCTAGAGCAGGCCACTTTAAGAGCATACATAATAATATTTTTTCAGTTGCCGTCCGTAAATATACCCATAGATATATAGATATTATGTGCCTCGTCTATGAGTAGGTTGGATAGTTTTGGGGCCGTGTGCAAAACGCACATTTATCCCGCCTCCGCTCGAGCGTGAAAGTTTTATTTTTCATTTGAATATTAGCATAAAATATTATGGATGACACATCTAGCGCACAGTGGCGTTGCCCACCAGTGGTGCGAGTATCTTGTATCTGCCAGATACACATTTCCAATTTTCCCCCCCCGATGAACGTGCGCAAAAACTAGCACAAGACGAGCAGAGACTTCTGAAAATCAGAAAATATCGAAAGCCTTTCAGCTGCCACCCTACTCAGACATATAGAAGACATATGTACGCCCAGCGACCAGTTCTATTTTCAATTTCTTTTTTGGAGAATGTTTGGCTTTCGAGAACTAATTTCCAATAGATTAGCGTTAAAAAATCCGTTCCGCTATTTTTAGTCTGGCGGTGCTGTCTGGATTTTCTGGCTTTCAGACTTTCGGCTACAATGAAAAACATTCATGTATTTTCTCAAGTAAATCTTGAAATTTATTTCAATTTTCTTTCAATAAAACGAAAACACCGAAACCGAAAAAAATATATTTGGGGTTTGCTTAGGTTCTAGAGAGAGCAAAATAGAATGATAAATTACCTGCTGTGGCTGTTGTTGTTGTTTGCTAATGCTGTCTATAAGGTGGATCAGGCAGAGATGAGAGATATACCGATGTTAGTCGGACGACTCATACACTTGGTCATTAGGGAATAACATGAATTGATGATTCTGTTTATGGTGCAGAAACGAATTTAATTAGATTAATCAGTTACGGCTGTTCAGTCATCGAGCCGCGAGTCATTCAGTGATTCACGGCTGCACTTGGTCTTATATTTAGCCGCCAGGTTGAAACAGATTGCGGTCCTTAAGCAACGGTCTAGCCTCTGTAGTCCCCTGTCTGAAAGATAGATCCATGTTAGAAAGGGTTCGATAGGAAGAGCTTTGAGATACCATTCTGTACTTGACTTTTACCAACCACTCCGAACCGAATGTCGTACGCTCCAGTCCTTCAGTCCATCGATGAGGATCGATGATCGACGATGAGATGATGATGATGTTGATAATAGATGAACTTGTATTGTTTACTTTAATTGAATTTAATTTAATTGAACTTTATTTATTTTGTAGTGATGTTGCATGAGATTTTATAATTCATTTTTTATTACCGCTTTTTACTAATTCGTTTCGTTACCATACTTTGTTTGTCACACACTCTCTTTCGTTCTTATTCACCATCAATCATCCATTGTGTACAAAAAAACCGAACGAATCTCAAAAGTATCTGCCGCTTGTGCCGCCAATATGTTGACTACTTTTTTGTTACATGTTATCCTTTGTGGCGAGAGAAGCTTTACTAAAAAATTAATCATAAAAACTCATGCGACCTTCGTTTTAAGTCTTATCTACTGTATCTAGACTCCCGACTATCTGTCATGTTTATGTTTACTCGATATGTTTTCATGTTCGATCACTTTACGATGACTTTGAACTTTGATTGATTTGTTTTCAATTTGAAACTCAAAAAAACTTAAATGATTTTGGCTAGGACCAACACTCGCGTACACTCTTTTGTTGTTTAATTGTATCTCTCTCATGTATTTAATACTTAAAACCAATACCGCGTCTATAAATAAATCCAAGCAAAATGCATAATGATTGGAAACTTGTTTTTGATAACTACTGCTGAATGTTCCACCTCCTTGCCACAAAGTTGCTGCTATTGCTGTTATTGCACCGCTGTTGCTTGCTTTCCGGTCGTCAGGAATCGAAAATCAGGAACTACAGGTAGGTAATGTCGAATGCAAGATGGGGGTATATGAACCACCGTCCAAGAACTGTCTACCTTTTGATCTGTTCTGTTCTGTTCTGCGGCCGATTGTTGTCTACAAACGAATGAGATCGTTGGAGTGCGCCGCACTGCGCTCTGCTATACAGTCTATAGAGTCTATTTGGGCCCCGAGAATATCGAAGCGGACACACCCCGCCCATAAATCTGTAGTAGCTCTGCCGATGGCCGAACTGAGCAGCCCCACCTGGTGACGTAGCCGCCACTAATCAGATATCTATTTCTGGCCTTAATGTATACACAGGCATTTGAATTGTTCGCTCTCAATTGTACACTTGCCTGGCTATCTGAATACCCCCTCCTAACCCATCCCATCCTATAATGATGATGAGTTCAAGTCAAACGAATGTCACTATTCGTTACCACTTGCCCAATTGCCGTCATGACAATGTGCCAGTTTTGGGTGCAGGCTAATGCAATTTTAATCATCCCCAAGTGGATTCGTCACACCCGATTAGCGGGTGAATCACGAAACATAGATAAACTCTGACTACACGCACCTATTTATACCCGTTACTCGTAGAGTAAAAGGGTATATTGTATTCGTGCAAAAGTATGTAACAGGGAGAAGGAAGCGTTTCCGACCCCATAAAGTATATATATTCTTGATCAGGATCACTAGCCGAGTCGATCTAGCCATGTCCGTCTGTCCGTCTGTCTGTCCGTCTGTCTGTCCGTCTGTCTGTCTGTATGAACGCTGAGATCTCGGAAACTATAAAAGCTAGACGATTGGTATTTGGCATGAAGATTCTTGGAGTTCCTACGCAGCGCAAGTTTGTTTCAAAAGGGTGCCACGCCCCCTCTAACGCCCACAATCGCTTATATACGATTTTAAAAATTTCAATATTTCGGAAAAGTAAAAATGCAGTTTTATTGTGTTTATCAATACCTATCGAAATGTAGAAGAAATTTTTCAAATCGGACCATTCGTTAAAAAGTTATGCGTGTTCAAAGTTTCTATCTCCATCTCCCTCGCACTCCCTTTACCTGAGTAACGGGTATCTGATTGTCGGGGCACCCGACTATAGCGTTCTCTCTTGTTTTATCAATGCCAATTATCAAAAATATGTATTGACCTAGGGCCCAATCCACTTTACGGCTTATTCACGGTCAACGCAGATGAGCTGTCGGCCAGGCAAATTTGATTTGTGGTCCACACACGCACTTACATTTTTTCAGATGGAGGGTTTTGGGTTTCCTCGACGAGTCCGAACTGCCTTATTTATGCTCTGATATACAGCACACTAATTTTAAATATTCAAGTTCATTGTTCGCATATGCCAAAGAATTATGATTTATTTTTGAGTGCCACACAAGCGAATCATTAAATTTTACATGAGGGAGAGCAGGTAAGTGGTGGATATAGGAGTCCACTTGAAATGATGACCTTAAATAGATATGCGCCTTGAGTTGTCAATTCGAATAGATTGGGATCTCACTCAAAACTTCCTTGAACTGAATAGTTTTGAAATTGACTTTTATTGAATGTTCTTCTTTTTTAATTCCTTGCCTTAAAATTTTGCTTTCCATTAAACGTATTAAATGCTTTAGTTCATGTTTTGCAATGACAAATTATTATTTCTGAAGTATTGGGTAAGTAGTTCCAGGATATTAGGTTTACTCGCCCCTCTCGAACTCTGGATGATCTTTATTAAATTTTCCTTTGGGTATACTAAATGCATTCCCCCCTCGTCCCCCTCTAGAACGACGCATCTCGGCCTTTCAATTACGAACGATTGATTCCGCCGAAGATGAGTCCTCTTCCTCTGGCCGGGAGGACAGTGCTCCCGAGTCGCCCCACGCTTTCCAACCTGGCCAGCAACCCGGCCAGCAGTTTGGTCAATTCCTGGGCGTCAACGGGCAGGGTCAGCACCAGGGAAGATCGCGCCAGAAGAAACCGAAGGTGCGCAGCAAGTCCCTTCAGCCTGCAACCAAGGTGATACCGTGGCGTAAGTCATCTCGTCCCACTCGAGGACGTTCCTTGGACAAGGGTGTCTTCCTGCCGGGCTTCAAGCCCGAACCAGTGAAGTCTTGGACCGAGGAAACCATTAGCTTAAAGGCTACTCCCATTGAGAAGAAGAAGCCCACACCCAAACTGGAAGCAGCTACGGTTGTCCTCAAATCCATTAAAACCGAACGTGATCAGGGTATCATGAGTTTGGGCGCTACTCTGGAGCAGATCATTGCTGGCAAGACCGAAAAGGAAGCAGTTCCTTGGATTACCATGCGTGAAAAGCTAAAGGCAGTCGAGAGTGTTCAGGAACAGCTGAACAAATTCGACCTGGATGAGGTCTATCTGCGACCTCTTGAGGGTCAAATCGAAACCGATGAGCAGCTACCACAGCAGGCTCAGGTGGAACAGGTGGAGCGCACCAAGAATATCCAGCGGTTGAAGACCATGGAGAGTGTTGAGATTATGGAGATGACCGATCAGATCGATAAGCTCATCACCCAACAGCAGAACGCCAAGGATCTGATTCCCTGGAAGGAGATGCGCCAGCAGCTTAAGAGTGTGCAGAAGGTCACCAAGCAGATTGACAAGTTCAAGATTGAGGAAGTCGAACTGCGTCACCTCCAAGCTCAACAGGCAATCACCGAGGAGTATCGAACTGGTACAGCCGAGGAGACTTACGTTATGATTGATGAGAGCTCCAAGGGTTCAATCTCAAAGGTGATGCGTCGCGATGACCTGCAGCAATACGAAGATCAGTCTAGCATTTACAAACAGCAGTTTATCACTACCGAAGATGTGAACATTATGCATGTTTCGGAGCGTGAAAAGCTGGAGGCCCAGAGATTAATCCGCGAACAGCAGGCTGTCAATTGGCGGCAACAGCAGCAGCGCCCACAATTACAGCCCCAGACTTCTGTTCAAGACACTTTAATCTCCCAGACTACCGATAGACAAAAGTTGGTGCAACAGCAAAGCCTCATCGAGGAGGCTCAGCGCCAGCAGTTCGTGCAGATCGAGGACTCGCAGATGATGAGTCTGGAGCAATATGAGCACCAGAAGATCATAAACCAACGAACCCAGCAGGAGGCCTTCAGCTGGCGTCAGCCGCGAGAGCCCCAGAAGTTCATCCAGGTGGAGGACTCCTCGTTGCTTCACCTCCAGGAACGTCAGGATACGCAGGAGCAGCAGTTGCTGCAACAACAGCCTGTGATGTGGGATCGTGGTAGGAAGAAGCCGGAACAACCTCAGTATGTGCAACCCCAGACGGCACCTCTTCAGGAGGAATACGTGGAGAAGCCAAAGACTTACGAGGAAATGCATGATGAGCTCGTTGAACCCACTCCCGTTCAACAACCCCAACCGGTGCCGGTTTTATGGGAGCGCGGCAAGAAGAAGCCCCAGCCCCAGGAAAAGGCCTTCGAGGAGAGCGCACGACGAGTTGGTTGAACCCACTCCTGTCCAGCAACCAGAACCTGTGCCAGTCCTCTGGGAACGTGGCAAGAAGAAGGTGGCTCAGCAGGAAACCATTACGTCCCAGGAAGTGGTGCAAACGTCTCAAGTGGTCGAACAACAGATTGTTGAGGAAACCAAGAAGACTGCTGTTCGTAGGGTGATTCCACCACGAGAGCCGGAGCAGAAGGTGGAACAGGTTACCTTGAAGCCAACGCCACGTCCTCGTCCTAAAGAGGCAATTAAGTCTGAAGAGATCAAACTGAAACCCTTCAAGAGCACCAGGCCCGTACATCAAGCAGTGGAGGAGCCGGCACAGAAAGCCTACGAAGATGCCACTGATGAGTTGCCCGAAGAACCACTGCCTCAAGTGCAGGAGCAGCCGCAGCCTGTCTTGTGGGAGCGCGGCAAGAAGAAACCCCAAAAGCTGGAAGAGCAAGTGGTTGAGATTCCAAAGACTCTCGAAGTTGCGGTCGACTCACTGGAAGAGGAGGTGTCTAAGCCCACTGAACCTCAACCCCAACCTGTTTTGTGGGAGCGTGGTAAGAAGAAGCCCCAAAAGCTCGAAGAGCAAGTGCCCGAGGTTCCGAAGACACTCGAGGTTGCTGTGGACACTCTGGAAGAAGAGGCTAAACCAGTCCAACCGGAAGCTCAACCAGTGCTTTGGGAACGCGGCAAGAAGAAGAAACCGCAACCCCAAGAAGTGGTTGAAGAGAAGCTTGAGGAAGCTCCTGTTCAGACCTACGAGGAAGCAGTCGATGTTCTGCCCGATGAGCCCAAGGTTGAGGATAAGCCAGAGCCCGTCTTGTGGCAGCGTGGCAAGAAGAAGGCTCCCAAGCCAGAGCCCGTTGAGGAAGTGCATCCCGATGAGGTAGATGCCCAAATCGAGGCAGTGGTTGAAGAAGAGCAGGTTATTGTCGAAGAAAAGCGACGAGTCAAGAAGACCAAGAAGCCAAAGGCCACGAAAGAAGCAACCGAGGAGGTCTTTGAAGAGCAGCCGGAAGAGGAAATCGCTCCAGAGGAGGAGGTACCTCAGGAAGAAGTTGTCGAAGAACTCGAGGAAATTGTTGAAGAAAAACGAAAGGTGAAGAAAACAAGGAAACCCAAGCCTACGCAACAGGTGACCGAAGAGGAACAACCTGAAGAAGAGGTTATCGAAGAGCAAGAAGAAATTGTTCAGGACCAAGAAGAGGTTGTTGTCGAAGAAAAACGCCGGGTCAAGAAGGTCAAGAAGCCCAAGACTGTTGTCGAAAAGACTGAGGAAGTGGAAGAACAGCCCGAAGAGGAAGTTCCAGAAGAAGAAATTGTTGAAGAGCTAGAAACGATCGTGGAAGACCAGGAGGAGGTTGTTGAAGAGAAGAAGAAGGTCAAGAGGGCAAGGAAGCCCAAACCAACCGTTGAAAAGACTGATGTTGAAGAACAGCCTGAGGAAGAAATTCCAGAGGAGGAGCCAATTGAAGAGCAAGAAGAGATAGTAGAACAAGAAGAAATACTCGAAGAGAAGCGAAAGGTGAAGAAGGTAAAGAAGCCCAAGAAGACTGTGGAAAAGACCGAAGTGGAAGAAGAACAACCAGATGAGGAAGCTCCCCAAGAAGAAGAAATAATCGAAGAACAGGAAGAAATTATAGAGGAACAACGCAAGGTGAAAAAGGTCAAGAAACCCAAAAAGAAGGTGGCCGAAGAGGAGAGCGTAGAGCAACCAGAAGAGGTTGAAGAACCTCAAGTTGAGGAGGATGAGGTTGAAGAATCTATTCCCGAAGAACCCAAAAAGCCCAAACCTGCTCCCAAAGCCCAAGAGGTGGAGCAAGTTGAAAAGGTTTCACTGAAACCTGCGCCAAGGAAGCAACGTCCTCTACCCGAGAAAGAACAACTGGAGGAGGTCACGTTAAAACCGCTAAAAAAGACTGTAATTGTCTCGGAAACCACACAACCAGAGACTCCTGAAACCGAGTTCGAAATGAAAGAATATGTTGTCACCACTGAGGACCAAATAGTGGACGTGACGAAGAAGCGCGTTAAGAAGAAGAAGCCCAAGACGAAGACTGCCACTGAAGAATCTACTGAAGAGCCGGCCGAAAAAATCGAAGAATTCGAGGAGGAGGAACCCCTGGCTGAAGAAGTGGAACCAGTCGAAGAGATTCCGGAGGAACAAACCGTCGAAGATGTTACCCCCGAGCAAAAAATTGCACCGAAACCGAAGCCAAGAAAGGAAGAAATCATCGAGAAGGTTGAAGAAGTTGCCCTTAAGCGGGTCACTCGGCCAAAGAAAGAGCTGCCCCAAGAGGCGACCATTGAGGAAGTGCGCCTGAAGCCAACTCAACGAACATCTATCAAGCCCCAAGAAGTCAAGCTGGAGGAAGTTGACTTGCAGCATGTCGAGAGAAAGGAGGAAGAAATCGTCCAAGAGGAGAAGCGCAAGACCAAGAAGGTGAAGAAGCCGAAACACGAAGACCTTCCCGAAATTGCCGATGCTGAGCCAACACAACTAGAGGAGGCCGAGCACATCGACATTGAGAAGGAACCCAAGCCCGAAGAAGAGCAACCTCAGGTGCCATGGAAGCGAGGAGAGAAGAAGAAGCCCGTCGAGGAAGTTCTGGAGGAGAAACAATGGCCATCGGGTAAACGCCGTCCACTTCCTGCAGAGCAGCCGGAAGAGGTTACACT
Organism: Drosophila lutescens; assembly: GCA_037075285.1. Taxonomy (NCBI): domain Eukaryota; kingdom Metazoa; phylum Arthropoda; class Insecta; order Diptera; family Drosophilidae; genus Drosophila; species Drosophila lutescens. The sequence continues at coordinate 260,538 of JBAMCF010000468.1, forward strand.
CAAGCCAATTCCCTCGAAACCAGTGGAAGAGCCGCAAAAGCCTGAAAAGGCCATACCCGGTCCACAGCTCGTGCCGGAAGAAAAGCCAGATAGCGAAGAGGAGGAGCTTGAACTGGAACCCCTTAAGCTGCCGGAAGACAAACAGCCCAAGGAGCCCAAGGCCAAGAAGGAAAAGAAGAAGAAGCCCAAGCTGAAGAAGGCCACACCCTCAGTGGACGAGGTGTCCGAGGAAGAGGCGGTGCCCTTCGACGAGCCCATCGCAGAGGAAGATCAAGTGGAAGAGTTGCCAGTGGACGATATCAAGGTCGTGGCAGTTTCGCAGGACGTACTGCCCGAAGAGGAAGTTGTGCCCACAGAGGAAACGCCTCAGACGAAGCAGAAGGCGCACAAGAAGCGCACGAAACCACTCAAGCAGGCCTCCGTCGAAGGACAACCACAACTGTTGGAAGCCGCTATTGCTGAAATCGAAAAGGTGGACGAAATATCCCAGGAGATCTCACAAAAGACTATTACCCTACTCAAGAAGACTGAAGACACAAGACCTCAATTCATCACGACTGAACAGCTCATCGAGCTGGATGTGGAGGACGTGCGACGTGACCTCGAGATGAAGGTCACATCGAACATCATCAAGAAGGAGAAGCGTCGCGTGGTGCTGGACGACAGTCAACCGTTGCCTGAGCTCGAGCTGATCACCCAGAAGCGCGTTCAAGAGGGCATTGACAAGGTGGCCGATGAGGAGCTCATCGAAGACCAGCAGCTCATCCAGAACCAACAGGAGACGACCACCTCCGAGGTGATTGGTCAGGAGCGCAAGCTGGTCAAGAAGAAGAAGAAGGAGATTAAGCCACCGAGGATCACCGAGAAGCTGCGTCCCCGTCAATGCGTTCCCGAGGAACCCACCGTGCTGGAGTGCAAGGTGGAGGGAGTTCCGTTCCCCGAGATCAACTGGTACTTCAACGACATCCTACTGTTTGCCTCGGAGAAGTACGAGATCACTGTCGTCGAGCAGGTGGCGAAGCTGAAGATTGCCAAGGTCACACCCAGCGATGTTGGCGTCTATACATGTGAGGCCAAGAACGAGGCTGGAGTGGCAACAAGTCGTACCAACATTATTTTAGGTAAGTTTTCTAACGAAATAGGCATATCTTTAAGGGGGATTCCCGATATGAAAAACCAAAAATATTTTCGTATTATCGTTTAGCGGGAATCCCTCTTTATTCTAATGTGATCCTCACGACTTTTTTTGTAAGTTGTTTTGAATCGATCTTAAATTCAAATATTTTGAACCTAACTTACCTTGACCTCAATCCTTTATGTGCATAACTCCCTTACATTACACCAAAAGCACACATAATATTTAAATACCACTTATTCACATTGAATATAGAAAAAGAACAAGGAGTTGCACCCCAGTTTACGAAACCACTTAAGATTGAGTTTACTGAGGAGAAGCAGCCCGAGCTGCTGAGGGTTACGGTGACATGTCAAGTGACGGGAAAGCCCAACCCTCAGGTCAAATGGTACAGAGGTATAGAGGAAGTTATCCCCAGCGAAACCGTGCAAATGTTCTATGATGAGAAAACCGGTGATGTGGCCTTGGAGGTTATCAATCCCACACCCAATGAAGCGGTTGTCTACTCGGTGCAGGCGCAGAATCAATTTGGACGTGCCATTGGCAATGCCAATATCCTGAGTCGTGTGGATGAAGTGCCCAGGGAGATACTCAAGGCCCCGACTGTCACTCCATTGAATGCCGTTGTTGTACCCACCGGGGGTACTCTTTTCTTCGAGGTCAAGTACGATGGTCTGCCCAGGCCAGAGGTCAAATGGATGCGCAATGGCCGCGAGGTCATCGAAAACGAGGAGATCATCGTAGAAACCACCGAAACCACGACCACCATTAAGGTTGTCAATATGACGCGCAAACGAACTGGCAAATACGAAGTTTGGGCCAAGAACAAGGTGGGCGAAGCGAAGTCCTCGGGATCGGTGGTTGTTTCAGATCAGAAACCCGATGAGCAAATTAGGCCACCAAGATTTGTTCAGCCCTTGGAACCGAAATACTTTGGCGAGCATGAAGTGGCCATTATCGAAGCGGTGGTGGACTCTGAGCCACTATCCTCCTTCCAGTGGTTTGTGCACAATGAGCCCATTAAGAGTTCGAATGAAGTGCGCATTGTCAGCCAGGCCAACAAGTCGACGCTGCTGATTGAGGACTTCCAGAAGCAGTTCGTGGGACCCTTTACTTGCAGGGCCGAGAATGTGGGTGGTTCGGTGACATCGACGGCTACTATCAACCTTATTGAATCTCTGCCCCAAGAGGAGGCAGTGGAGTTCGAGTCCCCACGGTTTGTTGAGGAACTCATCCAACCTGTCGAGGTTATGGATGGCGAAGCATTGCTGCTCACCTGTCAAGTCACAGGAAAGCCCACTCCCAAGGTGGAGTGGTATCACAATGCCGAGAAGATCACCGAGAACAAGGAAACTACGATATCGCAAGACTTGCAAGGCATTTGCCAGCTGCAGATTACGGAAGTTTTCCCCGAAAACCAGGGCCAATACGAGTGCGTGGCCACAAACAAGATTGGCAAGAGCGTGAGCAAGACAAACGTTAAGATTCAAGGTACTTGAGATGGTATCTATCGGTAGTTTAACTAGCTAACCAGCTGGAAGTAGTGCCACTCTACACACTACATGCATCCTAGATAGGTTTTCCAATAACTACACTATCCCCAGACAAACTGAGTTTTTTGATTGTCCCCCTTTTTCTACTAACTGCCTTTGTGGGCCTGCGCATGTAATTCTACTGTTTTAAAAGTCTTACTGTCTATAAAGTCCATAAAATCCCTTCCTCCTACGTTTCCACGATCAACCTGATTCGTTCTTTTGTAAATAATTTTCCGTTTTTCTTTGAGTTCGTTGCCACGAAATTCCGTGTGGAGACACGCCTTTATTGATAATGCTTTCGAATGTGTATTTTTTAGCATTTGAATATATCCCCGATTCTGAAATCACTGGACTCACAGGATCTGAGGAGGATCTACTAGATAGAGTAAGCGTAATTGTTGTACTTGCGATTCCAGCCGAAGGACTATCCATGCTAATTTTCCCAATGTTATCACGCCAATTATTTTAGACTCTCTCGATCGACGAACAAGCTCCGAAAATAATTAAAAAGCTACCAGAGAAAATCGAGCCCAAAGAGGGCGAGCAAGCGAAGCTGGAGGTTAAGGTCGTTGGAAAACCAAAACCGAAGGTCAAGTGGCTACGCGACGACGAGCAGATATTCGCCTCCGAGGAATATCAAATCGAAAATTTTGAAGACGGCACCTCAGTGTTGGTGATCAACCACGTCTATCCCGATGATTTGGGTACAATTAGTTTCGAGGCATACAATCCACTGGGTGTGGCAGTGACCACGGCGCTCTTTGCGGTCGAAGGTACTAATATGGCTTACCCCTCACGTAGAGCACTCTGTAATATGAATCAACTTGGCTTTGTTAGTAAAACTCTTTTTCAGATTTTTGGAGCTGCATATTATAAAAAAATCTCCCTATCCCAAACCCAATATCCCCTTTACACTTATATGTTAAACACTGGCAGAACTGTACACAAAAAGGAAATACTTATTAGTTAAGGGATAACCAGAAAAATTTTACAGCTATCTCTGTGTTGACTCTTTCAAGCAAATATAATAATGGTTTGTTATTTATTACTTCCACTATGTTCACATCTTTACCAAAAAAGGCATCGTTGGATCGAAGGATTACCGCAAGCCGGAGTGGGTGACTCAGATGGAAGAGATGCAGGTGGCTCTCAAAGGTATGTATCCCCCACTAATGCCAGCTCTGTTACCACTGTTATGTGTATATGTGTTTTAATTTCGTGTTACCAACACACAAATGTCTTCTGTGCCTTTGTCTTAAACCACAAAACTACAAAAAACAACAAAAATTCACAAAGTCTGTCCTCTGTCTCCTGTCTCTATCTACTCTCTGTCTCTATTTTGTATTTGTCTATGTATAATACACTGTATCGTACAACAGCAACAAATATGTGAACCTGTGAAGTGCCCTCCCCAAGAAATTGTAGCCTTGTGATTGTCTCGGTCCCCTACAGCTCTAAGGCTTGTCCCCTACCCCAACCCATGAATTAAATGATCCCAAAGTAAACGCCAATATAGAACTTTTAGTATAAATCGAAAATTATATATCGTTCGTACATAAAATGTATATCTTACAGTATCAATATCTGTATATCATCTGCAAGTTATTGGTTCTTTGAATTCGCAATTATTCTAAATTTACAAACTAACCCACCATTTTATAAAAGTGTTCATTCCAATCCAAAGAAATTGTATAACATTCCCAGAACGCTGCTTGCTCTACACTTCACATTGTGTCGAATAACCCAATGTTGCATGTATCTAAAAAACGTTTAAGTGTTATTCTTCATAGCTCTTTTCTCACCTGACTTCAAAAACAAACAGACAAAAAATACTCGAAACTCCAAGAAAAACCAAAATCAATCGGTGTAAGTACACAAGATAAACACGCAACTATCCAACCCGCTTTTAGATTATCCTGGTAGTCTCTAATTCATAGATATTATGCCATCTTTGTGCTTATAGCTGCTAAATGCTCGCCATCGCTACTAAACGAAATGCGTGACTGCCGTGCTGCCTTAGGCGAAACAGCTAAGTTCTCGATACAGTTCGCAGGCAACCCGATACCAGGTATTGTATCTTGAAGAGAGCTTTAGTTTCGGGTAGAAGCCTTATGTAAAACTTATGTAACTTTAGATATTCAATGGTATTTCAACAACGTTCAGCTTAGGGCATCTGAAAAGTATCGCATGGTAGTGCAGGAACAGGAAGCAACGCTGGAAATACTGAAGATCACAAACGAAGACTGCGGTTACTACAACTGCAAGTTGATCAACGAGATTGGCATGACGATGACGCGAGCCAAGTTCGATATATCATCCACAAGCACCGAGGTAGAGGAGGTCAAGGTCAAGACTACGGTGAAGAAGAAGGCCGGCAAGAAGACCATGGTGAAGAGATCCGGGGCCTCGGAGTCGCAGACCGTGCAAAAGACAGAAATCCGTATTATTCCAGCCAGCACGGCAGAAACCACAATGAATGTGATCAGAGTGAAGCAACCGGTGTCCATACTCGTGGAAAAGAGCGAAGTATCCGAGGTTTTGGAGGTGAAAGATCGCAGAACTGCCGATGCCGAAAAGCGCAGCAGTCAGATAATCGAAGAAGTTGAAGAAATCGAAGAGGTGGAAGAGATTGAGGAGAAAGTCCAGCACGAGGCGGAAGAGGAAGTGGAAGTGAAAGTAGAGCAGAAAGAAACTTACACATCTAGCAAAAAGATAGAGATAACCAAAACTGTGGAGCTAATACGCACGAAAATCAGCCAGAAGATCATCACGATTGAGGATGTTCAAGTGCTGTCGCACCACGAGGAAGTCCAATGGCTGCTCGAGTCGATTGAGGCCGAGTCCTTTGGACAAATTGGAGAGTCTGCCCTCAGAGATTTGGCCACGATTGGACTGCTGTTGCGCTATGGCTGTGAACATTACGAGATTACCTATATGTACGAGCAAAACATATTCATATCCCTGAAGAAACCCGAGTCCCAATCGGCCCTGGTGCAGCTCGTTGAGCGAGAGGGGCACGAAGAGCTGATCTCCCAGATACTGAGCGAGTCCTCCAATGAGGACGAGACCATCCTGGCAGCTACCGTAGGATTCAAGGCCTTCATACGCATGATTCAGACGTATGAAATCACCATTGAGATCGTCATACGAAAGTTTGTTAGGGAGGACTTCATATCGCAGGACTGGAAGATATGTGGAAAGGAGGTTTGAATCATGTTCAATGTGTTTTTCTGTTGTGTTCGTTTTTTGACTTTCTTTGTGCAGACAGTTGAAATGCTAAAGGAAAATATTTTAAATTTAATTTTCGTTTTCTTCATTGAGGTACATTTTTGCATTCCAACTAGAGTTAAAGTTAAGCTTGATAAAGCAGATATTAATGGGCAGTTGAATATTTACACTTTTCAAAAATTTCTATCTACTTTGATTCACGGAAATCTAGAGAATAGTAGAGACATCGCAGATAATTGAAAGTCACGAGGCCATCACACATGTGAAAATAGGTGAGTGTCGGTGAAATAAAAGGAGATTTATTCAAGCCTTACCTCAAATTGATTAGAATAAGGAGATCTTTTGCAATTTGCATACTGAAAAAAGTTTATGTTTATCTCTTTTTTTTAATATGTAACTCTGCTTTGTAAAACTTACCTACGCTTTTCGTGCCACTCCCAAAACACGGCCAATAAAATCCCATATACCACTTTCGACAGAGGAAACATTTGTCGAGGAACGAACGATAGTTGTCCAAGAAGGTTTGAACATAAACACAGATGTCCTGTAATATATATCCCACCAGTAACGATGTACCATCCCACGAACTACTCAACTACAGTCTAATTAATATTATTAAAAAGAATACAAATACAAAAACAATAATAAATATTGTCTCTACAAATATAACAATTAAATCTTGTTAAGTGAAACCAAACAAATCATGTGTATATTCTAAAAAAGACGCCACCGAATAATAAAATTACCCATTAACAGCTAATCACCACCACTAAAAGCTATATATCTACCTGATTTTAAGTTCAATATCTTGCTGCTACTATATACCATATAAGCTTAACTATTATTGACTTTTGCACACTCTAATGCTTTTGCCAAACGCATTCCACTTTCAAGAGTAGAAGAGCTTTATTCCTTTTGCACGCCAAACTGGACGACTTCCGGATGTCATATGAGGTAAGATCTATCTCGAATTTCTGTCTGTTTGCCAATGTCAATTTACCTATTGTAAATAAAACTAAAAACTATGATTGTTCAACCCATCCCTTTTTGTGCCACTCATATTGCTTTACCGCTCGCTTTGAATTTCACCAAAAACGACTAAATGAATGATATGCTTGCACGGCCTACAGCTGTTGACTTCATTGTTAGTAAATGGTTCTTTTAATAGAAACACAAAGAGAGGTCGACATTGTCATTGTTTAATTACATTACATTCACAGAAACAGCAACCACTAAGGTGGAAAAACAATTCATACAGCAACTAGAACAAGAACATGTGCAAATACAAGAACAACAAGAACAAGTGCTACAAATACAGGCTCACGCTGAACAAATTGTGCAGAAGAAAACGAAAACCAAAAAGCATAAAAAACACATACAAGAACAAGAACAGGAAGTTACCGAGTCCACAACAATCGAACAATACGAACAAAGAGAAACACTGGCTCACGAAACAAGCACAGGATCACCGCAGGCAGAAACTCTTGAGCAAATCGAAGAGCTTCTGCCCAAATACGAGACACTAACCACGCAAAATCTACCAACAGACACGCTCGAAACCGTTGCAGTTGCAGTCACCACAGAACTGTCTACTCCGAAACCAATTCCAGCTCAGGTACAGGATGAAATACTACCCCAAAAGGTATTGGCCTTAAGGGAGGAGTGTTTGCCACTGGATGAGGTTGGCCTGCAAAAGGAAACCCCCAGACCGGAGGAGAGCAAGCTTACCGAACAGGTAGAAGTAAGGCAAAAGCATGCTGTGAATGTGTCCGAAACAAAGACGGACGAGTCTTCGAGAGAACTGATGCCTTCTAAGATACCTAAATCCGTAAGGGCCCAGCGCAAGATGAAGGAGTCACGCCCTCTGTTGGTTGAAGCTCCAAGCGTAGAAGAAGCTACTGAGGATCTACAACCACTCAAGACCATGACTCAACAGGCACATGGTGACATATTGTTGTCTCATGAGCTAACCGAGGAACAGCAACCTACTCTGGAGAGCATCGAGCAGCTGAAACCAATCGAAGCTAAGGAGGAAACCGTTCAGCAGAAACTTCTGAACCAGCAGGAGCTTATCATCACCGAAGTGTTGAGCACCGAAACAGTTGAAAAGGAGGTCATCCAGACAAAGCCAGTTGGAGAAAATATCGCACCACAAGTCACACCCAACATAAGTCTTGGCATTAGCGAGTGCCAGCCTGAAGACTCTGTGGGTGAACTTCAACCAGCTGTCAAGGGACATCCAGAGTCATCAACGACGTCAGTAGTTCAACACAAGGCGATCAGTGGAAACGCACCGGAAGTTTTTGAGAGTGTGGGTCGAATGCTATTTGGGACTCAACCGACTAAGAGTGTGGCTGATTACACCATTAAAGCCGAGGAGATTCCAGTTCAGGTTCTTGAAACTGAAACTTTTGAGAGTCTGGAAGAAGGCGAGGTGGCCAAGAAACGGACTGGCGAAATTAAAGCTTTGAAACTATTCGAGTTAGCCGAGGGCTTAGTAAATATCACAGCAGATTCTCAGAGTCCAATCGATGAGGCTTTGCCAAGCTTTAAGGCAGATGTAAAAGAAGCCATTCTAGATATGCAGACACAACACCACGTAGTAACACTGGAAACAGTTTCAAACGAGGAGGCACCGAAGGACTTGGAAGTGAAAGATATTCCGAAAATTGCCGAGGGAACGCTGGGGCAATCAAGCGCCTTGACTATTGGCGAAACACAGGAGACGAACGTAGTGGAAACGGCAGTTGAGCTTATCGAACCAATTGTGGAGTCAACGAAACCTGCAAAGGGTATCTTAACAAAGGCCTATGGAACAGCAGAAAGTAAGGAAGAGGCCCTCTTCGATTCACTCGGTTTGGTACCAGATGAAGATCACAAAACAGTGCTGGGTAAAGTTATTATTTCCGAGGCTGAAATCGTTGCAGAAGTTCAGACCTCAACAGTGATTGACAGAGAAGAAGAGCTTGTTTCCGCAGTTCCCGAAATGGTGGATGCCAAATTAGAATTCGTCGAGCAGACTGCATTAGAGATTAAGCAAGACACAACTGTGGATAAGGAGGAGATCCTATCCGACGAAAAAGAACAGATATCCCAGTTAGCCACAGAAAAGATGATTTCTACCGAGCTAAGGGTAACGAGCGTATTTGAGGTTCAACCAGGCGTGACATCTTCTGATATTATTCCCGAGGAAACCAGGTCTGGATCTGCGAATCAGGTCTTTGAAACGATGACGATTGGGGTTGCTAGTAAGCCTGACTTGTTAGAGAGTACCAGTCAAATCGAACACCTTCAACAGCCTGAACTCAAAACGGGTAACATAGTTCTCGATGAGAACCAAGTGCCTTTAGATGTGACCAGTGTACAGATAACCGAAACTAGCACTGATTTCGTTGATGGTCTTGTTAATCGAAAGCTTAGCAAAGCCCAGACTGTCACCGAAGCTTTCAAATACACCGAAGGCCTGGAGGTGATTCCGATGGAGTCCACAATCGACAAACCCGAAGACACCAAACCAACGGCAGTTTTAGCAGATATTAGCATGCCGCAACAATTTGGAACCGATGTTAGAGAGCAAGCGCCCCTGGAAAGCCTTCAACCCCGCGAGGAAGAAGTGAAGCCCCAGACACAAACAACAGAAAGCCACTTCGGTTTGCTGCAACCCCTGGAAACCAGCTCAAATGTAACCTTAGAGGGGGAGAACATTCTGTCGACTGAAGAGCCCCATTCATTGCAGAGCGCTGCTATCGGAACCTCGGCCGCTTTGCAAGTAGCCAACGCCATGAGACCTCAACACATGGAGACATTGGAAGGACTGGACGAACACAGGGAGCCCAAGCACCAGGCACATTTTAATATCGGGGAAATCATTTTGCCGAATGTTGAAGAAACCATCCCTCTGGACGTATTAAGCGACTACAGTGCTCCAGAGTATAAGAAATCATCTGTTAACAGTGTTCTGCTTATTGAAAGTACGACTGCTTTGAAGACGACCACTGCTATTGTAAGTGAAGGTACATCGGAGTTAAAGGACGAAAATATTACCCAGCAAGTTCACGTTAAACCGAAATTAAATGAATCTACCCAAAAAATACCACTCTCACAGCAGGCGAATGTTCTAGACCAAATTTCGGACTTGAAGGAAGTCTTACCCACCCCAGAAACAATTCAACCTTCAATAAATACTTTATACGAGGTTAACGTAAGGGAATCTGACGTGTTCGAGAAAGAGGAGCTCCTGGAAGGTGTTGCCCAGCCAAGTGAACAACTTATTAAAGTAGCATTGGACTCCACGACGGGCATAGCACTAGTTCGACAAGAAGATACCCTCGAGCAAGAGGAAGATCTTGCAGTTCCCTCAGTGCAGTCAGAGAGGGCCAAACCCATGTCTTCAGAGCTCCTTCAGTTGCCTGTAACTGAACGCATGCAAGAAAACCTAAGCGTCGGGGACTTGGACGATTTCAACACATCAAACATGTTTGCATCTCCCAAAATTGATCTTTTAAATGAAACAAAGTCATCTGAAACCATTGTGTACGACTCTGTTACTCAATCAAAGGAGTCTGCGATGCCAGATAATGTAGTGCCCAAAAAGTCTCTGGTACCCCATGAGCATACAATGGTGACTGGTAGCATTGTATTTGATGCAACTGAGAGCTTCGAAAGCTTATCTGCCGATCAACGAACCGCAATCAAGGTTCAGGATAACTTAAGCCATTCAATTATTGCACAGGATCAGAGTATATTGGAATCTGAAGAAAATCTTGGACTTGAAACTACCCCAAGCCAGAAAGCCAAATTTCTGGAGGATGTCAAAAATCTTCATGCCAAACTGGTGGACGAAGCCACCGCCTATGAAGCCATGGGACAGGCCCACGAAGTGGATAAGTATAATGTCCAGCAAGCGGAAATCACTCACGAACTCGCTCAAGTTCATGCAACGGATCTGCAGCAAACTGTTGAAGCTGAAAAAGAGCTTAAGAGTCATGAGCAAACGTATGCAGTAGCAACGACTGATAGTATACCATCGCGGCTTGCTTTGGCGACGACTACGAAGGCACAACCTATTGAGGGAACTGATGATCTATTAAGTTCCCCCGCAGACGCATTGCTTGTTCAGACAACTTATGAAGGAAGACAGCATGAAGTTAATATTACCGAGGTCCGTGCGATAGAGGAATCTGAAGATCTCCCAGAGGAGGGTTTGCCTACTGGTTCCGCAGTGGAGTCCATGGATACAATGTTTAAGGCCACACCAGAATCTCATCAACCTCGAGTTTTCCAAAAGGAGTCAAGTATACCGTCCGAGTTACTTCCGGAAGCACAAGCAAAATCGTCTGTGGATTTGCTTCAGAGTACCTCAGTACTCGATACTATTCCCTTAGAATCATCAGAACAAATTAAAGATTCTCATGTTTCTGCGCAGCAGGCCCAACAAGAGTTTGTCGCTGTTGTAGAGTCAAATAAAGTTCAAGTTCAAATGGATAACATAATCATGCAAAAGGAAGAGGTCTTAGAAAGTACCCAAAAGGAGTATTTCGGAAAACCATTTATTGAAGGAACGCAGCGGGAAACGCTTGTAACTGAAGTAGTACCAATTGAAAATGTGGGTGGTGTGGACCTACCCAAAGAGCCAACTGTATTCCCAGCCAATCTGATAACAAACGATAGGATCAATCAGTCCCATATTGTAGAAACTCAGATGCCATTGGAACTGGAATGTGAGGTTCAAGTTGTTTACGACAAAGTAGCTCAAGCTAAAATCAAATCAGATGAAGTTAGCTTACATACAACCACATCTGAAGTCACTTCTTACGAAATAAGCCAAGACATTCAATATCAAAAAGAGCAGGGCCAATTTGTTAACATATCCAAAGATGCATATATTAACAAGGCTCATTCGACAACAATTCATTCAACATTCCTAAAGGAGGATACTCTTCCCCAACTTAACGTTTTGGACGACACAGCTGAACTGTCTAATGTTGAATTTCAACCTTTGCTAACCGAAGAGGTTGTCAGCATAAGTTCTATTCAAGAAACATATGATCTTCAAATTCCAGCCGAAGGAAAAGCCAACGTAGCTCAGCAAAGTCCACATGAGGCTGCATATGTTTCTGAACAGATGGCATATGAACAAAGTCCTAATATTGTGGTTAGGCGTGACGAAAAGAGCCATACAATAACAAGCTCTGTGAAATCAGTTCTAAAGCCAGCTGAAATATCAACCGTCAATGTTTACGAAAACATTGAGGGCCATGGTGATTTTAAGCCAAATACTGCGAACCTCTCATCAGACACCACTACGGTTTCGGAGCTGAAGGTTTCTGTAGTAGAAGAGGTGACTGCGATAACATCCTTGGGTAGCCTTGCAACGGACGTACCGCAGGAGTTGAAAGCAATGCCAGAAACCGTTTTACACAAAATCATTGTTTACAGCGAGGAGCTTCCTTGTGAAGGTGTAAGCCCAATACTGGAAGACAAAAAGCAACCTTTCGAGCATGCAACAACGCAACCATCTGATGTAAGAGTTGCACCTTTAACAAGCGAGCAAAATGAGAAGGGAACTGTTCAGGAAATAATTGAGTTTCAAGCTGACGAGAAACGTGCGCTACCATCAATCACAACGCAGAGTACGTATCTAACCCAACAAACAATATCACATGAACAGGCCAATTTATTGGAAGAGATGCCTCACAAAACTCAGGAAAATGCTAAAGTACACTTTGAAACAAACACTTCAGTAACAACAGAACAACAAAACATATTAAGCTCAACATCAGCTCGGGTTAGTCCGGATACTGAGGATATGTTAAAGCCAACCCTAGTTGAAGGTAGCTTAAAAAGTGCTTTACAAACTACACAATTTGTCTCAGAGTCCATGCTTGAAATTCCACAACTGATGTCTGAAATTGCACACTTTGAAACAACAGCACACGAAGAAGCACATTCTACGACAACTGAGTCACAAGCACCAATACACGAATCAAGAGACGACACTGATAGTATTCAGAAGAAAAAGACACCGGAAGTTATTAAGTTTGAGAGTTTAGATAAAACGGTAAAAAAGCATATGGGTAAGTATATAATTAGGTGTAAATTAAGAAGTTCAACAAAAAAGGCGTATTACTTTCACTTCCACTCGACCCTCCAAGCCCAAAGCACATATTACACAAAACAAAGCAATGCCACAAAATCCATACAGTACCATATACTAAATGCACACTTTTTTACACAGATACAGAACAAAGCACAGACACAACACACACAAAACAAAAGACACCAACACAAAAACCTGATTCAAAAGCGACAGAAATCACAGAAACACCAGAAACTGTGAAAATTATTGAAACAATATCTGAAGATGGAAAACCGAAAAAGAAGAAGATTCGAACTCGTTTATTCAAAAAGGTCAAGGGTGACAAACAAGAAGTCACAAAAATCGAAACCGTCGAAGAAGATGACAAGCCAGCTGAGACAACTGTCACTGTCGAGGAACTTCCTGTAGAAGCGGAGCATCCAGAAGAAATCAAGGAACTAGCAGAAGAGGTTCGTGTGGTTGAAACCATTACCGAAGACGGCAAGCCAAAGAAGAAGAAGATCCGCACTCGTGTGATCAAGAAAGTCAAGGGTGACAAACAAGAAGTCACAAAGATCGAAACCGTCGAGGAGGATGACAAGCAACCCGAAACCACTGTAACTGTTGAAGAACTTCCGTTCGAAGAAGAAAAACCAGAAGAAATTCAAGAGCTTCCAGAAGAGGTTCGCGTGGTTGAAACCATTTCTGAAGACGGCAAGCCAAAGAAGAAAAAGATCCGCACTCGTGTGATCAAGAAGGTCAAGGGTGACAAACAAGAAGTCACAAAGATCGAAACCGTCGAGGAGGATGACAAGCAACCCGAAACCACTGTTACTGTTGAAGAACTTCCGTTTGAAGAAGAAAAACCAGAAGAAATTCAAGAGCTTCCAGAAGAAGTTCGCGTGGTTGAAACCATTTCTGAAGACGGCAAGCCAAAGAAGAAAAAGATCCGCACTCGAGTGATTAAGAAGGTCAAGGGTGACAAACAAGAAGTCACAAAGATCGAAACCGTCGAGGAGGATGACAAGCAACCCGAAACCACAGTTACCGTTGAAGAACTTCCGTTTGAAGAAGAAGTACCTGAAGAAATTCAAGAGCTTCCAGAAGAGGTTTGCGTGGTTGAAACCATTACTGAAGACGGCAAGCCAAAGAAGAAGAAGATCCGCACTCGAGTGATTAAGAAGGTCAAGGGTGACAAACAAGAAGTCACAAAAATCGAAACCGTCGAGGAGGATAACAAGCAACCCGAAACCACAGTTACCGTTGAAGAACTTCCGTTCGAAGAAGAAAAACCAACAGAAATTCAAGAGCTTCCAGAACAAGTTCGCGTGGTGGAAACTATTTCTGAAGACGGCAAGCCAAAGAAGAAAAAGATCCGCACTCGAGTGATTAAGAAGGTCAAGGGTGACAAGCAAGAAGTCACAAAAATCGAAACCGTCGAGGAGGATGACAAGCAACCAGAAACCACTGTTACTGTTGAAGAACTTCCGTTCGAAGAAGAAAAACCAGAAGAAATTCAAGAGCTTCCAGAAGAAGTTCGCGTGGTTGAAACCATTTCTGAAGACGGCAAGCCAAAGAAGAAAAAGATCCGCACTCGAGTGATTAAGAAGGTCAAGGGTGACAAACAAGAAGTCACAAAGATCGAAACCATCGAGGAGGATAACAAGCTACCCGAAACCACTGTGACTGTTGAAGAACTTCCGTTCGAAGAAGAAAAACCAGAAGAAATTCAAGAGCTTCCAGAAGAGGTTCGCGTGGTTGAAACCATTACTGAAGACGGCAAGCCAAAGAAGAAGAAGATCCGCACTCGTGTGATTAAGAAGGTCAAGGGTGACAAACAAGAAGTCACAAAGATCGAAACCGTCGAGGAGGATGACAAGCAACCCGAAACCACAGTTACCGTTGAAGAACTTCCATTTGAAGAAGAAGTACCTGAAGAGATTCAAGAGCTTCCAGAAGAGGTTCACGTGGTTGAAACCATTACTGAAGACGGCAAGCCAAAGAAGAAGAAGATCCGCACTCGTGTGATTAAAAAGGTCAAGGGTGACAAGCAAGAAGTCACAAAGATCGAAACCGTCGAGGAGAATGACAAGCAACCCGAAACCACAGTTACCGTTGAAGAACTTCCGTTCAAAGAAGAAGTACCTGAAGAGATTAAAGAGCTTCCAGAAGAGGTTCGCGTGGTTGAAACCATTACTGAAGACGGCAAGCCAAAGAAGAAGAAGATCCGTACCCGCGTAATCAAGAAGGTCAAGGGTGACAAGCAAGAAGTCACAAAGATCGAAACCGTCGAGGAGGATGACAAGCAACCCGAAACCACAGTTACCGTTGAAGAACTTCCGTTCGAAGAAGAAAAACCAGAAGAAATTCAAGAGCTTCCAGAAGAGGTTCGCGTGGTTGAAACCATTACTGAAGACGGCAAGCCAAAGAAGAAGAAGATCCGCACTCGAGTGATTAAGAAGGTCAAGGGTGACAAGCAAGAAGTCACAAAGATCGAAACCGTCGAGGAGGATAACAAGCAACCCGAAACCACTGTAACTGTTGAAGAACTTCCGTTCGTAGAAGAAAAACCAGAAGAAATTCAAGAGCTTCCAGAAGAGGTTCGCGTGGTTGAAACCATTACTGAAGACGGCAAGCCAAAGAAGAAGAAGATCCGCACTCGTGTGATAAAGAAGGTCAAGGGTGACAAGCAAGAAGTCACAAAGATCGAAACCGTCGAGGAGGATGAAAAGCAACCCGAAACCAAGGTTACCGTTAAAGAACTTCCGTACGAAGAAGAAGTAGCTGAAGAGATTAAAGAGCTTCCAGAAGAGGTTCGCGTGGTTGAAACCATTACTGAAGACGGTAAGCCAAAAAAGAAGAAGATCCGCACTCGTGTGATTAAGAAGGTCAAGGGTGACAAGCAAGAAGTCACAAAGATCGAAACCGTCGAGGAGGATGACAAGCAACCCGAAACCACAGTTACCGTTGAAGAACTTCCGTTCGAAGATGAAAAACCAGAAGAAATTCAAGAGCTTCCAGAAGAAGTTCGCGTGGTTGAAACCATTTCTGAAGACGGCAAGCCAAAGAAGAAAAAGATCCGCACTCGAGTGATTAAGAAGGTCAAGGGTGACAAACAAGAAGTCACAAAAATCGAAACCGTCGAGGAGGATAATAAGCAACCCGAAACCACAGTTACCGTTGAAGAACTTCCATTTGAAGAAGAAGTGCCTGAAGAGATTCAAGAGCTTCCAGAAGAGGTTCACGTGGTTGAAACCATTACTGAAGACGGCAAGCCAAAGAAGAAGAAGATCCGCACTCGTGTGATTAAGAAGGTCAAGGGTGACAAGCAAGAAGTCACAAAGATCGAAACCGTCGAGGAGGATGACAAGCAACCCGAAACCACAGTTACCGTTGAAGAACTTCCGTTCGAAGATGAAAAACCAGAAGAAATTCAAGAGCTTCCAGAAGAAGTTCGCGTGGTTGAAACCATTTCTGAAGACGGCAAGCCAAAGAAGAAAAAGATCCGCACTCGAGTGATTAAGAAGGTCAAGGGTGACAAACAAGAAGTCACAAAAATCGAAACCGTCGAGGAGGATAATAAGCAACCCGAAACCACAGTTACCGTTGAAGAACTTCCGTTCGAAGAAGAAAAACCAGAAGAAATTCAAGAGCTTCCAGAAGAAGTTCGCGTGGTTGAAACCATTTCTGAAGACGGCAAGCCAAAGAAGAAGAAGATCCGCACTCGAGTGATAAAGAAGGTCAAAGGTGACAAACAAGAAGTCACAAAGATTGAAACCGTCGAGGAGGATGACAAGCAACCCGAAACCACAGTTACCGTTGAAGAACTTCCGTTTGAAGAAGAAGTACCTGAAGAAATTCAAGAGCTTCCAGAAGAGGTTCGCGTGGTTGAAACCATTACTGAAGACGGCAAGCCAAAGAAGAAGAAGATCCGCACTCGTTTTATCAAGAAGGTCAAGGGTGACAAACAAGAAGTCACAAAGATCGAAACCGTCGAGGAGGATGACAAGCAACCCGAAACCACAGTTACCGTTGAAGAACTTCCATTTGAAGAAGAAGTGCCTGAAGAGATTCAAGAGCTTCCAGAAGAGGTTCGCGTGGTTGAAACCATTACTGAAGACGGCAAGCCAAAGAAGAAGAAGATCCGCACCCGCGTAATCAAGAAGGTCAAGGGTGACAAGCAAGAAGTCACAAAGATCGAAACCGTCGAGGAGGATGACAAGCAACCCGAAACCACAGTTACCGTTGAAGAACTTCCGTTTGAAGAAGAAGTGCCTGAAGAGATTCAAGAGCTTCCAGAAGAGGTTCGCGTGGTTGAAACCATTACCGAAGACGGCAAGCCAAAGAAGAAGAAGATCCGCACTCGTGTGATTAAGAAGGTCAAGGGTGACAAACAAGAAGTCACAAAGATCGAAACCGTCGAGGAGGATGACAAGCAACCAGAAACCACAGTTACCGTTGAAGAACTTCCATTTGAAGAAGAAGTGCCTGAAGAGATTCAAGAGCTTCCAGAAGAGGTTCACGTGGTTGAAACCATTACTGAAGACGGCAAGCCAAAGAAGAAGAAGATCCGTACCCGCGTAATCAAGAAGGTCAAGGGTGACAAGCAAGAAGTCACAAAGATCGAAACCGTCGAGGAGGATGACAAGCAACCCGAAACCACAGTTACCGTTGAAGAACTTCCGTTTGAAGAAGAAGTACCTGAAGAAATTCAAGAGCTTCCAGAAGAGGTTCGCGTGGTTGAAACCATTACCGAAGACGGCAAGCCAAAGAAGAAGAAGATCCGCACTCGTATTATCAAGAAGGTCAAGGGTGACAAACAAGAAGTCACAAAGATCGAAACCGTCGAGGAGGATGACAAGCAACCCGAAACCACAGTTACCGTTGAAGAACTTCCATTTGAAGAAGAAGTGCCTGAAGAGATTCAAGAGCTTCCAGAAGAGGTTCGCGTGGTTGAAACCATTACTGAAGACGGCAAGCCAAAGAAGAAGAAGATCCGCACTCGTGTGATTAAGAAGGTCAAGGGTGACAAGCAAGAAGTCACAAAGATCGAAACCGTCGAGGAGGATAACAAGCAACCCGAAACCACAGTTACCGTTGAAGAACTTCCGTTCGAAGAAGAAAAACCAGACGATATTCAAGAGCTTCCAGAAGAAGTTCGCGTGGTTGAAACCATTACTGAAGACGGCAAGCCAAAGAAGAAGAAGATCCGCACTCGTGTGATTAAGAAGGTCAAGGGTGACAAACAAGAAGTCACAAAGATCGAAACCGTCGAGGAGGATGACAAGCAACCCGAAACCACAGTTACCGTTGAAGAACTTCCATTTGAAGAAGAAGTGCCTGAAGAGATTCAAGAGCTTCCAGAAGAGGTTCGCGTGGTTGAAACCATTACTGAAGACGGCAAGCCAAAGAAGAAGAAGATCCGTACCCGCGTAATCAAGAAGGTCAAGGGTGACAAGCAAGAAGTCACAAAGATCGAAACCGTCGAGGAGGATGACAAGCAACCCGAAACCACAGTTACCGTTGAAGAACTTCCGTTTGAAGAAGAAGAACCTGAAGAAATTCAAGAGCTTCCAGAAGAGGTTCGCGTGGTTGAAACCATTACCGAAGACGGCAAGCCAAAGAAGAAGAAGATCCGCACTCGTATTATCAAGAAGGTCAAGGGTGACAAACAAGAAGTCACAAAGATCGAAACCGTCGAGGAGGATGACAAGCAACCCGAAACCACAGTTACCGTTGAAGAACTTCCATTTGAAGAAGAAGTGCCTGAAGAGATTCAAGAGCTTCCAGAAGAGGTTCGCATGGTTGAAACCATAACTGAAGACGGCAAGCCAAAGAAGAAGAAGATCCGCACTCGAGTGATTAAGAAGGTCAAGGGTGACAAACAAGAAGTCACAAAGATCGAAACCGTCGAGGAGGATAACAAGCAACCCGAAACCACAGTTACCGTTGAAGAACTTCCGTTCGAAGAAGAAAAACCAGACGATATTCAAGAGCTTCCAGAAGAGGTTCGCGTGGTTGAAACCATTACGGAAGACGGCAAGCCAAAGAAGAAGAAGATCCGCACTCGTTTTATCAAGAAGGTCAAGGGTGACAAACAAGAAGTCACAAAGATCGAAACCGTCGAGGAGGATGACAAGCAACCCGAAACCACAGTTACCGTTGAAGAACTTCCATTTGAAGAAGAAGTGCCTGAAGAGATTCAAGAGCTTCCAGAAGAGGTTCGCGTGGTTGAAACCATTACTGAAGACGGCAAGCCAAAGAAGAAGAAGATCCGCACTCGTGTGATTAAGAAGGTCAAGGGTGACAAGCAAGAAGTCACAAAGATCGAAACCGTCGAGGAGGATAACAAGCAACCCGAAACCACAGTTACCGTTGAAGAACTTCCGTTCGAAGAAGAAAAACCAGACGATATTCAAGAGCTTCCAGAAGAAGTTCGCGTGGTTGAAACCATTACTGAAGACGGCAAGCCAAAGAAGAAGAAGATCCGCACTCGTGTGATTAAGAAGGTCAAGGGTGACAAACAAGAAGTCACAAAGATCGAAACCGTCGAGGAGGATGACAAGCAACCAGAAACCACAGTTACCGTTGAAGAACTTCCATTTGAAGAAGAAGTGCCTGAAGAGATTCAAGAGCTTCCAGAAGAGGTTCACGTGGTTGAAACCATTACTGAAGACGGCAAGCCAAAGAAGAAGAAGATCCGTACCCGCGTAATCAAGAAGGTCAAGGGTGACAAGCAAGAAGTCACAAAGATCGAAACCGTCGAGGAGGATGACAAGCAACCCGAAACCACAGTTACCGTTGAAGAACTTCCGTTTGAAGAAGAAGTACCTGAAGAAATTCAAGAGCTTCCAGAAGAGGTTCGCGTGGTTGAAACCATTACCGAAGACGGCAAGCCAAAGAAGAAGAAGATCCGCACTCGTATTATCAAGAAGGTCAAGGGTGACAAACAAGAAGTCACAAAGATCGAAACCGTCGAGGAGGATGACAAGCAACCCGAAACCACAGTTACCGTTGAAGAACTTCCATTTGAAGAAGAAGTGCCTGAAGAGATTCAAGAGCTTCCAGAAGAGGTTCGCGTGGTTGAAACCATTACTGAAGACGGCAAGCCAAAGAAGAAGAAGATCCGCACTCGTGTGATTAAGAAGGTCAAGGGTGACAAGCAAGAAGTCACAAAGATCGAAACCGTCGAGGAGGATGACAAGCAACCCGAAACCACAGTTACCGTTGAAGAACTTCCGTTTGAAGAAGAAGTGCCTGAAGAAATTCAAGAGCTTCCAGAAGAGGTTCGCGTGGTTGAAACCATTACCGAAGACGGCAAGCCAAAGAAGAAGAAGATCCGCACTCGTATTATCAAGAAGGTCAAGGGTGACAAACAAGAAGTCACAAAGATCGAAACCGTCGAGGAGGATGACAAGCAACCCGAAACCACAGTTACCGTTGAAGAACTTCCATTTGAAGAAGAAGTGCCTGAAGAGATTCAAGAGCTTCCAGAAGAGGTTCGCGTGGTTGAAACCATTACTGAAGACGGCAAGCCAAAGAAGAAGAAGATCCGCACTCGTGTGATTAAGAAGGTCAAGGGGGACAAGCAAGAAGTCACAAAGATCGAAACCGTCGAGGAGAATGACAAGCAACCCGAAACCACAGTTACCGTTGAAGAACTTCCATTTGAAGAAGAAGTACCTGAAGAGATTCAAGAGCTTCCAGAAGAGGTTCGCGTGGTTGAAACCATTACTGAAGACGGCAAGCCAAAGAAGAAGAAGATCCGCACTCGTGTGATTAAGAAGGTCAAGGGTGACAAACAAGAAGTCACAAAGATCGAAACCGTCGAGGAGGATGACAAGCAACCCGAAACCACTGTAACTGTCGAAGAACTTCCGTTCGAAGAAGAAAAACCAGAAGAGATTCAAGAGCTTCCAGAAGAGGTTCGCGTGGTTGAAACAATTACTGAAGACGGCAAGCCAAATAAGAAGAAGATCCGCACTCGAGTGATCAAGAAGGTCAAGGGTGACAAACAAGAAGTCACAAAGATCGAAACCGTCGAGGAGGATAACAAGCAACCCGAAACCACTGTTACCGTTGAAGAACTTCCGTTCGTAAAAGAAAAACCAGAAGAAATTCAAGAGCTTCCAGAAGAGGTTCGCGTGGTTGAAACCATTACTGAAGACGGCAAGCCAAAGAAGAAGAAGATCCGCACTCGAGTGATCAAGAAGGTCAAGGGTGACAAACAAGAAGTCACAAAGATCGAAACCGTCGAGGAGGATGACAAACAACCCGAAACCACTGTAACTGTCGAAGAACTTCCGTTCGAAGAAGAAAAACCAGAAGAGATTCAAGAGCTTCCAGAAGAGATTCGCGTGGTTGAAACAATTACTGAAGACGGCAAGCCAAATAAGAAGAAGATCCGCACTCGAGTGATCAAGAAGGTCAAGGGTGACAAACAAGAAGTCACAAAGATCGAAACCGTCGAGGAGGATAACAAGCAACCCGAAACCACTGTAACTGTTGAAGAACTTCCGTTCGGAGATGAAAAACCAGAAGAAATTCAAGAGCTTCCAGAAGAAGTTCGCGTGGTTGAAACCATTTCTGAAGACGGCAAGCCAAAGAAGAAGAAGATCCGCACTCGAGTGATTAAGAAGGTCAAGGGTGACAAACAAGAAGTCACAAAGATCGAAACCGTCGAGGAGGATGACAAGCAACCCGAAACCACTGTAACTGTTGAAGAACTTCCATTCGTAGAAGAAAAACCAGAAGAAATTCAAGAGCTTCCAGAAGAGGTTCGCGTGGTTGAAACTATTACTGAAGACGGCAAGCCAAAGAAGAAGAAGATCCGCACTCGAGTGATCAAGAAGGTCAAGGGTGACAAACAAGAAGTCACAAAGATCGAAACCGTCGAGGAGGATGACAAGCAACCCGAAACCACTGTAACTGTCGAAGAACTTCCGTTCGAAGAAGAAAAACCAGAAGAGATTCAAGAGCTTCCAGAAGAGGTTCGCGTGGTTGAAACAATTACTGAAGACGGCAAGCCAAATAAGAAGAAGATCCGCACTCGAGTGATCAAGAAGGTCAAGGGTGACAAACAAGAAGTCACAAAGATCGAAACCGTCGAGGAGGATGACAAAGAACCCGAAACCACTGTTACCGTTGAAGAACTTCCGTTCGAAGATGAAAAACCAGAAGAAATTCAAGAGCTTCCAGAAGAAGTTCGCGTGGTTGAAACCATTACTGAAGACGGCAAGCCAAAGAAGAAGAAGATCCGCACTCGAGTGATTAAGAAGGTCAAGGGTGACAAACAAGAAGTCACAAAGATCGAAACCGTCGAGGAGGATGACAAGCAACCCGAAACCACTGTAACTGTTGAAGAACTTCCATTCGTAGAAGAAAAACCAGAAGAAATTCAAGAGCTTCCAGAAGAGGTTCGCGTGGTTGAAACTATTACTGAAGACGGCAAGCCAAAGAAGAAGAAGATCCGCACTCGAGTGATCAAGAAGGTCAAGGGTGACAAACAAGAAGTCACAAAGATCGAAACCGTCGAGGAGGATAACAAGCAACCCGAAACCACTGTAACTGTTGAAGAACTTCCGTTCGAATATGAAAAACCAGAAGAAATTCAAGAGCTTCCAGAAGAAGTTCGCGTGGTTGAAACCATTTCTGAAGACGGCAAGCCAAAGAAGAAGAAGATCCGCACTCGAGTGATTAAGAAGGTCAAGGGTGACAAACAAGAAGTCACAAAGATCGAAACCGTCGAGGAGGATGACAAAGAACCCGAAACCACTGTTACCGTTGAAGAACTTCCGTTCGAAGATGAAAAACCAGAAGAAATTCAAGAGCTTCCAGAAGAAGTTCGCGTGGTTGAAACCATTTCTGAAGACGGCAAGCCAAAGAAGAAGAAGATCCGCACTCGAGTGATTAAGAAGGTCAAGGGTGACAAACAAGAAGTCACAAAGATCGAAACCGTCGAGGAGGATAACAAGCAACCCGAAACCACTGTAACTGTTGAAGAACTTCCGTTCGAAGATGAAAAACCAGAAGAAATTCAAGAGCTTCCAGAAGAAGTTCGCGTGGTTGAAACCATTTCTGAAGACGGCAAGCCAAAGAAGAAGAAGATCCGCACTCGAGTGATTAAGAAGGTCAAGGGTGACAAACAAGAAGTCACAAAGATCGAAACCGTCGAGGAGGATAACAAGCAACCCGAAACCACTGTAACTGTTGAAGAACTTCCATTCGTAGAAGAAAAACCAGAAGAAATTCAAGAGCTTCCAGAAGAGGTTCGCGTGGTTGAAACCATTACTGAAGACGGCAAGCCAAAGAAGAAGAAGATCCGCACTCGAGTGATCAAGAAGGTCAAGGGTGACAAACAAGAAGTCACAAAGATCGAAACCGTCGAGGAGGATGACAAGCAACCCGAAACCACTGTAACTGTCGAAGAACTTCCGTTCGAAGAAGAAAAACCAGAAGAGATTCAAGAGCTTCCAGAAGAGGTTCGCGTGGTTGAAACAATTACTGAAGACGGCAAGCCAAAGAAGAAGAAGATCCGCACTCGAGTGATCAAGAAGGTCAAGGGTGACAAACAAGAAGTCACAAAGATCGAAACCGTCGAGGAGGATGACAAGCAACCCGAAACCACTGTAACTGTTGAAGAACTTCCGTTCGAGGAAGAAAATACCAGAAGAGATTCAAGAGCTTCCAGAAGAGGTTCGCGTGGTTGAAACCATTACTGAAGACGGCAAGCCAAAGAAGAAGAAGATCCGCACTCGTGTGATTAAGAAGGTCAAGGGTGACAAACAAGAAGTCACAAAGATCGAAACCGTCGAGGAGGATGACAAAGAACCCGAAACCACTGTTACCGTTGAAGAACTTCCGTTCGAAGATGAAAAACCAGAAGAAATTCAAGAGCTTCCAGAAGAAGTTCGCGTGGTTGAAACCATTTCTGAAGACGGCAAGCCAAAGAAGAAGAAGATCCGCACTCGAGTGATTAAGAAGGTCAAGGGTGACAAACAAGAAGTCACAAAGATCGAAACCGTCGAGGAGGATAACAAGCAACCCGAAACCACTGTAACTGTTGAAGAACTTCCATTCGTAGAAGAAAAATCAGAAGAAATTCATGAGCTTCCAGAAGAGGTTCGCGTGGTTGAAACCATTACTGAAGACGGCAAGCCAAAGAAGAAGAAGATCCGCACTCGAGTGATCAAGAAGGTCAAGGGTGACAAACAAGAAGTCACAAAGATCGAAACCGTCGAGGAGGATGACAAGCAACCCGAAACCACTGTAACTGTCGAAGAACTTCCGTTCGAAGAAGAAAAACCAGAAGAGATTCAAGAGCTTCCAGAAGAGGTTCGCGTGGTTGAAACCATTACTGAAGACGGCAAGCCAAAGAAGAAGAAGATCCGCACTCGTGTGATTAAGAAGGTCAAGGGTGACAAGCAAGAAGTCACAAAGATCGAAACCGTTGAGGAGGATGACAAGCAACCCGAAACCACTGTAACTGTTGAAGAACTTCCATTTGAGGAAGAAGTACCGGAAGAGATTCAAGAGCTTCCCGAGGAGGTTCGCGTGGTTGAAACCATTTCTGAAGACGGCAAGCCAAAGAAGAAGAAGATCCGTACTCGTGTGATCCAGAAGGTCAAGGGTGACAAACAAGAAGTCACAAAGATCGAAACCGTCGAGGAGGATGACAAAGAACCCGAAACCACTGTTACCGTTGAAGAACTTCCGTTCGAAGAAGAAGTACCTGAAGAGATTCAGGAACTTCCAGAAGAGGTTCGCGTGGTTGAAACCATTTCTGAAGACGGCAAGCCAAAGAAGAAGAAGATCCGCACTCGAGTGATTAAGAAGGTCAAGGGTGACAAACAAGAAGTCACAAGGATCGAAACCGTCGAGGAGGATGACAAACAACCCGAAACCACAGTTACCGTTGAAGAACTTCCATTTGAGGAAGAAGTACCTGAAGAGATTCAAGAGCTTCCAGAGGAGGTTCGCGTGGTTGAAATCATTTCTGAAGACGGCAAGCCAAAGAAGAAAAAGATCCGCACTCGCGTAATCAAAAAGGTCAAGGGTGACAAACAAGAAGTCACAAAGATCGAAACCGTCGAGGAGGATGACAAGCAACCCGAAACCACAGTAACCGTTGAAGAACTTCCATTTGAGGAAGAAATACCTGAAGAAGTTGAAGAGCTTCCAGAGGAGGTTCGCGTGGTTGAATCTGTTACCGAAGACGGCACGCCAAAGAATAAGAAAATCCGCACTCGCGTTATCAAAAAGGTAAAGGGTGACAAAGAAGAAGTTACCAAGATCGAAACCGTCGAGGAAGACGACAAACATCCCGAAACAACGGTCACTGTTGAAGAAACTGATTTGAGTGCTCCTAGTGTAGGCAAAGTAAAACTTAAGAAGAGAGTTATCGTTAAAAAGCCAGAGGATGAAGTAACTGTATTTGAATTGCCTGAGCGGAAATCAGTTATACTTTCAGAAAAAGAAGATGGAACTCCCACCAAGACGGTTATTAAAACGAGAATCATTAAAAAGATTCAAGGCTCAAACATGGAAGTGACAAAGGTTCAAACTGTTGAGGAGTATGAAAAAGCACCACAAACTAAAGTAACGGTTGAGAAGTTTGAGCTGCCATTCCCGGAACTCCCAGAAGAACAGATTTCTGAAGTAGTTATTTTGCCTGATGAGGTGTTCGAGTCTGAAACGTTTGACGAGAAAGGACATCCAAAGATAGTTAAAACCAAGAAGCGTGTCATTAAAAAACCTTCACTTGATAATACCGAAGAGGTTACTGAAATAGGAATTATCGAAGAAGACAACACTGAGCCTATCTATTCGATATCTATAACAGAACAGCCCTTAACGGATTCTAAGCCATATGACAGTAGATTAATTGAGTTGCCTGAACACTTGACAGAGTTGGAAGTTGTTTCGCCTGATGGAACGAAAAAGAAGAAAACCGTTAAATCCAGAGCCTTCAAAAAGACCATCGACGATGACCTCGACGAAGTTACTACTATTAATATAATCGAGGAAGAAGATAAGGAGCCACTGACCACAGTTCAAATTGAAGTTGTGCCAGCTGACGAAACATCCATCACACCCATACCGATAGAAGAACTTCCTGAGGAAACCGTGTTCACCGAAGAATTGGACGAAAATGAGAAGCCAATGAAGAAAACCACCAAAACACGAACTTTCAAAAAACGAGGTCCGGAAGACGACGAATACTTCCAAATTCAAACGGTTGATGAAGAGGGCAAGGAGCCCGTTTCGCTTATACGAGTTGTAAGCGATGAAAATATTGCTGATATTATCGATATAAGTAAACTTGATGACGAAAAGGTTCCCAAACACAAACAAAAGCCACACAAGCAGAAGGGTAAGAACACAAACAAACACACTATCCAAACACACATTCCTCATAAAAGACTCCAATTGAAGTATACCCAAAAAACACTACTTTTTTCTACATTTTAAATTCATTTCATAAATGTATTATTGTTTTCCTATAGTATTATTTGATCTGTTATAAAGGCCTCTAATAACATATTCTTTTGACCATTCCACAAAACACAAACAAACATAAATACCTTAATACAGTGGAGAAACCAAAGGCCGATAACACACAAACGGAACACCCAGTTTACATCACGACATTTAAATCTGTACAAAACGAAGATGGAGAAACAACCATACAAACTGAAAACAAGCGAGTTTCTCAGGAGGAAGGAATCGTTGTTGAGGAAGTCCTCAGTGATACAGAACTCATTCCAGAAGACACAACACAATCACACCTTGAAATAACCGAAGTCAGCGAGCCAACAGGTGATTTTTTCTTTTTAAACACATATATTTACATATCCATATGACATTCAGGAACTTTATTAAGAGTAAACCATTTGAGGTTTAAACAAATTACATTCCCAATTGAAAAAGTTAGGCACAGTAGATCTCAGTTTCATATTTTGTTACACATTTATATATATAAAGATTAAACACTACAAAAACCGCATACACAAAAACATAATTGATTTTTTGTGGAATATATATTTACTAACAAACTTACCTGATTCACTTGAAAGTACGTGGGACATAAAATTAAAACTTTACCCAAAAAGCCTAAGACGTACATGGGTCAATCTTTTACAAACCGAACACTTGTTGTCCAAATTAGTAGAATAACGCTTTGCAATAAACTAGTGAAGGTTTGTTAAAGAATGATCCGTATTTCAAATTCAAATCATTTCTTAACCCATGCAAGTCTAAACGCCAAACTTTGTGCTCCGTACAAAGTTCGTGTGTTGTAAAGCATTATATAAAATGCAAATATAAGTGTAAAAATTAGTTTAGTGCTAACACAAAACACATAATTCTTTCTTAAACAGACCAATACAACAAAGAGTACACAATCACTGAACCTGAAGAGGCAAGTGCTGACGCCTTACAAAAACCGGCTAAAGACAAAAAACCAAAACAGAAGAAGACACTAGGTGCTCCCATTGAGGAAGTTGACGAGACTGTTATTGCTGAAGAAGAGGGTACAGGGGAACTGACTGACAAGACAGTTAAAAGACGAAAGCCAAAGAAGGTTGAGGGTAAGGTTGAGGAGGTTGTTGCTGATGAGAAACCAGTTGAAAAGAAGGAAAAGCCAAAGAAAAAGAAAGTGGTCAAGTCAAAACGAGATGAAATGGATGACTACATCCAATTCCTAATACACCAAGAAATTCCGAAGACTGTAATTCAAGGCTACCAACGTACGGAAATGGAACTTCCCCAAAGGGCTCGTCGTGACTCGTCATTCAAGCAACCAGTTAAGCTCACACCCATGAAAATCGAGAAAGTAGAGTTTAAAAAGCCTAAAATGGTGGAAATAAGTTCGGTAGTTGAATTCCCACAAATGCTTAAGCTTAAAGCTCCTAAGCAAAGACCTCAGGAAGAGAAGAAGAAGAAACCTGAAGCACCTTTCAAGAACAAAAAATTAAAGAGCTGGATTAGGTTCATACCATACGCACCATACTGCTTCCCATATGTGGTTACCAAATTGGAAACAAATCGCGAAGTAGGTGAACTTTCACGAAATGTTGAAGAAGCCGAAAAGGTATTGAAGTTGCGCCCAAGGAAGTTCAAGCATACGAAACCCGAAAAGGCAGAACTAGAAGAAGCCGATCTCGTGGAATTCGAATCTGAAACTTCAGAGACATCTGATAAGGAGCAACCACGACCGAAGTACAAACGTGCTAAAAAGGTAAAGGAAGAAGTACCTGAAGAAACTAGGAAACTGAA
Source organism: Drosophila lutescens (assembly GCA_037075285.1). Lineage (NCBI taxonomy): Eukaryota > Metazoa > Arthropoda > Insecta > Diptera > Drosophilidae > Drosophila > Drosophila lutescens. Next base: position 288,790 of record JBAMCF010000468.1, read on the forward strand.
GCTCGGAAAGGGTAAAATTCCGCAAAATGTTGAGGCTGTTGAGGAAGTTCACTTGAAACCGGTTAAGCTAGATATCGCAGAGGAAGATGTCGGCGAAAAGCTAACTAAGGTAGTAGAAGAAGAAGTAATCAAGAAAAAGAAGACCAAAAAGACCGACAAGCCTGACGAAGGACTTCAGTTCGAACCCATTGAGTTTAAGGATCGTGAAACCACCTCAGAGTTCCCAGAGGGTTCTGACACATCTGCGACTGAGGAAACGTCCACACAGGAAAAGCCGAAATACAAAAGGAAAAAGAAGCCGACTCCTAAGCCAGAGAAAAACCAGTACGAAATAACGCCTGGAAAGCCAAAAGAACAAGAAGAAATCCCAGAAGACGATCTTAAACTGCGCAAGCGCCAAGGTGAGAAGCCTGATGATGAAAAGGAAGAGGTCAAGCTCAAACCTTTCTACAAGTTCGAAGAGTTAGTGGAGCCTGAAGATGCCCCAACTGAAACAGTACATACCACTAAAAAGCTTGCAAAGGAACCCAAGAAAAAGCGAAAGCTTAAGCTTAAGACGGAACAAGAAGAAAACACCATCGAAATTATGGAAGTTTCTCCTGAAGATAGCGATGACAAAATCTTTGAAGTTACGGTTACAAGCTCTGAAATTGTTCAAGGCGACGAAAAGCCTAGCAAAGTACTTAGGAAGAAGGTGAAGCGCATGAACAAACAGGAATTGGATGATTTTGTCATAGAGTTAAAGGAAGAACCAGATCAAAAGTTCTATGAAACTAGCATACAAGACTTCTATGAGGTAAAGTTGACCGAATTGCCGTTAGAACCAGAAAAAGATAAGCCTAAGAAGCGCAGGATACGACATGAAAAGGGAGATGAAGTAGAAGTTTTGGAAATTGTCGAAACGGTTGTCGCTCCCGGTGAAGAACCTCTCTATGAAATCACTGTAACTTCTAGTGAAACAAAGGATGATGAAGAGGGAGCAAAGCCAGCTGAAAAGCTTAAGAAGAAAACCAGGAAAATGAAAAAGGATGAGCTCGATGCCTATATTCAGCAACTCATTAATGCTGAGATCCCAATAACAGAACTGGAAAGATATGAGAAAATCGATGTGGATGGAAAGCCGAAAAAACCCAAGAAGCAAAAGGTTAAGCCTGAGAAGCCCATTATCGATGAGGTCGAAACTCTTCAAATTGGAATCACAGAGCATGAGCCAATCGAAAAACCGAAAGCCAAGAAACCAAAGACGAAAAAGGCAGTTAAAGTGGAAGAATCGGTCGAAACAGAGACAATTCCGGTTTACGATGAGTTCACTATCAAAAAGATTGATTCGGAACGTGCTCCAGAGGAAGTCATTGAACAAACAGAAGAACAAATCATACCGGCTTTGGATGAAATCATAGCAGATTTGGGTGAATCCCTACCGATTGTCGTAGTAGAGGAGGAAGTTGCGTCTATGCCACTGGCACCAGAAGTAATTTCTATAACGGATGAGAAAATACTTAAGAAACGCACGGTCAAAACTCAAAAGGGACCAAAGCAGTACGAAATCGAAATAATTGAAACCGAGGCACCAATCGAACAACCAGAGGAAGCTAAGGTTATAGTTATAACGACCGAAATTTCTGAAGATACAACCGACGGTCCAACTCTTACCAAACCGGAAGCACCTAAGAAATCCGTCAAAAAGGTGAAGAAAGAGAATCTTAAGGAGTATATTATCAGAATAGTCGAGGAAGCCCCATCGGAACACATCGCTGGAATTTCTGAAGATATTACACCAGCCCCTGCCAGAGAAAGCTCAGTGGAAGAGGATATTACTTCCTTCACCACAACAGTAGTTGACGAGGAAACAGTTGAGCCTTTAGTACCCAAAGAAACGAAATCTGAAGATGTTCCTAGCGCTCCAAAGGATAAAAAGAAGAAAACTGATAAGCAGAAGAAGATCAAAATATCCGAAACTGAACCTTCTCCGACTCCTGAAGATTCAACGATCACAGAATATACAACACAGATCTCGGAATCTGAGGGAGTTCCTCAAACGGATGAATATTCAGTAGAAGTAAAAGATAGCTTGCCCAAGACCAAAAAGAAAACGACAAAGAAACCAAAGGAAAAATCTCCTGCTGAGCCCATATCCCAGTATACGATTCGAATTGAGGAGCTGGCTCCGGAAACTTCTACCGAAAAAATAGTAAACGAGGAAGCTAAGGAAGTTGAACGAGTCGTAACCAAACGGAAGATTAAAAAGAAGGAGGGACCGAAGGAATATCTAATTGAAGTTGTCGAAACATACGAGGAGAACAAACCTGAGGCAGATCTTGTCATCCAGACCACTGAAATAACGCCATCAATTGACTCTAAGCCTGAAGGGGAGCATAAGATAAAGATTGTCAAGAAGAAGAAGCCAAAGGCCGAAAGCTTGGACAACTATATTCAACAGCTGATTGAAGAGGAACTTCCTAAAGTAGATCTCAAAGAATATGAAGCGACTGCATTGGAGACATCTCCAGAGGAAAGAAAACCCAAGAAAATCAAGAAACACCACAAAAAATCTACCCAAATTATCGACGGCATACCGATTACTGTGCACGAAGTAACCATACAAGAGTTTGAGCCCGAACAGGAAGAATTTAAGCCGGATGAGGTAATCGTAAAAGAAATTGATCTTGAGGATACAGAAGAAGCTTCAAAGGATCTGAAAATAAAGGTTTCAGAAGAAAAGCCTAAACCAAAAACGAAAAAATCGTTCAAATCTAAGATCGTTGAAGAGGAACTGCCGCAACCAGTCATCAAAGACATTTCGGAAGTTGTTCAAGTTGTACAAGTTACTGAAGAAGATGGCGTTACTAAGGAGATTGAGGTTAAGAAGAAAAAGGTTTCCCGCAAACAAGGTCCAAAGGAGCAAATCTTTGAAATCACAGAGACAAAGACGAGTCATGAACCTCTGGCTGAAGTGACTATCGTTGAAATTACAGAGGAACAGCCCCAAGAAGAAGTTGAAGAGGTGAAAGAAAAGAAACCAATTAAAAAACCGAAGAAACTGAAACCTGAAGATGTCAAAAATTATGTGATCAATGTTCTGGAAGAGTTCACGGAACCTATGCGATTCGAAGAACTTGTGGAGGAAGCAGAAGACAAGTCACAACCAGTTATTGAAGATATTTCGGAGGTTGTGGAAGTTGTGCAAGTTATCGAAGAAGGCGGCACACCAAAAGAGGTTAGAATTAAGAAGAAGAAGGTTTCACGCAAAGATGGTCCGAGGGAGCAAATCTTTGAAATCACTGAGACAAAGACTAATGATGAACCTTTGGCTGAAGTAACAATCGTTGAAATTACAGAGGAACAGCCCCAAGAAGAAGTCCAAGAGATCAAAGAAAAGAAGCCAATTAAAAAGCCGAAGAAACTAAAACCTGAAGATGTCAAGAATTATGTGATCAATGTTCTGGAAGAGTTCACGGAACCCATGCGATTTGAAGAACTGGTGGAGGAAGCTGAAGACAAGCCACAACCGGTTATTGAAGACATTTCGGAAGTTGTACAAGTTGTACAAGTTACTGAAGAAGATGGCGTTACTAAGCAGGTTGAGGTTAAGAAGAAAAAGGTTTCCCGAAAACAAGGTCCAAAGGAACATATCTTTGAAATCACCGAAACAAAAACAAGTGATGAACCACTAGCTGAAGTAACCATTGTCGAGATTACTGAGGAAAAGCCTAAAGAAGACATTCCTCAACCTAAGGAAAAGAAACCAGTGAAGAAACCAAAAAAACTTAAGCCTGAAGAAGTGGAAAGCTATGTGATTAATGTTCTTGAGGAGTTTAATGAGCCGCAGAAGTTTGAGGAAATCGAACAGCCAGTCATTAAACCCATTGCAGAGTCTGTGGAAATTCAAGTAACAGAAGAAGATGGAATTACCAAGCAGGTTGAGGTTAAGAAAAAGAAGGTTTCCCGCAAGCAAGGTCCTAAAGAACAAATCTTCGAAATCACCGAAACGAAGACTAGTGATGAACCTTTGGCAGAAGTTACAATCGTTGAGGTTACTGAGGAAAAACCGCAAGAAGAAATTCCTCAGCCTAAGGAAAAGAAACCAGTTAAGAAGCCGAAAAAACTTAAGCCTGAAGAAGTCGAAAGCTATGTGATTAATGTTCTTGAAGAGTTTAATGAGCCGCAGAGGTTTGTAGAACCAGTCATTGAAGACATTGCAGAGTCCGTGGAAATTCAGGTTGCAGAGGAAGATGGCGTTACTAAGCAGATTGAGGTTAAGAAGAAGAAGGTATCCCGCAAGCAAGGTTCTAAAGAACAAATCTTTGAAATCACCGAGACCAAAACTAGCGACGAACCTTTGGCTGAAGTTACAATCGTCGAGGTTACAGAGGAAAAACCGCAAGAAGACATTCCTCAGCCTAAGGAAAAGAAACCAGTTAAGAAGCCGAAAAAACTTAAGCCTGAAGAAGTCGAAAGCTATGTGATTAATGTTCTTGAAGAGTTTAATGAGCCGCAGAGGTTTGTAGAACCAGTCATTGAAGACATTGCAGAGTCCGTGGAAATTCAGGTTACAGAGGAAGATGGCGTTACTAAGCAGGTTGAGGTTAAGAAGAAGAAGGTATCCCGCAAGCAAGGTCCTAAAGAACAAATCTTTGAAATCACCGAGACAAAGACTTGTGATGAACCTTTGGCCGAAGTTACAATCGTTGACGTTACAGAGGAGAAGCCGGAAGAAGTGATTCCTTTACCTAAAGAAAAGAAACCAATTAAGAAACCTAAGAAACTCAGACCCGAAGACGTCGAAAGCTATGTAATTAATGTTCTAGAGGAGTTTGTTGAGCCACAACAGTTTGAGGAGCTAGAGGCTCCTGAGGAAAAACCTTTCGAAGCTACAACAAAAACCAAGAAGCCAAAGAAACCGACCGAAAAACCACTTGAAAAGACTATCGTTATTGAAGAAATGGCTCCTGAAACGGTTATAGAGAATGTTGTTGACGAAAAGGGCGAGGAAGTGAAACAAGTTAAGACAATCAAGAAGCTAAAGAAAAAGGAGGGTCCCAAGGAGTATCTCATCGAAATAACAGAAACATATCAAGAGAACAATCCAGAGGCCGAAATCGAGTTCACTACAACGGAGCTACCTTCTGAAGACTCACCTGATGTGGCTGAAGATCAACCAGTCAAGGTGCTTCAAAAGGTGAAGAAGAAGAAGCCCGTTAAGGACGATCTTGACAAGTATATACAACAGTTAATCGAACAGGAAATCACAAAAACACCTCTCGAAGAATATGAACCAACGGAAATGGACGCGAAGCCCAAACAGCCCAAGAAGAAGGTGAAGACTCACCACAAGAAGACAATTGAAGTTGTTGAAGGGTTACCCGTTACCATTCATGAGTTTGATGTGGAAGAAATCGTACCGGAACCTGAAGAAGAGGAACAACCAGAAGAAGTTTTGGAAGAAGTCAAGGAAGTACCACAACAGCCAGACGATTCTTCAAAGTACCTCGTAAACATTTCCGATGAATTTCTTGAAGCTGACAAGCCAATCGAACAGTCTCCTGAGGAAGAACAGAAACCAATCAAAAAGGAACAACCATTAAAAAAGAAAAAGGTCGTTGAGGCCCCCGCTCCCTTGGAAGAAATCGATCGCACTGTTGAAGTCGTTGAGCAACCCACTGAGGAGGGAACTGTAAAGGAAGTAACTGTAAAGAAACGAAAGGTGTCGCGTAGAAAGGGTTCAAAGGAGCACGTCTTCGAAATTACGGAAACAACAAGTGAAGACCAGCCTACGGCCGAAGTTACAGTAGTTGAGTTAACCACCGATGATTTAGTGGTTTCTGAAGAAAAACCAAAGGCTGAAAGGAAGACGGTAAAAAAACCGAAACAATTAAAGAAGGATGAAGTTGAGGAATACATCATTAATGTCATTGAAGAATTCGTAGAGCCTGTTCCAGTTGACGAAGTTGAAAGTGAGATGGAGGAAGTCAGGGAGGAAAAACCTAAAAAATCAAAGAAATCTCCAAAAACATACACCGTCACAGAACAAGAACACACAGATAGCACAGTACCTGAAGTGGTCGAGGAGGAGTTGGAGAAACCAATTGAGTCCGTTCCAGAGATGCCATTAGAAACTGATGAATATACCATCGGTATCACAGAAGAAACTGTGGCTGACGAACAGAAACAACCCAAGCCTAAAAAGATAACCAAGCCTAAGTCTGTCAAGCAGCCAGCTTTAGAGGAAAGCCCAGACTATATTGTAAGGGTGAAATCCGAAGAAAGCTTAAGAGAAGAGCCACTTCCCGAACATGAAGCAGTTGTGATTGAAACTGAAGAAGATAAACCTGAGCAGCCTTCTTTCCAGGTTGAAGAAATCGAAACGGAGGCAGTTGAAAAGGAAGTAATCGACGATAAGGGGGAAACGGCAAAACAAACTGTAACCAGGCGAAAAATCAAAAAGCAGATTGGACCCAAGGAAGAAATTATCGAAATTGTGGAAACCAAGACCGGAGATACTCCAGAGTATGAAGTCATTGTGACCACTGAAGAGGCCGAAACAGTTAGTGAAGAAGTTCCACAGGAGGAAAAACCAAAGAAGATTCGCAAAACCAAAAAGGTTCCCAAAGACGATCTTCATGACTATATTCAGAAGCTTATTGAGCAGGATATACCAAAGACCGAACTGGAAAAGTATGAAAAGATCGACTTGGACGAACCCGTCAAAATGAAGAAAAAGCCCATCAAAAAGGTGAAGCTTTCTGAGGAACAGCCAACGGAAGGAACTGAAGAACCGGTGGAGGATAAGCCTGTTGAAGAGATTTCGGAAATTCCTGAAGTTGACAACGACGAGCCAAAGCTAACATTTACTCTTAAGGAAATCATTCCAGAAAAGCCAGAAGAAAAGCCTTTCGAGATTGTTGTTCTTGAAGAAACAGTAGAAACCAAGCCGGTACCAGATGAAGAGGGAATAGTAAGGGAAAAGGTGGTTAAGACTAAAAAAATTAAGCAGAAGAAGGGTCCTGAAGAAGTAGTTCACGACATAGTCGAGGTGACTGATAAGGATACTAATGAATCGGAAATAACAGTCACGACCACCACGCCCAAGGAAACGCCTGATCAGGAAGAGCCTGTAGTTAAACAAAAGCGGACTAAAAAGATTAAGAAGGACGAAGTCGAAGACTTCATCAAGGCAGTTATTGAGGAGGATGCACCAAAGCCAGTTGATGCTGAGGACGTTGTGACCGTTATCGAGGAGTCCACGCCCAAACCAACCTCTGAAAAAACAAAGAAGAAGCCAAAGAAAGAAAAACAACCTTCCGTTGAAGATACGGTGCCAAAGGACGACGAAGTTTCCGTTATTGAGACTATTCCAGAGGATTCTACAGTTAGTGATGAATTTATAACTGTGGTGGAATCAGTTCCAATTGTAGAAGAACCTGAACTAAAAATAGACGGGGTTGAAGAAGCTAAGAAGCCAGAAAAGAAGAAGAAGCCAAAGTCGACAGTTACAGTTCAGGAGGAACAACCAGTAGAGGACACAGAAGAAAAGCCTTTGGAGGTTACGCAGCAGGAATCTGACATAGAAAAACCGGATGATCGGAAGTTCAGTGTTTCCATCAAGGAAGAAGGGCAAACAGAGACCAAACCTGAGAAGAAGAAGACTCATAAAAAGGTATCTGAAAAACCAGAGCAACCTTCTGAGGAAAAATACGAAATTTCGGTTAGGGAAAGTGTTTTGGAACCTGAGGAAGAAAAGCCGTTTACAATTCAGGTAATTGAAAGCGTAACAAAGGTTGAAGAAACCAAGAATGACACTGGGGAAGTTTATAAGCAGGTTACCACCAAGCGGAAGTTAAAACGGCCCGACGGCGAAGGTGAAATAGAGATTATTGAAGTTGTTAGGGATGATCAGCCTGAGGCGGAAATAACCATTGTAGAGTATGAACCAGAACCTGTAAAGCAAGACGAAAAGCCCAAGGAGCCTAAAAAGAAAACAAAGAAGGTTAAGAAGGATGACCTACATGACTACATTCAAAAGTTAATTGACATGGAAACGCCCAAGACTGAGCTCGAAAAGTATGAGAAAATAGAATTTGAGCCAACTGTCAAGGACAAGCCATCAGATAACGTAATTGAAGTTGTAGAAGAATCGCCCTCTGTAAAGCCCAAAAAGGATAAGAAGACAAAGTCCAAGGAAGTTCCAAAGGAGGAAAGTCCTGTTTCAGAACAGTTAGCCGCAGTTAAAGTGGTAGAGGAGGAAGCTCCTGAACAGCCCCAAGTGCCAATTGAAGTTGTAGAAGTTCAGCCTGTAAAGGTTCAAGTTCAAGAGGTTGTAACTGAAGAGGGCAAGCCTGTTCAAGAAAAGACTACCAAACGAGTTTTGAAGAAGAAGGGACCTCAAGAAGAAACCACCTTCAAGATTACTACTATTGAAAGCGAGGACAACGATTCAGTTACGGTTATTGTTGATGAAGAGCCCAAAATAGTTCCCGTACAGTCCATCGAAGAACAGCCAGAGCAGGCCGAGGAAAAACCAAAGCCAAAGCCCAAGAAAACAGTAAAGAAAATTAAGAAGGACGACTTAGACGACTATGTAAAGAAACTAATTGAAGAGGAAATTCCTAAGGTGGAACTTGAGAGGTATGAAAGGGTAGAGATGCCAGAAAAAACTGACAAGCCAGGTCCTTCTGAAATTATTCCGGAAGAGATAAAATCTGAGACAACTGAGCCAGCACCAATACACTCCGAACCGACCAAATCCAAGAAAACGAAGACTACTAAGCCAAAGACGGAAACCGTAGACGAAACAACACCTGACGTACCGACCGAAACCACTTTAGACACCACTGACACAGCAGAGATCACACCAACCCAATTTGCACAACCCGAGGACACAGCCACTGCACAAATTACACCAAGCGCACAAGAAGAGAAACCTACTCAAGATGACACTAAAGATACAATTCAGAAAACAATTAAACATAAGAAAACAAAACCAGACACACAAAAAAGCGTTGAACCAAGTAAGTTATTAGAAGAGAGTTCATGGAGCCTACAAAATCCCGCCGCCCTTGCAGCACCTTCTGCTCCTTTGTGTGTGTCTTTCGCATTTGTTTATTCCCCTTGAAACCACGTTGATTTCCAAATGTTGCGCCTATTCCCACCTATATTTCTCTCCTTTTCTCTCGCTGTTGATTTTCGGCTCTGTTAATTTGAGCCAATCTTATTGCGGTCCTAATCTCTTCCAGTTCAACTTTAAAGCCTCCCAACACAGTAACTCTATAATAATCTCTTATGCATGATAAACGTTCTTAACCCTAAGTAGTTTAGAATTTATGTGCAAAGTTTAAGCCTTTTATAAATGTCGTTATTTATCCGCTTGCTGTCTTCAATTATTAGTTAAGGATAAATAACGGCAACACATATAAATTGTGCTTGTGTAGAAATTGGTATCAAAATTCATTTTAATCATTAATTCGCTATGTAAAATGTTGTTCCCCTATATATTTCTTCATTCTTCAACTAATCCGATTACCTCACCCACATTGCCACATACTAAACGTGTAACTTTGTAACTGTTCTTATTATTAAACTATCCAATTTAATCCCTTCTTTTGGTTAAGTTTTTAAATGTTTTCCTTCAACTGCTATCTATGTAAATATAGCCTCAAATTATGTCTTCTGTCCAGTTCACCGATCTGCTTGCTTTGCAAAAGCAACGCACGGTTCCCCGGGTTTATCTACCGTATTAAGCACCATTCACTTAAACTTTAATGCATTTTTTGCAACAGGTGAACTACCAGAGGTTCAAAAAGATTATCAAATAAGCATCATTCACGAAGAGCCCGTCCAGGAGGAGGAACCCCAGAAGATTTTGGAAGTCCGAGTTATTGATGAAGTCGCCGAGGTCGAAGAATCACAGCCCATTGTGGAAGAGGTTGAAGAGGAGGAAGAACAGCCCATTGAAGAAGGAACTGTTGAGGACGTTACGAAGCCAAAGACCAGGAAAAAGAAGATTGTCAAGAAGAAGACAGATGATCATGATGAACTCATCAGAAAGATGTTGGAGGAGGAGATCGAGAAGACGGAACTGGAGAAGTACGAGAAAATTGAATTCGATGTTCCCAAGAAACTTAAGCCCGAATTCGCCACGCTTGAGCCCATGAAAATCGAGCGCAAGGAACAGAAGCCGACGAAGGTGACAATTGTCGAGGCCACTGATGTTCCCAAAACAGTGAAGCTTAAGCCCGGTAAACGTAAGGAGAAACCCGCCGAGGAACAAGCTGTACAATTGCCCAAGTTCAGACTCAAGGCCCGTATGGTCATGGTTGAATACCCTCCGGCTCCAGTAATTCCGAAAATTTCTCATATTGGCGCCATTAAAGATAATGGTGACCTGTCTCGTAACATCGAAGAGGCTGAAGAAGTCCTTAAGTTCAAGCCACATAAGACGAAGAAAATAAAGAAAATCAAGGATGACTTAGAAAAGGTAGAGCTTGAGAAGTACGAAAAGTATGTCAGTAGCGAAGAGGAACCGGAGGAGAAAGCACCTTATAAGAAGCCTGAAAAGGCACCAAAGCCAGAGGAAAAACAGGAGGAAGTCAAGCTCAAGCTGGGCAAGGGTAAGAAGAAACCAAAGGAGGAAGAAGAGCCCGAAAATGTTACTCTCAAGAAGATTCCGCAAAAACCACAAGAAGTCGAGGAAGAAGTTGCACTGAAAATGAAACCGAAGGAGGTGATTGTTGTTGAGGAACAACCAAAGCAACCCAAGGAAGGACAGTTTGTTGTGGAGCCATTCGAACCATCTGAATTTGATCGCCCTGAATATGTTCCTGAAGAGCTTGAGCCCTTCGAACATCCAGAGAAGCCCGATAAGCCCAAGAAGCCCTCTAAGACCAAGTATAAGCCCAAGGACAAGTCAAAGCCCGAACCGGAGACAATTATCTCGGAGATCGTTCCTGGGGTACCAAAGGAGGAAGAGGATGTACCCGAACAGGAAGTTAAGTTCCGCAAGCCCGAGAGAGATGCTCCAGAAGAGACTGACTCTGAAATTAAGCTACGTCCTGTCCCTCAAGCTCCTAAGGCTGAAGAGCCTGTCGAGCAAGCAGTGGTGAAGCCCAAGGCAGAGGAGCCCAAGACCGAAGAAATTGAAGAGAAACCTGTGGAGGAGGAAAAGAAGCCAAAGAAATCAAAGCCTAAGAAGGTGCAACCAAAGGAGGAAGAGATTTCTGAGCAGAAGCCAGAAGAATTCGAGGTGCTGGTGAAGGAAGAGGAAGCTCCAGTGGAGGAACCCGTCGAAGACGAAAAGCCAAAGGAAGTAAAGGTGAAACAGAAGAAGCCCAAGGAAGCACCTATGGCAGAAGTCGTCGTCACAGAAGGAGAAACCTGAAGAAGTCCCCGAGGAAATACCAGTGGAGTACAAGATAACAACCACAGTCTTGGAGCCAGAAGAGGCACCAAAGGAATATCAAGTGCGAGTCAAAGATTTCGATGAGCGTCACGAAACTACCGAGGAAGTTATTGAAGAGAGGGTGGTGACGCGCAAGAAGAAACCAAAGCCACAGCAGCCGGAAGAATTCGAGGTCACTTTGAAGGAGCCCAAGGAAGAACAGATTGAACCAGAGGAAGTTTCGGCTGAAATTGTGTTGCCAGTTGAACAACCCGAAGAGAAGCCAGAAGAGTTTGAGGTTGAACTTAAACTGACTGAGCCCACTGCAGAAGAGCCAGTTGAACAGCAAGTCATAGTCAAGGAAAAGACCAAGAAGAAACCTGTTAAGGAAGTAAAGGAGGACAAGATTGTAGTGGTGGAGGAAGAAGAAAAGCCGCAACCAGTTGAAGAGACTGTTGTGGAGGTGGAAAAACAGGAAGAAAAGAAGAAGACAAAGAAACCAAAGTCCTATGAGTTCAAGATTTCAGAAACCGAAGCTGTCGAAGAGAAGCCGGCCGAAGTTGTTGAGGAAACTCCTGAGAAAATTCCAGTGGTTGAGGAAGAAAAGGTTGTCGAGAAGTTTGATTCCTATGAAATCACTCTTAAGGAAACTGAAGCAGAAAAGGTTGCCATAGTTGAAGAACAGCCCAAGGAAGAAGCTCCCGAAGAGGTCGTTTTCAAAAAGAAGAAGCCCAAGCAACCTGAAGAAGTCGAGGCCGAGTTTGTGGTGACTGAACCAAAGGTCACAGAAGAAACGACTGTGGAAACTGCTATTAAGCAGAAAAAGACCAAAAAGCCAAAGAAAACCGAAGAAGAAGCTCAGTTGGAAATCAAGGTTGTCGAGTCCGAAGCGCCTGTTCCCGAAGAAGTGGTGATTGAAGCTCCCAAGGTTGAGGTTGTAGAAAAGGAGGAAGTGGTTGTCGAAGAAAAGCCTGAGGAGTTCAGAATTCGTGTTTCAGAAACTGACGCCAAGCCCGAAGAACCAAGTGAGGCACAGTTTACGGTTAAGAAACGCAAGCCATCTGTCACTTTCGCCGACGAACCCGCAACTGAAATCATTCTTAAGGAGAGCAAGCCCATTGAAGAAGTTACAGAGGAAGCTCAAATCAAGACCAAGAAGCCGAAGAATAAGGTCAAGGAGGTGGAAGCTGAGGAACTAAAGATTCAGATCACCGAGGAGATTCCACAAGAAGTTCCCATAATTGAGGAAGTCGAAGAGGAAGAGGTGATCACTAAAGTCAAGGAAGAAGTTCCGGTGGTTGAGGAAAAGACATACAAAATAGGCATCAAGGAGACTCAGCCAGAGAAACCTGCCGAAGTAGTTGTCGAAGAAGAGCCAGTGGTAACGGAACCAATTGTGGAAGAGCCGCAACCAGAAGTCTACGAAGAACACAAGGTTAGGGTCATTGAGGAAACTCCTCGTGAACTGGTTGAGGAAGTCATCGAAGAGGAGGTCAAGGTTATTCGCAAGAAGAAACCTAAGCCAGAAGTTAAGGAGGAACCTGAGGCGGAAGTTACTGTCTCTGCTCCTAAGCCTGTCGATGAAGTGGAAGCCACGGCCAGTATTCCTGTTGTTCCAGAACAACCGACCGAGGAGGAAGCCGCTGATCTCAAGATAACAATAATTGAAGAAGTGGCTCCACCACAAGAACTTGTCCAAGAGATCGAAGAAATTGAAATCGTCGAGGAAGCCGCGGCCCCAGAAGAAAAACCTGAGGACCTCAGTTTTGCCATTAAGGAGGCCGAAAAGCAACCCACTGTGGAAGAATTGCCCGAGGAACAGGTCACGCTCCAGAAAAAGATAAAGAAGGCGCCAGTTGCAGAGGTTGTCGAAGAACCTGAGGCTGAGTTCGTGGTTAAGCCGAAGCAGCCAGTACAAGAAGTTACCGAGGAAGCCAAGATCAAGAAAAAGTCTAAGAAGCCTGTTAAGGAAGAAGAGGCTGCTGCTGAGCTTAAGGTAACTATCGCTGAGGAAGTTCCCGCGGAACCAGAAGTTCAGGAAATCATCGAGGAAATCGAAGAAGTCGCGGAAGAACAGCCCACTGAGTACAAGATTGGCGTTAAAGAAACTCAGCCAGAAGTTCCAGAGGAAGAAGAAGTCACCTTACCGAAGAAGAAACCAAAGGCAGCACCGGTGGTTGAAGAACCAGAAGCCGAGGTCACTCTGAAACCAAAGCCAAAGGTTGAAGAAGTCCAGGAAGAAGCTAAGATAGTGAAGAAGAAGCCCAAGAAGCCTGTCGAAGAAGTAGCCGCCGAGGAACTTACGGTCAAGGTTGAAGAAGAAGTTATCCCTGAGCCGATCGTGGAAGAAGAGGCCATCGAGGAAGTCCAGATTAAAAAGAAGAAGCCAGAAAAGCCTGAGCCAGAAGACATTGTCGATGCAGCGGTTGTGAAACTAAAAAAACCACAGCCAGTAGAGGAAGAAGAAGTGGCTGCTGAAGTCACCCTGAAGCCCAAGGCCCCGAAGAAGGTTACCGAAGAGGAATTCTCTGTTGATGTTAAGCTGCCGAAGGAAAAGCAGGTAACCGAGGAAACCTCTGACCAAACTGTACAGCTGAAGAAAAAGAAGAAGCCACAGAAACCGGTGGAGGAGGCTGCGGATGAGCTTAAGCTGCAGCAAACTGTCGTCGAAGAAAGGCCGGTGGAAATTGAAGAAGAGGAGATTGTCGAAGAAGCGGTCGTCGTTCGCAGGAAGCCGAAGAAGGCCTTTGAGCCAACTGTTGAAGATCTCGAAGAAACTGAGTTCAGTCTTTCCTTCAAAAAGCCCCACACTATTAACGAGGGTGTGGAGGAGGCTGCCACTGTGCTAAAGAAACGACCAGTCAAGCCGACTACTTTGGATGAAGCTGCTGCTGAACTTTCCATTAAGCGTCAAGAAGAGGAATACGAAGAGGGCGAGGATGTTGAGGAGTTCGTCGTCAGTCAGCGAAGAAAGCCAAAGCCTCTGCAGATCACCGAAGAGGATGAGGAGGCCTACACGGTGAAGAAACTGAAGCGTCGCAAGCAAGTAGACATTCCCGAATACGCTGACGTTGAGAACGTCACATTCCGTGCGAGAAGTACCAAGACCAAGGAAGATGTCGACCAGGAGTTCAACATTGCCCTCGATTCGTATGCCGAGGAGGAGATCTCTATGTCTGGAAAGATCAAGCTCAAGAAGCCAATCAAGAAGACCTTCTCTGAAGCAGCCGACGAGGCCAAGATCAGGATCATTCAGGACTACGACGATGGTGAGGAGCCCATCATCGAAGAAATCAGAGACGATGAGGATACCATCGATGAAGTCGAGGAGCCAGAAGAATACTTTGTTGAGGAATTACCACCAGACGAAGTGGACTTTAAGCTGAAGCCGAAGAAACAGCCCAAGCCAGCCTACTCCGTTCAAGATGAGGAGGAAGAACAGTTCCTGATTGGCATCCGTCACCCGAAACGCGATTCGGTGACCTACGACGAGGACTCGCTCACCTTTAAGAAGAAGCGTAAAGTTGTTCAACAACTTTTCAATGAAGGTAAGTCGGCTTTTGTCACCAATAACGGTAATTTATATACAAATCAAAATGCTTTACTTTTACATAAACAAATATCAGCTTATATGATATCAGAGTGGCAAGGTAAAAATACCCAACTTGAATGTCGGTTGCTAACGCTTAACCATTCATTGTTCACAACTTAAAAAAAATAATTAAAATGATTTCGAGAGAAGATATTTATAATGTTTTATTTTTACACAGATGGAGCTTCGCTTAATATTACCAGAGAAATGAATGTTGAAGGTAAGTAGTCTTTAATTTAGACATTTCTAACACGTAAATAACCTGTTAAATTATACATTTCAGAAACCGACAATCAAAATGTTATGTACTCCATCTGCAACTACATTGCCGACAACGATGAGGCCATTAACCTGGTCGAGGGTGAGAAGGTAACGGTCGTCGGACGTCACAGCTCCGAGTGGTGGTATGTGAAGAAGAGCATTACAGAAGAGGAGGGCTGGGTGCCAGCTCAATATCTGATGGAGCCCGAGGAATACGCGCAGTATGTGCAAAACAAGTTGCACGAGAAAATCGATAAGCTGCCTGTGTTCGAACGTAAGTTATAATCTTTAAGGGAAATGTCTATTTGTCTGCCTAAATACTGTTTAGTCGCCGTCCACGTTTTTGTTATTAACAAACTATTTCATGTTTTTGTTGTGATTGTGAACTGTTAAGGTCCTGGACCGGAAGACAAGCCCATTGCGCCGAGATTCATTGAGAAACTGCAGCCGATTCATACTCCTGATGGCTACACTGTGCAATTCGAGTGCAAGGTCGAGGGCAATCCGCGACCACAGATTGCGTGGTTCCGCGAAACCGCGATCATCAAACCCTCGCAGGACTTCCAAATGTTCTACGAGGACGACAATGTTGCCACTTTGATTATTCGCGAGGTCTTCCCCGAGGATGCTGGGCAGTTCACGGTAGTGGCCAAGAATGCAGCCGGCTTTACTTCCAGCACAACGGAACTGATTGTGGAGAGCCCACTGTCCGATCATGGATCCGATGCCACAGCCCTCTCACGTCGCAGCATGTCACGTGAATCGTCGCTGGCTGACATCTTGGAGGGCATTCCGCCCACCTTCTCCAAGAAACCAAAGGCCCAGTATGTCGACGAGAACACGAATGTGATCCTTGAGTGCCGACTGGTGGCCGTGCCAGAACCGGACATTGTCTGGACCTTCAATGGCGAGGACATTGACGAGGAGGAGCTCAAGAACGTGCGGATCGTCACCGAATCGGACATGCACATGTACTGCAGCGTGGTGCACATCACCAAGGTGAAAAAGTCGCAGGAGGGCACCTACGAGGTGATTGCAACCAATCGCGAGGGTGAGGCACGTCTGCCCATCACCCTGAAGGTGCGAACCACCGACAAGGAGGCCCCCCAGATCCTGGAACCCTTGCGCAACATGGTCATTCGCGAAGGCGAGAGTGTGGTACTTTCCACCCAGATTGTGGGCAACCCACCACCAAAGGTAACCTGGTACAAGGATGGCAAGCCAGTTAAGAATGCCAAGTCTGATAAGGATTTGCATACCCTAACACTGATCACACCCAAAAAGTCTGAAAAGGGTGAATACACAGTTAAGGCTGTGAATCCCTTGGGTAGTGTGGAGACCACTGCCAATCTAACCATTGAAGGTAGGTTCTTTGTTTCATGTTGGCGTTTAAAAAGGTGTTTTAATTCCACAAGTACTAACTAATGTTTTTCTTCATAATTTAGAACCCACCAGTGGAAATGCCGAACCACCACTCTTCGTCGAACGCTTTGAGGAGCAGAATGTTCCTCAAAAGGGCGAGATTCACTTGCCAGCCAAGGTTTCTGGTAATCCGGTGCCCGAGGTTCAATGGCTGTTCAACAACACTCCGTTGTTCCCCAGCGAGCGCATCCAGCAGGTTTACGATGGCGAGAACATCGAGCTCATCATCAAGGATGCCAATCCAGAAACCGATTCCGGTGACTACAAGTGTATTGCCAGTAACCCAATTGGCAAGACATCGCATGGTGCCCGAGTG
Organism: Drosophila lutescens; assembly: GCA_037075285.1. Classification (NCBI taxonomy): domain Eukaryota; kingdom Metazoa; phylum Arthropoda; class Insecta; order Diptera; family Drosophilidae; genus Drosophila; species Drosophila lutescens. Next base: position 305,755 of record JBAMCF010000468.1, read on the forward strand.
ATTGTCGAGGTCGACGAAGTGACCTTCACCAAGAAACTGAAGAAGACCATCACCATTGAGGAGGTACAATCTCTCACCCTGGAGTGCGAGACCTCGCACGTGGTCACCACCAAGTGGTTCTTCAACGGCAAGGAACTCAGCGGCATGGATCATCGTGTTGTGGTTGAGGATGGCAAGACTCACAAGTTGGTCATCCGCAACACTAACCTGCGTGACTCCGGAACCTACACATGCAAGGTCAAGAAGCAGGAAACGCAATCAACTGTTGAAGTTCTGCAGCGTAAGCCCGACTTTATCAAGGTGCTGGAGGACTACGAGGTAACCGAAAAGGATACCGCCATTTTGGATGTGGAACTTACTACTGAATCGACTGAAGTCACTTGGTATAAGGATGGCGAAAAGATTACGCCAGAGAACAAGAATGTTGAATTCATCAAGGATGGCAAGGCCCGTCGCCTGGTCATCCGTGATACCACCATCCACGATGAGGGTCAGTACACTTGCAAGATCGAGGGACAGGAGTGCAGTTGTGAGCTGGTGGTCATCGAGCTGCCGCCCGAGATTGTCGAGCCTCTGAAGGATGTTTCGGTGACCAAGGGTGAAAATGCCATTTTCGAGGTGGAGCTCAGCAAGGGCGATGCCTTGGTTAAATGGTTCAAGAACGGCAAAGAGATTGTGTTCAATGAGCGAATTCAACTCGCTATCGATGGCAAGAAACAATCGTTGAGGATTGTCAAGGCCAAACCCGAAGACGTGGGTGAATATTCCGTTCAGGTGGGTGATAAGTCGTCAAAGGGCAACCTGACAGTGGAAGAACCCCTAGTCGACTTTGTCATCCGCCTGCCGGATGTCACACTGGCCACCAAGTCCACAGATGCCGAGTTTAAGGTGCAGCTGTCTCAGCCCGATGTAGAGGTGACCTGGTGCAAGAAGGGCAAGCCCATCAAGCCCAACAAGAAGCACGAGGTCTTTGTGGAGGGCACCGTTCGCCGGCTGGTCATCCACGATGCCAGCGACGAGGATGCCGGTGAGATCAGCTGCGTGGCCGAGAATGTCACCAGCAGCACTAAGCTGTGCGTCGAGGAGCTCAAACTGCCACCCGTCATTACCTCTGACAAGGATCAGACCATAAAGGTTAAGGAGAACGACGATGCCACCTTCACTGTCAAGTACACGGGAGTTCCAACCCCTGAGGCCGTTTGGACCACGCACAAGGTTGTCATACCCAAGTCAAAGCGGACAATCCCGTCCATCGATGAGCAGTCGGCCACGCTAACCATCAAAAAGGTTGTCGACGATGACGAGGGCGAGTACACCGTCAAGCTCGTCAATCCGGTGGGCGAGGCGGAGGCCAGCCTTCACTTGGTCATTATGCGTAAGTAGCCCCTGCTTATGTATGCCAGTTAATTACTGAAGACCCTAATCAAATACTTAGGCAAGCCAACGGCACCTGGAACGCCGCAACCCCTGGAGATAATGCACGACTCCATTACGCTCTACTGGAAGGCGCCAGAGGACGATGGCAAGTCGGAAATTATCGAGTACATTCTGGAGTATCACGATGTTAAGGAAGAAAAGTAAGTACAGGAAGGAAATACTATTGGGGATTTTAAATAAAAAATGTACCCAAATCAAGTCTTTTTCTTAGCTGAACAAAATTTTTATTATACTTCATCTGTATTATTATTAATATTGTATTTCTCACATTTGAATAACTAGAATTCGTTTACATTTAGAAAAAGTAATAGGTTTATGGTTCAATAAATTATTTATTCTTTTTCATTGAGTCATAATATACAATTATTGTTATTCACCCTCAGATGGACTGAAATTAGAAAGATCAAGGACACCACGTACACCATAAGCAAGCTGAAGATCGACACGGAGTACGTGTTCCGTTCGATTGCCGTAAACGAAGTGGGACCATCGCCACCCTCTCCACTGTCGCCACCGATCCGGCTGGTGCCCAAGGTCGAGACCGAGGCGCCCAGCGTGCGGGAACCACTGCAGGATGTGGTCAGCGAACTGGACAAGGAGGTGACCCTGTCCTGCGTCTTCGGCGGCATTCCAGAGCCCAAGGTGACGTGGAAGAAGAACGGCCAGGTGTTCGAATCGACGAGCATTCGCTACGAGAACCGCGTGGCCAAGTTCACCATTGAAAAGACAACCATTGAGACTGAAGCCACCTACACGTGTGTGGCGACCAATGAGAAGGGATCCGTGGAGACCTCGTGCCGCCTGAAGCTGCAGCAGAAACCCGTTCTCGAGGTGGAGGACAAGTATTTGACGCAGAAGCTGCGCACGGGCAGCACTCTCACCATTCCAGCGACAGTCCGCGGCTATCCACAACCCTCGGTGACCTGGCACAAGGAGACCGTGGAGCAAAAGACCACCAAGACGGTCACCATTGAGACCACAGAGATCAACTCTACTTACACCGTCAAGAAGGTGACCCGCGAACAATCCGGCAAGTACAAGGTTACGGCCACCAATGAATCGGGCTCCACGTATGTCGAGTGCACGGTTCAGGTGATCGACAAGCCGAGCAGACCTCAGTCCCTGGAGATCAAGGACATCAAGAAGGACTCGATCGTCCTGGAATGGACACCGCCCATCGATGATGGCGGTCTGGAGATTAACAAGTACACTTTGGAGAAGTGCGACATCCAGAACAATGTATGGATGAAGGTATCCGACTTTGATAAGGACATTAAGTCCTATGCGGTTCAGAAACTATCCATGAATGCGCAGTACATGTTCCGTGTGGTGGCCGCTAATCCCATTGGCGAGTCCGAGCCAACGGAAAGTGATCCTGTTACTATAACCAAGAAGTTCGGTAAGTGTTGGGTAGAGTTGGCTAAATTTCTTCATAATACCTATATTAAACTAAATCCCATATATTTTACAGAAAAACCATCCCCACCACGTGGTCCAACCACTGTGTCGGGCATGAACGACACTGTCTTCAATTTGGCCTGGGAGCCATCGGAAACCGATGGTGGCTCCAAGATCATCGAGTACATTGTGGAGATAAGGGAAGAGACTGAGACCACCTATCGCAAGGTGGGCGTTACCCTGGGCACTGTCACCAATATCCATGTGGAGAAGGTGGTCAGAAACAAGGGCTATCTGTTCCGCATCTATGCGAGAAACGAGGTTGGCACCAGCGAGGCGTTCGAGACCACGGAGAAGATTTTCGTGGGACGCAAGATAAGTAAGTTTTCTGAGAAGGTTTTTCTTATTATCACAATTGCTTACTGCTTTCGCAAATTGCTTATATATTTTTTTAAAATGCCACTAATGCTTAAACATGCGCAATTCTAACCCCAATACGTCAACAGCTAATGAAAGTGAAAGTCTAGGTATGGTACAAGTTCTAGAAGTTTGGTGTGTTGGGATACTAAATGTTAATGGCTTATATTTCTATAAACAGCGCCTCCATCGCCACCTCAGAACCTGAGGGCGCCAGATGTTACCAGCCGAAGTGTCACTTTGGATTGGGAGGTGCCAGCCCGCAATGGTGGATCTGAAATCACGGGTAAAATATGGATATTTCTAGGAATATATTTAAATCCTCTACTGATTCTTTACCTATCTTAAAGGCTACTGCGTGGAGAAACGTTCCTCAACATCTACCACCTGGACAAAGGTCATCACACTGGATGCCCACCAGCTGCACTACACGATTGACAATCTGAAGGAGAAGTGCGAGTACTGGTTCCGTGTGTCTGCGGAGAATGAGGTTGGACTAGGTGCACCAGCCGTCACCGAGAGCATATCGCTCAAGACACATGCCAGTACGTTTAAACTCGGAGTTCTTTAATATAAATCCTATACTGATATCTATCTTCTTATAGCCGTACCCTCACCACCCACCGCTCCACTGGAGGCGCGCGTTCTCGCCGCCAATGCCCACATATTCGAATGGGGTATACCCGAGTCAGATGGAGGTGCGCCTCTGCTCGGCTACCACATTGCCATTAGGGACATGAAGAAGACCATGTGGATCGAGGTGGGTCGTGTGCCAGCCGGTGTGCAGAAATTCCAGATTCGAGATCTGCAGGAGAACCACGAGTACATGATTCGCATATTCGCGAAGAACGAGATTGGTCTGAGTGAACCTCTGGAATCGGAGGAGCCCTACAAGGTCATGACTGCTGGTGAGTGTCGTTTGGTTAGATTCAGTTGAAAAATGTCAGTCCTAATTCACAAATTCACAGTATTTTTTTAATTCATTCTTATCTTTACTGCAAACTTTTAGACGCATTTATAAATGATTTCAAAACTGCAGTGAATTTCCACATAATAATACTTATTATTTTACTTTACTTTATTGGTAGGGCATTATTAAAAAAATTTCAAAAGTGTAAATATTTTGTATAATGAAGAAATTATATTATTTTTATAACTTGCCTGTTCTCAATTTCGTTTTCCTGTTTGAGGAACTGGAATTGTGAACCTAGCTAATGGGACAATTTGTCAAAACGTTCATATATTTCCTTTTCTCATCCAAAACCAGGTCATGAGAGCCTGCCGGACGAGCCGCGCACGGAGATGAGTTCGTGCAACACCTCCTCTTGGCTGCGTGACCACAACATGGATGCGGACATCCATTCGTATGCCCGCGGCAGGCTGCTCCAACGCGACGAGTACTTCTTCCGGCTGTGGGCGGAAATGCCCAAGAGCAAAAAGAAGAAGAGCTCCAAATAGTCGAAATGAACGACAACGAAACATAAGAAACACTTTAGTCCTTAGGTTAAGCGTATTTCAAATTGTATTTTATATATGACAAGAGAGTAAGGGGAAAACCGCCCCTGATTTTCTAGCTTTTTGTACTTTTAGACAAGAGATGACGATGATATACTGTAAGGATGGTGTAATGTTGATGTGGCATCCCATTGATAGCGATGCCCACGTCACCCGACCAAAGAGTGCGAGCGAAGACAAACTTAAGGCTCGGGTGCGTGGGCGTGGCTCAATGATTAGGATGGCCATTACACCGTCCAGTTAATGGACATAATTTTAGATTTTTCATTTGCATAGAGTTCCTTTTTTATCGTTTTACTTTTCGCCTTATTTTTGTAAGCTGTGATAAATCTATCAAAATCAAAATCGAAAGCGTCAAACGAAGCAAACACAAAAAATGAAACAGAATAAAAATGCCACCAAGTGGCGATCCATCGGCATCGGGCAACGGGAGCCAACGAGCCGCAGCCCTCCGAAAAATGAAACAACAACATCACCCTGGAATCCCAATCCCAATCCCAGCCAGCGTAACTCAATATCCTCTCTAGGGAGACGAAACAACAAATGGTGCAATTCGATATGAGTTATTTCTGGGGAGTGTGCTGCGAGTCGCTGGCTGCCGCTGCCTTTGTCCTGCGATTCGTCCTGGTTCGGAATTTATGGCATAGGAATGTGAGGGAGAATATACTCGTGTGTCTTTAAAGTTACCAAACTAAATAAATAAAATAAAATATAACAATGAATTTTTTACTGCCACACAGCCATTTGGGGTTCGGGAATGGCGACATCTTTTAAAATTGGGGATGGGTGGTAGGTCAGTTAAATAATTTTAATAAATAAAATGCCCGTTTTTTAAACTACTTTCTTTTACTTAAATTAAATAGTAAATGAAACAATTTAAATCTATGTTAATACAGAAATGTTTAAAATAAATAAAATACTTACCCTTTAAATATTTTCCCTTATTATATGTTAGTAACTTCAAAAATAGGGGATAGCTGAAGGTTATTAATCAACATATTCTCATTTAAATTAAATAGTAAATAAAATAAAATAAATCTATTGAAATCCACAAATGTTTAAAATAAATAAAATACCTCCTCTTAAAATATTTTCACTTATTGGTATTAATAAATGCAAAATCTTTAAATCTATTCAATAAATTAGTCATGAATTTTGTAATATTAAAGGCCATAAATTACTAGAAATTTGAAACGAAAAGTGGTTCTAAATCAACTGTGACCCTCAAACAATGCCCCAAGTTATTAAAGCCAAACAAATAAATAAACAAAATAAATGAAACGATGAATTTTCAATGAATTACGGCTTCAAGTGGTTAGTTGATTTGGCGGAAGCTTTTTGGCTTCATCTGAAATCCACTAATTAATTCATTAGATTTATTCCCTACTCCCCTTTCTACCCCCTTTAAACTCGGCATAACTTTTGTGTGGAAAAGTTTTGCTCCGTTAAGTTATTTTCGGATTGTAAAACTTAAAGCGCAGGTCTGAAGTCCAAATGCGTGTGTGTTGTCCAGGCGATGGAAACTTATCTGGTGACATGGCACAAATGCTGCATAAACTTTTGCAGCAGCAGCGAGGAAGAGGAGCATTCATTGTGTGTGCGAATTTAATTAAAGTTTTTGCGGTTGCCACTAATCAAAAGATATTATCTCTTCGGAGGGAGCTCCCTGCGAAGTGACTCTCTGTGCGGCTAGACGCAGTAATTTGAGTCAACTTTTTAGCCAGAACTTTCTAGGTTGAAGGCAGACTTTATCTATCTGCGAGAAGCCCATAAAGCTAAAGCAGATTTCCGGCACTTCAAATTGCAGGGGCAAACAAAGCAGCACCGAACAAACACAGTCTTTTTAGCCTGTTATTCAGTTATTGATACACTAAACGATCGGGAAGGCAGAGGACGGGCAGAGCAGCTCACAACGGAAATTTCATTTACTTGTTTGCCTTTTTTCCTTTCTTGAGGGGGTGCTACAGTTTTCCCCACGTTGTTATTTTGCAAAATTGAAAGCTGCTAAGCTGCTTTCGACGCTTTAAAGCATTTTCCTGCATTTTCCACACATTTTCCACACATTTTCCACAACACACAACCAAGATACTCGAGATACTCAAGATACTTCTGCTTGTGCGACCCCATTAGTTATGGTTTATTAAGGTGAAGACGAGTCGGAAAGCTCTCTCTCTGCCGTAGTAGTAATACAATTGTAAACTTGTAATAGAATTTGGCAAGTTCCGTTGAATGCATATAAAAACAAATTACACATCAACTTTATGGTGTGCACGTAGAAAATTGAGGCCCATTCGGTGAGGTTTTTCTTTTCTTATTTTCCTTTTTCTTCCTTTTGGCCATGTCAAGGCTCGTCAAACGTGATGGCCTAGGAATAAAAACAAAATCCAAAAGACATCAGAAAAACGACAGTAGAAAGTTTGCTTAATTACTTGCCAAAATAATAAGGATGCCAGAACAACAAAGACGTTTGTTTGCCAAATAAATTTAATTATCAACTTGTGAGCCTGCTAAAGGAAACCGAATTAGGAAATTCCTAACAGGAATATATCTTGTAATATAGAGACATAGGCAGGCTTTGATAAAACCCTCAGTATTCAGATGAACATCAAATTTCTAACACAGCCAGACGCAACCAAAATTTGTGATAAAATTTATATAATATTTTGTAAAGAAATTTCCAAAAAATTCAAGAACATTGTTTTATGCCAAAATTCGTATTCCTTATACAATAGTTAATCCAAGCCATGGGAGTTGCCTATGTACAGCCCTATTCGGAGCACGAGTCTAAGGCTCTTAAGAAGTTCATGAGGATTTATAAGAGGAGTCATGCCTATATGGACGATGAGGAGGTCCAGAGATCGGGGGAAAATGCCTGGGGGAAGCTATTGCCCTCTCAGAAAAAGCACTTTGAAGTGAGTTTTTGTCAGTTGATCAACCAAATCTATAAAGTATGTTAACCAGGTGAGGCCAAGAGTGATACCCGTCAAGAGAAAGGCAGCCATTGCGAAAAGGAAACCCGTTTGCGGAATGCGTAATAATACAGCCAAGAAGGCCGTCCGTACTATGCGTAATCAGGGCAAGAAGAAAACTACAGCTAGGACTAGAAAGCCTTTTCCCAGTCCCGTGATGAGTTCCGCTTTTATAAACTTTTTGCGCCAACACCGGAAGCGAAATGTCAATGTTGATGTTAAGAAGAGGCTGCAAAAGGCGGCTAGAATTTGGTCAAAGCTCACCAAACAACAGCGAGATCAATTTCGTACGGTAGTAAGTGTTCAAATAATTTAATTTATGTTTTGTAAAATATTCTAAAACATTTAAAAATATTTTAAAGGCTGCCAAGGGGAAACGGAAGCAGAAAGGAAGGGCTTGAAAACCATGGATTATGATTAAGTAGTAGTAAGTGTTTAAGTAATTAAATTTTAATTTTATAAAATATTCTAAAATATTTTAAAGGCTGCAAAGAGGAAAAGTAAGAAGCATAAGATCTTGAGTACTATGGACTATGATTAATTGAACATCGTGTTTTTTTTTCCAGAAATAAACTATAAACCGAATTTAAAATTCTAATATTATGTAAATGATTCATCTTACTTTTTAATACTACCTACTTAGAAATATAAATAAAATGGCTTTAATCATAATAAAATATTTAAAATAATCCAATAATTAGGTAATAAAAGAAAACCATGGATTATGATTAACTGAAGTAGTAGAAGTATTATTTTTCAGAAATTGACTATAACCCCAATTTAAATTCCTAATATTTTGTAAAGGCCTAATCCTACTTATTGATACTATTTTACTAATTAATTAATTATTAGTTATTATTATCAAGGTTTTATAATTGGTATCATGATTACTTGATAATATTAAACGCTATAAAATTCCTTCAAGTTTAACAAAGAAGCTCCAATAAAATGTTAATTACAGTACATGTTTATTATGCCATGGCTATGGCCCCCAATGAGTCGCTTGGTCAGACATTAGTCCCTGCTAAAATATCCCTACTCATTTACGATGCGCAACACGGTCCAGTTCAGTTTCAGTTTGGTCCCCAAATAGCCAAACAGCCAGGCAGAGGCAGCTGTATATATGTCTTTATGTAATTGCCCAGGCCAACTCCTTGGCCGGGATATAATAAAGCCAGGAACAAGAAGAAGCTGACCCATACAAGCCACAAAATGCAGCGTCATAAAGGATATAAAATAAATATAAAAAACAGACAACTTCCGGTGAGGCTGTGCAACCGATTTCCGTTGGGTTAAAGTGAGCAAACATTTAAGACCATAAACGGTAGAGAATTACGAGGCCCGTGTGGAATGCCACTCGCTGCGAACTAAAATTCAAAGTGGATCTACACGACCATTAAGAATTCAGCTGGCGAGTTTTAACGATTTAAATAACAATACAATTTCTGTTTTTTTTTCGATTTTTCCCCCCCAACTATTTGCGAACATTCGAGGAGAATCAATATGCCCGACTTTGCTGCTGGCTCCCAGCAGAGCAGCATATTGTAAATATAAAATATTTATTGCCAGATTGCACACGCATCCCACAACAGCAGTTGGTTTCATTCAACAGCACCTTCCTGCACGGAAAAGAATTGGTTAAGAAATCAATTTAAAATACAGATTGCTTGGAATGAAGGTTAATGGAGCAATTTCACATCTCACTAAGATCATAAAATATTCGAAAATCTCGGAAAAGTATAATCTATGCATATAAAAATGCAAGTTGAAAGCTGAAGAATATCAAATACTTTGCTTTTATTGAGTATGCCATTCAATTTATTTATTACGATTTTTCTGTGAGATAAACTTAAGCTTTTTTAATCAATATAAATGTTTTTCATTGAGCAGGAATTTAATTCAATCTAAAAACTAAAGCTTATAGAAGGAATTTTAAGTCTCACTAAGATTATAAAATATTTAAAAATCTCTAAGCGATTTAATCTTTTAACATATACAAAAAAATCCTATAAAAGCCAATCAGTCACCGAACAGCCTCAAGCAAAAAAGCTTAAGCATTCAAATTTAATCTGAACTATTTTCATTTATTTTATAAATAAATTTCCTAGGAATTTTCGGTTGGATAAATCGAAGCATTTTTGAAATAGGTTATATATTTAACCTAAATTGAGCAGAAATAAAATTCAATCTTAAAGACATTAAAACTTCTTGCTGTGCAGCTGATTCTTTTCCCAGCCAGATATGCAGCATACCCTGTCCATTGAGGCGCATCCATCCCATTGAATGCATAGCATTGAAAGCATCCGCAGCAAGAACATGCCAATTTTTCCTCCCCGTCCTCATTTCTTTCTCCTTTTTTTGCTTTACATGCATTTACAAACTTTGGTGGCCACACTTTGAGGCAATTCATAACATTTACCAGCAGAAACCAATTTAAAATTTAATAGAGACATTTCTGTACAAATTAACAGCAAATTTCATTGCACTCTTTCTTCCGCCCGCGCGTTGCCACCATTTAAAAATCAAGAGTGCTGAAAATTAAATTTCACAAACTGTTTTCATATGTAGTGGGTGAAAGAGGGGAAAGAGGAGGAGCTGCTGGCATGTAAAGACTTTTAGTGGCTTCCGACATGGCATCAGTCGTTTGGTTCCACCCAAAAACTAATGAAAGTTTCTTCCCCTTCCTCTCCCTAGCCCCCTGACCACCTACACTTTCTCCACACATCTGATGACATCGTGTGCTAACACACATACACTCCCACATGATTTTTCAGAGCCGAAGTAATTAAAGTCAATTGCCATTCTGCCAAAATGCGCTCAACGTGGCGTATACGTAATGCGATTGGGGTATGGCTCTTTTCCCCTCTATATTCCTCCCCTTCTTTCCCTCTGTCAACAGCATTAGCTTCGTTGACTTTCCAGCTATTAGCAAACACCACAAAACTGTGCTATAATTTATTAGAAAACAGTCTGTCAAAATTCAACTTCAAATCGCTAAAACCCTAAGCTTTATTTGCAATTTTGATTTCATACTTTTGTGCTGCGCTTGCCAATCTAGGTGCTATCCCAAAAATAAAGTCGCATGTTTTATGACTTTGTAATGCCGTCGTAAAAGTTCAGAGCCGAAAAACGAAAACCATTTGCATTTATCCGCAAACAACTTTGTTATGTTGTTTTTGCCGTTCGGGAGTTTGGTTGATTAGCTCATTATAGAGTGTTTCCGCATTTACGAGCATATTTTTTGTGGCCAGTGGAGATAATGTTTGGGCACACTTTTGAATATGAATCAACTACTGGAAAGGGATAATGCTATAACTTATAGCTATCTTATGGAAACGATAAGATATTTATGGCTAGCTCGTAAACTATAAACTCTGTAAATAAAATCGAAACCTTAAATTGTTGATAGTGAATTCAATCGTTTCTAAATTATATTTAATAAATATTTACTTATTGAAATTATTCTCAGGTTATTTAAATTTAACTTTAATATTTCCGTTAATAAAAAATTGAAACATTAAATTGTTGATAGTGAATTCACTCCATTGAAAATTATATTGAATAAATATGTACTCTTCGAAATTATTCTCACGTTATTTAAAAATAAAGTTGAAATTTTCCCTGCGAAATTTACAATTGTAAATAATATTTCTCGTTCTCCCCGCACATTATAAATATTTAATTACCGTTGACCTGTTTTTTATTGGTTAATATTTTCCATAATTCACGAAAAATCCCCGCTTGAATGAAGTAAAATATTTTTTTTACGCCCGCAAGAATTTTTCCATGCAAATGCCGCAGAAGTTTCTGCATCAGCTGCCATTGATATATATACATACTTTTAAGCCCCGCAGTAATTTTTTCGCGCTTGCAACTTCCAACTCCATCGTCAGCGTCATCAGTCATCAGTCAGATGTTCCCGTCCATGGTGACTTAATTTCGCTGTAAGTTCCATTGGCCTTTGCATAAATGCATTTTGATGCAGCTTTTTTCCGGCACACGAGGGACGCTAAACAGATTTGCACCTTGCATATATAAAGTCAAATTTACAAGTTCGCTGCGAAAATTGCAACGAAAAGTATGCAAATGACAATGGGTTGTGGTCTGGTGTCCTGGGCGAATAAGGGTCATGGCAAAAGGTAGCTAAAAAAATTCCTTAAATTTCTGTGAACTTCTGGCTGGAGAAGCAGCTGAAAATGAAGTTGTTTCGGGGGGAGGAAATGAGGTGGTTCTCTGGGCGGCTGTGTGACTTAATGTGGCTACGTGTTGGGCATTGCCAAAGATAAGTAAACGGTGAACTCAGCTTTGCCTTCCAGCTGCACAAGTGCACTACTGTTCACTATTCCCTAACAATGTTTCTGTTTACGTGCTCAGCCTCAGCTGCTTAAAATGCACTTCTCGGCTTGGGCATACGGTGCGTATGCGTGATGTCGTTCGCCCGGCGCCAATCGAATGTTCTAATGTTTTGCAGCACATTAAATTGCCAATATGGCTTTATTGTTCTCGGGGATCTCGACTCCACATCCTCTCTTCTCTTCCTCCAGTTCTGTGCCAGTGGCGGCGATTTATGCTGTCACATTTAGTGGGTGAGTTCAGAGAAGGCAGAGCAAGTGTGAGCGGCGCCTGTGGGGCCATAACATAACACAACATACAGCGAAGCGATAGTGCTGACAAATCAGCAGGTGGCTGACATTTCAGACTTTTATGGTGATTTTTTAGAAAATTTATGCATGATATGTTTCCTTAAGTGAATAATTTTTATATTGATTGTTACCAAAAAAACAAATAAAATCAAAAACATTTCAACAGTACCTTAGGTTGGATTCTGATTTAATTTTAAAGAAATATGCTCGTATATTTTTCATAATTCATAATAACAAAAATATGAGACTGATTAGTTTTAAATTCTATGAAGCTTAGCAATAAAACCAATATTGGAAGAATGAATATTGCTCAAGAATTCGCGTTTCCGATTTTTCACGTTTTACAATTTTCTAAGATAAAATTGAAACAGTTTCAGGTTATTCACGATAATAAGTCATATATAACCTACATAGTTTTTAGTTCCAGTATTTTGTTGGCAATTGTAGAAGTAAGCTAAGAAATTGTTGGTTATGATGCTTAAGAATTCGCGTCTTCACTTGCTTTTTGTTTAAAAAGTCTGGAGTTTAAGGCAATACCATCGTGTAAGTTTCCTGTAAAATATTTTCTATGCTTTAAATTATAGGAATATTTCTTATGACTCCTTAAATCAGCTATTTTCGTGCAGCACTGCCTGCCGATCCCACACATCCATTGCCCGTCACATCGGAGCGTGTGACTTGACTGGAGTCGCTGCGTCTGCTCCAGGCTTCCATTGGCAAGACATAAAACGTGGCACTCGATGATGCCTATGGGCGACTTCGCACATCGGGTTAAACGTACATATATATACGTACTTATATATATGGTTGCCTACGAGCATTGCCATCCTGGCCTAAACATCACTTCACAACTGCCAAGCCGAGCACATCCGGTTTCCGTTAGTTGTGCAAGCCAGCCACGCCCACTTCCCCTCAAGGGCCACGCCCCTTCTACCAACTGCAGCACCTGTCTGTCAGTTGGGCTGATGTTACTTCAGGTAATATCATTTAGCCTTGTCCTGGGCGAACACACGAATATGTTGGAAAAATATTATCTCGTTACAATGTTAAAAAGTATGAGAGTGTAAGTGTAGGGCGGTGGACTTTTTGCCCTGGCTTCTATTATATTTTTCCTTTTTTACCATTTTAGTTCGCCACCATTTTGCTTCTCGCCTAGTTTGCCTTTGGCTTATGAGCGGAAGTACGTGTCGCTCGTCTCAAAAGAAGCCAGGATGGTGCAAAAAAATAGAGAAAATATACAGAAAATATAGGAAAAACTACGCACATCCACCACAGGGGATAAATAAATGCGAGTGTGTGTGTTCTGTGGGGAGATGTTTAAATTTGATTTCAAGTGCTAGCATTTTGATGGCGAAATAAGTGAATGCGTGTTGCGGCTGCTTACGTGTCCTTGTTATGGCCAAAAGTTCCCAGTTCACGATGAAAGTTCGAGGCGAGTCGAGAGCATTTAAGGGAAACTTCAACTCGAGTTTCCAAACAGGTTAAGACAAGTGAGCTTAAAGCGAACGATAAGACTGCTGGCGAACTTCAATCAACCGCTGGGGAATTTCAGCAAGTTTCCTCTGTGATTTTCAAAACTATAAAGAAGTTAGCAGATAAATCCCAATTTCCAAAGCGATAAAATGTTCCCTGGTTTTTGGCTTCAGTTGGCTTCATTCAATAACTGACCAGAAGAGTCCTTTCAATTCATGTGATTGTGGTAACATAGTTAGGATGTTTAAGGCATTTTGTTTGATTTTTTTATAAGCAAAGAGATTTTTGTTTTAAAATTTGTAGTAATATTTGTAATAAAATGTAACACTCAATTATAATATTTAATATCCCTGTTATCTTTTTAATTTTTAATTTACCATGTCATTAGTAATCCAATCGCTTCTCCTCAATTATCCGATCTGATATCTGCGTTTTATTCCCAATATATTTTTGCGCATTTTTTCATTGGCCCCAATTCCTTGTTAATTGCCCCCAGCTTCGATTAAGCATTTAATTTTCCATTTTTCCTTTTCTCTTATTTATTGTAATTTACCATTTCCTTGAAATGTGCCACATTGCCATGCCACATCCCCTGGACCATCAGGGCACCCTTCATGTGCATGTGGCTACAGTTTGGAGCACTTGGCAGGCAGAAGTTCCACCCAAGGAGGACTCCTTCGTTGGGAGAGGAGGAATAAGAATAAGAATAACAAGGGGCGAAACGAGGGGCATAAGGAGCTGCCACTTGAGGGGGAGGATTGGGTTGGGGTGGGTGGTTGGCTGGTGGCTAAGTGGGCGGTGAAGTCCGCTGCGTGGTGGTGCTGCTTGCTTTTGATTTCTCATGCGTGCAACGTTTACTCAGCCGCGTTCGGTGCCCGCGAGGGTAGCCAAAATAACACACACACGAACACATCCCGGCGAAGTTCTCCCTTCTCTTCCAGAATCTCCGGCTCATTTTACCAAGTGATGGGTATTTTAGAATATAGGGTATACGAAGTTTAGGAGCTTTATGATACTTCTTTAATGATAACTATGTTTTTAATAACAACATACTTACATACTTAATTACATTATCATTACTGTCTAAATCAAAGTGATTGCTATTATCATTTTATTAAAAGATAAGTGAATGGCATTAAATAGCAATACTTTCCCCTCTTAGAACCCTTGCTAAAAAATTATTTAAATATTATTTGGTTTTTGAGGGTAGATTTAAAAAGAAAATCACTTCGGCTTAGAAATCAATTACATAGACTCCTAAAAGTATGCAAATCATAATCTTTCGGAATAAATCTAATAGACTTCCGTGATTTAAAAATTGTTGCATACTTCTAGACACCGTCATAAATTATTTCAAAATTTTTATGATTTTCTGTTATATCTTTTACGAAATCATACATTTAACATCCTATATTCACCTTTAAAATCCTAAAATTACAGGGTACCCCCAAATCGTAACCCTTCACCCCACGGCCTTTGCTTGTTTTGTTTACGCATGAATTTGCAGGAGGGCTCCTTGCGTTGCGATGGCGGTAAATGGGAAAATGAGAGCGCCGGCGACGCTTCACGCTTCACTCTACTTGGCACTCACTTAATTATTGCACAAGGAATTGAAACGGGGGCACCAACGCGTTTCGCCTGGGGGTGACACTACCACTACCAACACACCAAGTTGCAAGTAGCAAGTTGCAAGTTGCAACTGCAATTCGCAAGTGAAGCAACAACTGCAGCTGGGGCAACAAACTTTTCAGTGTGGCAATGTGCTTGACATGCATGCTTAACCGTAATGTTAAAGCCAAATCGCCCATTGGCTTTGGTTCCAGCGGGAAATGTATGAAGGATCCTTTTTGGCCAAAGAGAAAGAGGAAAGTTTTGCAGCAGAAGTGTCTAAAATGGAAAATTGTAGTAGGTAGTACACGCCTCTTAAAGGGCATTCCTTTTTTTAAGTGAGTAGTGCAGGTGGAAAGTTATCGTATTTCTAGGAAGGCAAAAGAAAAATTGTTTGATTAAAAGTTTAATAAAGTTGTGAAATATATTTCGTAAAACTTTTACTTTCCAAGAAAAAACGAATTCAATGAATGTGCATATTTTATTGAAATTTTGTGAAGCAAAATGGATTTTAAAAGTTTAAAATTATGAAAATAAGCTGCAGATTAAAAGTTTTACAAGTTTATCAGTTAAAATCTTAGGTTTAGTATTGTTTTAATTTTTTTTTAAATCTCTTTTAAACGTAAAAATATGTGCCTAAAAGTATGCAGTGAAAAAGGATATTCGCCTTTCTGCAAACTACCGTTGCATACTTTTAGACACCTATTTTGACATTAAATGTGATTTCAAGAAACCAACTCACCCATTCATCTTCATTTCAAAAGTATTCAGTGTTAATTATTACTTTTGTATATTACATTTTCTACAGTATTTTATCGTTTATTATCTTAAATAATATTCCCACCCATAAATTACCAAAAGCAACTGCCACTCACACTAATTTCTCGGTAAGTCAAATAGTTTAACCTCCGCTTAATCAGCTCAACCGCAAAACATCATTCACAACTGATGCACATGTGACACCGACCGACACCCCAATGGCAAACTTTGCATAATCCATGAGGGAAATAGAAAATGGAAAATGAAACCGAATTTCAAATTGAAAATGTGTAAAACAAGAGAACGGCAATTAGTCGAGTTGGCCACAATTGACCTTTTCCATTTTCCAATTCTTGAATAAATTATTTGCACGCTAATTATGCTTAATGCCCTCGTAGTTTTTCACAGCCATTTTCCAGCTGTTACCTGTTCGTTATAGAATATATGGTATATTTCGCATCCGGCGACAAGTTTTGTCCGCTTCCGGTTGGCAATTAAGTCGGTTGCTTGGTAGGTTGGTGGTTGGTTGGCAATTTGTATAAGCCACTCGGCTGATATTATTGTTATCGGTCTGTAACACACATCCACACACTCCTTTCTCTTCTGGCCATTTTTCATTTCACATTTATCTCGGCCTTCCTTGTGCTAGGCCACCATTTTATAGCCCGAATGCGATGTAAGCCCTTTTGGTTTGCTTATTTCGTTATCATTATCCTGTTATCCTGCGGAGCTTCTGCTGCTGCCAGGAGTGGCGCATAATTAAATTATCTCGCAATTGCCTGCTAAGTGCGCCCGACATTCGTTTATGTAGGAATTTAGCAGGGTATTAACTCCCGCCATCTCTCTCTCTTATTTCTTTATCCTAGCTGAGTTTTTTATATTTATTAAGCTTCCCTTTTTCTGGCTATAGTAAGAACCTTTGCGGTCTGCCCTAATTATTATCTCTCGAAAAAATGAACTTGGTCCGCCACCCGTTCACAAAATAAAATAACGTCAATAAGTTTGAAGAACCTTAATTATTTTGTTTTGTTCTTTATATACATTTTTTCTTCGTCTTCCCAAAAACTTTCTGTGGGCAGCAAAGTTCGCTGTCTGACCCAAAAAACTGGACTCTCAAACTTTAAGAGCATTTTCCGATAAAAAGGCAGAAAGTGTTTTTTGTGCCGCTTGCTGCAAAATCATTTTGTCATCTGCATCTGCAGGCAGCAGAGAGTCCTTCCTGCATTCGGCACTTTGGCCCAAGGACAACATCAAAGGCTTTGCATAACAAATGCATTGTTTTGCCTTCAACTTCTCGGACTTGTAAGTATTGTTCCCAAAAGCTGTTGCACAAGCACATCCTGTTTGCTTAAAAGCTTCCTGCCAGGCTCCAAGGAGCGTGTGTCCTTGTTGCTCTGCTCTTGGAGAGCAAATGTGCAATTATGACCAACCATCGTTAGAACCTAGAACCTAAAACCTACATACATGGGCCCAATGATTGACGCCAGCCGACTGCCATAAATCAATAAAGTGCAACTTGAGCATGGAAAAATGTCAACGATTGGACAAACAGCCGAGCATTCCTTGAAGCCTTGAAGCCCTGACCTCCCTCAGCTCATCTGCTCATCAGAATTTATTTGCAAAAATAATGCCCATCATTGTTAATCAAAGGCGGACATAGGAGAAGATAGGAAGGATCTGGGGAGTAACCCCATTTGCTGACGCTGGTCGGCCATTGTTTTGCTGTCCGGTGGCCAATGGCCAGTTCCAATGGCCAATGGCCGATCCGTTGGCCAGACATTTGCTAGTCAGGAATTCAGACCAACTCATGCTGGCTTTTGGCCCGGCCTGCTGCCTTCTGTGTTTATTGTCTGAACATGCAGGCACACACAATCAAGGTTAAGACCATGGAAAAAGGTCTTTAGGGCCATAAAAGTGCTTTAGCCTGTGTAAAATAGCACTGTAGAACTAAGAAATGTATTATAGTGTGAGATATGCAAAGAAAGACTACCTAATATAATATAAGGAATCTGAGAAAGGGCAGATGTTGTAAGTTCCAAAATTTCAGCATTCGACTATTCTTGAACCTCCATAACAGCCAAATGGATTCTTAATAAGTAAATTCTCTAAAACTAAAACGAAGTGCAACTATTTAGCTATCTGATCATTTTTTCGAAACGATTTAAAAACATTTTTTTAACGGAGCTTAACTCATAACTAGACCATATACTCTAAACTAAAAATGTGGACTCAGCCTAAAAGAATGCTATACAAAATGGTTGTTGCAAGGATGTATAAAAACTACGGTTGTCATGTATTTAACCTACTTTTTAGAGCATACTGCGGAGTACAGGAAAGTATTTAAGTATATTAAGGAAGTATTTCAACGAAAAATTTTATTTTTATATTTCCATTTATTTGTAATTATATGTAATTAAATATTCCCAATCTGTTTCTATTAACTTACCCCCGCCTGTGGACATGTGTCCATCCAAACATACAGGCCAACACATCTACACAAGTCCACACTCATGTCCTTAACAATGGGGACGTTTGCAAACAACAACAATAGCAACAATCCGAGTGCCACTAACAACAATGGAGCACAAAATTGCGGCTGTCATCAGTGAGGAAATTTGCATTTTGCACAAATTGCAATACGTAAGCTCTGCTTTTCTGCTCCTAACCCATGCTTTCCTATCCTCTACATTTTTGTGTTGTCTTTTAGTGGTTCTCCATTTTTTTTTGTATTTTTGCTCAACTACACAATTTATTGGGCCGCATATCAAATGATTTTCTGGGGACTTTAATGGGGTGTATATAAGTGCAGATGGACAGATAGCTATATGCCATAACATGGAATTATTTCGAACTCATTAGAGAAGGCAGTAGTGGTAGGGAAACAGAGGCAGGAGCGACAAGGAAATTGCATTTACCAACCCACCCACTCACATGCATATCAATTAAGCCCCGAAAATTGGGTGGGTGGGCATTTGTATGGGTGTGTGTAAATGGCGACGGAAGCGGGGGCGTGGCGACAATGAGTCTGCTAATGGGCGGTGGTGGGCGTGCCTCATTAATATTGCAGGGCTCCGCGATCCGAATGCAGTTAATCGAAAGATTTTCCAGTCAACTGGCCTCGCGGGACTCGGTTCTCGGTACCCCAGCAGTTCGAAAATTAGAAATCACGGAAATAGTTTCCGCCTGTGCATCGAACTGAAGTGGGCGTGGCCGGGGCCATAATTCCATTGATTATGCCAGGTCCGCCGAATGGATTTTAATTCAATCATTCACAGCTGAACGATGTCAGCGGCAGTAGAGGAATAGTCGTAGGTACACATAGGAAATCTACGATGGAAGTATAGGGATTTTGTCTATCGATAAATCAAGAATTAAATGTCTAAAGAAGATTTTAAAAAATATTAGTAAGAATTCAAATTGAATAGTAGAAAATATGGAAATTATCGATAATAATGAAATGATCCAAATTATCGATAATATCAAAATTATCGAAAATATTTTAAAACTTTAAAAAGATTATTTATTAAATTACAAAAAGTGAATACAAATATGTCCTAGCGAGCATTTAAAACGATAGATTTATCGATTAATAAAGAAAAAAGAAGGAAAAATTCGAAATATAAAACTCTTTACAATTTAATATGTTTAATAGCTATTTTTTCCCCTCATTTTTCATAGCCGTGTAGCAATGACGTTCATTACTCGCGTGTTAATCATACGCCACGTTGCACAGCTATGAGCTAATTAAGGTTCGAACAACTCTAGCCCCTCGAGAAATTTTATAGATTTCCAGTTTGACATTTTGTGTGTATTGAGAGACTCAGAGAAAAGGGGTTTGTTTAAGTGGCTGCGGACCGCTGAGTGTTTGCTGTGTAATGAATGGGCTAGCATCCTTTTTCCTTTGATTTATTGGTTTTGCTTTTCAGCTCTTTTTTATATTTCGGTTGTGCAACCCACACAGCGAACGTGCTTTGCATAATTATTTCTCTAGCGGCTGGCAAGAGGATCGAAGGCCTCTGTTGATTTTATCCGCCCAGTGCATGGCTCAAAAAATAGGTATGCATCGTAATGTTTTCACTAGTTACGATAAGTCGTCCTGTTTCTGCAGCTACGAATAATGTTAAATTTACGAGCTTTTCGTCGGGGCCAAATTCAAATCCATTCGAGATGGCCACAATGGGTATAAGGCAAACGGTGATCATCAGCAGTAGAAAGTAGTTGGTAAGAAAAGCGGTTTCCAGGGTGAAAACGGTATCCTCTTTGATCCTCAGTTCCCAAAGTACGAGGTTTGAGCAGATCATATCTCTAGGTATATTGCCAGTGAGGATCTGTGAATTTAAAGAGATTAATATATAATTCATAACCTAATAAATAATATACTACCATCATATCCACAATATCTTGGGTCTGCTTGTAGCGCTTTGTGTTTCTGATATCCGTTGTTCTGTGACATATTTCTTGGGACTTCCAAAGACCCTTTAAGAACTTATCCCTCTGCGACTTGTAGTTCCAAACAACCATCAATAGAGTGCCAATCAATACAACTACATTCGCTAGATATCTAAACTGCCAGTTCTCCAATCTTAGCGAAATCAATCTGTTTTCTTCAAAGTCAAAGCCAGCTTCAAAGATTACTGATCTGTAGAAAATGATGGATATCAGCAGGATCACAGATGATATATACAGACTGAAATAGTGGGATATATCTCGTTGAATCTTTGCCAAACGACTGTGTTGTTTTAGAATATTCCTGAGCATTTTCCAGCGTTGTTTACTCCTGAGTTCCGCCGTTAAAACCTGGTTCATAACTACGTAGATGGAATGCAGCCAAATGTAGCTGTTTACCATGAGCAGAAGCTGAAGATGCCAACCCAGCAGACAGGTAAAGACAGTCCAACGTTGGACATTATTTTTCAAGGACTCCATTTGCCAGTAGATAACGAAAAAGATTTCAATGCAAATCAGCCAGGAGCAGCAAAAGGCCCCCTTAACTGACACACAAAACAGAGTTCCCATTGTGGACTGCAGTTCCCTGTGAACCTTGGCCATTTGGTTCAAAGTCCTCAGCAGGGATTTCTTCAGGTGTATATAGTAAAGACACGGCAATATGTAGATATACAGGCTGCCTCGATCAATGACAAAGTCATCGAGAAAGAGAAAGTAGACCAGGAGGCACATGAGGCTGTAGAAGTAGACAAAGTAGATGAACACCTGATGGCCAAAGCCGAACTTCTGGGTGTCCTCATTGTAGCGCAGATTGTGCAGGCACAGCAGGTGGCACACCTTCTTCTGGTAATCGAAGTAGCTGACAATGTGGCACATGCAGAGCAGTTTGTGCAGCGGCCCTGACAGCGGCATGTTTCCAACTAATTGGACTAACGACATCGGACGACAGGACAACAGGACGAGTCGAGAGAGTCCTGTGCAGTCAAAGGAGCAACAATGCGACTGGGGGGCAATAACAATTTGGTGAGTACTTAGCTCTAATGTGAGGATAGAGTTACACGGGGATAAAATATAAGAACAGTTTAGTAAGAGTGAAAGTTCTGCATTTAAAAGGACTTAATTTAATCAACTTTGGAATCACAGGGGGTTTGAAATCACTTAAGGAGATGTCTAAAAGGATGCAACAAAATATGTTTAATCAGCATATTTTAAGTTCAGTTTTCACAGCATACTTTTAGACACCTTAATTAGGTATTTTAGTTATTTATTTAAGTTTTAAGGAAGTTTTCTAATTTATAAACCAATTAAATAAAATCTAAATTATTTTAAAATAAATCCTTTTTTTAATTCAATTATAAATAAAGTTCCTCTATATTTTGTGGATTAACTAATTACTGTTCAAATCGTATATTTAAAAAAATCACCAAATTTATGTCTGATTACCCTAAAATGTTTCGTAGTGTAGCTTTCCTCTCTACTTGGAACCCTTCGCAAATGCTTTTAGCAGGAAAAAGCATTCTGGAGCTGCGGATAATTGATGGCATCGCCACACAGTAAAACCACTTCAATTAGCGGACTCTGTAGTCAGTCCCCCAAATCGATAAGTTGCACACGCTTAAATATTTAAAAATTTACCCAAACCGTCGCAGCGCTGCTGTCAGACCCACTTCAGATTTGCGTCGCTCACGTAGCAAACTAATTTATTTGCAAACTGGGAATTCACCGCAGAACCAAAAGCACCAGAGGCAGCCCACCTTTGCAAAAAGCGACAAGGAAAAAAAGTGGGTAAAATAAAGCGGAGAGTGTGTAAACTCGGTCAAAACCTGACTTTCAGTTCAGCGCCGAATGGCGATTAATTTGTTCAGGTCTCAATCGCTGCTTACTCACTTCCCTCCTTCGAGTTTCGACTCTCCACTTGCCACTTGCCACTTGCGAAGGAGATTTGCATGGCAGCATATCGGCCATGTTCATCGCAGCATAACCCAAAACTGTCAAACTCAAGCGGCTCCTTCCTTAGGCGACTTTTCTACGCTGCTAACGGTTCTACACACAAAACAAAAGCTAAGTAAAATGTATCTAAAAAATGTGTTTATAAAAACCCTAAATAAATGCATTTTTAACTTAAATTACTAATTTATTATGGTACAAGCAATTAGTGTACGAGAATGCTACCAAAATAACTAGGTACTAAAAATCATTTATGAAGAGGTGTCAAAAAGTAGGCTACATTATATATACTTTTAGACGCCTTTAAAAGTGACACAAATATGGAACGATTGCTGTAACCTTTAATAGAGTATTTAAGCTTTTGGGATGTGTTGTCTATATTCTGTCATACTTTTACCCACTTTTTGAAGTGTTTTGGAGATTTCTGTGAATGTAAAGGTGACCATTTTGGACGATTGATGTAAACTTTATACTAAAAAGTATGGCTTTAAGGAAGTTAATCCCTAATTTCATTTAAATTATATTTTTCTAAACATTTTCTTCTGATGTACCTTCTTTCCTACTCAGCTTTCACCGCTCGCCGTTTACTTTGTCATTTCAATTTTGAATTCGTGTCGTAGCGTTCAGCGCTTTTATGTGGCATTTTTAAAATCCTGTACATGTCGGCCCAGGCACGGATATCCAAGGACCGAGGACCAAGGACCGAGTTTACTGGGCACCAGTACTGAGAGCCAAGGACCTGCTCGGGCGCCACGTTGGAATTCAATAAAGAGCTTCGACCGGCCGATGTCGGGACACTAGGCAGTTGGCTGTTGGGTTTGCCCTCTTCCTTTTCCCGGAATTTGAAGGAAAGGAAGAAGGACGGGGAAGGAAGGCAGGAAGAAGGGCAGACAGTTAGCCGGGCATGTTTGTCAAACAATCATTAGAGACGTCAGTCGCGTGGAGGCTGAGAAGCTGCAGGAATGTAGGCGTTGGAAAACATCACAATCAGCGTTAGCAGCTGCCGTCTGGGCCACATCAGCATCACATCTAACCAAAGTAGATGGCTGATATCCGGCGACCACTTCATTAAGTGCGAATTTACGACGGCGGTTAAATAAGACGTCATTGTGGGGAAAAAAAGGGTGGGATATTATAGGGCCAAGAGCTCTTTAGCTTAATTTTGTTGGCAAACAGAATTTTTTGGAATTTTATTTAGAGGTTTTTATGCATTTTTTGGGTGGCAGGACCTTTAGATTAAAATTGTATCTTTTTTAAAGGTTTTTGGGAATTTTTCGGTTAGCAGAATAGAAAAGCTACTAAATGAATTAATTCCTTCTCCTATTTAAACCTATCATCATCATTACTATTAGTCTAAAACTTGACTGTTTACAAAGGTAGTTTCCCCCTTAAACTTTTCAGCTTGTCTAATTTTCTAAGCCTCTCCATGGCTTAATTGGACAAAAGTCTGCCACAATTTTTACCACCAAAGTTGCTGCCACTTTACTTTTATTTTTTATCCTGAATCCACAGGATTTTCCAGTGCGCAGCTGTCCACATTCAACATTCCGGCAACTGCAGCAATTTTCATTAGCTTAAAAACTTTGCCTTACCAAACTACATTTTTAATAAGTTTGTTTGTTTTATTTTTTATCGCCCAGCCCAGTCTCTAAAAAATGCAGAAAGGGCATGTGGAACGAGGGCGAACGAACGAGAGAGCATCAAAAACATGCATAAATCATCAAAAGCATCTCTGACAACTAATGAAAATATGCAAAAATTTATAGCTCAACGAAATCGACGAAAAAAAGAGCGTTTGGCCAAAGCGTCGAATCAAAAAGAAAAATCCCCAATAAAAAGTTAAAGTAAAAAAACAAAAAAAAAAGTAAGAAAGACTCTCCAAACAGCCGAAAGGCAAAAAGCATTTAAATTGAAAAAATGGCAGTCGAAAAATAAATTCATTTGCCGCACGCAGCAGGCAAAAAACCAAAAAAAAAAGTGGAGCCCGAGTGGCAAGTGGCAAGGACACAGACAGGATGTGCGGTACGGTAGGAGTTTTATGTGGCAGTTTATTTTTGGCGACACTATCACAGGAACGGCCACCGACACCCAGGCTCGAACCCTTCTGTGCACTCGAAAAAAAGTGTCTAAATAAAATCTAGATGATTTAATAGTTGTTCAGTAATATTATTTTTGAAACAACAAATTTAAAACATTTTTGAAATGGTCTCATTTAACTTAATAAGTAATTTATACAGTTCTTCGGGAAACTAAGGAAGCATTAAATCTAAAAATGCCAATGGTTGTGGAATTAAATTGTTTCACTTTAGGTCGGCCAAAACACTGATTTCTTAGAACGGAAAATATTATGAAGGTGTTTTAACTACAATAAAAACGCGTATTTTTTAGCGGTTTTTTGATCGTAATTTAGTCAAAACAAGGCTCACTGCTAAAAGACCGAACGTTTTGGGCAGCTAACAACCTAAGCAAACGATCCTCATCACTTTTTGGAAAATTAATTTTTTGACCAATTTTTGATAATTTGATAAGGGGTTACATCACAATTTTTTGCGAAAAATGGTCGAAAATTAAAGTTGGCAGATTTGAATGCCAATCGATTGGGAATTTAATTATGAGCTCAACGAGGTATGACAACCTATATTTGGACCATTTTTAACTTTGTTTCGAAGAAAATAGTGCATTTTGTTAGTGAAAAATTAGGATATATTCTTAGTGCAAAAAAAATAATTTTTTCTATTTTTTTAACACATATAAATTTAATTCTTGTTAAAATTACTAATGGAATATCTTTTAAATATTCTTTTGATAATGAATCTTTGAATGATAAATCAATAATTATAATAAATATATTCTATATTTAACTTAAAAAGCCTATCATGTGTGACCCAAAAACACTAGAGTTTTTTCGGAGAGTTGCTTTCAAAAACAACAAACAACTAAGAAACTCCCTTGTTTTCCTTGTTTATTGTCCCAGTGTACCCCTAGGTTCCTGCTGTTTGGCCACTCCTTTTTGCCGTTGTACTCCTGTTACAGGACGAAGGTCCCGGAATGTGACACGGTGCGGCGGCGAGAGGACAACGATGCGGCCATGTATAAAATTTTTCACAATTGCAATTTGTAATAAAAACATGCACCTTTTCCCATTGTTATATGCGGCCACACATGCTGTGCACTGTGGAATGGCGATGGAGATGGAGATCACCATTCATATATGTAGGTGCATATATGCGGGCTGGGGGAAGTTACATGCGTGTAAAACCATTTGCCGGGCGATGAAAAAGTCAGGAAAAAACTTGGACCAAGATGCCAGCAACGAACCAGCCAACCAACCTACAAACTGGGGGAGAACCGGTGCGATAGCGATGGGCAGACAGAGATATAGGTGAATCTGGGGGATCGGGGCTGAAAGGAGGAGCCCTCTTATGGCTTTATGCCATTTTAAGTGCTCCGGCCATTTCATAGCCATATCCATGGCCACATCCACTACCACATCCACTTCCACATCCGCAGTCGCATCCGCATCCGAGTGTCAACTGTTAAAGCGGTCCAGAGTGCAACTCCGCAAATAAACAGAGCATAAAATATGATTGTCGTTATTTTTTTCCAAGTAATTCTCAGGGGGCGAAAAAACGCTCTGTGAGAGGCAGGTATGTGTGTTAACAATGGAAAATAATTGATAGTGGCTGATGCTCTTCATATTTATGAACAAAACCTTGTATAAAATATATTTAAAAGTTTTTCGCAAAGGAATAATGAATTCGGTGACAGTTGCGCACTCTAAGTAATTGCTCTTATTTTCGTCGGAATAAATAAAGGTAAAAAGGATACAATTAAATATATTTTAAATAACTACCAAATATTTAAAGCACATTCCAATTTATTAAAGTAGTTAATTCTTGAAATAAAAAATACTTGAATAATTATTTTACTATTTATTACGGTATTCTCTTAATTTAGAAGTACCAAATAGTTACAACACGCCTACATTATGAACGCATTTAATTCATTAAATAAAGAACACTTCAACAGCTAATTCCATAATTATTCTAATCAACATTGGTATTTCCTACAATCTCATAATACAAACGACCTTTCGCGAGGTTTCACCCCATTTATAATGAATATTTTATTACTGTTACCGATATAGCTTGCCGATAGTTCAGTTACTTATAGTTCATTACCGAAAATGGAGAAACACGCAACTGCCAGGGGTTTTTGTCTGTGTCACTTGATTGCCGTTTGGTATCACACCGGAAGGATCGGACTATATTTGGGTTTCTATAATGTGGGTTATGCCGAAAGCCTGAAAAAATTCATATGCGATGAGCAGCTTTATGTGCAAATAATGGCTGTAGTTAATTTGCTGGCCAGTTGCCTTTATATGTGCTTCAGTCATCGTTGGATCTACGATCAGTTTGTCTTCCTGCTATATATCCCACTTTATGTGTACTTTTTGATCCTAAGAAGACATCTTGCAAAGCTCTTAAACGAATGTGCTGGAGTTCACAAATCAATGCAAAGGATTCTCGGCAGTCGATTGTGTGTGAAGATCCACAGAGAATGCATCTACAACTTGCTACTCATAGTGATGATTATTTTACTACTTGCCTGGCAACTTCAGATCTATTCGGCTTATCAGAGTGTTTTCATATTCGGCGTGGGATTTATTTATCATTTCGAATTGCTCTTTTATGGAAACTATCTTATTTGGCTAAGTTGCATCTACAGATCTCTGAATGTTTTCCTCACTCAAGAAATGAGAAGTGATAGATTGTATATTTTAAGGGGAGTGCTAAGACAGCAGAAGATTATCTGGCTTGTACACGGAAGTGTCTCCAAATATTTTGCCCTGCATATTATAAGTTTTATGATCCAACCAAGTGTTAAAATGGTTATGATATTTCAAAGCTCTGGTCAACAACTGAATGCACAAATGATTTCGTTAACTTTACATTTACTTCTGCTGGCTTTGTTTTTGATAATTGCTTTGAATCTAGAAAATCAGCATCGCAAGTTTCAAAAGAGTTATCTGAAATTAAAAGATGATCCCAACTTTTTTGTTTTGAAGTCTTGGAGACTTTTACAGCATAGAACTTTGCCAAAAGCTTTTGGAGTGACACTTATTAGAAGACGGGAAAAACTGATGCACAATCAGGATGTAATAGCCATGATGGTAAGTTCTTACTATGGATGTATATCGTACAGTTTAATATATAAAAATTTAAAAAAATCGGAAAATACCGCATATAACGTTAACATATCGATTTTATTGATATTATCTATAAGAATAGATTCCAATAACGTTATTCTGATTTTCTTTCACTAATTATACTAATAAAATATCAAACAAAAACACCTCTTAACGAGGTAAAAAAATAGTGACGACCGCACCTTCAACATACAAAAGATCTGATATCATATTTTGTGACGAAAAATAATTTTACATTCGAAAATATAAAAACACTTTCTAAAATTTACTCATCATTTAATGCATTTCCATGGTGAAATATGGCACTTGATAAAACAAATCTTTTATTTTCAAATCTAAGCTCACTTTGTGAAGCGTTTGTTAAATTAAAATTTGTTATTTTTCTATTCGCTGCATCGACTAAACTAAGAGAGAACACAAGCACGCGCCCTAAATTTTCTATTAAGGACTGACATTGTAAATAGTTTCCGCAATGTGCACACTCGCTATCTTCAATATTTTTCCAATTTCCATAATTAAATGATAATAATTCATTCATTGTGCATTTTCTATCTATTTGAACATTTGGCCTATAATCGCAGTTAGAGCATTTTAAAGATTCCACAAGTTTATGTACACATAATTGTTTTATTCGAGCTAGTGAATGCCCGTCTAATAGTTGTCGCAAAAAATCTCCGCTGTCCTGCTGTTCTACGTTGTCAAAAATTTTTTGATTTTATTTATTTATTATAATATTTATTTATTTATTTATTTATTTATTTATTTATTTATTTATTTATTTATTTATTTATTTATTTATTTATTTATTTATTTATTTATTTATTTATTTATTTATTTATTTATTTATTTATTTATTTATTTATTTTATTTTATTTATTAAAGTTAATAATTGTATAATGGAACGGTTTAAAACAATTGGATACGCACATACTAAATTCAACGCTTTGGCTGCGTAAGTTGCTTTGACCTGGCAAAAGTGGCTATTTTCGTTTCTGAAAAACTTTTAAGCGCGATTTTTTACATAAACATGATATATACCAAAATTTAAGGAATCTCAAGGGCTATACAGTTTAAGGTTGTAAGGAAAATCGTTAGAGCCGTTTTTGAGAAAATTAAAAAAAAGCTAAAAAAAAAGTTTAAAAAAATGGTATTTTGTTTATATCTTTTCAAACTATTACATTTACACAAATTGCATATAGAAGGCGTTTATAGCATTTAAAAATATCTTTCAAACGAGATGCAGCACAAGTCTGTAGCTTTAGTAGTATAGAAGTTACGGCTTTCCGAATTTTAGCTATTTATAGCTGTTTTCCCGCTAAACTAGCGGGTTTTTCCAAAAGTGGTAGAACAAAAGTTTTTTATATCGATGTGATGAACGTCATATCAAATTTTCAGAACTTAAAAAACATATTTTGGACAAACTGACAAACTGACAAACAGAATTAAATTTTCATTTTGGGAAGAAGAAGAAAATCTTATTTTGGCTATAACTTTTGAACGGAGCGTCGGATTTTATTATATGACCCCTCATTCGACGGGTATTTTCAATAGAAACACAACTAAAACATTTCGAGGGGGCATTTATCCCCACCGGCCCCAACAGCTCCAAATTTCGAAATTTTCACTTTTTCACTTTCACCGCTCTCTCTCCCAAGCCAATTGATTTTCTTAAAGTCTTGGTATGCAATCCTTTAAGTTTTTGCAATACCTTTCGATTGGTGTATTACTCATTACGATCGGACTATCACAGCAGATTTTCATTTCTTCGTGTATATATAGTAGTCGCCTTCGCACGCTCTCCTGGTGCGCTTCGTCACTACATGGACTGCCGTCCATAGTGATCTATTATATCTATTATATATTTCGCCAAACTATTGACAAAGTATCAATATATCGATATCTTCTTTAATTTCTTGTTCTTATTCATTTACTTAATATATGTTCAAAATTTCATCTATATTTTTCAGTTCACCAACAACTTTCCCATTCTGCAGTTAACTAAAAAAACCTTTTATTTAACCACTTTTGGCTTCGGGACTCATAGCTTTGGAATTTCTTTATCCATGCTGAGGAGTTGCCTGAAAACCCACATCCGTGAACTTCTGCTAATGCTTGTTATTCGCTTACTTTTCCACAAAAACCGAACTTTGCAGGACTTTGAGTATGAGTCGCAGGATGATTTCAATGGCAATGTGACACAAACAATTAGTCAAGTCTATCGCTTTTATTTTTATGATGAGTTCCAGTGAATAATAAACAGCACAATGGGCCACATTAACGTAATTAATTAACAATTACTTGATGGTTTGCCGAGAGTAATTATGGTATGAATGCCATGAATACAATGAATACTTTTAGTTGTTTTTCGAAATGCCACGACTTCGTTTCATCTTTAACATAGTCAAAGTTTTGCGATTTCCCCTGCATTTCTTTGGACTTCTTCAGCTGCAATTTAGTGAAACCCGAAAAGTATATCAACAAAGAGCCAGCCTATGCAGGTTCTTACCGGCTGTTTTTATTTTGCTGATTTTATTCTTCCACAATCTTGTGAGTAATAAGCTGGAAAATGAGAATGAACTAGTAAACTCACTAAATATTGAAAAGAGAACTCTTAGGAGTGGAATTGAAATATGGAACGAAAAGTTAACAAGCATCTGGATTTATATGGCTCTCATTTGGTCTTTGGTAAGAAAGGATCAACTGTGGAAATTAATAAATGAGGCGCAATTAGCCCATAAACAGCTAAAATCTCTACTTGGAAAAAATCTAATCATCGAATGTTCCTGGCTCGTTTTCATCTATGGATTAATTTTACTACTTTTACTGACTGTTTTTGGAGTGGACCTACTGTATTTTAACATACCAAAATTTAATAGCGAACCTAAAACCTTTACTTTTGAAGACCTATATCATGTTTCGAATTATATAATGGGAATACCACGATTAATGTTCATACTGATTATAACGATGCATATTCTATATCATCTGATTAATGCAGGATGGCTTCAGTCCCTAGGAGAGTTAAGATTGCAAAGGAATCTTAAATTGTTTCAGTTTCAGCTACGAAATATTTTTTCCATACAAAATAACACAAATATCTTGGCTGGTCAATATTTTAAAATATCCTATCTATGCTATACATATATGATCGCTTTACGTATAGCGGAATTTCTGCAGTTATTACGTTTTGATACCAATGAATTTCTGCAAAGCCAGAAGAGCCAAGAAGACCTGGAAGATGAAGCCGATTGGGAAGGTCAAGAAAACGGAACAGATCTCAGGGATTCACTGATGAAATCTGTGCTTATATTATCCTGGCATTTGGCGTTGTGGATTTTACTACTTGCTGCAGCTTATAAACAGCAAGAGGAGTATTTTAGTTTAATGGAAAAAAGCTGGAGTTACAGAACGGATGAAAATGGTTGCGACATGAAGGAATTCTTGGCTGAATATTGCTGGAATGGTCATAGCTTTAAACAATTGGATATTCTGGATTTAATGGTATTTACTTCCTACTATTAATACTTTTTCTATAACTAAATAGTTATTATTTTTATTCAAAGTTTCTTTCAGGAATCTCTATTTGCGACAGTCAACCTAACTCCATTTGCTTTGTGACTCTCAAGCTTAGAAAGAAGAACTTAACTTACATAAATTTAAACATAATATCAAGCAACTTTAAATTCCTTTTAAATCTGGTGACTTCCGCCAGCATTGTTTACTTTGTGCAGCAAATGGAACTCGGCCATCTGCAGGAATACCTCAAACGGGAAGCACAATAAACTTAAACTTACGCAACTCATCATTATGACAAATTAAATAATAATTAAATTAGTATATAAATAATTTATGGGGACAGCAACCCAGATGCTTTGTGTCCACTTTCCACCTTGCCCTCAATTACTTAATGAATACAAAGCAGCCGGGCAAGGCAGCCAACCTTTCTGCCATTTTAATGACCTGACCTCGGGGCCTCTTCAAATATCACAGACATAAAAAGGCAACCCTCAAAACTTTTGCCATTATGAACATAAAATGGAAAGCAACAAATGGCCGCCGTATTGTTGTTATATCTATAGAGTATCTTAAGGATACGCACCTTTTTTGCTTGGTGGCGCCAAAAAAAGGTGTAATTTATGCGGCACACTTGATTGAATTTATTCGCCGGCGAGATTGACTCCCGGACTCACACAACATATCGTTACAGTGCGAGAAAATCAAATTAAATTCAATAAATTAACATAAATCTGAGTAAATTTCCCGGCACTCTGTTGCCCACTCTCCACTTGGTATGCAAATGGCGACTGCCTGTGCGCCCAGATTTTTTACGTATATTTTTTTGTATTTTTCGAGATTCCACTTCGATCGATTCCAATAAACTTCTTGCCACACGATGCGAGGCAAGTGGCAACTGGCAACATATGCGCTTTCGCTGCAGCCGCCGGCAGCCAGTCACCGAAATTCAATCAAGGCAAGAATTCGAAAAGCCAAAAAGGAAATGAGTCGACCGGATTAAGGCAAAGGTTTGAGTTCACTTCACTTCAAAGCAGGAAAAACTTGTTCCTTTTTCTAAATACTTGAAAATTGAAATTGCTGGTAAAATAATATTTGTAAAATGAATAATAAATAAAGGAAAATTGTTTTTGTGGCACAAAAGGAAGAAATATGTAGAAAAAACATAGTTTGGGTAAAGTTTTTATGTAAATGCTTAATTTTCAACACTAAAAATTATTCAAAATATGTTTAATTTGTTCATTTTGTTTACATTGAATTAATTTAAACTAATAGATTAATGCTTTATAAAAGATGAATTTGTTTTCAATTTTTATTCTTAATATATCCCAATACCTGTAAATCTTTAGTACTTCAGTAATATTATAAGTACCAAAAATAAATCAAATTTAGAATCTCAAATGATTCATCTCAGCCACCTCATAAGACATGGCAGAAACTTCTGGACAAACTAATCTCTGCAGACAATTCAGTGCAAAAGTTTCGCCTCCCAAATGAATGGCAAAAGTCGCTCGAATTTAATCCAAAAATTTTTCTTGATCAGCAAAACCACTTAGGGCGGCGGATGTTCGAGCACTTAAAGAGTGCACCTTGAAATGGCGTTTTGGCATGGCTGACCCGCTGCCATTTCGAATTGGGCGCCGCCATTTTGTCGGCCATTTTTTTTTGTGTGTCGCGAAATGTGTGTAGGCGCCATGTCTATATGTGTCTGCAATTTTCTTTTGGCACTTTTGAAAGTCTGCCAAAAAGTGGACAATGCCAGAGAGGCGGAAAAAGTTTACTTTAGCTGCAGTTGGGCGATATAACTCGATGTAACCATATAATGCGATATATTCCGATATAGTAATAAAATGACACGTGTCTGTTTGCTCCTGGCATCCGCGGAAATTATTGATTATGTGTTTTTGGGGGGGCGTTACAACACAGCACACGGTTGATTGTCTGCGGTGACAGCTGTC
The DNA here is from genome assembly GCA_037075285.1 of Drosophila lutescens. Classification (NCBI taxonomy): domain Eukaryota; kingdom Metazoa; phylum Arthropoda; class Insecta; order Diptera; family Drosophilidae; genus Drosophila; species Drosophila lutescens. The sequence continues at coordinate 339,047 of JBAMCF010000468.1, forward strand.
AGCTGAACATTTGGGCCGCCTTGACTTCTGGCATGCATAATTAATGCACATCGGTTGGGAAATGGGGATTACAAAAGTCAAAGGGTCGCCCTGGGATGGATGGATGGATGGCCTGGCGAAGTGTGGCTAATGAAATTTTAATTAGTGCAAGACAAGCGATAAAAAGACGCCGCAACGAAATTACCATAAATGGCAAAGCCTGAGGAAAATCAATGATAAACAGGGCCGCTCGCTCACACACACATATGGCCTGGGTTTCCGGGGCAATTACATGCATCAAAGATTCATATCTCCTAAATGCCGCACGGCGTCATCCTCATCCTCATCGTCGTCGTCTTTCCCTTTTCATAATGCCATCATAATGACTTTATCTCTCAAGCAGGCAATAAATCTTGTGGGCCCCCAAAGGAGGTGAGCCCTAGATGTATAAAATCCAAAGAGTAGGAGGCTGAGGTTGCCATGGCCGGTATAATGAAATATTACGCATACGCACAGTAGGGCACTCATCTAACCCACTTTCTTTGGCCCACTTTGCTGTTCGCTGCTAGCTGCTGCTGGCCCATCATAAAAGTTAATTAATACGGCTTGGTTAGCTGCTAAATACAGCGCAAAATATGCCCTATAGCCCCCAACCCCCCGCACTACTGACGTCATTTATCATTCTGCCCAGCCAGTGGCACATGGGGCGTATGCGTAATATGCGCTGACAGTTAGTTGACCACTGATTTTAAGCCTGCAGCATCTCATCCTCATCCGCTGGCTTCGCCTCTGGGTTGTTTTCGGTATCAGATCAGCTATCAGCGAATGGAAAATCATTGGAAATTGCACAAAACAAATTTGCATGTAAATTCCAATGGGCACATTGTCGACTCGGCGAGATTAAAATATGGATTTGATAGAATCCCAGATGACCAGTGCTGGAATTAAGGAAGAATATAGAAAAATTAGTGAACAATTCATTTTTTGTTTAAATGTATTAAAGAATTTTATATTTATTTAAAAATGGAATATATTATTCAAAAAGTTCTAAAAATAATTATTACAAAAAATATCTGCTTTTGTTAGAAGATTTTATCCTAATTTTCTACCAAATAAAATCACTGTTTTGTTCAAAACACTGCTAAAATTGGTCCCAATTTGTACTGTCATACAGATCCAAGCTCGTTATTTAATTCCCAATCGATTGGCATTGAAATCTGCCAACTTTAATTTTCGACCATTTTTTTGCAAAAAATTGTGAAGTAACCCCTTATAAAATAATCAAAAAAATTGGTCAAAAAGATAATTTTCCCAAAAGTGATGGGGATTGTTAGTTGAAGTTAAAAGCTGTCCAAAACAGTCGGTTTTTTATCTGTGAGCCTTAATTTAACTAAATGACGATTAAAAAACCGTTAAAAAAACGTTTTTTGTAAAAAATCGATATATTTTTGAAATCACTTTTAAATATAAAGCATCAAAGTGATATCAAATCAATACTTAACATTTTATTTTCATAAGTATAATAGGTATTTTTCATTCTCTAAAATTACTAAATAATTTATTTAAACAAAACCGCTAGCCCAAAAACAATTTACCTTCAATCGTTTTATTTATCCCTTCGATTGACTCGACATTCCCGCGATTACCCCTCAATCCGGTGGCTAAAAAATATGCAAACGAAGTGAAGTATCTATGTAAATGTTTGTTGGTCTACAGTCTGGCGCGGGTTTTACCTGCCATTTGGATTGTGCGGATCCTTTTTCCCAATTTGCATCTGCCCCCCACTTATTCGCCATACGTATACGTATACTATATTATTCGAATCTCCGGGGGCCGGGCAAGAAAATATGTTTCGTTTTTAAACAAATCCAAATGAAATCTGTGCATAACAACAAAGTTGCTACCCCGAAAAAAGTTTTCATCTGACGAAAACGGGGAAAAAAAAAAGAGACTTTTGGGCTAAAGAAAGAAAAACTTTGGCTGTGCATTTTGTTTTCTGATAAATTTATCCTGATATTGAAATCTATTTGTAATATTTCTTTCTTTTCCTTCTTTGTTTTTTCTGCACTTTGATATGGAGCGGAATGCCTGATGAAATTCCGTGCTGTATACACTTTTGATTGAATTTTCAGTTTGCCATTTTGCCTTTTCCATTTTTGTGCCTTCAGCCGGAGGCAAATTAGAGATTGTAATGGAAACTTCGGGGGGATGAGTGGGAAAAATAGGTCCTGTAAGCATTTTCCGAGCAACAATCTTCAATTACAGCCGGTAAATTGCTTAGGGCAACAATTTCGGTAGGGGAAAAAGATTTAATCACAATTAACGTCATTCGGGCAATCGGATAAAACCACAAAAGCCAATTAGTCGGCAACAAACTTCTGGGCTGAATGTACACACAAAATCACAAAATATGGGGGAGAATCTCTACTGAAAAGTATTAAATATCGCGATAATTGCGTCATAATGGCAAACAAGTGCATAAACAAAGATAAGGCTAAAATCATAAATAAGGCTGAAATTATGCATGAAATCCTGGCCGGGGAACAAAAAGTGCAGCTGTCAATTGAATTTATTATATAATTAAGTGCAATTTGTGTGCCGCTAATTGCAGGCGCTGTTTTTCGGGCTTCATTGGCGGCTAATTATTTAATGCCAAGTAAAAAATAATGCAAATTGGGCAACGTTAATTCAGCGAGCATGATTTAAGGCTCATTAAAGTGCGAAAAACACACAAGTCAATTAAATTTTAAATACACCAAATGGCCTTATCTGTGATTAAGCCTTAATAGTTGCCAATTTTACGCTGATCAGTTAAAGGTTTTAAAATGCAAATCAATAAGGTAAATTTCTGATGGGCTTTGTTGGTGTTTAAAAGCATATGTGACACCACAGGCTTATAATTATATTTTAAGTACGAAAAAAATCCCATCATTTTAAGAATGTTTTGGTCAATATCTGACAAATAACAAACAATCCTCTTGTACACATTTTACAAAAGCTTTCACACAATTTGAAGCATTTGTGTGCTATTTCAGGATATTTCACATATTTCATGTCCCCAACCGCAACAAAAGTTTTAATCCATGAATAATCATTTTGTTAAATATTCCCATTGAACATTTTCCCACATTTTCCCCTCACTTAGTTGCAACTTTTAGGTGCCACAGATTTTTAATTAATCAATGACAAATTGTGCAAAATACACGTGCGACCGCACTGTGTGTGCTCAATGGCTGATTAATTAAACAGCAATAAATGCAGACAGCATGCGATGGCCGCGCCCCACTGATTTTTATATTAATTATCAAAATGTTTGCCGGCATTTAAATGTTATGTGCAAATTTGTATCGCTCTTTTGCTCGGCTCGGCTATTTGCAGGCTCATTAAAAACGGTCAATGCCTCGGTGCATTTGCCGCCTCCCCGCTGTTTTCGTTACTCATTAAATGGCATTTTCATTAAAAAAAAGCGAGAGCTGCGGAAAAATTAAATTGTTAACTTTGAAAGTTGGCTCTTGATTTTGAAACAAGGAAAAAAAGAAAAGCTTTTTATGACATTTATTAAGCTGTCCTGGTGAGACAGGCAGCACTGCAGCTTGTTATGAAATGCAAGTGCGGCGTACAAAATGCGCTGCACACTTCCTGAATTATGAGTAGATCTGACGCAAGGACTTGCAGGAGTTGCTCGATCTCGGGACGGTGGAAAGGCAACTCCACAAGACGCTGCGAAAAGTCGGGCTTTGAACAGGCGGCGCTGATTCCGAAGGCAGTCAGCTCCTGTTTCTCGGTTTGCCTTTGAAGCTTCTACACTTAAAGAAAACTAATGAAAATAAAAATTATTGCAATCAGATCGTCAAGAAACCAAACTAAAACGGCAGGAAAATTTAAATCAATTATAATGGTGTCTAAAAGTATGCAATACAAAATGAAAATCCTTCTTTTATCGAATTCATGATGAGCAATATATTGTTGCCTACTTTTTAGCACTTTGAACATTTTATTAATTTATTTTATTATTATTTCTTTTGTACCCTATACATTTTCCATTTCATATTGTTTAAAAATCTCAATAAAGGTGTCTAAAAGTATGCAATAATAAATGTTAATTGACTTTTTGACCAGCGAATTCCTGATTTTCAATATATTGTTGCCCACTTTTAAACACCTTTATAGCTAACTTTTACTAATTAAATCCTTATAACTTTGTTAATATACATTTTGGCATTATTATAATAATTTACAGTGTATTACAACTGCACTTGTGCGGCATGCGGAAATGTTTTTGGTGTCCTTCGCATTGTGGCAAATGTTTATTTCATGTTTCTCAAGTCCGGGCACGTTGTTTGTTGTGTGGGTTGAGTTTCGGAAAGTCTGAAGTTGGGGGAGGGGTCTGAAGTTCCCCCTCTCCCACCTTCTTTGGCCCTCACCTCACTCATTTTGCACAGACACTGGACTTTCGAGTGGTCCCGCTTAATCTTATTTATTTATGGCTGCCCTCGCCGCTCCAACGGCTACCTGGCAACCGCAACCCTGTTGTGCTTATGCTTACACAAGTACTTACAGTACTTTTCAGAGCTGCCAGGCTCTGTTTGCACATGAAATGCAACGCATATCGAATGCTACTTTAAGGCTTTATAGCTTTTCTTCCCTTTCCCTGCCCCTTCTGCCCATCGAGTGTAATTGAGGGCAGTCGATTGTTAAATGCACTTACCCTCTGTTTATCTAAGCAGCGAAGCGGATCAAGGTGTTAGACCCTCGTCATTCAAGCGAAAAGTTCAAGGACTTCACTTTATTTCTTGCTTCAGTAATAAAGAAAAAACATATAGTTTAAATGGAAGGTGGTTAAAGTATTTAAAACAAAAATGCCAAAGAAATATTTTATATTTATTTATAGAAAATAGAGTTAATGGATTACGGTTAGAATAGTTTGCTTGATAAATTGCCGTTTTAAATATTAGAGTATTAAGGTATTATTTTGTTCAATGAAATATTTTGATTTTAGAAAGTAAAATGCTATAAAATAAATATTTTGTAAAAAATAATTTATTGCTGCTTTTGAGAATGTTTCTTTTCTGATTTGAAACCAAGTATTTCCAAATGAATGCCGGATTTCAGCCTATAATTTATCATCATAACTCTTAGCACTTAGGAACTCGAATTTATTTTGTCTATCACGACCGCTTTAGCCTTTTTCCCCACCCCGCACTATCGTATAGATTTCCTGATAGCCAAAATAAATTGGCGTTACAGTTGAGTAAACTTTTGCCCAGCATTTGCCATGTGCACTCGAGAGCATTTGCATACGTATTGGTGGCGGGTTCACCGTTTTTGGGCGGGTTAAAGTTTTCGGGGGAGAGGTCGGCGGTGGGTTGGTCTGTCGACAGTTTTAAAACTTCCCAGGCAATCAAAGTGTTAACAGCTGGGCTATAAAACTTTGGCCAAAAGAAACTTTCGCACTGCATGGAAATTTAGAAATGTCTGGGCGTGTATACCCTATAGATGTATGTATCTGTGTGTGATTAGGGACCGGTGGTGCATGCACGTAGATGACCCACATTGGACCTCTATTGAGAGAGCTCCCCTAATGAGTTCGGCATCTGGCAAATTGCTGCATGGCATTAACACCTTCAAAAGCCAATAGCAGCAGCTGAATCAATGTCATTGGGACATCTGGTGGGGATCTTATTGACTTGCACCTGTTGAGTGGACGTATTGGCAGGTTTTTAAGCCACTAGACTGGAAATTGGGGTCACCAAATCCTCTGTATGGTAAACTAGGTAAGATATCAGCTAAGCGGGTACTAAATGTGCCATGGAAATGATGCAATAACTAGTTTTGGTCGGTTTATGGGTCACCAGACTGGAGATTGGGGTCACCAAATGCTATCTGTGATAAAGTTGGCAAGATGTAAGTTAAAAGAGTACTAAAAATGAAAAGGGAATTTATCTTTAACTGCTTTTGTTTTTTTATCTGGGTCACAAGTCTGAAGATTGGGGTCACCAAGTGCCATCGGCTGTAAATTAGATAAGAGTACTCATGGAATATTGTGGTATAATTATGTTTTCTCCGTTAAGGTGTCTAAAAGTATGCAACGGTATATACTTTAAGTCAGAAAAACGACATTCTTGTTTTTACTGCATACTTTTGATTTCGTGGCACCCCCATTAAAGAAATATCGTTTTTAATCCAAAGTTTTAAAAGTTTACTTAGTTATAATGCCTTACTTTAAGGATAGCCCTTTAATGTAGGTACTACCCATAAATATTTCGATAAAATCCCATTTGTCTCTGGCTAAATCCCAATTGACTCCCGTGGTCGCATTCAATCTGTTTAAGTCGGGGCATTAATTTTGCGAAAACCAGGGCAAGGACACACCCACGCACAAGTCAAACAAAAAGCAACTTGTTAAGCTGATTTCTACGTGTTTAAGTTTTGTCTTTCGTTTGTGTTTACATGTGTTTGCCGAGAGATATGGGAAAGAGGAAGGGGAGCTACTCCTCTCTACATACGCACAATGACCCCGAAGAACATTTATTTGGTTAACCCAAAGCCAGGAGCCCCCTTCCCTGCATTCGAGACTTGTGAAACCCAACACAGATTTATTTGGCCAGGTCCGAAATGGGCGTTCAGCCTTTGGGCCAAATCATGTCTAGACAAAAGAGCACATATTTAGTGGCCAGAAAAGGTGCCCGAAGGATTCCATCAGCAGCAGCGGCGGGATAATGGCCGCCAATTAGCGTTGTTAACGCAATGAGTGGGCCAGCTTTAATTCAATTTACCGGATATCAAGTTACGCAAAAATGCCTGAAATATATATTTATTTAGTAGCTGGCAGCTGTCCAAACTATCAGAGTCGCCAGGGGATTATTCGTATATATTTTTCCAGCAATTATCGCACAATTTGCATTCCCAATTGGGTTTCCTTACACATTGCAAACAGAAATAGGAGCAGGATTTTATCAAATTCCAAGCAAAATAAAATATGACTCGACAGAGATTTTTCTTATGGTCAATAAATCCGAACAAAAACTAATAAATTTCCTGGCATATCAAATAAATAAAAGCAATTTTAGTTGCAAATAATTTTGCAATCTAAGATATTGTTTGGCCATAAAGAATGTGCCACATTCAATCAAGAAATTGATATTCTGGGTTGGGAGAGAAATACATATATTCTGGGGAAATGGCTTTGAAAATTGTGGGCTTTTTGGCTTAGACAGTGGCCACATGGCTAACTGATTTACTCTGCCTTCGAGAGTTAAGTTAACTTTTCAGCGAGGTAAGCGAGCGACGAAAGCAAAATGTAAACTTCATTAAAAACTTGCACAAGGAAAAACAAGGAGGAAAACGCGGCGAAAAGCGGGAAAAGCGGCGAACAGACACAAAATTATTAATGAAAGGCTGCTCGCAATTAAGCTCGTTACGACTCTTAACTGCTGCTCATTAAAAGCACTCGTAATTAGCAGACGTCGCTCATAAATAAACTCGGCACATAAATTAAATGCAACGCGGCCAAAAATCACAAGCACACACTCGCAAAATCACAGAATATAGGAGACAAATTTCGGAAATTTGCTTTCGTCTTAAATAAATATGCGGAAAAATCGTTATTCGCTATTCGTTATTAAAAAAGTTCTTCGCTTCGCTTCCAAGCACCAAGGTCGTCTGTTTCACTCTGCTGATCAAGCAAACAAATAAAGGAAATAGGCAAATGGCCAGCGAAGATATAAGAAAAAACCATACGATGGCCCATCGGCATGTGTGAGTACATTTATTAAACAACTTTCAGGGTCAACGACAGCTGGAGTGCTCCGAGATCAGCATGGAAATGGGCGAAGGATGTTCCGTATGCTAATTCCCCATTGTTTTTCGGGGGGCGGAATGATAAAATCCAGGAAACATCCACAGGAAGTAGCCGTTTCTTGGGTTATTTATCAAGTTCAGGGTCACAAATCGACGGAGTGGTATGGAAAAACTTATAAAACACATACTAAATTACCGAGGGATATATGCAGAGAGAGAAAAAGGTTTGTAGAACAAGAAACTTACAAATAAAATTGAAAAACCAGTTAAGTATGCAGTGAAAAGAGAACGTCGTATTTCGGATTATTTTATTGCATACCCTTTGACATAATTTCAATCATTTTTAATTTTCAATACCTAATTTCTCTCCATGTGGATTAGCTATTCAAAGACCATTTTTCTTCATTGTCCTGGAGCCGAGTGATAAATGCCAGGAAGCAGCTGAAGGAAACACAAATTTCACCGGTTTTTATCTGGTTTAATCCAGTCGAAATAAATTCCCAGAACACATTTGGAAGGCATCTGTTGGCCAATTTCACACAGCCATGTCGTCCTTCGCCGTTCGCCAACCAAATACCAAATACAACACTGTGTTAAGTGGCCCGGCCTAAAAGCATGCTAAACTTTTTTGCCGGAAATGACACTAGTTCCGATTCGAAGCATGGAAAACGCGCTCAACCGACCAGAGGCCGTGGAAAAGTCCGGTCCGGTCAGGGCTATATAATCATAGACCATAGACCATAGACCCATAGACCAGTTACAATAAAATCCAAAAACACGGACAATAACCAAAGTGCTGAAAACACGGACAAACAGTGAGCTTCCTACTTCCTTTGCAGCTGGATTTGCAAATCGATCCGGATTTGTGCCATATGATTTGACTTCAATAACCGGCTGTTTAAATAAACATCACATCACATCTGCTGCACAAATACATAACATAGCATTCTTTTTTAATTAAAGCCATTCAAAATGCTTTTCAACGCAAATAAATTACATTTAAATCGGGCAAACACAAAGAGACTCTTGCAGATGACGTTTCATTTGATTCATTTAAATATATAATGCCTCCTTTTGTCTTCTCATTGCAGCTGCAGAGTTTAGAAAGACAAATGCCAAGTGCAGATGGCCGAAAGGAGAGAATTGCGTCAGTGCAAAGACAAACCAAACACATGTCTTGTTAAATTTGTCTGTTTATATGGTGTGGATAAAGTTATGCAATCAATAAATAAAAGTGACAAAGGATGTGAAACGATTAAGAACAATGGGATTTTCTAGGGGAGATTAAAATAAAATCTGGGATCTTGAGAAGAAATAGATATTATATTCGGGAAAAAGTATGTAAAACCCTATAATGACCTTTAAAGATATTGTTGTTTTTATTAATACCCATTGAAATGTAATTATACCCGTTACTCGTAGAGTAAAAGGGTATATTGTATTCGTGCAAAAGTATGTAACAGCTAGAAGGAAGCGTTTCCGACCCCATAAAGTATATATATTCTTGATCAGGATCACTAGCCGAGTCGATCTAGCCATGTCCGTCTGTCCGTCTGTCTGTCTGTCCGTCTGTCTGTCTGTCTGTATGAACGCTGAGATCTCGGAAACTATAAAAGCTAGACGATTGGTATTTGGCATGAAGATTCTTGGAGTTCCTACGCAGCGCAAGTTTGTTTCAAAAGGGTGCCACGCCCCCTCTAACGCCCACAATCGCTTATATAAAATTTCAATATTTCGGAAAAGTAAAAATGCAGTTTTATTGTGTTTATCAATACCTATCGAAATGTAGAAGAAATTTTTCAAATCGGACCATTCGTTAAAAAGTTATGCGTGTTCAAAGTTTCTATCTCGATCTCCCTCGCACTCCCTTTACCTGAGTAACGGGTATCTGATTGTCGGGGCACCCGACTATAGCGTTCTCTCTTGTTTTAAAATCGGACCATTCATTAAAAAGTTATGAGCAAATAATGCATTTTCTGCTAGATGGCGCCACACTCAAATATACCACTCTCTCACACTCATTCAGCTGATTAACGGGTATTTGATAGTCGAGGTTACCGACTAAAGCTCTCCCTCTTGTTCTTGTTGTGTGTGATATAAATATTTATTTTTCTCATAGTCTGACAAAAGGTTTTTCTTAATTTTTCCTTTCTTTGTTTGCAATTCTCAGCTGGAATATCTTTAGGTTCTCACCCACATAGTGTTGTACTCAAAACCCCTTGACACAAAACGCACACCCTTGTTCTTCTTTTGACTCTTTCCAATCTGTTTCCGCTGCTGTTGTTTCCATTATGCTCGACATTTCAGCAATTCCGTTGACAAGAAAACAAAGAACGCCGGATTTCATACAATATTTCTGCTGCAATTAAATGCACATCAAAAAGTATGTGAAAAGTGTCAAAATGAGTGCGTGTACAACATGGCGTATGACAGATACTGTTACAAGAGTCACACACAAATGTGTGGCTTCAACTTCATCTTGGCTTTAAAAAAAACGCAGGAAGTCGACATGTGTGTGTTTGTGTAATTAAAAAAGTTTTATAATTTCGCACTGTGTCACACGGATTAAACAAAAACAGACAGACACACATTTTACACCTGAGCTGAGAGTTTTATGCAAATTATAATTGTTGCAAAGTTACGGCCACGTTTCAAATTATGTTTGCCCAACGTCGTGGCAATAATCAACTGAAATTACATTAACGCAAAAATTTTGTGAAGCGACACAAAGGCTTTAATTATGGCTAGAACAGAGATAAAACGTTTTTGTTAGAGGTGACAGGTGAAGACAGAATGGTTTCTGAATTATTGGATTAACAAAGAGTTAGGGGAATAGTGAAAAAAATATTTTATAGTGTAAAGTTAAATTGAAAATTAAAGAATAACTGAAAATAAAACTTTAAGAAATAGATTTCTTGTTTAATTAAGTAACAGTCGTTACGCATCTAGTTACTTCTTTTTATAAAATTTCAAAACGTATTATATTTTTCAGGAAAAACCTAGAACACCAGGATTTCTCTTGGCACAAAGCTCCATTCCATCTAGGTGCGATCTTATTCCGATGAAATGACACCAGCAGCGCAGCGTCTTAATCCTTTTGCCAGGACATGGCAGCCTAGTCCGGAGGACAATGCCCGGCCACGCGTTTTAATTAAATTCTTTTGTCGCATACAGGCGGCGAACATGCAAAAATCCAACACTCGAACGGGGAAGGCGGAAAAAGCACAAAGAGAGCGAGAAGAAAAGCGGCACAGTCAGTGGCAGCTGTTCGGGGAAAAGCGGAAAATTAATAAAAAGCCAGAGATATCCAGCTATGCTGCCAAAATGGGCAGCCAATCATATGTGGGCGTGGCATTTGCGAGGCGGCGGAATGTAATAAATGCTATGCGCCATGCATTGTTAGATGAATTCCCAGTGACCCCCGTGGCATTGATTGCAATCCATTCAAAAGCCAGACAGAATCCCTCTTATTAAATCCGTAACCACGCCACTCGGCTGTTCAATTTGCCATAGTCTAATTGAAGGCGTCTCCGCAAACACAAACACAAGACCACAAGTCACACACAGCATCAGCTATTGACGTTTCGCAGGCCGCAGCATTTGATGATGTGGCGACAATATTTGATTGCTTAATATTGAATTAATTTACCATATTTTGCGGCCATATGGCGACGACATGTGCGTGCTGAGGTTTATCCCCAAACCAACGATATTACAGAAACACTCTGCCAAATGCAGCCATTTAAAATGCAATTACAATATGTCGGAGGCAAAAGTTTTCCCTCTTCAGTATTGTAGTAGTACAAACATATCTTACTTTTCCTCTCGTTCCACTTGATGGCTTTCCCATGCCAAGGGCAAGCAATTTTTATGGGTAATAACAAGTGAGTTTTCGAAACGCATTGACCTGTCCCAAAAGATGAAGAAGTGGGGCGGAAAGAGTTGGAAAATAAGGTAAAAGTTCGGAGAGCAAAGGAACAAGTTTTCAAATGCCCTAAATTCAAAGGTTGTGTTTAGTTATAGACATTGAGCTTGTTGAATATTGAGTGTTTTATATTTATTACGAGAAAAAAATATATAATGTTAAAATATATATTTATGGGAATAAATAAATAAAATAAATTTATTGTTCAATAAAATCATTCAAAGCTGTTAAGGTTTTAAAATCTCTTATGAAGGTGTCTAAAAGTATGCAACAAAATATTTCTTCATTGTTTAAAAATCAAGGTGTCTACTTTTAGACACTTTTCAAATTGATTGTTGAAAAAAATCATTTAAAGCTGTTAAGGCTGTCACTAAAAAAGGGTGTCTAAAAGTATGCAATCAAATATTTTATTACTGCATACTTTTAGACAGCTTTTCTAAATTATATTTCAAATCCATTTTATTTTACAGGGTAATTTTTTTGACCGCCATTTCTTTAAATCATAGACAATAGTTGGCCTAACAAGTAAGCTATACAAAATTTGTTCTCAACAACATTCAGCCAAAGAAATGAAGCGTGCCACAAAATTCCAATGGACAATGGAGAATGGACATCTTACAGCTTTCGCATTAGGCCCACACAGAGGCAAATTGAAGTCAGTGAAATGGCATTAAAGAAGGCAGAAAAACCCCGAGATCCTGAATCCCGACTTCCTCCAGAGGGCCAACAATAATAACTTCGGACTGTGTACATATTTTGCTTTTCGGGGAAGTCCCCAAAAGTCCAGATCCAAATTGTTTGACTATGCGTCCAAAGTGAAGCGCTCGGTAAATATTTTAGGCCAGTGACTGGACAGAACGTGTGCCGTGTTGAAGTTCCAGCTTTTTGTGAGCTCTGTTGCCTGGGAAAATAGCAGCACATAACTGCAAATGAAATTTCGTAGATTTCGCTTCAAAGTAAATGAAGAAAAATGTGGAAAAGCAAAGGCAAAAGCAGAAGCAAATTGCCGAGCGAGCGGGAAAAGTGTAAGAAGAAAATTCCGAAACACTTTGGCTGGTAAGTAGAAAATATTTTCATTGTTGCTGACACCTCGGCAAACGCGAAGGATGCAAGATGAAGGCAGTACTGCTCTTACGAAGATGGAGCAACTTTTTAATTAAGAAATCTTGCGGAAATTGCTTAAATATTTCAACTGCACTTGCAACTGTTTGTGTCCTAATTGAGACGAGATGGAAGATGCAAACATTTTAATTGTCTGCCGCCCCGAAAACCAAGTGAAAACTTTTATTTATGGCAATGAAATGCAATTACACAACAATATGCCATCGTTTCAACTCAATTTGGCAGCCGTTGAAGGGGAAGAAAACGCAGAAAACCGAGGCTAAACTGTTGCCACTATTTATGGGTATTTTATGGGGTTTTATGGTCCATACAGGGGGGCGAAGTCTACTAAACGGCAGATCGGTTGAGCGGTTTGATTGCGAATTATTGGGGCCAAGGACAAATCGAACTGCGAGCTTAGATTAATCAGCAAAAATATTCAAAATATTCTCGTTTCCTCGGTCTTTGGTTCACTCTCCTCCGCAATTGCTCCGTGTAAATATCATAAAGTGTCGCTGCGGGAATTGACGCCCCAAACACATTTGCATAGAGTTATATTCACACGAAGTCGTGTTTCCTAAGAGACTCACAGATGTGGTCATCATAATAGAAATCACTTTTAACACTTTTCTAAACGATTAAAAACATATATATAAAAATCTAATCTAAAATGTACCATATAATGCTTATAAATAAATTTAAAAACTTTATTAATATTTGCACTCAATCAATTTAAAATATTTAGGGCTAATAAAATAATAAAAGTTTGAAAAACATTAATAAAGGTGCCAAAAAGTAGGCAGTGAAAAAGTGAAAAATTGTTGCATACTTTTAGACACCTTATAATCAATTTGTAATACTTTAAAAATTATTATTAAGTAAATATTAAAAGAAAGTTATTATAAATTATGCACTTACTCCTAATATGTTGAGCACATCTGTTTTCAAGCATATTTATCTGTGCGCCAGTGGGAAAGTTTCATTCTTGATGGTGGGAGCAGTAGTAGTTTCCTGCGGCGCACTCAAGTCGTAAAGCGTCTTGAACAGTATTTATGTTGGTTATTAAATGGATTCAGCACCAAAACGATTTCAATTGGATTTGTTCGCTGTGGAGCAAGTGAGCTTTATACCATCGAACAAGTAGCCGCATAAATGTTGATGGTCTGCCGGATGGCCATTCTAGGAACGAACACCTTTTAAATGGTTATGGCCGCTTTTAGTTAAATTGCCGACAGTTGTTTTCTATGTAGGCCTAAGACACTAAAAACTTTTCCTCACCACAATAACTTGATATGCTCGGCAACACTTCAGCTTGGCCAGCATTTTGAGCTGGAAGTTTTGAAAGCTTTCGTAATCCTGGGCAAAAGGCCAGAAAACCAGGAAGACCTTCAACTTATTCAATTTGTCGTTGCTGCGGGAGAACGGGGCACTAAATTGTGGTCGCTCATAATTGAATTATTGTGGTTAGGTTTTAGGGTTTTACCTAAACCACTTATGATTATTTAGGTAGGAGTTTTTGATTATAGGAATTTAATGGATAAAAGTCAGAAATATTCTAGAAATAAATGGATAAAAATCTAAAATAATATAGGAATTTAATGGAATAAAGTCTTAAATGTTATAAGAATTTAATGGAATAAAGTCTTAAATGTTATAGGAATTTAATGGAATAAAGTCTTAAATGTTATAGAAATTTAATGGAATAAAGTCTTAATGTTATATGAATTTAATGGATAAAAATCTGAAAAATTAGGAACTTAATGGATACAACCCTGAAATATAATAGGAATCTAATGGATACAAATCTGAAATACTTTAGGAATTGAATGGTAACAATACTAAAACTGAAATCATTAAATAACTAAAATAAAATTTTATTTCGTATTCAAAAAAATGGCAGATAAAATTGGTGAAATATTAAAAGTTTAATGGTGCTACCAGTACAAATTCGTACCATTTTTTTAACAACCCCCTTCATGGAATTTTTTCGTTTCCATTTCCCCATTTGTTAACCTCTTTTTACATAGGCTCCATTTGCCTTTCTCTCTTCACCCTGGAAATAAACATTTCCCTGTTAATTTCTCTTTTAAGCAATGTCAGCACATGCACAACAAACATTTTAATTGGCCCATAAAAAATGGGTAAAAATGGGATTTTATCTTCGCTTCGAACGCCATCGAATTTGGCCCCAATCAATCTCAATACAATTGCAATTAATTTGGCAAGCATTAAATAAGGCCAACGTCGGTTTGGCTTGATTGATGTCGAATTACGAAGTCGGCGGAAATATATTAATAACTTAAGCCGTCTGTCATTTACCTTTGCGGAAATCACCGACACCGTCTCTGACTTCGGGGGTATCTTTTCCGGCATTTTCCGGGTATTTCCCCGGTATTTCCCGCCCTCTGGTAAAATCGAGGGGCAGAGGGAGCATCTCCAATGATGCGTAATAATTAAGAACGCTTTTGCACCACTGCTCATTTATATTTACACATTGTATTGGCACTTTTGACCCAACATTTTCTCGGACTCGCAGTCCGAGACTCGCAAAAGTTTCCTTTGTTTGCAGCGCTAATTAAGGCAGCCCCCAAAGGGTCCGAGTTTTTGCTCTTTTGTTTGGTTTTAGCCATCTCACAGAAAATTTCTCAACTGATTAGCCCCGGCTTGCATTGTCAAGGGGCAGAGACATGGACAGGGTTTTAGGGGGGCTTAGAGGGGGATCTCCCATTTTGCAAACAAACAAAAGGAAACTAACTCGGCTCACTCCCTCGTATTTACTTGGCTGCCCCTTTTGGTCCGATGATGCTTGGCCATTTAATTAAGCGTAACCCGCAGTCAAAGTTGCAGTTAAAGTTGCCTTTTTCAGCTCACTGCGGAATGCTCAAATCCATTCAATCGCCGGCGGACATACTTTGTAATGAGTTCCTTACCACTGATGACCACCGATTGTGTGGGCAAAGAAAGGAAATTCCGTCCTTTTGCCACTTTAACTGGTTTATATTCCAGTTTATTTGTATTTGTTAGGTATTTTTTAAAGAATCAGAAAACTTATTGTGTTAGATAAGGATTATTGTAGATATTATCTAAAGATCTTTAAGTATTTTTCAAGTATCCAAAAAATATAAATAAATTGCATATTATATGAACCTTTTAATCTTACTTTGAATATTAAATTTAAATACTTTGAAGGCAATAAAGGTGCCAAAAAGTATGCTATGAAAAAGCGAGCACCGCACTTTCCTCTTTGACATATATTTTGCATTCTTTTGGACACCTTAAATGTTCATAAGTAAATTACCATGCTAGTAACTATTTTTTTAAGATTTTTTCTATACATATTTATGTATGAAACCATAAATAAATAAATAATCCGCTTTACGGCATTGTTAAAATATTAAAAAGTCATTTCCCAGCTTACTTTGATAGATGTGAAGTACTCGTAGGATAAAGGCACACATCCACCCGCCATGTTTTTATATGCCCCATGTTTTACAACTTAAAACTTAATGCGAGCACTGTGAGCAAATGATCCTGAAACGTGCTTAAAAGTGCTACCTTGGATTTCGTGGAACATTCGGTTTGGATGGGGATGGGGATGAGGATGAGCTGCACTTTAAATGCACAACATGGCGGCACAGCTGGGCTAAAGCAACAAAAACAAAAACAGAAACAAAAACACCAAACAAGAGCAAATTCCGGACCGCAGGAGCAACAGCAACGCGATTGAAGCGGATACTGCAACAACAGCGCAGTCAAAATAAACAAAACAGGTGCGCATTTTTCAGGATGGAGATGGGGGATTGGGTTTCGGAACAGGAAGCATGGGGCGGAGTTCGGGGCGGAAAGCGTGTGAGATGGGTTATTGCTGCTGCCGGCCTACATCGTTGGACAGAGTCTATACAAAAAGGAACAAAATAAAAGACTAGCAGGTAGACCAGGCTCAGTCGGTGGCTAACGAGACGCAGTAATTCTGAATGTACATATTCCGAAACAGTCGACGACACACAGAAAAGTTCAAACTAATGCCATAAGATATTTTAACATTTTTTTAGATCAAAAATAAAATATTTTCTAAACCGATTACGCGAATTCTTAGGATCCAATCTTTTCTTTTTTAATTGTTCCTTAATTTTCCTTAATGTTTATTTACCCGTACTGAATAACGCGAATTCTTTAGAATTATATTTTCTTATTTAAGTTTTAATTAATGTACAATTTTGTTTTAGATTTTATCTCAGCATTCCTTTTATTTAAAATCATCACAACTAGTTTTAAGACGACTTCAGACACATTCCAGCTGTCTGCTTCACTCGTCTCCAAAATTCACTATCCAAATTTTACAAAAAATATCAAAAAACAGCCCTTCAAAATTAAACAAAAAGAAGACTAGCACATTCATTTTGCATCTGAAATGGCCGATTTATTTTCCAGTATGCTGCCAACGAATGTTTATCCCGAGTCGAGTGACATAGGCAATTCAAGAAGCAGCAGCAGTGGAGATCTGTTTACGCCGGATGTAGATCTGATCGCCTCGATGATGCCGCATTTGTATCCACTACCCAACCTCCAGACTCATCGAAGACACGATTCGACCCTTTCAAATTTCGAAAGTTCTCCCCTCTCGGATGATGAAAAACGTGAGCGCATTCGTCTTCACGAAATGTTGAGTCAATATGGTGATCCCAACGAGTTTTGAAATCTGGTTAACCGTAGAAATGAGCCACCGCAGAATGATTGATTGAATCCGTAGCAGATAATGAATGGCTTCTTCCCATGATGTGAACTTTGAAATCAACGTTTATGTAATAATCTGGATTCGAAATAATTTATTCAATAAATGTATAAGGTCAGGATATGAAAAATAATTGAATAGGATATACCTCAACGCGAAGTCTTTAGAATTTTAATTCCCAAGTTAAAACAACGTGAATTCTTAAGCACTTTAGTTCCTAAGAAAAAACCCAAATGTTAATAACTTTAAATACTTTTTAAAAGTCTTTTTATAAAGTCCTTCTTCCAAGTATTCTATTTATATGATCTCTGTTGTCCAAAAACACATATTCATTCTGAGTTTTGGTGTGTGTGTGCTTATGCTGCTTTGTTGGTACATTTTTCATAATTTACATGTTGTTTGTTTGTTTGTCTGTTGACTTTTTTATGTACAACCAGAGACTTGACTAAAAGCTGCAGCTTTTCCCCTACTTTTCCCTCCTTCTCTGTGAGTGTGTGTGTATGTCTTTTGAAACTGGTTCAATGCTTCGGCAGACATTCCACACACTCACTTATTCACAGTGTACAGTGTACACACATATACCATGTTCAAGCGCCATTTTTTTCCCACGTTCGTTATTTAAATTTCTTTGGCGCTGGGCTTCATAAAAAAAATAAGCCTATTTATTTAATTGAAATGCCAAACAGCAACAAAAACCACAAAGAAAAAGAGAGAGAGAGAGAGACAGAGGAAAAGCATCCACGTTTTTCACACGCTGTGCGATAATTTTTCCACCAGCGGAAAAACTCACTTCCACTTCCACACAAACACACCCATTGATGAGCGTCAATATTTGCCAGGGGCGCTCAACGAAATTCGCTGTAAAACGCAAACAATTAAGCATTTTGTGCAAATAATTACGAGAAAATTTTATAGCCCTGGTGTTGTTTGTTACATTCTGCTTGTAATTGAAAAAGATTTTGTAAATGATTGAGAGCAGCCGTGATACCTCGTGGATTCGAAATTATGGAGGTTATCTTCTGCTTCAATTTGTGGGGAATATTAATTCATTAAAAATTAAAAGCTAAAGAAGAGGTTAATTCCGCGAATTCTATAGGTTTTGAAAATACTATTTTTATTCAATAGGTTTTACGTTCTTTAGAATTTATTTTTGAATCGTTTATATATTAAAATCAATAAAGCAGCCTAAATTATTGAAATTTGGAAAAATTAGCATAACGCGAATTCTATATGTTTCAAAAATTCCATTCTATCGATAGTTCAGAAGTTTTTTGTTATAAAGTAAAATCATTTAAATTGTAAAATCACTAAAGCAAGATAAATTATCGAAATCCCTTGGCAAATAGTCCTTCTGCTACCCTCTAGCTGTGGAAAATGTGCTGCATAGCGACAGGCGCAGCCATTCAGAATTAACTTTTGTGTGGCCATAACTTTGCGGTGGACTTTGGCGAAACTTTGTTACATTTCTGTTGCAGTTCCTAAGCAGCTTACCAAGAAAAGTTGGTTGGAAACGAGGGGGAGGCAGCACTGGCAAACAGACTGCTAATTTAATGCCTTCTTAAAAGAGAGTCGGAGGAAAGAGAGAGAGGGGACTAGGAAGCCTCAACTTTGACCCCTGGAATATTATTTGCGTGTTCCGGCCGCCACACAATGGGGAGCCCGCATTTATGAAATCAAATTATAATTTACAATTTGAGTTTTGCCCAATTTGAAAATTGTTTTCCTCTCCAAGACTAATTTGTCTTTTTTCTCATAGAATTTTATTGCTATTTATAACGACGTGCGAAATCTCACACATTGTTCGCATTGTGTTCTGTGCTGGTGTCTTTCATGTTTGGCAGTCATAAAAACGAAATGTTTCTGTTTCTGGCCAATTTTTTTTGTTGTATTCTTTTTTTTGCCATGTTTTAGCCTGTTGGGGATTTGTGGCACGTCTAAAAATACAACAATAAAGAGGCGAAGAAGAGCAGAAACCGAAAGGAGAATTGTTGCCAGCTGCTGCAAGGGCAATTAAAACGTGCTACAAAACAAGACCAAAAATAAAAGCCAAAAAACCAAAGAGAAAAAAGCATACAATACAGGCAAAAACAAGATAGCAAACACAAAGTTATTAAAGTGACATTTTTACAAGTGTGTGGAGGTGGAAGGAAAATCTCTAAAAAGAAGGAGACTAAGCAAAAAAAACAAGCGATGTCAAAGCGAAACGCAAATCCAATTTTAAGCCGCCCCAAAGCCGCAGGCCAAACCAGAAAATAAACCAAAAAATAACAAACAAACAGAAAAAACTCAACGCAATAACAACACTAAAAACAATGGCTACTTAAGCCACAGGGATAAGGAGGGGATTTTTCAGGGGCATCGCATCCACTGGCCATGAAGCGTTTGATATGCATGACAAAAAACCATAACGTAAATAGAGAAAAAACGCTAAAAACAACTTTGAATTGTGGCTTCAAATTAAACGTTTACAGGAAAATCATCAACAAAAAAATGCTGAGCTGAAATAAATAACGAATTTTAGATTCTCTTATTAAACAATAATTTTTAAAAAATACAAACAAGATCCTTTTTAATAAGAAAATATTTAAAACAAGAGAGAACGCTATAGTCGGGTGCCCCGACAATCAGATACCCGTTACTCAGGTAAAGGGAGCGCGAGGGAGATCGAGATAGAAACTTTGAACACGCATAACTTTTTAACGAATGGTCCGATTTGAAAAATTTCTTCTACATTTCGATAGGTATTGATAAACACAATAAAACTGCATTTTTACTTTTCCGAAATATTGAAATTTTTAAAATCGTATATAAGCGATTGTGGGCGTTAGAGGGGGCGTGGCACCTTTTTGAAACAAACTTGCGCTGCGTAGGAACTCCTAGAATCTGTATGCAAAATGCCAATCTTCTAGCTTTTATAGTTTCCGAGATCTCAGCGTTCATACGGACAGACGGACAGACAGACAGACAGACAGACGGACAGACGGACAGACGGACAGACGGACAGACGGACATGGCTAGATCGACTCGGCTAGTGATCCTGATCAAGAATATATATACTTTATGGGGTCGGAAACGCTTCCTTCTAGCTGTTACATACTTTTGCACGAATACAATATACCCTTTTACTCTACGAGTAACGGGTATAATTATTTGCAATTGAGTTCTAACATTTTATTTAATTACTTTATATTCATTAGTGTTCTGATAACTTCCATTTGAAAATCATTAACATTTTATACAAAATTTTAATTAAATTTATAAATCTCCAAAAAAATTTTTATTAAAAATCTGAATTGAGTTTATAAATCTCTAAAACATTTTTACTCTATAAACTTGATTTAACCATACATAAATCTTTATTCCTTGGCAATTTGGCTACATAAAAATAAGTTTTAATTAGTTTACATACCCAATATCCACCTAAGCTTTTTCTAATCCAATGAAATCCTTCTATAACAAAGCTAAATCAATTTAAAAGGCCATTTGAAAACACTTTCGCCAACAATATGAACTGTGCAAAATATTTTTCGGCCAACGCCCAAAACTTTCGAGTTAATCAAAGTGTTTTGGGCCCCGGCTAGTTCGTCTAACTAACCTCCGAACCAATTCAAACGAAAATTCGGGCCAAAAAAGTTATCCTCCCTCAACGCTCGTTTCAGCATTTCACCATTTTACAACTTTAAGGACAAAGTTATCATGCCCAAAACGCTCGTTTCCCGTTGTTGTTGTTGTTGTTTTGAGTCGATGTGGCCGCCAGGCAGCTGCCAAACAACGTGCTCCTATTATGGCCAAGAGTCCAGGTAATTACGCCATGGACCAGGCCAGAACCAGAACCCAGAGTCCCCCAGAAGCCAAAAAGCCAAACGCATAGACAAACTATACGGCGGAAGGCAGCCTTCCACACCCGGAGACAAAAACCCAACTTGTCCGCCGGCGAATTTGTCAACATGAAAATGGCAGCAGAAACAGAAACGCCAACACCAACAACAATAAGCCATAAACTGCGCTCACATTTCCACCAGTTAGTTAGATGATGGTGCTAGTTGCACTAAGAACAATTTATAAAAAATCCAGAACAATATAAGCTTTCGATTTATACGTTAATGAAAAAAAATTTTTTATTCTTTAATTTTTAGGATTTTAATTTTATAAAGGACTATTTTAAATCACTTTTAAAAGAGCAAGTATGCAAAATATATTTTGCATCAGGAGTCCCATAGATATTTTCTGCGTTTTTTATTGCATACTTTAGAAATTTTATTTGAAGGTCCAATATTTATGCTTAAACTTATTTTTTGTAGGGTTTAAGAATATTTGTTTTATTAATTCATAACCTTCAGTGAAAATGTTAGAATTATGATTCTAAGTTTGGTTAAGTTTTTTTTGATGATTATGTCACATTTAATGCAATTAACTTTTAAAATTAAGGAAATTGTAGAATATGTCCTGTTACAAACTTAATATTGATATTTTTCCAAGTGTTTTTTTGTGGTTATGCAAAAAAGTGTGGTTTTAGGTAAAAACAGGTGAGCGGTGGGTGGTTTATGGGGTAGGGGGTAGCGGCTAAGGTTAGACATGCCGCGACATTGCCGTTTGGGGAACGCTTTTGACGCTTTCCGCTAATTTTCCGGCTTGCCTGCTACACCTGTCTGCCTGGCAAAGAAGAAAAAACAGGGGAGGTGGAGGGGCACTTGCTTTTTTACGCCGCGCCGCAGACGACGCCTTTGCCACGCCCCGTTTGACGGTGTTTTTGTGTGTCCTTAATCCCAAACGCTTTCATTGTGCATAAATTACGCCGCCTAAAAAGTTCGCCTCTCAACGCGGCCACGCCCACTCGACGACTGCCGCCTATATACCTATATATATAGAGAGAAAGAGGGAGCACTCAGCACTCCTGCACCTTTGCCGCGCCTTTTTAGACAAATTAAAAAACTCTTATCGAGCCTTGAAAAACTTTTCCGTTTTTCACTGCGGTTTCCCCCCTGCGATATGGCGAAACCCTCTGCCATATAAATTGTTGTGGCTCCGGTGGTTCTTGTCGTCTGTAATAGGACTTTAAAAACGCTTTTTGAGCGCACAATTTCTTTCAAAGGTTAAACGCGGCGTATGCGTGATATTCTCTGCGAAATTATTGCTCATACGCACAGGTGTCCCAGCGTTTAAAATGTCAGACGGCAAATTGCAGTCAGACAGCAGACGAGTCATAAAATTCCAGGCTTTAGACGATGTGTTAAGAGATTAAAAAGGGCGAAAGGCAGGGAATGATTCAGTGTGATTGGATTTTGGAAAATAATTATTTTAATTGTTAGATATTTATGTTTATATCTTCCAAAGTCAAAGTCTTAGGAGTTTCTAATCCCAAAAGTGAGCTGTTAATATCCTTTGACCTTCATCTGATTGATTTTACAAATTGTTTGTTTGATTTCCCCAAAACAAAAAGAGGTATCGGTAATCTCCACTCAAAATGCAGTTTGCCAAAGCCCCCGAACACAAAATGGATTATAGCCAGCTGTCTACCGGCTCTGTGGTTTTGGCTTTACGTCCCAGCTGGATTTTCAGGTGCCTGCCGCTTACCTGCAAGTCTGGTCTTATTTTTGGCATTTGCGGTAAGCCATTTTACGGCACTGCAGTTGAGAGAGTTGTGTGCGAGAATCTTTGATTGAATTTGCTAGCTGACAGAGCACCCCGCGCACAGAGCACCCACAGCAAATGCTGTTTGGATCATTATGTTAAATGAGACGTGGCATGGTATGACAGCCATGAAACCTCATGATTTGCGGCGCAGGACTTAAATGTAATTATTAACAAGAGAGAACGCTATAGTCGGGTTGGTGTCCCGACTATCTAATACCCGTCACTCAGCTAAAGGGAGTGCGAACGCTGTACTCGGGTTGGTGTCCCGACTATCTATTGGGGCTAAAGGGAGTGCGAGGGAGATAGATATATAAACAATTTTGATTGCGTATAACTTTTTAATGAATGGTCCGATTTGAAAAATTTCTTCTACATTTCGATAGGTATTGATAAACACAATAAAACTGCATTTTTACTTTTCCGAAATATTGAAATTTTTAAAATCGTATATAAGCGATTGTGGGCGTTAGAGGGGGCGTGGCACCTTTTTGAAACAAACTTGCGCTGCGTAGGAACTCCTAGAATCTGTATGCAAAATGCCAATCTTCTAGCTTTTATAGTTTCCGAGATCTCAGCGTTCATACGGACAGACGGACAGACAGACAGACGGACAGACGGACAGACGGACATGGCTAGATCGACTCGGCTAGTGATCCTGATCAAGAATATATATACTTTATGGGGTCGGAAACGCTTCCTTCTAGCTGTTACATACTTTTGCACGAATACAATATACCCTTTTACTCTACGAGTAACGGGTATAACTACACTATGCTAATTACTCCAAACGAACACAGCGGAGGTGGGTGGGCCCAAAACAAAGGCCTTTGGCTGCTGGCCAATTTGGTTACCTTGACTACAATCTGAGCCTACTTGTCTTGGTTTTGGCTGCCTGTTGCTGGAATGCTTGATTACACTGAGGGGGAAAATTTATTGAGGGATTATTGGGTAAGCAATTGATTTTTATAAGCCATATCAACCAAAATGTTTTAATAGAGCCTGTAAAAATAATAATTATTTATTTATTTATTTATTTATTAAAGATGATAGTAAAGTTTACAAAACTAAGACTAACATAAGGGGTTGTAGTGCTAGCTGCGGGGGCCTTCAACTACGTGTTTTTAATAGGTGAACTTAATTTAACAATATTTCAAATTTTAATTTTAGATTAGATTATATAAGTTTGTATTTTTTAGGAAATTTATGACCGTTTTTATATTTTCTGTTGTTGGGTGCTTGAGGTAGTCTGTGGCTTTGAGATTTTTAAAAAGAAGTTGCTTGTCCTGGGTTATTGCTGGGCATGTGTCTAGGATGTGTTCCATGTTAACTGGAGTTGATTGGCAGAGGGGGCAGTTGCGTGAGGTGAGTGGATCGAGAAGGTGTTTGTGTGTTATGTTTGAGTGTCCAAGGCGGAGTCTAATGAATTTTATTTGGTCAATTCTGCTGGTTTCTTCTTGAATTAAGTTTGAAAGTGTTGATATGTGGGTGTTGTTTGTGTTAATGTTTTTGTACCATGTGTTGCATTTGTTTATTAAGTTTTCATTTTCTTGATTTAGATTATTTTTTAGAAGTTTGTTTATGTCTTTTATATTTTCATTTTGTGTAAATATAAGTGGCATTCTTGTTGCTTCTTTTGCCGTTTTATCTGCGAGTTCGTTTCCTTTAATGTTGGAGTGTCCTGGGGTCCATAAGATTTTAATTTTAGGTTCTTTTAGTTGTATTTGTGATCTGATGTGTGCTGGGTATTTGTTGAGATTTTGTGGATTTCGAATTGCTTCGATTGCTCCTAAGGAGTCAGAGCAGATAACAAATTTTCCGCTCCTGCTAGTAGCGATTTTGATGGCTTCGAGTATTCCAATTATCTCTGCTGTTAGGATTGATGAGTGCGGTGGCAGGTTACCGTAGTGCAGTATATCTGTTTCGGTGGTTATAGCAAAGGCTGTAGTTGAATTTTGTTGAGATCCGTCCGTGTATATAAATGTATGGTTTTTGTAGTTTTCTTTTGTTTCATTGAATAGTTTTTGGTATGTTTCTGGTGAGGTGTTGTTTTTTTTGTAGTTGTGCAGCGAGGTGTTTATTATATTTTGTTGCAGTTGCCATGGCGGTTTTGTTTTGTATAGTTTTGTTGGTTTAAAGGGTATGTTAAGTTTTTGACAGTTTTCTATGGCTCGATCTAGTGTTGAGGTCCATTTTTTTCTTCTGGTTGTTGGTTTGATAAGTTTGTGTATTGGTGTGTCTTTGGAGCGCATAAGGTTTTTGAAGAGTTTAGTTGTGAGATGGTCTCGCCGTTGCTCGATGGTTGGGATGTTAGATTCGTAAAGTAAATTGTATGTTGGTGTTGTGCGAAACGCACCTAGGACTGCTCTAAGAGCTGCGTTTAGTGTGGTTTTTAATTTGTTTAGTGTATTTTTTGGGGCGTATCCATATGTGTGAAGTGCATAGTCAATTTTAGATATAAGTATGGCTTTTGTGATGTTTAGTAGAGTGTTTGTGTTGCAGTTAAACTTGGGGCTGGCCAAGCATTTTATGATGTTAAGTTTGTTGGAGAGTGATGGTATGAGAGTGTCAATATGTGAGTTCCAGTTGTACTTCTTGTTTATGGTTAGTCCGAGTATTTTGAGTGATTCTACGTTTTTTATGTTTGAATTCTGTGTTGTGATTATGCAGTTGCATCTGTGTTTTCTACATATGTGTAGATGTTCACATTTTGTTTGTGATAGGGATGCGCCTGAGTAACTTCCCCAGTCTTCTATTTTCCTAAAGAGGTGGTTTAGGTTGATGGTAATGTTTTTCTGGTTTTTTAGATTTACCAGCAAAAGGAAATCGTCTGCGTAAGCGCTAAATTTGATCTGTTTATATCTTGTCAGGATGTTGGCTAGTTTATTGAAGGCTATTAGGAAGAGTACAACTGATATGGGAGATCCTTGTGGGATGCCGTTTTCTAGAGGGTGTATGTTTGAGTTGTTTGTCCCTATTCTGACTGCTATCTTTCTGTTCCTGGTGAAGTTTATAATATAGTTTATAATTTTGTGGCCACATTTCCATTTAGTTAGTTGGTCAATTATTGAATGAGTACCCACTCGATCGAAAGCTCTTGCAAAGTCAAGAGAGATGAGTGAGGTATGTTTCCTGGTATTAAGTGACTTCGTAATGATGTGATCTGCATAGAGCAGATTATCCGAAGTCGATTTACCTTTTTTGAAACCGAATAATTATAAAGTTTGTTATAACCGGAAAAAATAAATCAAATATTATTAAAATTATTTTATTTTAGTTTGCTAAAAACTTCTCTATAACGAAAAAAGGTCGTATCAAAAAAAAAGCTAAACTTTGGACAAAAAACGGTCAACACGCCGTAAAAGGCTGCTATATGGAAGCCTAAAAATATGCAGTAATGCATATTCTTCAAAATCTGCCACGGAACTCTGATAGAGATCAAAGACAGAACAAAGTCCAACACACACTAAGGGCTTGATCAGCTTTTCGAAGTTTACCGATCTGGCGACGCTATAATTCCCAACCAGTTATAGCGCGGCTTGCATGGTAACCCACTTCGATCGTTGAACCAAGACAGCGATTTCACTGCTGATGATTGTAGTTGGCTACTACATGAAACATGCATGTACAGTGAAGCCTCTTCGCTCCTTTTTGTGTGTTTGGCATAATGCCGACGTCTTGGACTTCTTGAAGTCTAAGCCGGCATGACCTCGAGTTTGCTAAAAACTTCTCTATTTTATTTTATATTTATTTTAATTTAAATTTTAAAAACTAATAAAACAAATACATTTATTTAAATTTATTAGTTCTTTGCTTTACTTTTTTTAGTCCCCAAAAGGCAGATACATTACTCTTTTGTTTCTGGTCAAAAGAGTTCTTTGTTCTTTTGCAATATATATATCAAAAATCACATACCAAATTTCATGTTACTTTCAGTGCAAGGAAGAGGGTTCCTCTTACATCCGCTGCTCCATTACGGTCACCCAGGACATTCGAGAGACGTGCTGGCGCCCTTTCGAGAGCCTTACCCCCTGCCAAGCCATTTCCTTTGGTAAGTCACTCATTCAGTTCAGTTAGTTGGCTGGCTGGTTGGATGGGCGAAGTGCTCAGTGCTCAGTGCTCCGATGCTCAGCTGCTCAGAGCTCAGCAACTCAGCAGCGTGTAAACATTTTCATTCGCTGCTCAGATCCTTGTTGTTGTCGCTGTCAAGTTCTGTTCCGTGTACATTCGAGTGTAAAATATTGAATTATGATGGCAGCTGTTTCTCAATAAAGGGAGCTACACAAAAAAAACATAATAAAATAAGGGGCGGAATGAGGCAAGAAGCATTAAATCTTTGCCACTGACAGCAACTTGAACTCATTCTTGTCATGCATGAGTGTCGAAATGCGGGACAACCAAGGAAATGTTCCACTTTGGATTGTTCTTAAATGGTTGGGAATACCAAAGAAACTATTTTAATAATAGTTAAGATTTCGAATTTTAATTTTCTATTATGGAAACATTTTTTTAAAATCCAAAAAAAAACAATGGTTTTAAATAAATTGCTTTATTTTTTCAAATCATTAAAAAACAAGACAGAACGCTATAGTCGGGTGCCCCGACAATCAGATACCCGTTACTCAGGTAAAGGGAGTGCGAGGGAGATGGAGATAGAAACTTTGAACACGCATAACTTTTTAACGAATGGTCCGATTTGAAAAATTTCTTCTACATTTCGATAGGTATTGATAAACACAATAAAACTGCATTTTTACTTTTCCGAAATATTGAAATTTTTAAAATCGTATATAAGCGATTGTGGGCGTTAGAGGGGGCGTGGCACCCTTTTGAAACAAACTTGCGCTGCGTAGGAACTCCAAGAATCTTCGTGCCAAATACCAATCGTCTAGCTTTTATAGTTTCCGAGATCTCAGCGTTCATACAGACAGACAGACAGACGGACAGACAGACGGACAGACAGACGGACAGACGGACAGACGGACAGACGGACAGACGGACAGACGGACAGACGGACATGGCTAGATCGACTCGGCTAGTGATCCTGATCAAGAATATATATACTTTATGGGGTCGGAAACGCTTCCTTCTAGCTGTTACATACTTTTGCACGAATACAATATACCCTTTTACTCTACGAGTAACGGGTATAATAAAGTCTAAGTATGCAGTAAAAAAATTCAACGAAATTATGAAATTAAAATATATTGCTGCATACTTTTAGGGCACTCTATAAATGAATTCAAAACATTACATTTTACTGATTTAAAAGATTCTTAAATCTTTGAAATAAAATAAATCAAAATCAGATTATTTTAATCAATCAATTTTTTCAATATCAGGTAAAGACACAATCGATTTCTTTGATACACTTTTACAATCGTTTTCCCTTTACTATCTCTACGTCAAAGAACCTTCCCTTTGAGGAGCGCAAAGAATGCTCCATTCATTTTAGCCAAAGGCATCGCATAAAGAAACGAACTCAAAGCGAGTGCAGGTCAAACCTTTGTATAAATTACACAATCAAAGGTAAAAGTTCGCCCCTCCGACAGCTAATGCAATTTGCCATGCACACGATAGCACCGGGATGCAGTTTGTCTGTCAATTTGGGGCAGCTGATATGGGAAACATATACAGCTGGATGCTACAGAGCATAGAAGCTGCATCTGCTGGCGAATTGAATTATAAGCTGACAAGCGCGCGCTGAATGCACCACACGGCGTATGTGTAATCCATGCCGAAAACTACAAATTGAGCGCCGGCAAATGCTACCTGACTGCCAGAGAGAAACGAGGGATCGACGTAGTTTTGGGGTATCATCATACCGAAATCCCGATTCCGGTTCCTCATCCTCATCCTTCTACTGCCAAAAACTCTTGCCTCCTGCCGTGTTTGCTCTCTGCAGCTGGTTTGCTGGTAGCTGGAAATCTAGGTTGAGTGGGCGGCAAAGTGATTGCGATTGTCATCAGTCAACGCTCTAAAAGCAATTGTCTACATTGTTTGGCTTGTTTGGATGGCCAAGATGCACACAAACATTCGTGGCAACACACACAGAGTCAGTCCGCCGAAATGCTTCCAATGCTTCCACCTCCACATGCCACACGGATGATGCCGATGCCATGAGCATTGTCTTGGCAAGTCGCAAGTCCACGCCTTTGTTTGCATGCTCAGTGGGTCAGTTTCTGGTTGCGGCCCCAAATGGGTTACTCGATATGTTCTCCACGTTCCCCCCAAAAACCCACTCGCCATTTGTGCGATTGAGTGCCGCACTCAGTGACGGCAGCAAATTAAAGCTGATTAAAGAACTGCTTTTTACTGAACTTATGTACTACTTGGTACTTGGTACTGCATGCCCGCAAAAGTGTGCTATAGATTTCGAGTTTATCAATGGAATCTTTACAGAATATATTTTATTAGTAACTTTACATTCTTCTAGGACAAAATGTTTTTAAAAATTAGATAATGTTTTAATGGTTTTAAAAGAATTTTTTTTTACTTTTAATTATTTTTATTTTATTACAAAAAACCTTGATTTAAAAGCCAGCATTTAGATAACAATCTCAAAGAAACACAATATTTTTCCTTACATATTTTAGATTTTATCGTATGAAGATGACGTTATTTTTCACAGCATAATTTGAAACGCTTTTATAAGAGATTTTAAAGCCTTAGTTATTTGACGCTTTTATTAAAATTATAAGTTATATCTTTTTTTTAATATAATACTTACTAAATTAGTAACACTATTTATATTAAGGCCTTAAAATTTCCACTGATTAAATATAATAATAGTCTTTCATTTTATAACCCCCACTAATGAGCAGTCGAAACCCCAATAGCTACCCTCGCCTCTCAGTACTTCCTGACATTTAAAGCATTTGCTCATTTAATGATTGGACTTTAACCACCACAGCAGCAGCGGCAGCAGCACTTAAGTCTAATTAAAATGTTGCCCCCTAATTAATTAAACAATTTTGGGCCAAAAGGCAAATGACAACCGAGAAACAATGTACAAGCCAAAAAAAGAAAAAAGGAAATCAGGCCTGCGTGTCATTATCAAAATTCTCGGCTCGATTTATGTTCCGCCCAAATAGAGATAGATAGACTGAAAGTGAGAGAGATGGGGAAAGAGAAGAATCCGGCCACTGCCAACATTTGCTAAGCGCATTAAAGCAAATTTATGTGCATGAAAACAAGACCAAAAAAGAAAATGTAGCTCACAATTTTATCGCAAATATTGCAAGCGGCCCAGAAAAATGCCACGCCCACTCAGACTACTTTTCCATTTTTTTATGAGCCCCCACCGCCTTTCACTCATTTCACTTTCACTGGGAGTACAAACATTTGTGGACTATTTTGATGCATAATTTAAAGCGGCCTCCGGAAAAGAGCAAGACAGAGAATTTAAATGCAAATTTAAAGTTTGCCACGAGGAATAAAAGTGTGGAACTTAAAGTCAAAGCCTCAAGGTCCTTTGGTTGTTTTTTCTCTTCATTTTTTGGGTATGACATGGGGTTGTGGGCGTGTCTCGATGTCAGAAATGCTGACCCTCATTAGTTTGTTCGACTTGAAGGAAGAAGAAACAGAAACAGATAAATGTTATGTTATATCTGGCCAACATGTGCCAGTTTAGCTAATCATATATGAAATTTGCTCAGGACGAAGGACCCTTTGACCATTTTTGCGTAGGCATTATGTGAGATTTACAAAAAGGCAAAAAGTAACGAAGTAAAGTTTGAACCATTCAAAAAAGGGGAAATCAGGGGAATCCCCATTGGTTGAAAAAACCCACCACACTTTCGTCCAGTTTCCCCTGTGTGGTGGAGTTGAGTTCCGTTCAATTGCAAGCGCGGCAGCCTTAATTTATGCAAGTTATTATAAATTTACACGAAAAAACAACATTAAGAGAGGAGGCTTTTTGTGGGGAGGAAAAAGGGGAGGGGCTGCTCATAAAGGAAGCATTGCTTAAAATTTGTTTCGTACATTTTTGTGTGCTGCGGTCTTGATTTTACGATGCGCAACGGAAGGAAAAATAAAATTATAATAACTGCTGAAATTGAAATAAAAGGAAGGCATAAAATCATTAGCAGACTGAAACTGCATAGAGTCAGGGTTGGGTAAGTCAAGTCAGGGAGATCTTAACTCAATTGCACTAATGGAAGTGCCACAGAGTTGCTTGGAAAATTTTAAATTTAAATGTATATGTATACCAATTAAGGCAATTATTGCAATCAATTGAGATGAATTAACTGCATTGGCAATTACGGTTGAGAAAATACATAGAACAGTGAACAGTGAAACTCGAGACGAAAATGATTCAATTTGGAACCGAAGCCGAAGCCCTGGCTATCTGTAAATTAGCTTGCCTATGCTCGATTTCGTGCGGGTGCCGAGCGATTAAACTTTGATGTGCCCTCAACATTTAAAGCGCCAATCAAAGGCAGCGAGTGCAAACAATTAAAAAGCGTGATTCTTCATTGGCTTTTAATTGCGCCAGGACACGCCAGCACATGCCGCATGCAATAAGGACACGGCAAGAAATTTGTAGGAAAAAATATCTCGAAAAAAAACCCTTTTAACTATCTGAAGCTTTTAAATTAAATTAATTTTAATAGATGGTTATCTAAACTCAATTTAAAATCTGAACAATTTTTAAATTTGTTGTTTTTTATTATTTCATTAAATTAGAAATAGTATTGTTTATGTTTGAAATATACGATGGTTCTTATAAAATTAAAATTCACTTCGAAAGGCGTCTAAAAGTATGCAACAATATCTTTTGATTCATTCCAAAAATGAATATAATTTCTTCACTGCATACTTTTAGACACCATTAAAAGTGATTCTAAATATGTATTGCAAATGGAACTAAAATGTGTTTTTCATGGGAATTTTTAAACTTTATTTTCATTGTTTATATTTTCTATGCCCTTATTTTCCCTCTGTGCAAAGTCATATAACCAAAGTTGGCAATCATCCTTTAACCCCGGAATCCCATCCAAAGAAAAGCCATTGCAAAACTGCACTCGACTCGAACCCAAACTCAACTCCCAACTCAAGCTCAGCTCGGAACTCGAAATTCGGAACTCGGAACTGTGCGGAACAGAACTCGACGCGCCTCGGCTCAATCAGGCAGTCAATCAATCAAGCAAATTGCACAACTTGCCTAACTATGCATATTGAATGCTGTCACAGACGTCTCAGTGCGGCTCCCAAACCGTTATAAACTGCATAATTTATGACGTTGTCTGTCAGGCAATTGCCTAAACCATCTATTGATACTATTTTTTCGCTTGCACACCATTTGCAATGGCAGTGTGTGCATTTTTCAGCAGAGTAAAGAAATAAAAGGGAAATTGCTGGAGATGATGAAAAAGCAGAATGGGGCAGACAAAGTTCGTTGCGTTGCGTTTCGGGGCAATCAATTTAAGTCTTTGACTCTTTGCTAAACGAAGTCTTGCGGTTAAGAGGGAAAACCCAATTAAAATTTAACACAAGAATCGATGAAGCTAACCGCAAAGCGGGTCGATGGAGTGCGGAGCCAAAGACAAAGAGATTTTTATGCAGGTTCACAGCAGAGTGCAAGTGCCTATTATGAAAATTAATAGGTAATATCCTCTTAATTTCCTTTGTATGTGGGAGTAATGAACATTATTGGCAGGTAAACTATCCATAAAAAAGAGTAAGACTTAAAATATTACTGACTTGCTAGTAAATAATAATGCCGGATGTATATTATAAATATTTTCAAATTTAAGTAATCAATTTGACTAAACATAAATAAATTTCGAAAAACTTAAGAGCAGTTTTGAGATGCTTTAAACTTCAAATAATCTACTAGACTAGTTTTAAGAAAATCTTAAAGTCGGAAAGAAAGTTATTAAAATTATTTAGTTTATATTTAAAGTATAAACTATAAATATGTATCACAAATTAAATGTGAAGAAATAAATAAGTTTAAAATGATGAACTTAAAAATATTCCAAGCCCCATAAAACCGTCAAACAAAGGAATTCCGATTTTGTGTACTTTTAAGGACTTTAAATTCCTTAACTTCCCGACTCAGGGTGTCAATTGCTCCGCCGAGTGCCAAGGAAACACGTAGTCGACCCTTAAATTGACATCCCTTTCCACTTTCGCACTCACACTCTTTCCCAAACCAAACCAGAAAAAAAGAACAAAAAACGCCTTTTGGTTCCCTTCTTCCCTTTTGTGTGTGTCTGTGTGTCATTAAGGAGAACTTTCATCATATGTTGTCGCCGTCTTCGTTTTTGTCGTCGATTCCTGTGGGCAAGTTTTTGCGGTTAAGCAACCAAAGGTTGAGGGGTCCTCGAATGGCGAAGGGAAAAAAGAAAGGAATTTGCACAATTAGCTTTTATGCGGTATTGTGGTGATTAAATGAGCTGCAAACTGTGTCAAGTGTATGACGATGATGATGATGGCCAGGCGCAAACGGCATGAAAGGCAGCCAAATGAAAGCGGCGAAAAACAGCACGACTGGGAGAGATAGATGGCTCAATAACAAATTGATGTATTAATCAATCAGACAGACTGAAGGCGAAGGCAAAGTTCGATCCAGATTCCAGTTTCCAGATTCGGGGACATGCAGAGACACTCTTGCAGACAGCTACAATTTTTCAAAATAGGCGAGCGCGACTAACGAGATGAATCTTCCCAACAAAAAGGAGCCACTCTACGTGGGCACTGAGAGAAATTAGTTACGAGTGTGAAATGTACATGATAATGGTTTAAATCTCCCACACAGATATTCAAGGGGTGGCACAAAAATCAATGTAGTTTTTACATCACTTAATATGATGTCTAAAAGTACGCAATGAAAATGAGAAAATCGGAGTTTGGTATTCATTGCATACTTTTAGACACCTTTACAGTGATTTACAATGGTTTCGGTCTTATAATTGGTAAACTTATATTATATTGTAATTAACAGAAAATTATTATAATCATAAATTGTATTTTGCCTTAATAAAATATTATTTTGAGAAACTTAAAATCATAGTTAATATATATTTTTTAAAGAATCTAAAAACCAATATTCTCCAATATTTTTGTCTGTGTATGAGTATGTGTAGGGAAAAGGTGGGGTAATGTGTAACGCCTTCAAGCTGCTTTTATGACGTGGCATAAAAACAGGCGCGTCCAAAGACAAAAAGCCATCATCAGCATTGGTCGCTAACAAGCGGCGTCTCCTCATATGCCCCACAAAATCGCAATCCCACACAACATCCCACACACAACAATGCCCACGAAAGAACACAAACAAATGACCGTGGTCAGATTCCCACTGCCAAATAAAGAAAAAAATGAGAGCAGGCATTAAATTTTATGACATTTTGAGGCCCACTAAACTTTAACAAGTTCTCCAAACCGAACAAAACGAACGCATTCAAAAGGCTCAATGGCAATTCTTCACATCAAAATTAAAGCCATTTCACGGCGCAATCGCATTTTTTGCCCACAGGCAACGCGGCGTATACGTGTTAATACCGCAACGTTCAGGACGTGCCAAGGATTTCGAATTTGTCGCAGGACAACAAGCGGCGGCGACAAGCAGCATTTAAGGTATTTTTATGTGAGATTTTATTCAAAGAAATTAGCATATTTTATGGCAGTTCGACCAGATATCAGATAAATTTCCCCTAATGCTTGCCCATCATTCGAGATGAAAGCTGGGGATAAACGGAGCTAGGAAATTATTTTGGAATATTTGTAGGTGTTATTTCTTGGTATTTACAATTTTAATTGGATTTAATATTTTATTGCATGCTTATAATTTCTTAGAGTAAATGTAAACAGATGTAGAATAAATTTGTAAATGTAGTTATCTTTTAAATAAAATTTGTTAGTTTAAAATATTCCACTAAAATCTTAGTAAGAAATATGAAGAAGATGAAATAACTTTGAAAATTAATTTTAATTTAAATTTAACAATTTTTAATATTTTAATTCATTAAATAAAATTTTAAATATTTATATTCATTATAAATATTTCAAAATACATTTTACATTTTTTTAAATAATTATATACTCATCTAAATTATTTGTAAGATATGTATAATGCAGGTTATGTACAAGAAATTAAATTGGATAACTATAAATACTTTAACTACAATGTTAAGATTAATATTTAAATTAATTAAATATTACTTTACCCATAACCCATTGCCGTTTTCCACATTCTTTCAAGTTGTTTCCATATTTTACAAAGGTATACTTTCTGAAGGAAGTACAAGAAACCCAATCGATGGCGACATTGACCTGTGGAAGAGATTTATGCTTGCAATGTCACCACCTGAGCACTTTTCCGGTGTCCGCATTCGCATCTCTATTCCAATCAGGCAGATTGCTATCCGAGTATCCGAGTAAAGTGACAAATCCATGTTTTCCCCGCTCAGTTTCAGATGCTATCCTTGGCAATCGGTTCCAGTAGCAGTACCCGTCCCCCAAAGACCCTTAGAGCTATCAGCATTCAAGAGGGATGCATTTAATATTTAATTTCAGCTGCAGCAGGAGAAAAGGAGAAAGAGTGCGCTACTTTTATTACCTTTGCACCGTTGACACAACGTTTAAATCCCACGCCATGTTCACTGACAATGCCGGCAGCAAAGGGATTCGAATCGGATCGGAGTAAACTATATATACAATATATATATAGGCAGGGGTAGGGGGCACCAGGGGGTCACAAGAGAGCAGCTGAATGGCTACACTTACACAGGCAACTCGGGATTGGCTCACAATGGAGTGCACTCCGTTTGCAATTTCGCATTTATTGTCAAGTGGTTTCAAAATACATTACACAAAAAGTTTTGTCCCGATTTTTTCTACTATTTCTACTGAACAACTGAAGCGGACAACGAACTTTAAGTTCATCAATCAAGGGAAAAGTCTGCTTTTGGGGTTTCCTTTCCGGTTTTTATGTTGTTAACTGCATTAAAACTGTGGGGCTGCTCAATCACTGACAACATTGCTGATTTGATGGTTAAAATTCTATTCAATCATTTATGTTAAATTTGATTAGGAACCGAGGAGAATGGAGACTGGAACCCGGCTCATCAATATTTCCTGGGGATATATATAGCTTCCTGCTTGAACCTCACTCATCCTCATCCTCAAAATGTGTGTAATAAATTCGCTTATGGCTAACGCTGGCAGATTAAATGGCAGCTGATTTATTTGAGCCACCCTAACTTGACCACCCCAACACCCCATCTTCACCACCTTGGAGGCCGGAAAGCACCGCAATACTTCGCTAAGCTCAAACAATTTTGTCAAATTGACCAAACTTAAGCTTATTTATTATGTTTGCGGCTTACACATTACACATTAAGTCCCCAAGTCCTGTCGACTAACTAAATTGGTTTCCCCCACGAAATACACAACGAAATTTGAATTTATGGCCTACAAAATCCCCATCTCTCTGATATCTCGACTGATAATGTTCTTTGGGCCAAGTCTGAAGTTATCGCAATGAAAAATTATCGGACACGGCCACATAATCTGAAAAGCATAACTTTGGCTACTTACTGGAAAACTATTTATCCACTGACAAATGATGCTGCTTGGCAAAGTTTCGAAAGCGCCACGCAAAAGGCAAAACAGTTTGTGCAACTTTTGAAATGATGGCAAGCACAAACGGCAAAAAATAACTAGCCAAAAAAAGGAGCGGAATTGGTCGAAAAGGCAGTTTGGCAATTAAAATGTTGTAAAATATATAGAAATATTTTTTATTAATTTTAAAACTTACTCTTTTTAGGTAGAGGGAAGTTTATATTACTATTTTGTTTTTTAACCTTTTTTAAAAATATTTTAAGTAACTATATTTTGTATTTAATGGTTGTTAGAATGGGACCTTGACTAATAAAATGTTGTTAAAAATATTAAAACATTGTTAAATAATTTTAAATTCAAAATTTTTTGTATGCAAGGGGACGTGAAAATTTATTTAAATTATTTCTTGGTTTATAAACTATTTCTAAAAGATTTTTAAAGGTTTTAGTAACAGCCAAAAATTTATTTTATTTACAAAACTTTTAAAAGCCCCTTCTTGGGCCTCTTTTATTCACTGAAACGCCCCTGACCTGGTCCAATTCTGAACACTTCATGATAACTATCCAGCAACCAACAGTTTTTCTTTGCATTTCCCCGCTTTTTCCCTCTTTTTTTTGCAGTCCTGAGCTTGGGTTTCAACTTTCGCTGCAATTACGCGTTCTGCAAGACAAAATCACTCAAACAAAATGGCGCGCGTGCGTTTCATTGAAATCCTGATGGTGGGGCGGAAGGCCAAGGGCGTTGGCATCATCGTTGCTGGTGGGTTCAAAGGGGGTGGCGGAAATAAATACAAAAAAAAGGAAATATAGAGCTGACTGCTGCCGGACCAAAAAGCAGTGGAAAGTGTGCACGAGTATTTTCCGCAAACTGATTTAATTTTTTATGGAGCCCCCGCCTTGTGAATTTTATATACACTTTTTTCAGCTTCTTCTTGTTTTTCACTCGACGTTACAGCTTCTGAAGTCGTGTTGTTTTGCTTTTATTTTTGTTATTTTTACTACCGCATCTGCAGTCGAGCTGAACATCAGTCCGTCTGTCTGTGCAAATATTTTCATTGCCCGTTCGGATATATATGTCATTTTGTTGCAGCGACAATTGAAACATTTTTTATGCTCTTTTATGGCTTATTTGCCCAACAACTTTCATCCTTCAGGCGGCAGGAGGCAATCGTCACTTGAGTGAAAATAAACAAAGCAAAATTGTTGAGCGGCATTCGGTGGTTCGATTTCGATGGTCACTTCCGGCTCGCCATTGTCTGGTTTTTGAGGGAAATACACTGTCAAAAATATTAGAATACGGGATTTTTGAAATTATAAATATGAAAGAAAAAATTATAAATTGGGAAATAGGAGAAATTAATTTTGAAAAGCAGCTATCTTTTTCATTGCATACTTTTAGACACCCCTTTAAGGTTTCTTAAAATTTCCCATAAGTTCCAGAACTAAAATAAAGCATATCACAATACAAACCAAAATGTCTGATATTAAATTTAAATTTTAACTTGGGTTTTAATTAATTTAAAATTATTCTAAAACTTAAAAATTCTGATGTGTTTGAATTTTGTATAAAGACTTTAATTACAGGTTCAAAATAAATCCATATTTTTGAATACTTATTTTTTCCCTGAAGATTTACAACTTTCCACTTCTCTCCACGCAATCCCAACCTCAAATGTCCCAAACAGATATCACGCCGATAAATGGTTGACATTAAAGGTCGCAATTTAAATACAATTTCTCAGCGGCATAACTTGGTCATTGGCTTAGCGGGCAGTCGAGTGTTAAGGCTTCGATGCCGCTGACGATGCCACCTGCTGCCATTTGCCACCTTTTGCTCCTGCGGTTGACAATTCACGGGGCTCGGAGCTGCCAAAGTTTCGCCAAATGCATCTTGACTTGGCTCAAAAGTTTTTTGGCCTGCTGCAGGCGGCAGGTAACAGCAGCAGCAGTAGCGAGTCGAGCGGAAAAGTTAATTCACCTGTGAGACTCGACAAACTTTGCCACATTTCCAACTCTGCGACTACAGTGAGCACTCACTAGCAGGGCCAGTGCGAGAGCAGGCGAAATCAGCAAAGCGTTTAAAAACTGCAATAAAAGCCATTTATTTACTTGTTACAATGTCCTTCACCTGACACAGCAGCTGCAACTCGCAACCTGCAACGGCAACTCATCTCGCCCATGAGGAAACCCGTGAAAAACTATAAAGCCCAGCTGGAAAAACTGCCTGTGCGGAGTTCTTACATATGTATGTATGTAGGGAAAATGTTGTCGACAGCAAATTGTGACATTGCAATCGTTAAGGGAATTGTGAGGAGCTAAGTGTGTCGAATGTGCGATGAAATCATTTTCATGGCCGGTAGCTATGCTTAAACAAGATGTCTAGGAATACGGATTGTCCAACGAAAGGTCCAAAGCAACTCGGGTAATTAATTGCACTTAATAATTGACTGGCATTAATATTTTAGATTCCAATTTAATTGATTGGTTAAAGCAAAGAAGGGATATATTATGGGGAATTATAAACCATTTACTACTGCTAAAAGAGAGTTACAAATTATTAATTAATTGGTAGAAATAACAAACTAATAATAATGTCAAACAAAGAATTGTCATTTAATAAACTCAAATTCCATATAAGAAATTTTAATAGAAATAAATAAATATTTAAATATTAGCTTTTAGGGTTTCAGGGCTCTTTTTTATGTTAAAATTGGTGTCTAAAAGTGTGCAGTGAATAAAGGATTGCTGTCTTCCAGAATGAATTCATTGCGCTTTTGAGTTTAAAATAAATTGTTACATTTTAGACATTATTAATTGTATTAATTATTATTACTAAAAGTTATTTTGAAAAAAACATAGATTTCTATAACACCCCCAATATTATTTTATTAGCTATACTAAAGCATGAACATCCTCAAAAAAAATACTTAAATTTGAATTTAAAGTTGTTCCTGAAAGTGAAACCAGGACGAAGTTTCGGCTTTTGAAAACCCTAGGAGGAATATTTCTTTATAACCTCCTTTAAATGGTTACCAAGTTTCTCTATTTAATAATTTTTTTTTGGAAAGGGGAGAGTGAAATCAGGGCTTCCCTTCTTTTTACCCATCGGCTAATTTGCAGTTTTTTGCGGTCTCAGCTCTCAGATGGTCGCACGTAATCGAAGTCCCAGTCAGCTGCCAGGAGCACCAATCAATCACTGGACTAGGAACTTGGCGAGGGTCCGGAAAATGGGACTGAAAGTTGGGAGACGAAGGAGGGTTTTCTCCTCAGCGAGTGTGATAAGTATGCTAAACAAAATGTTATGTGAGCCGGGCCAAAAACTGAGCTAAACTGAGCCTCTGGCCGTGCCTGGCATGATAAATCGATGGCTGCGATGGATGCGACTTTAAATGCTAGTTGGATTTGCCACGCCAAATAAAGATATGGATATGGTTAATAGATATATAAATATATCTATATCTATATAGATAGCCGAAGTGCGACACGTGCGTATGAGTAATTTATATTTGATTGTAGCATTTCCCATCGTCTGTCTGTGCGTCATAAACAAATCCAAAAGGACACGACACGCGTATGTGCACACAGGACCTAAGATATACAGGATATATATATGAGATAACCGGGGGGAATGTCCTCTCAACTGGTGTGATATTTTTACGCATGCTGACATTCAATTTGCCAATTTGTCAGCTCGGCTGGCAAAGTTTCCCTAGCTGCGATGGCCTTTGAACTTGTGCGAGTTTGTGTCCCGAGTTTCATGAATTAGGTACTGATTTGCCGAACGCTTTGACAATTCCCATTCAATGTTGTGTTAATTTTTCCAAACACCCCCGAACCTTCTTCCACATTTGTTTATG
This sequence comes from Drosophila lutescens, assembly GCA_037075285.1. Lineage (NCBI taxonomy): Eukaryota > Metazoa > Arthropoda > Insecta > Diptera > Drosophilidae > Drosophila > Drosophila lutescens. Next base: position 379,640 of record JBAMCF010000468.1, read on the forward strand.
TTTGTTTGATTAGTTAAATCAATTTTATGATTATGATTATGCGCATTTCCAGCGATAACAAGCCGTGACATTCATTCCCAGTCATGCACACGGCTGATAAAAAAGGAAAACTTTTATTTGCCCAGCGAGGAAAAAGTAGCTAAAAGAAAAACAAGCTCAAGTGAAACAGGGAAACTTTTCGCATGAATTCGAAAATGTGTTTAACGCACACAAAAGCATAGGCGACATTTTCCATGGGTTTTTTCGGGCCAACTTACTGAGTGTGTGTGTGTTAGCTGGTTTGAGCACACACAGTCACACCCACAGCGAAACTTAAACGGAGGGCAAACAAAAAGGGTTTCGAGTGTTGGCACAATTTGCTCGAGGATGAAATTGAAGATGAAATGCTCAAATAATGTCTGTAGTTATTAGCCAGTTTTGTCATCGATGATGGAAGCATTATTTAACATTTGGGAAGATAAGAAAATCAAATTAATTCCTTCACTTTACTTGATTAAATATTTAACAATCAATCATTTCTCTCAATAGCTCTTAGCCAATTTATCACTGATAAATTCCTATAATGAAAAACATTTAAAGACGATTAAGACATCTAAAACAAATTGATAAATTACGGGATTAAGTAGAATGATTAAATCAATTAAAATCTTTCAGCTTGATATTAACTTCAATACAGGTGCTAAATATAATAATAATTCAATAATAATAATAATAAGACTAAACATCTAATAAAATTTTTAATAGTTATTATAACTAATAAGACTAAAAACTTCAATAATTCGCTAGGTATTTGAAATCACTTTAAATGCGTGTCTAAAAGTATGCAACAATATTTTTAAAACTCAAAGGTGCCATGAATTCATTCAGAAAGACGGCTATTCTTTATTCACTGCGCACTTTTGGACACCTTAGAATTTACAAATTTTTAAAGTGATTTCAAAACCTACCTATCAATAAATCCATTTAACTTTAAATGAAATTCCCAAATGCAATAAACATTATTCCCCCATTAAGAAACCGCGTATAAGTGCTTTCGTAAAAAAGCAGCTTCAATCTGCAGGAAATTTCCCTAATGCAAATGCCTTGCGAGTTGCATAATTCTATTGCCTGTTACATGCAATTACACAAAGTAAAACGACTCAAAGCGAGTGCTCTGCCTAGCCACGATTTGCATTTTGCATTTTCGAATTACAAGTATACTTGGGGGTTTTTCCACTTTTTCCTTTCCCTTTTACCAACTCCCCTTTCCTCTTTCCTCTGGCAGTTGGCCAAAGATCATAAAGATTGCCATCTCTCGAGAACCTTTGCTTCGTCGCCAAGGCGCCAAATACAGAAGGGGGTTGGAAAAATCGGGGAAAAAGTGGTCTATGCATAGTCAATGCATGTCAAACGCAAGTGCAAAACAAAACCCAAACAAAACCGAAACAAAGCCCAAACACTCAACCTGACCACAAACGTTAGAGAACTAGCCCTTGACCCCCACCCACCCCTCGTCCCTCTTCCCTTTTAGCCTGCATCCAGAAGTGCGTGCCAAAAAAATATACACGAGCGTAGTTTCTCTCCCCCGTCTGTTGTTGCCCCTCGTTTAGTTGGCTCGAAGGCGTGTCTTCAGCAGCCCGAATAGCTTCAAGAACTACTCTTTTAGCGCCATAGTAGGGGTTGAGATGCACTGGGAAAAATACAGCTGAAATAGATAAGGTCTTCGTATATTTTTGATGATTTTAACATTGATGAAGAATTATTTTTCTTTTAAAGCTAAACTTTCTTTTATTTGATATTTACTCTTATTTATTAGTCATCAATTTTATTTTATTTTAAGCATTTATTTTCGAAAAGGGTGCTAAAAAAATGACTACATTTTTAAAATCTTTTATAAAGGTAACTAAAAGTATGCAACAATATATTTGGAATCAGAAGCTCCAATTAAATCATCCCAAAAGACCGCGTATTTTTTAATGCATACTTTTAGACACATTAAAATTAAATAACCCTTTTAAATTTCAAGCCAAACTTTCTTATTTAGGAAATTTTAGATATTATTATTAGATTCCAACTATTAAATATACAATCATAAAAATTCCAACAACTAAATAAAAAATTTCTAAATTCCCACTATTTAATTTTAAAATGTTCCATACATTTTTTTTACTGTACAAGATTTACCCAAAGCACACAGTCACACAAGCAAACATTTAAATGCAGTTCGAGCAAACTTCCTTGGATAACCCCTCACCTTCCACCTCCCACCTGGCCACAAGGTCACACAAATTTGTGTGAGTCTGATTACCGAAAAAACGAAGAGGAGCAGGCTTTTTGGAGTGGAGGGGAAGGGCTGCGGCAGTCAGGACACCGGGAACGATGCAGTTTAAAATTGTTTTCCAGGACTGCATCCTGTAATGGCCGAGTGCTGAGTGCTTTTAGTGGTGGAAAAAGGGCAATCGGCAGGGGGATGGGGGAAGGGAAAACGCACTGCATGGAAAGTAACCAAAAAATTATGGCTCTTGTGGCCAAAAACTGTTTCAGAAGGGCAGGTCCTCCAGGTGTCTGTGTGTGTGTGCACCTGTTTACTGGAGTGTAAATGCCCAAAAGTGTGCTCCGAGTTTATTTATAATTCTATATCCATTCGGCTGTTGTGGTCGAAAGACCATTCAAACATTCAAACATGGCCCAGGCCACAAACATTTATGGCTAACAAATGCCAGCTTTCATGTTAACCGAAAAGTGCGCCACAAGTCCCAAAAAAATCATGCTTTACACGCCAATGGAGACCTAAAAGTATCCTGCAGCTGGGATGGGTCTACTACAATTGGCAAAAAGTTTGCCAAAAAGTTGGAACTAGTTTTCATGGGTATTTTAGGGGAATGTTTGTATTATCTAAAAATGTAAGTTTAATTATTGGGACAATCTTGAATATTTAATATATTTTACGGACAGAAAAAATCTGTTTTTTGAGAATTTTTCCATCCATGCATTTTTTTTTTTTTTAAGGTTGAAACTAAATCTCACATTTTTGAAAAGTTTCTAAAAAATATTATAAAAAAACTAAAATGAATTTTTTAAATGGAAAAATCTCTTACATTTTTTTAAAAACCTTAGAGCATTTACAATTCGTTGATTGATTCCCGAATTTTCCACTTTTCAATCGCTTTCTGCATACTGAAATTTTTATTTGGTCCCGCATAGTTTCGCTTGCCAGTTTTTGAATGCCAACTCTCAATCTCTTCGCTCGTTCGCAAACCGTGAATAAAAAAAGTGCCAAAAAATAGCTGAATACGGGATGCGGTAGTTACGTTTGTACGTTGCGAACCGAAAAAAAAATCAATAGACCACGTTAGAAAGTCGAAAGTAGGCGAGGCGAGCGAATGATGAAAGTGAAGCCGATGCCGCAGGCGCAGCAAAACCAAAAGGAATCGCAAACTTTCTCATGCACAACAAACACGAACGAGATAGAAACGGAGAAGTGGCTACTAGACCGAAAGGCCCCCACTTCCCTACTCGTACTCCCCGACCACGAATTGAAATTATGACTAAAGTTTGGCATGCAAATATTTTGCGAATTTCCACGTAGATGGCAGGAGACAGGCGACCCAGGCAGGAAAAGCGCCAGGTGAGCGAAAAGTTCCAACTGCTCAACTGTGTGTGAGTATCGGTGATGCGAAGGATACAGGATAACGTAACATAACGGGATTCTTAAGTTCTTAAAGACCTTTTACTTAAGATTTACAACAGTGCTAGCCCATAGGGTACAACTTGTTCTCTGCCGCCGCGCTGCCAGCACTCACAGTATACTTTTTCGCATAATTCAGATTGAAATATAACGATCTTGTAATCAACTTTTTAAAAATAAAATGCATTATTTTTAGAAGAAAATCATCTAATAATATTAATTCTCAATAGGGCAAACATTTAAATATTATATTTTTTTTTAATTATTAAAGAAGAAATGAATTTTAAGGAATACAAATTCTTTTAAATAAATTCCTCACCATAGGTTATACTTATATAGTACTCTTCTCATCTCTGCCGAGTATATTGCAAGTGCTGAGTTATATTTATTTTGCAAGTTACTTTGCCAGTGTGTCCATGTCGCAGCTGGGTCACTCGCAGATTTCAGATTCCACTGTTTGTTTGTATGTTCAGTCAGTTCAGTTACGGATATTGAGCGTGGGTGCTTTTGAAGCTTTTGATTTTATTAGAAATTGTCAGAGGAACCAGAAAGGAGCGACGTGACCTCAAATGCCTAGCACAGGCACCCAGCAACAGCAGGTGGTATATGTAGGGGTACCTGTACTAACTGTGTATACTAAACACATATTTCGTAATAGAACAAAAGAAAGTTTCAAATAATGTGCAGGCAAACTTGACGGCAACGTGAAAGGCAATGAACCAGTTGAAGGAAGGATGGGGAGGTTAAACTGAAGGTTAAACTGAACTGAATACAAGTAGTAAAAAGCAAGAATGAAAATTCTCATTAATTGAATTACTACCTTTTCAGTGCTTTTAATATTTAATTAGAGTAGTCTTAAACACTTGTTTAAGTTGTTAGGAATCGAGGTTTGTTAATGGAACATTTTATTTGAATTCTACAAATTATATTTATTTATTTTAATTATTCAAAATACATTTTTTTTAAATTTTAATTCTTCTTTAATTTTATAAATATGTTTTACAAGCTTTAAGTTTTTAATTATCATTTTTCAAGTTCCTAAAAATTGAGGTTCTTTAATACAACATTTTAATCGAGTCCTAAAATCTAGATTTACTGGATTTATATTATTTAAAATTAATTTTTCAAGAGTTAAATTGTTGAAATATTTATATTACCTGTTAATATATCCATATGTGAAACCATCTCATACATGCTTACAGTTTCAATTTACTATAATTTCCTAAATTGAGCAAAGTCCTCGATGATTTCCCCAACATTGTTTTCCATTTAATCCAATCACATGCTGTTTTGACTTGTTTCGGCTAATTAGATTACATTTGTTCAGCCCTGGGATCTTGGTTTCATTGACGATGCCACATATTCCATAGACAGTAATTGCGGACAATAACCAAAGCCCCATCTCGACTGCAAAACCATATCAGCATATCAGGCCTCCTCCACACAATGGGCTAGACAATAATCTTTGGGGCACATTATGCCTTTCCCAGGGACAATCTTGGCAAATTATCAACTGGACAAGATAAACCGACGTCAGGTGCGAAATGCTTACATCTGCATTAAGATGCACATTTACATTTTGCCCATTTGCCCAGGAGTTTGGCATCAGGAGCATCGTCATCAGGAAGGAGCATAAGGAGCCAATGCAGCCGGAGGCTAATGGGTTTGGTTACCACCGAACGCCCACCACTCGGAAAACCCAATCCCTGGGGCGACATTTGCACAATTTGCATACACCAATATTAAAAAGAGGGCGCTTAAATTTTTGATTTTATGGTAAGGTTGATAGTAAAATATTGAGAATTAAATATAGTAATACCTAAGGTAGATGATTTTGATTGGGTACTATATGATCTTAAATATTTTTCTAAGAAAACCTTGTCTACAAAATATGATAATTAGTAGAACCGAGTCATCATTGTATTTATTTTGAGTTAGAAGGCTTATATTTAAAAAATAAAATGATATTTATTACTAAATAATATTATAATGTCCATAATATTTATTTTAAAAAATTTAAAAATTCAATACAAATTTATTTTGCTACTAGTAGTATATTAAATGTTGTTTACGAAGTTGAAAATTAAAATATTTTAGGAGAGTTAAAATTTAAATATGAAATTAAAGGGACCAAAAAATAAACATACTTTAAATATTTCCCAAAAAAAAATAATTTTTAAACTTAAAAAACTATAATTTATGAATTTTCACTTTAATTTTTCTCAGTGTTTTTTTCTAGGTAACTTACAGCCATCGATTGGCCTGCCAACACTCGCCGGCAGGAAAATAGAGAAGATATCGGGGGGCGGAGAGGAGCTTTGGAACTGTGGATCCTGGCAAGGCTCTGTCATGCAATATTCACATGAATGAATTACCTTTAATTGATGCAGCATATCCAGAACAGAGACAAACACAAAGGAGTCTCCTCTGGGCAGTTAGATAGAAATACCTGAACACATATTGGTATGTAAAACAAGAGAGCACACAACATAAATTGGCATTAAATATTGAGGGCTATTACCTAACTGAAAAGCCAGACAAACTGACCGTGTTAACTGGGACATGAAAGGGATTTCCCATCGCCCACCGCCCATTTCCCTTGCCCCTTTGAATTGTTTGCTTACAGTTTGTTCTGCAATTCATTAGTTGTACAAAATATTTCAATAACAAATTGCCAAATGAAATTTGCATGGGCACGTGCATATTGGGTGCAAGAGAGGAATGGAAGGAGCACAAGTGGGGATCCATGTTGCCATCTCCCTTTGACACCAACACGCCTAAGGAAACTCGAAAAAGGGTAGATTACAGTGGTGATCAAAATAATGATATTTGATGCCAAGGACCGTTAAAAATAAACCAATTGTAACATTCGAACCAAAAAATCCATAGTATGTCAGAAACAAAAAATAATCCAATAAATAGATATTTCTGAATGTGGGTATTTAAATAGTTACTTAATTGCTTTAAGTAGTAGTTACTTAATTGCTTTAAGTAACATTTTTACTATCGATTAAGTGTTTTATCTGCGAACCTTTTAATAAAAACAATAAACATTCTAAAATAAATCAATTTTTTTAAACAGTCCTAGGATTTTCTTTTTAGTAATTTAGTAACTTTTTAATAAGTTAGACGGAACTATTTTTATAACCTCATCTGTACAAGTGCTCGTGTGTGAATTTGCATAGTTTCTGTGTGTGTCCTCATAATTGAGTTATATTTGCCGTGTAAAAACCATTGCCCAATGACAATATTGGAATAATATTGAATTGCACATAACTGCACCTGAACAAACTGACTTTTCCGCTGGAAAATCATATTGCCTTGCCTTCAAAAGACAAATGAAAGTCGAAAGAGAATAAATATCGCAAGGAAAACACTACTTTTTGTTTCCAGCGAACAACATAAGCCACTTAACCGCAAAAACCGTTGAAATTTCAACTTAAACTTAAGTACATACTTTTCACTTATACACTGCGATTGTGTCTTAATTTTGTTCCATTTTTTCAATAGTATTTAGTAAGTGTTTTCTATATCTAATAGTAAGTTGTATCTCTTAAAATTAAATGTTAACTATTAAGAGTAGTATTAATTGTCAATAAATGAAACAAAATATAATTCGAATTTCTAGCGAAAGAAAATTTTAGCTTCACTTGGGTCTTAAAGTCGTTGTTAAAATATAATTTTCGGACAAGTGGATAATAAAATTCCTTGAGCACGTTCTATCGTTTATTGCAAGCAAGTGCATTTAATGCGAGATTTAATGAGCAAAAGAGTGCAAGGAGAAAGCAGGGTCACATATTTCACAAGGATGTGAAATGGAATTAAGTTTTCAGCTTATTTCAGCAATAACTGATAAGGTATGTTCCAGTTTTCAGTTTTAAATGATTTACTTAAATTCATCATCATCATTTCATCATCATTTCCTATGGCAATAACAGGTAAAATAGTTCATATTTGGGTAAACCAGCATCTGTCGCTAATTTGTCAGATTTGAAGAAGGCCTAAAAATATGCCGCTTAGGTAAAAATATTTTTCACTTCAGATCTGTTCAGCATCAAGCGAAAATCTACCTGCGGCACAGCTATGTAAACTCTGAGACATAGCCATTTAAATCAGTACCATTGCACTTCTTTACAGTTATCTCTAGGTGAAAATAGAGTGCATTTGAAATTAAAAATGGAAAACTCACACAAGGAATCAAAAGATCTGGCTGGATCTTCAAAATCGGAGGAATCCTCGGTATGAAAGAAGCAATTTTGCGTCCGCAAAGATATTTCTAATAAATAAAAGTTCATATTACAGGTCAGTAGCGATGAGAAAGACATTCAAAGTCTGAGAAAAACCGTTCATGACCTGGAGAAAAAATTAGCAGATTTTGAGAAAAATCAAACAATCAAACACTATGAAGATGCATTAAGAGATAAAGACTACTTAATAAAATCGCTGAATACGACAGTAGATTTATTAAAAGAAAGCAAGGAATTGACCATAACGCAACTTCAATCCAATCTTTCAGATCTACAGAATCTACAGAAAGAATTAGAAGAAAGTCACTCACAAAATGCTTCGCTCTCTGATGAAATATCGAACTTGAATTCGAAAATAGATGATTTAAAAGCAAACTTCTTACTGTCGAGAGCGGAACACATATATAATAATACAAAGTTTCTGAGAAGACATTTTCATTATTAGAATTAATTTCTAGAAAAGAATTTGGCTTTTTTTTTTTAAGCAATACTTTGTTTAAGTAAGTGTTCATCTAAATGCAAATTTATTGTAAAAAATAAATATTTAATGTCCTTTCAAACAAGTCATAAATATGTCCCATGTCATACAAACAATTTTTAATTTTAAAACACTTTAACAAAGTAGCATAAACTGAAAATGTATTAAGTTCCAAAACCTTATAATATAATAAAGAACTCAAGGGAAATTTAAGTTTGGTTTAATTCCTTACAATAAGGTACATTAAATTTCAAATTTAAAGACCATTGCATTATATTGGATTTTCGATATCCGAAGCTAGCATTCAAATACAAGAACGCCAAAAGTCAAATTAATGAAATTCCATGGAAAATTCCGCCGTTTATATCTGGGCAAGTGCATTGAACGTTCGATGCCATAAAGAATCCATTTTATTCGTCTGTGTTTCGCCTCCATCTTCTTGGCTCCCCACAATTCGACAGCTGCGACTTCCTGGGAGAAATGGCTTATTCCACGTGAAACGTGACAGGCCCGTTTGGGTCAAATCTCAGAATCAATCGAAACTTTTTTTTTCGATAGAGGAATGAAATATAAGGATGGGTTTTTGTTTTTTTTTTTTTAACTCTTACCGTTTATTTAAAAAAAATTTTTTTTTTAATTAGCTCCGATTTTTCAGTTGTGCATCACTTGAGACTCGTTTGAGTCATTTTAATATTTGGTATGCAACTTTGTGGGATATCTTAATATCTTTCAGATAAATATTCGATTTATCGAAATCGACAAGGATAAGGAGGTGGTCAGGGTGGCCAGTGGGCCATCCTATGGCATGTTGACTATTGGACTATTGGACTATTGGACACAGACGCGGACATGGCCTGTCCATTGCTCTCGGCCACTTATCAGCGCGCTGGCTGCAATTGTTTTCTTGTAAAAGTCAATTTTTGAAGTGCGCCAGCGGAAATCGGAAACGGCAGCCGAGAAACAGAGACTTGCTGTTGACCTCGTTCCCCTTCTCCATCCCCCTCCTGAGTCCTGAATCCTGACTCCTGTGGATGTGGGATGCAGGACCACGCCCAGCTGGCCAGCAACTGGTTGATAAGTGGTAGCATGCACTGCTAGAAAAACTTGTTGAGAAAAATGTATAAATAACAAAAAATAGTATGATCAATTTTCCTAGCAACTACTTATTTATCTGTTAATATTTGTAGAATTTAAATTGTATTAGATGTATAAGGAAATGTATTCAAAAAACAAACATAAAAAAGACAATAAGTACAAAATTTAAAGGTTTGAACTTTTTTCTTATTTATAACTTTCCTATAACAAATTATTTGAAAAGTTTAAAAATAATACTTATTTTCTTATCGAAAAAATAAATTAATTTTTTTAATTAAAAAAAACATTTTTTTTTATATTTTAAAGTCTCAGGACTTTCTCCTTGTGTCCTTTCTCCGGCATCCTTTCTCCATGCTAAGCAGCTATTGATAAATGAGCCGCATTTAAGCATGGTCAGCAGCTGGCCGGGAAAACATCAGGCTGTAGGAGTGGGCAGGGGTTCGGGTCCCAGGGACCAACGCTAAATGAAATTCAAAGTCAGTCCGTTCAAGCGGAAGTAAATTATGTTTTCTTTGCTCGCTTGCCATCGAATTCTGGGCATTAAGGGGGTAGGAAAAGGGTTGAAAAGGGGGGTGAAAGTGCAGGGTGCAAAGTGCATGAAACTGAAACGAATTGCAATCGAAAACGGAAACGGGGTCAATCGATATTGTCCATTTGGTGGCCGCCAGTTGGTAATGGCTGCCAAAGGTTAAATGCGAATAGAATTCGCCCATACACACATACAAACATACGTACACCCATTTGTTCGATTTGTTTGTTTTTCAACATTGTTCCAGCATTTTTCGAGTCATTTTCACAGCTGAGCAAACACTGGAGAGCAAGCTGTTTGAATATGCGAATCCCTATTCTCCATTAACAATTGTCCAGGCGTGCGATAACCAAATGTCACATTGTGAAAAACCATGATTAATTTCGGTTTTATTTTGCAATTATGTGCAGATTTCAATGAATTTGGCTGAGCATTAAGTAATAACCATTTACAAAATATACAAAAAGAAATTATCAACCCTTTTATCATATTTCAAAAATGTATTTGCAAAACAGGACTAAATATTTAGAATAGAAAAAAAAATATATATAGAATTTTATGTGAATATTAACTTTTTTATTATATTAATTAGAATCTCCCAAATGAATAGCTAATTTAAAAGTTTAAAACAAAGCCTCAGAACTTTGCACTTAATGGGAGGAAATGCCTTGGAATAAAGCCGCAGGCAGTGGAAAATCAACGGAAATCGCAATTTGAGTAATTCCCATACATATTTGCCAGCAGCCGAACGGAAGTCGCAACAAATTAAACCCTAAGGTTAATGCCGCCCAACAAAAGGCGAAAGCAACAAAAGCTCCAACAAAATGTTCAAGATAAATGCTGCTTATAGATGGTGCGAGCGAAAGAGATGGGTGCTTTGCGTAGGAAAGAGAGGGGGAGAGAAATCTTCTTCCTCCATTCAGAAGAGCAATGAACAGTAAGCGGAAGTGACGCCCTCTGCATACTTTATGGGGTGTCTCCCCGTCTCTTTCACTCCGCCCACTCCCCGTCTCTTTCTGCCATCCTGCTCGTGCACGCGTGTGCCTGTAATTTCGATTTAGATGCAAAGTGCCAAACGAATCGTGTTAGCTGAGATGTCACCGGGATAATAATCCTTTTCTGTTAACGCCTCCACGAGTTATAAAATGTGGCACCGAATTATTTGGCTACATCCTCAATAAAGTACATGTATTTAAATAATGGAAATGATAATAAAATCGGAGAACATAAAAGACATGCCGTAGTCGAAAATCTTGAGATAAAAGAGCCTAGCAGAGATTTTATTGGGAAATGCAAATATTATATGAGAATTACAAGACCTTGTTCCAATCAAAAATATTATAATAATGAAGGATTTAGGCAAACAAAAATCCTGGTTAGCGAATATTTCAAACTGATGATAAATATATATTTTTACGAAATTCTGTAAACTATTTAAAATATAAAATTATAATGTTATGATAAAATATTATTGTTCTTCCTTAGCTCTGACCTTTTGTGGGTGACTAAAAAGTCTTCATTAAATAACGAGGAGTAAAAAGCAATTTAATTGCACTTCCTTGCCCTATCGGACTGATTTCCTTTGTTGCATGTCCTGTTCGTCCTTTTGTGCCCCTCGTCTTGAATTTTTCACCCCACATTTTTCCCCTCGTTGTTCGTTGTGGGTTCCATGCAAAACTGTGTCAAATTTAACGCCTTCGGTAATGAATTTGTAACAACATTTTATTGTTGTGCTTTTGCAACATGGAGACATTGCAGCAGCTGCAGTACCCAACCCCCTTTTTCCCCACACCACCCCTTTTTTTCGCCATTTCCCCCCTTTGTTTGGCCGTGTTTTTGTTATGCCACAATAAGAAGAAAATAAAAACAGCAAACCTTCACAGAGAACACACACACACATGAAAACAAAAGCACAAAACTGTGTTAACAAGGCAACAAAAGAAAGAAAAAAAGGAAAATAAAAATAAGGAGCATGCTGAAGGAGCAGAAAGCGTAGAGAATAAGGACATTGAGAAGGAGCTGGTAATGGAATGCCCTGAATGGGTTGAGATGTCTCCTGGCGCACAATGCGTTTTGCATTTTAGCAACAATTTGACACAAATTAAAATGTGCAAAAAAATAAAGGCACAAGGGTTTTGAGATTGTGGTGTGTGTGTGTGCGGGGAGGAAGTTGGGGATCTGGAGGTGGAAGGACAAGTGGGAGCCATAGATCTCCAGCCACAACACGCACATCCTGGTACGCGTGTCCTGGCACATGTCTGGCATATTTTAGCCTATGCCTTCGCGTTGGGCCACTGCCTTCTGCACTGGAAAAAATCATTTGAATCAAGTATAAAAATGAAATCTATTCAATTTTAATTTATTTATTTATTTCAAGATTCACATATTCTTTAAAAAATGTTATACATTTTTTTATTTATTATATTTTTATTTGGAACGGTTTGTACTCACTGTAAGAATATTTGGTAAAAGTTTGGACCTTGTACCTTTAAGGTATTGGGCTCTGCTTAAAACCCCTCAATTTTAACAGGCAGTTTTATATAGATATAGATTATAAGTTCAATAGCATTTTATGCAACCCCTTTGGTTTTTGATCACCTATAATTTTAAATAAAAATTTCTTATTAATTTATAAGATCTTTCCTAGTGTACCTGTTCCTTGTTTCATCGCACCTTCGCACATGTGTCAAATATTTGTCGTTAGTGCGAGCGCTGAGCCGTGTATCCAATGCTTGCGTCCGTCTTCATTGCCGGCCTCCTATTTCTCCCATTTCCCAACCTGCTGCTGTTCACCTGAATGAGTCCCCAGGTGTTGTTTTTTTTTGGATCAGAAACCCCGGCTCCGGCTAGAACTCGGCCCATCTCGCCTAGCGGCTGTCTCTTCATTTGACTCTGTTAGTTCCAATGAAGTGGAAATATGTCAACAGGCAACGGAAGTTGGCTCTGGCTATGAAAACGAGCGGGAGAGAAAAAAGGAGGCGAGAACAGCAGCGAAAATGTTCGCAAATTTTTCTTCCGCTTTTTTTCGAGCGGCACCTCACATATCAGGTAATGCCGTTAGTAGGGGGTGGGCTTGGGTTCGGATGAAACTGATGCCTCCGCCGCTCAAGGCGAAATAAAACTAGTTGACACACTTTACGGCGGATTGAGGGTATGCGGGGTTATTCGGATTACGGCATTACGAATCTGTCTGGCATTTTATTTGGATATAAGCGAAAAGGAAGTGGGGAACTGAAATAGCCTCGGGTCATAATTATTTATTCATTTGCGCTTTTTCATTTGCAATTTTAAGTGGGATATTACCCGGGGTGTATTTGTGTTGAAAACATAGTTTTATGACCTATATTATAATAAAAGGGAACTTATATTTATTACTTGTTAATTGGAAAAATCAGAAAAAAGTGTTGCTTGCACCAAAACATTGATTTAAATATTTGTATAGATTTATTTAAAGTTTCTTTAATAAGAGAGCGCTTAACAGTATGCTACAAAATATAAATATAGGCAAACTTTTTAAAAGCATACTTTTAGACCCATTTTTAAATGATATTAAACCTCTAAAATGTATTTAACAAATATTTCTTTATTTATTTTAAATAATACTTTTACTTAAAGAATTTTTATTTAAACTATTGATATTAGACTTAAACACATATTTAAATATTTTATTGTACTAACTTATTTATTTTTAAAACAAACTAATTCTAGTTTTATTTTAGGGTAACCAGTTTTGTACTATTTTGTGTACCGAATTTCCACCCACTCTTATATGGTTTTTCTTCTTTTAGTTTTTCCCCTTTGATATACTTATGTTCGTCGTATTTAGTTTAGAGATTCACGATAATGAGAGCACGTCGAGAACTCGGGGATTTTAGCAGCTAGCAGCAATTGCAGTGCCTGGCTTGTTTCCGGATTGTCCAGATTCTGCTCCAGCTTCCGATCCCCCTCCCCGATCCCCATACCAATCCCGATCCTTGTTACCATATCTCCGGCTGCTGCGTCTGTTGTCGTTGTCGCACTTCCGTTGCGCGCTGTTTAACTTTTTGTGTGCAGTGACATGAGCGCACATAAATCCGAACCCTCTAACTGAAGGGGGCTAAAGGGGATAGAAGGCGATTCGGAATCCCGGCTAGATTTGTTATGGTTCCTGTGTGTGTGGCTGACCTTCCTGCTTGGTTATACTTGTGTTGGCATTTGGAATTCGCCATTTATCTTTGGCTTTATGCCAAATAAAACTACAAAAAAATAACTACAGTCGGGCTTTTTCGAGGCTGATCAAAAGGAAATGCTTATTTGTTAAGGCGAGTGGAGACAAATAGGGGGCGAAATGCTGGAGATTCCTCATAGATATAGGCGAGTCTTTGACCTGCAATAAAATCCCCGAGTTTATCATGGCCCATTTGGACAATTTGGCCCACCAAATAACTCACTACACTTCATTGAGTGCCGCCATGAATTTTCCATTTTCCCCTGGCGCCCCTGCCGTTAAAATGAAAACCACGTTTTCCCACCAAAACAGAATTTAAATTTTTCGGTCCATTGCCAACCGCAAAATGGAAAAACAATTACACATTATTCAATTAATGTGCACATTTATAGGCAAATCAAACCAATAGATATTTCACATTTTATTTCTATTTGTTTAAACCAATTTTGGTACTTTGGCACGTACGTGGAAAATGTTGTTGAAAAATTTATATAAAAGTCTACCCGTTACCCGTTAGTTTAAATATTTGTAGCCTTTCAAGTATAACACCATTATACAAAATCAAAACAAAGCATCATCCAGTCGGATCATTTTTTATTTAATTTTGTGCTTCTAACTTATTATTTTGCCCTTATCATCATTTTACAGGCCTGAAAATTATAATCGCCCCACCAAATGCCATCTTTGGACTTTTTATTTCCGTTTTTATATACACCAGTCAAGCAACAGGTACTAAAATGAAATAATAATAAAAAAAATCAAAATTGTATATAAAAAAATGTAAAAAATAAATATCCAAGAAGTTCTAGCTCAAAAGTAAGTACTTGCTGACCTTTCGTTTATGTCGTCAGTCCACCACCAGACTCCATTTAGGTTCCTTTGCGCTCTTTGGTCCCACTTTTTACTGGGGTTAAGGTGCTTAAAGCTAGCTCTACATTTCTCGTGATTGCGTAGAGCATCGCCAGCACTTCCGGAATAGGATCCCAGAGATATTAAAGCGAATCCTTCCGTTCGACTTCCAACAACGAAGTTATCATATCGTACGAAAGTTTTTTCATTATTAAAATCCACAAGTTCAATGTATAATTCATGCCTGCAACTGCTTGTTATGCGATGCAATCTTTCAAACCCAATAAAATACTCGTTGTCCATTGTGCCAATACCAAACTCATTAAATATGTTAGCTGTGTTAAAGGTAAGACTCCCATCGAACCGCCGAAGAATGACCAACCAATCAGCTTCTTCGGAAGTAATATTCTCAGGTTTGGCCAACGAGTTTTGAGTTACTCTAATAGTTGAAGGGGTATTCGATAGTCTGTTATCTTTTCCTTTAACATTATTAGCATTTGATTCCAGTTCTGTAATTCGAGATTGAATTTTTGTCTGGTTATTTTTTATTTCCTCCAGCTTTGATTTGAAATCCATTATTTCCGAATCCAATTTCGATATTTTATCAGCGAGCGAAGCATTTAGTGATTGACTTTCTTGTAATACTTTCAGCAGAGTATGAAAATCTTCACATTTAATTATCCTATCACTGGAGTGAGCAGACTCAGAAAACGAGGTATTCAAAATCATGTTATTTTGCTGGGTTTTGCTCAATTCCTTTGGTTTCTTCAATAAATCGATTGTCGACTTTATCAGGTCGTTGTTTTGCTTCAATATATTCTCCAGATTATGGATTAAAATCATTTCAGTTGTATTATTTATGTTTTTCACATCGCTAGTGGGCTAAAATATTAATTTGTATTTGTTAAAAATATCTTTGAGGACAAACAATTGATTTTTGTAAATACCTTTAATTTATTCTTTCTCATCCTAATTATGATATATATTATAATAATAATAGAAATTATAATTAACATTTTCACTATATTTGCACTTCGATTGGTCCGTGAAGAAGCCGCAACTTAGAGTGAAGAAGTTGTACTGGCTTAAATGGCCATCTCTCAGAGGTTATATAGCAATGCCGCAGGTAAAAAATTTCTTGTCCCCTTTACAGTCCTAAAATTAGGGGTACTTCACCCTAAGAGATATATCTATAATCCTAAGCAGATGTCCTTCAGATCCTAAATCGGTAATAAATGGAAAATAAGCAACTTATCCAGAATTACCCAAATATTGACTATTCTACCTGGCACATTGGAATCGCCTCAGAAAAAATGGTGTGTATGATTAATATATTAAGTGAAAAATATTATATTAATGCATTTAAGGAATACATATTTTCTCATAAACTATGATATTAATATTTAAAGCAATTAATTAAATTAACTTTACCTACTGCTCTGACCAACCATTTTGTAAATTCAATTTAATTTGAATTGGAATTATTTACAGATAGTTTCCATTAGCGGGAATATGAGCTTGTTTAACCCACTGACACACAAACGGGGGGCTAATGAATTACACATGTAGTAGGCGGATTTAGCACAGTTTTTGGGTTAAAGGCAATAAAATATATATATGCACTGTGCACATATGGAGAGTTATATGCGCTTTTGCCCATTCCGGCCGATGCCAAATGGTATGACAATGTTTTTTGGCTAATTAGTGGCCAGTGGTTGATCCCACACATATGCGAGTGTGTTTTGCAATTTACAAGCGAAAAGATTGCGAAATGGAAAATGGGGCGAAAATCGATTTGAACCAGGCACAGAAAGGCCATTAACATTTGCACTAACCATAATTATTAATGGCCTTGTATTGGGGGTAGAGTGCATGAGCATTATGTGTGCCATTTGTCTGCCTTGGCCCTCGATTCTCTGAAACTGAAACTGAAACTGAAAACGAAAAACTGGGTCTCTAAGCGCGGCTCTAAAGTCGCCAGCTCCTTGCCGTTCTTGTTGGCTAACAAATGGTGAGCAATGCGCACAATTGCAGGCAATTCATCTTGGCCGCCATCTAGCAATTGTTCGCTCAATCGGCGACAAAAAAGCAGCCCACATTGCCGAGGGGTCGGTGTCGGTGGAAAACTCAAGCCCTAGAATCGCATTTATCGATTGAGCTTCATCAGCCGCGCAAATACACAGTTGAAGGTCCCAAAGCACTGAAAGAAAATACGAAATAAAACTCAAATTAAAATGACGATAAGTTTATAAATATTTTAGAAATATTTTAAATGCCTTTTTTTTAGAAAAATAATAATAAATATAATTAATTATAATATATTAAAATTGTTTTGTAATTTTTCCATGTGGGAATCAAGTAATAAATATTTTTTAAATAAGGTAGATATATGTATTACAAATGAAGTAAAATTCAGGGTTTTAAATTTATGGGAATTAATCTCTAATATTTTATTTTAAATAATAAAAAGCACCAATTAAATTATAGAAAAATTTTTATATATTCTTCCTCAATCTGTAAATAGTTTTTTAAAAATATACATTTTAAATTCCAAATGAAGTAAGGTTCTTGGTAATTTCCTAGGAATTTTATCTATAAGATTTTTATAAATAATTCATAAATTACATATGTACATTGTACATACATATTTAATTGCCTTGATTTAAGGAAAATTAATAAAATACATGATCTAAATTAAAATTATTGGTTATATTTTATTTTTAAGCAAAAACAATTATAAAATGTAATTTATCATTAATCTATCAAAAGTTAAATTATAATAAAAGACTAATAAGATATATTTTCAAGAAAATAAATTATTTTAAAAAGAAAATAAATGAATACTCCTTTTAATTTTATACTTTAGGTAAAGAACATAACCTTTAATAAGAAGTAATATTTTTCTTAAAATCAGTCCAAGTTAAGGTGGATTGGTTTTCCAACTTCGTATTTTTCTCAAGTGCAGCCCCGTCGCTTTTTCTTCTTCCTTCTGTGAAATTCTCAGCTCGCCGCAGTCGCGCAGCCATTGAGTTATGGCAAACATGCGGCATAAATTATGGCTCCAAGAGGGGTGGGGAGTGGATCGAGAACGTCAGGTTGAAGGTTGGCTGCTGGGCGGCGAGGGTTTGGGCCAGGAAGCAGAGCATTGACATGCCAAGTGCGAGCTCAGCGAGCTCATGACAGTTGCTCATCGTCAGCGGGATATCTCTCTCTATACATATATATAAATTTAGATACGGAAGGGGGGGCATGTTCCTCGCCATGATGATGTTTGTTTGCCGGCTGATGAAGACGATAACTGTCAGTGGCTGTCAGTTGAGCACTTGACGGTGCAGGGACCAAAAACTAATTCAACCCAACGCACACAAATTAGTTGCAGGAAATGTGAAGGCACACACCCAATTAGGGTCGAGAATATAGAAATTATTTCACTGCGACCTCCCAAGCGACGAACCCAAGGTCATTTTGCCTTGGCTCCTTCTAATCAATGATTGATTTCACTTCCATCCTTTAAACACCCCGCCCTTTGGGCATTTGAGCAGAACAGCAAAACTCAAGTGCCCAATAAAGCCAACCGTGTGCGGACCACATGGCGTATGATTATTGCGTATACGCAATGGGGTCACTTTAACATTATGAATTATGCATAACATAAGGCATTCATAATCATTTCTGCGGTGCGGTTACCCTTATCATTCCCGTTATTCATCCCTTCTCCACCCTCTATCCCTATTAAAATCTGCGCTTTGGCTGCTCATAAATGTTTAACGCACCTGCAACGGCTGAGGACCCAAAAACAAAAAAATCTGACGGGCCAGCTGGTCGTCCGTGTTAAGGATACACTTGGAAATATTTTTCTTACCAATTAAAAAATTTAAAAAAATTAAAGAATTTTTAATTTATTATCTTACTTCTAGATCATAATTTTCCTTAAAAAAATAATATTTTTTATATATATGCCACCAAATCTTTAGGAAAGTGCATTATTTTGTTTTAATATGTTTCTTATTTAAATGTATTTTTCCAAGTGCATTTCAGCAGTAGTTGGGGAATTTGAGAAAACATGTGGCATACATAAGAATGATCCCTTTTTTTGCCAGACAGCTTTTCATGCCTGTTATTTGCGGCCAATGTGTGAAAGTGGCCCAAGTTTGGGAAGAAGGTTCGGGTCTTCGCAGGTACACGAGTTCGTATTAGCCAACAATCAATGAACAGGATCCCTGGAGAAAGGCCAACCAAGGTTCACCCCTTTGCCCCCATATGATTATTATAGTTCCATGCATTGAGAACATAAATCACATGCCCACAGTTGAGACACGTCGCTAGCTGTGTCGTCACCCATCCATCCATCCATCCAACCAAACAACCAACCAACCATTCATTCATTCATCCATTCCTTCATTCATTCGTTCGTTATTTATTCATAGCAAATGCTGTTACCACCCCCTTCGGTTACGACCCTGCTTCCCGCGTCCTTGCTGTCTGGCTGCATGAAATGTACAAAATGTTTGGGCTTAAATAAATACAGAAAACCTCAGTGCGAAAACCGAACCGAAAAGCCCCGGCCGCAGTAACAATGCGTCGCTTGTCGCTATTGTTGCCAATGCTCTGCAGCTTCCCCCGAATCCACAGAGAACGGGGTCTGCTCTCGAAACGTATGCACTTAGAAAAATTGACTAAACTGAATTTAAATAGATACCTTTTCATTCAGAACCGGAAAGAAGGTTGAAATCTCAAAAAAAGGAGTCTAAAAGTATGCAACACAATTTTTTCGAATTTTTTACTGCATATTTTTATGCACCTTTAAAGATATTTTAAAACGTTGTTGATTTCCGTGATTTTAAATAGAGTAAAATTGTTCAAAATAAAATAAAGTTCTTCAAAATAAAATATAATTCTTCAAAAAAAAATGTAATTACCCATTAAACTATAAATTGTAAATATCACCTAACCAAATAAATAGTCATAAAATATTAATTACCATTGAACAGAAAATATTTAAATTTTAAAGTCATAATTTCTAGCTTAAGCAGAAGAAATAAAATATTAAAAAATCTTTTTAAAATTTTTAAAAATTTTTTATTTTTTGGCAGTACACTGAATTTTTTCTGAGTGCATCTCCCAGCATCCTGCCATTCTCCCGTCTCATCTTGTTGTTCTAGGTACGTGTGTGTTTAGCGTAGCGTAAAATAAATCATTTTGCTGCGGTAAACACACACAGACGCGGTAAGCGAGCAAAGCTGAAGATGCTTGGGTGCATAGAGATAGAGATGTTGCGATAGCTGGTACAAATTGCCAGCAGCCAGATGATGACTCCTCTGTAAGCCCTAAAAAAATTAGTCGAATGAATAAAAATGAGTCATTTGTTTTGGGGCAGGGGAGGTAGAAGGGAATTCTTGGCAATTTAAGCAGTTAAAATTGCTGGAAAACTTTCGTGGGGCATGGGTTTGTTGTTTTTAGGGGGAGTATGCGGGGGATATGTGTGATAAGCCGGCTTAGCTGCTCTCAAAATCTGGCTAATAAACGTGGCTGACAACGCACAAGATTGTGCGGAAAATTAACTGGGGATAAGAGCAACACGAGCTCCCCGAAATGCTGAAGAGTAAGTTGAGCTCAAACATGGCAGCTAAGAAAATATATAAAAAATAGTTGAAGGCTCTGCATAATGTATGCTAACTGTAAGTTGGAAAACTTTTCGCCAAAAACTTTTTAATAATTTTCATGTAGGTAAGCCAACAGAGATTTCAGGTAAATTTCAGCTTTCCAAAGTAAATACATGGATAGAAAAAAATGGTTAATTTTCTGTGTGTACAAATCAATTTATAATGGACACAAATCAATAACCTAATCAAATATTTAGGCTAAGCTTTTTACGATATGAGCATTTTATTTGAAGTTTTTATGCGACTCGATTAATGAAAAATAAACGTCAAAATAGCCCTCGGCATATTGAACTGAAATAATCGAGTGCATTCTAGTTTTTCCTTTTCCATAATATTATTTTAAACCGAAATGAATGCCAAAACCTGCGGTTCTCTGTCAAGCGGAAAACGGAAACAAACCAAAAGCTTAGCCGCACATAAATACATTCCGACTGACAAACTGCAAACAATTAAAATGTATTTAAATCAAATAGATGAAACCAAGTAAAGTAATGTGCAGAAAATGTGTCTGAGTTTATAAGCTGTAAATCCTTAAACATTTTACAAATCAACTACAGAATATTAAGGAACTTTTAAGAACAAATAGAGTCATTTATTAAATTGTAAAATAAATATGTACGTACACAAAACCCTCAAAAAGATGAGAAGAGAATTTAATCAAAATAGGGAAAAAATGTAGGGGCCAGCAAAATTAAGTTTTTCATTGCCAATTTATTCATGGCTTTCTCTAATTAACTTTTACGCATTCGGAAGCTAGACTGAAAAGCGATATAAAGTCCATGGCTGGGGGCATATGTACCGACTTCTACCTGGGAATTGTGCGTAATTCAATTGCTCCGAACCCCCGGATTCAACTGACCGGAAGCACTAAAGGCTGACTGCCTGCCTGCACAAATATAATTAAAATGCTCTACAACTAGAAGAGGGGCGAAATGTATAAAAACAGAGAAATAAATAAGAGTAAAACTTGTCATTTAATGTGGCTCCGCTCCGCTTCGTCAAAGGAAAAAAGGATCTAAGGAGAATTGATGAGGGGACCCTCTGAGAACAAAAATAAATGGAAGTTCTAAGCCGAGGGGAGAGTTCTCGTTTTGACTTAAGTCCCCCGATTCGTTGGCCAAATTTAAAAGTCAGTAATTTTTTGGCTTACTTGCAACTTGTTCAGTTTCTTGAACTCCAAGATATCTGGGTTTCTCCCGAATTTTTCCAGCTATTTCCTGCTGCATTTCTGCACCCTTTTCTCCCGGCTGCAGTTTGTTGTTTTCTTGTTGCCAATTTCAAATACACAAATGTTGTGTTATTTCCGTCAAAAGAGTAATTAAACGTACAAAGCAAACGACATTTCAACACATTTCAGGGACGCAAGTGGAAGGCAGTAGACAGAAGCGAGAGTCGCTACAAAAAATATATGAAATAATTTAAAATATTATGTAAATGTATAAAACATACAAATAAATAATAAAACTAAAATACAAATATATTACATTTTGAGAAATAATTGTTTTATATATTTTTATATACATATTTAACCAAAGAGATGTTAAAATATATTTTGATATTTTATTCCAACATATTGAAAGCAAAAAATATTCAGTATACCTATAGAATTAACCCAAAACTTCAATTTAGAGTAAAATAAAATTATTAAACCATTTTATTCTGGTCTCGCCTAATTTGTATAGAGAGAATTCCAAATAACTTCAGATATTTTACCTTTTTCAGAATAATATTTAGGAAATACGTAATTGTAAAGTTAATATTTTTTATAGATTTTTTAAAGAAATCATACATTTTGAATTTAATTGTTAATATATAAAACATTTTAACAAAAAACTTAATTCAATGTATTAAGACTGGATGGTTATAATTTTCGAAGATTATCCATTTTTAGCAGACAGTTTTGTATCCAAACCAACTTAATGTTTTCATTAATATTACCAATTGGTTCCGAATATTTTTTAATCACATCTCTTTAAACACCCCTCGCTCTGGCATCCAGGCGTTTGTCCATTTGGCTTCTCTCTGGTTTCTTAGGGCCGGCGGTCATTGCGGCTCAGTCCGGCTCTCTGTGGCCTTCATACGAGCCAAAGACAGCCAAAGAGGTCCTGTGAAAGGGAGGAGCGGGGGTTGAGGTCGAGGAGGGATGCAGGATGCAGGAAGCTGGACAGGGTTGTCAGTAACCTGTGAGCAAAACATTGTAAATAAAATGCAACTGAATTCCGGAACGGGGAGGTAGTTGAGTTCTGTGTCTGGCTTGCTGACCTGCGGCGCTTTTGTGTTAATTGCGGTTGCATTTAATTACAGTTCGTTGCAACTGGCCAGCTTTTCTCGGCTGCATTGCATTTTCCCCATTCCCCATTTTTCCCCACTTTTCCCGCACATTTTCCTCGAAACCAAGCCAAGAACTGTGTTGCTAAGCTTTTAATTAAAATTAAAAATATTTGGTCTACTTTGGCAGCTTGACTTTGGCAAGTGTTTGCAAATGCAGGCCATAAACCAACATTGTTTATCTGATAGCCAATTGCTATAAATCCCAATTGCACATCATCAAAAGGTAAATTAAGGCCAAGTTTATTGAACAAGCTGAAATTCGAAGTTTATTTGTAGACCGCAATGATATCCACAATGCTCACATAGGTGCCCACAACCCCGCCAAAAATGCCAAAGCTCAGAAGCAGCAGATTGATGATCAACTTTATCCGGAATGGTCCATAGCCCTCAGTATATTGGACACAGATCTGAAGTAAGGCGGGAAATATAAGACCCAGGAACGACAGGCAGAAGGATCCCACCAAGGAGAGGAAGACTGATAGATCAGGAATGGCCACAGCACAGCCAACTGAAAAAAAAGAGATATACATTTATTCAATAGAAATCACTAGGAGTTTTGAAACCTCTTATAAAAGTGTTTAAAAGTAGGCAACGAAAAAATTAACATCGTGTTTTTTGATAAATTCTTCTGAATTTCGGGGGACAAAAATATTTTTATGCATACTTTTAGACCTTTTTAAAAGAGTTTTTATCAAATCTCTTGAAAAAATTAATAAATGTGTTTGTATAAATAAATAAAGCAATAATTTCTTTAAGTTTCGTATCACTTACAAGTGAGCAGCACAATAATGGCCCTGAAAATCAGTTCATATAGTGACTGTCTGGTTTCCTTGAATTGCTTTGCCAAATATTTATCCCACAGAATATGGGCAGTTACATAGCCCTGCAAGGCATATGAAATCCAGGTAGTGATGGCAAAGAATACCTTTACCACCTGAGCGGGACTGAAAAGAAATATTACACATTAATATTAAACTGAAAGGTTAAAATGTAAATAGCATTGAGCAACTCACATTTCAGACTGTGGAATATTAAGTGTAATACTGCCCTGAGTCTCGTCGCCATATTTCCAGTAACCAAAGAATCCAAGGAGTACATATAAGCCCAGAACTATGGACATCCCACTATTCAAAATTCCACAGGGGCCTACGAAGGACCTGGGCGTGGCCATATTTTCTTCTATGGCTAAAATCTTAAATGAAGAAAAATATTTTAATTTTAATTAGGTTCTCAAAATTAAAATAGGATATGAAACCTACCACACCAACAGCTTCCAATGCAAATAGCACTGTTCCAAAGAAAGTAGGCAACTTTCCAGCGGCCACAAAAGGTTCTCGTTCACTTAAAGGAGGCAGCTCCTCAAATATATAATACAAAATGATGCCAAAACCTGTAAAAATTATACAAATAAATTTAAAACTTTTCTAAATAAAAGAAATAATTGTTTTAAAATAAAACTCACCCACTAGCAGCAGAAGATTTGCTGCACTGGAAAAAGGCGCCAGTAATTTTAAATTCTTGATGCTGTAAATCAGCAAAAGTGGCACTATTATTATGCACATATGTATTCGGACATCCCACACCACAAGATACTCATCCACCAACTGCTTTATGCTTTCAGCTATGAAAACCACATAGACGCAGCAGATGCCAAAGTGATAGAAGGCCAGGAAGCCATCTACAAAGGGTCTGTAAAAGAAAATATTTTAAATTTAGTTAACAAACTTTAAATAAAATATTAGCTAATTATATTACAATCATAGATTAATTGGTGGCTTACAAAATTTTTAAATAATTTTCTTAGTACATAAAATAATAATATACAAAGCTATAAACGATTGCGGTATACCTTTTTTACCTCAATTGAATGGGTAAATAAATAACAAGTTAAGTGACCTCTTCAAATAATAATGATAAGCTGTACTCCATAAAAAGTTTAAATTCAAAACATATTAAAATCGATACAAAAATTCTAATAAATAAAGCTATTAAGATGTGTCGCACCTTTTTTTTTTGTATTACAAGGTATGCTACTTGTAATTGAAATCTGCTGATTAAAAGTGAGATAAGATTGGACTTACCCACAAAGTTAGTCATTAAGAAGTACTTAGAAAGATAATCAATGCAGCGTGCAGATTGCAAAATATTAGGAATTTATAGATAGTACTAAGATTGTTTTGCTAAAGTTACTTTACTTACACGGAAATGGGGGCCAAACAACGCAGCCAGGGTGGACCTTGTTTGAGGCCCAGGTTCATGGCCTGTGAGAAGCTGACATAGGGAACTCGTTGTCGTTTGCACAGAATGTACATGCATTTGATCTGTAAGATAAGAAATTAATATTAATTGTTAATAACATAATTTGTAGATTAAAAACCCACCAAAATATGCAGGCAATAGAGGGCCAGGGATCCTATGATCAGTGTGAGAATGGTGCCATTTACATAACCCGCATGCGCAAAAGCACTGGGCATGGCCAAGACCCCAGTGCCCACAGAGGCCTTTAGAAAATGGGCAAAGGTCTGAAAGTTTCTGGGGAAAACACAAAAATATTCCATAAATCCTTCATAGTGGAAAATCTCTGCTTACGTCGTGGGATTCTTCACCTCGCGGTGCTGATGAGGATCGTAATCATCGTTACTGCCATTCGCCGGTTTTGTTGGGGTCGTTAGTTCCAATGTTGTTGGGTAAACCGTCACAGTTTTTATATCTTCGCTGTTAAGCAATTAAGATTTGTTTTTTAAGGTGAATTGATTGATTGATAAATGGGTGATTATGGGTGGTAAAAACAATAAACCCCAAGGAGGTTCCTATATTTCAACCGAAAATTAAAAGTCGTAAAAATATACAATTTCTTAACCGGGATTTAGTTAGGACAAATGTTTTGTCATTTATTGTATTTGCTCATCAGTTAGCTAATTTTTTTACAATCCCGAAACGAAACGAGAAACCAGAAGAACACGAAGACGACTCACTTCATGGCGATAAAGTAGCAACCGAGTATTTGATAAAGCTACTTGGGCTCTCGGCTCTATAAATCTTTTATCACACGCAATTAAGCAGCCCGAGGAGACAAGATCTCTGTTCTTTTTGCGATTGCGAATTCCTGGCCTAACCAGATTTCTTGGGGGGATTGGGAATGGGAACTCAACCGAATGCCTGGCCCAACGGACGGATACTAAATTTGAGATCCCGGTCGAAGCCGCTCAACACCTCTCGTTCGTAAACCGTGCTGATAATCTCAAAAAAGATAATTGTACGATTATAATCAGCGGTATCAAAATTTCTCGCAGGGGGCTGTTGGAAAACGAAACGCAGCAAAACGAAAAACATTTGCCAAAAAATATTGTGTGCACTTTTTATTGTAAACAAAGGCGGGGTAAAACAAGAATAAAGGCCTTAACCAGTTTGGCGATCGATTTTGAACCTCTCGAGAAGTTCAATAATAATTAATTATCAAAATCTTTACTTAATATATTAAAGCTTAGACTGGACTGAAACCAACCTTTTGAAGTTAGCCAATATTTCCAACGACAATATTTTAAGCTTTTCTGGTTTTCCATTTTACTTTACATTAGATCCCTATGCACTGTGGGTCGTTTCGGTTAATTTCTGTGTCAAAAGCTATAAGGCTCTAGACTTATAGGCATGAAATGTATCTTTCTTAAACGACTTCATGATTTCATGGAATATTTTATTAAAAAATTGAAATATATTATTCTGTAACCAACAAAGTAACTTTTGAAAATAACTTTAAATGTTATAATCAATCAATAAATACTTTCAAAAATATAAATATTAGAAAAACCTACTCTCGAAAATGTCCAAAAACTCCATTTCGACCTTTATTCAACGGGTAATTTTTCGCCATCTTTGCGATAAACCGAAGCTGAGCAGCAAACCCTCAAACACTCCACACCCACCGAAGGATCCTCCAGATGAGGGTTACCAACCGACCAGTGTGGATCATAATGCCATGGATGTGCCTGGATTTGTGAGTCCCTCTTCATTTCGCCAGTTCAGTGGACCCGATGAAAAGTTAGGACCCGGCGCTGGAAAAGCTCTGGCCTACAAGAATCCCCATTATTTCGGTTATCATCGGTTCTCGTTTATGGAACTGCTAAACACGGCTACGGAACTACGCGATGAACGTCGTTTGGATGGAGGTTTTCAGGCATCCATAGAAGCCGATGAAGAAACCATAAGTGACGAGTCCCAACTGGACACCATGAAGAAACTGGAAGGGGAGTGTGATGAGATTCTGGCACATCAGGCCAAGCAAATTGAGAAAGTGAAATCTTCGCCTAAGGAGAAGAATCTGCAGGACATGAGCGATGAGGAGTTGAAAGAGTGGTGCAAGAAGAAAGAAGAGGACATCAAAAAGAAGGAGCAGCTGAATGAAAGATGGCGGAAAACCCCAAAGAAGCTCGAGGATATGAGTGAAGAGGAGTTGAAGGCCTGGTGCCAGAAGAAAGAAGCTGATATTAAAGCAAAAGAAAAGAAGAGACTCGCTGAGGAGAAAGCTAAATGTGAGGCGGAAGAGAAGAAGAAGAGCAATGAGGCCAAAAAGAAGTACGAAGAGGAAGCAAAAATGAAGAAGGCAGCGGAAACCAGGAAGAAGAGCGAGGAAGTAGAGAAGAAAAGGAATGAAGAAGCTAATAGGAAGTGCGACGAAGAAAAGCTCAAAAAAGAAGCAGAGGCTAAGAAAAAGTGTGAAGAGGAAGAATGAAGAAAAAGTGTGAGGAGGAAGAGAAGAAGAAAAAGTGTGAGGAGGAGGAAATGAAGGAAAAGTGTGAGGAAGAGGAAATGAAGAAAAAGTGTGAGACGGAAGTGAAGAAGAAAAAGTGTGAGGAGGAAGAAATGAAGAAAAAGTGTGAGGAAGCGGAAATGAAGAAAAAGTGTGAGGAAGCGGAAATAAAGAAAAAGTGTGAAGAAGAGAAGAAGATCCTTCGTACCTTTTCAGACTTTAAGAAAAAGTGTATGGATGCTTTGGAAAAAAAGGAATGTGAAGACAAACAAAAGAAAGAAGCCGAAGAGAAGGCAAAATGTGCTGCTGATAAGAACAAAAAGGATGACAAATAAAATATAATTGTAATAAATAAATAGGCCATATAATAAAATAAATAAAACCTGCAAAAAAATATAAAATGCTACTTCTTAAAACGTTACAAAACCATTTCAAAATGAAAGAAAAATGCATATACTTTTGAACAGATAAAGTTATGCTTGACAAGTAATGACAATTCATTAAGAGAGATAAATAATCCTTTTTTAATTATGTATTACAAACCAAAATAAAAACTATAATATCAATATAAAAATCTAACCCTTTATTTTTAAGTTTAAACTATTTTTCGCTGCAGTATTTTTAAAACGATAAACTTTAGCAAAGCTTTTTCGAATAACCGGTATAACTTGGCGCTCTACCAGCGGTCACACTTTCCGAACCGCTCTCCCGACCGAAATAGAATCAGTTGTTCGGTGTGCGTGTGTGGAAAAAGTTCAAATCGACCGAGAGAAACGTGACATTCCGAAATCGGAAATACGTATTTTGAGTCATTCTACCGAGTGGCTATGCAAATTAAACTGCGGTTCTCCCAAATCATCGAAAAGCCAACAGGTCGCCCTCCGACCATAAAATAATATAAAAACACACACGATAATCGGCAAATGAAACGGTCACAAAAAATACAAACGCTTAACCGGTTTCAAATTTTCCATCATCGCACAGTTTTCTTGCCTATATATTTAAATTGCAGTGGATCAAAATATTTACACTCACACGCGCATATATACGAATTCGCTAGAAATATATATGTCGATTGTGTGAGTTTTTGTTTGTGGTTGGCGGTAAAAAAAATTGTAGTTTCGACCAAGGAAATTAAACAAATAAAAACAAAGCCAGACAGGCAGAAATAACTGTGAAAATAAACCAACCAGACAGACAGACAGCCATGGGTTATTCCATTAAGGTAAGTGCCAAAATCGAAAAAATCAAAGAGAAGAGAGAGCCCACGGTGCGTATGTGTGTTGCGATCTGTAAACCAGTTTTCGGACTTTTACCCATCATCTTGGTGCCTCAGGAATACTACATATCTACATATATAATAACAACAAAAAGAGACGGGATCAGTGGGATTTTTGGGTTCTTTTCGGGGCTTGTAATTAAGGTGCTATAGAACGCCGGGCCAAACTGAAATAAAACGCAATCTCAGTTAATTACACTATGGCACTAAGCCAACTGTGACTCTACTAAGCCGGAAAACAGAACGCAGTAGGTAAATTTATAAACCCAAAATATAGTGAAGATTATCTAGTCACATTGATTAACTGGCCTTGTGTGTTTTTTCGTTGTATTTCGTTCATAATGCTTATCTGTCATTACAGTCTTTTGTCGGGTGGCTAAAAGGCTTACATACACATTTCGATGACATTAGGCAACTTTGTCCATAATAGACGTCATCAAAAATATGGGTCCTCAAAATACAAACAATTACCCAAAATTACACAGAGAAAATTAGGATCTTAAAACTTAATAGAGGATTATAAATATGTTTAAATAACGTGTCACACAATTAAGGTTTTTATCAGGTGCATTTACAAATATTATACAAATTTTTAGATTATGGTAGGGTTTTTATCAGGATCTAAAATCGATTTACTTATCATTTATGTTGTTTGTAGGAAATTTATTTTAATTAGTATATTTGTTTAACTCTTGAAATACCTCCCTACCGAAACAAAACCCTTGACAAACCACTTGCTTAATAAAATGTTTTTGCCGTGTTTATATGTCCAAATAACCCTCAACTGACCACCCAGTGGGTTTGTAAATATACATACATAGGTACCTATATTTAATCAGTCTGAAAGTGAACCGGCAATCTTAACTCAAGTGGGAGTAGCCAACTTATCATGCTACCTTGTACACTCCATACTCATCAAAAGCTTTCTATCTATACTTCAATTTTATATTCTCACCGTAGTCATAAAATATTTATTTTGCCCTGCACGTCATTTTGGTAGTATTTTTCCCAGAATTTCCTGTAAACAAAGTGGGCAGATCTCTACCTAATTTCGAAGACTTAAATTTGCATTTAAATATAAGGTAATTAAACCTCATCAAAAGTAATGGAGTCGTTGTGCTTTTGTATATATTTGTACTTTTTTTAATGGGTTTTATAACTGGTTTTAGAAATGGTGTAATATAATTTTAATACACTTCTGTTTCAAATATTTTATTATTTTAATTGTAGTATTTAATTGATATATTAAATTGCCTTCGTAATCACGGGAATTTATTGCCAACAAGTTGTCAAAATAGTTTCGATTTTCTCAAATAACTCAATTTATTCGATCACTAACAGCGAGATCATTTATTCAGCCCCATCAGTTTGTATTATATTTATTCTGATCAAATCACATTTGACACGCAAACCGGTCAAAGCTTACGCAACTCAGTAGTTATTAATGCCAAAAGGCTGGAAAATTCAGCGCAAAAAAAGTCTGTAATTGCATGTGCAATTTACAATTTTCTGCTGTCCATAAGCCTTAATTGTACATTAATAGACGTAGCGGCTGTCGGAGATAAGTAACCTCCAGATTCCCCTCCCCTCTATTACTTTATTTCTATATTCCTATAGTAACGATAAGGCGGAGGCGGCGTCTTTCGATTAGCCCGACTTCCAACCGAAAGTGATAAGTAATCATTGTTGACTTTTTCGCGGTTCTCTGCTGGCTTTCGTTGATGTTTTTTGGAGTGCCTAGAGTTAGTAGAAAAGAAACCATGCTGGTGGTAAGAAGTCGGTTGCATAGTGCAGATAATCTCTCAGGTGTCGCAGGTGATTCATTACTCATACGCCCCATACGGCTGTCCAATCTCGCGATCTTATCAGAAGAGCTGTACGTGCTTCTATTTTCGGGATATATACAAAAACGTTTCCACTGGCGCTTTGTTTTTGCGCTCGTAAAATAAGCCGCCGATAACATTTCATAAACAATACAAAAAAAAGCGTTGGAACTAAAAATTAAGAGAGAAGTTCTCTTAAAAACTTTATTTATAAAGAAATTTATACCATCTATAACAAAAATAATTAATACTTGTTCTTCACTGCTCTTAAATATTTTTCAAACACTTTATTTATCTGTAAACCTGTAAAATATAGTTCCAAAACAGTTAATCAGCTTTCGTCCTTTTTGGCTCCATAAATCTGACTTGCAAATTTCACCAGGTTGAGGCCCATAAATAAACACCAAAATCGCGATCACGCCACCGTAGTATGTCGCCCGGCTCTCTTCCGCTCTCTTCGACCATTCTCTTATCACTCTACATTATCTGTTTCGATCCAATCTCCTCCAGAACTGCGAAACGGGTGAGTTGGAGTACTTCTACACAGACACCGTGCGAGTGAAGAGACCCGCCTACGATGAGGAAACCGGGGAGCCGATTCACGACCAGATCATGAAGGTGCACTTTCGAAAACACACCAATTTCCATGTACCCAAGCACTTCCTCCGGGGCACAATGTGCGATGAGATGGACGATGTGATGGCGAATACGGTGAGACATGGATTGGCCACCGCGAATCACCAAAAGGCTCCCAAGAAGGCGACGCCGGGTTACGAGCGGGAGGACTACTGTAAAATGGATGGCGTGAGCAGCGTAAGTATTATATACAAATTTTCTTATAGCTAGGTATATATAATATCTCCTTCCTTTCTGGTATATGATTTTATGATGGGATCACTTCTAATATTTGTAATAATTTTAAAGGGAATACTTTGATCTTAAATCGTTTATATAAGTTTATATAAGTTTATATAAGTTATATAGTTTGAAAATATGTCCTTTAATCTTAAATCATTTTAAGTTCCTAAGCAGATCCTCTGAAATTGATATATTTGAGTATAAATAAGAAGATCATTTCTAATAATTCTAGATTATAAATGGAAACGTTTAAATAATAATTTTTTAATTGTATTATGAAATATTTCAACCTTAAATACAGTATTTTCAATAAAATATATAGATAATTTCTTATAGATTTTGTAATATATTAAATTTAAAATCACTATATTTTCCTTTTGCAGAACATCATATTGGGCTACACCCGCAACCAGTACCTGCTCTTCCTGGTGCCCACGCTCTTCTGCTACAACTTCTTCATCGGAGTCGTGCTGGCCCTCATCGAGATCTTCCTGCACATGATGTCGCACCACAAGAACAGCCTCACCATGCAGAAGGGCCTGTACTTCCGGAGTCCACTCCACGTCCTCTCCTCGCAATACTGCGCCATTTGTCGCACGGAATGCGACAGCAAGTACAATCGCATCTTCGACATCCTCAACAAACAGATGCGCAATGCACATCGCTCGGAGACTCTCAAGGATATGGCCAAGGCCATTGGTTAAGCTCTCAAAGAGGATTAGTTTCGACAACGTATATTTTATCAACAGAAATGTTTTGTGTCACACGATCAACAAAAAAAATAAATGCACTCGTTTATCACTCAAGTTGAGGTATTGCAGCTTCTCTGGGCATAATTCCGGCCTTTCGGTTCATTAAACTGGAATCTGACCCATCGTCTTGACATTCGGGGACACTGTGAACTTGGCTCCAGTGCTGGCGATGATGTCGTCCACGGTGTAACCCTCGGCCACCTCGATCAGCGTCAGTCCCACGCCCTTCTCAACCTCGAAAACGGCCTTCTCGGAGATGATCAGATCGATCACACCCTTGCCCGTCAGCGGCAGGGAGCAGGTATCGAGGATCTTGGGCGAACCATCGCGGGCATTGTGCTCCATGGTGATGATCACCTTGGTGCCGGGAGCAGCCACCAAATCCATGGCGCCACCCATTCCTTTAACCAGTTTACCCTGTAATTAAAATGAATTTTAATATGAAATCAAAGAAGAATTGACGTGTGACCGCAGGCATTCTTTGTGTCTTAAGGTTTACTTACAGGAATCATCCAGTTGGCCAGATCCCCAGTGGCCGACACCTCCATGGCGCCCAGAATGGTGATGTCCACATGGCCACCGCGAATCATGGCGAAGCTGTCATCAGAGCCAAAGTAAGAGGCTCCGGGAACCACAGTAACGCTCTCCTTGCCGGCATTAATCAAATCCGGATCCACTTGGTCCTTGGTGGGGAAGGGTCCCAGACCCAGGATGCCGTTCTCCGACTGCAGCATCACACTCATGCCTTTCGGGATGTAGTTGGAGGAGAGGACGGGGATGCCAATGCCCAGATTGGCGTACATGCCATCCTGAAACTCCAGCGCCACGCGACGGGCAATGCGCTCACGCAGAGCCTGGGCGGGATTGGGAGGAGGAGCGGGCTTACTAGGATCCTTGGGCTCGGTGATCCTCAGACGCTCCACTCGCTTGTTGTAGTCGGTGCCCTTGAAAATACGATTGATGTAGATGCCGGGCACATGGATCTCATCGGGTGACAGAGCTCCAATGGGCACTATTTCCTCCACCTCGGCCACGGTGATCTTGGCGGCCCTGCACATGGGTGCATTGAAGTTCCTGGCCGCCTTGTTGAACACCAGATTGCCCAGGGGATCGGCCTTCTGGGCCTTGACAAAGGCAAAGTCCGCAAAGATGGACTCCTCCATCACGTAGTTCTTGCCGTTGAACTCCTTCACCGGCTTCTTTTCGCTCGAAATCTCCACTTTGCCATCCCTCGAGTATTTAATGGGTGCTCCGCCTTCCTGGACGAGAGTGGCGTAGCCAGTGGGCGTGTAGAAGGCCGGAATGCCGGCTCCTCCGGCACGAATCTTCTCGGCCAGAGTTCCTTGGGGAGTTAGCTCCACGGCCAGTTCTCCTTCCAGATACTGACGCACCAGCTCGGTGTTCTCTCCCACATAGGAGCCAATCACCTTGGACACCTGCTTCTGCTTGATCAGGACGCCCAGACCGGTGTCGTCCACACCTGAAAAGGATGGGAGATTTAGAAGGAAAGTTTTTTAAGCAATGTAATAAAATTTATAATACTTTTACATGTACAATATTTAAAGTATTTAGAACAAGACTTAGGATTTCAAGATTTTAAAATAATATCTCTATTCCTAAATGAAGATACATCTTTGGAAATCCTATCTTATATCTTCATAACTTTCTTTGATCCCAAAAACCAAATACTCGTTTTAAGATCTTTTATTGGATTTTACCTCCATTATTGGAAACCCCGGTGATATTCTTGACTCCCTTCTGCTTCAAAGCGTTGATCATCTTCTCCGGAATGCCGCAGATGCCGAATCCTCCGAAGAGGATCTTGGCGCCATCCTTGACATCGGCCACTGCATCTATGGCCGACTCGTAGATCTTTCCATTTCGCTGTTTTCCCGACGTGGAGTAGCACGCAATAGCCTGAAAAATATCAGATTATTAGCATAAAAAGCAGTTTGTCCATGATAATATGATAGTTCTCGCTCTCTGTATAAGTGAGCGGTCGTGAGGGGCTTGTTTGTGCAAAATCGTTACGTAAGTTTGCCTATTTTTAATTCGAATGGACTGTTCCAGGGGGGTAATGGTAATCAGTGGGGTGATCTTGAAGTGGATCGCTCGCGTGGTTCCATCAAAATAATGCCTTATCTCAATTGGCAACACAGCCCTAAATCAAAACAATACATTTACACAAAATTGCTCTATTTCTGGAACTATTTTTTATGGCACCTGTTGATATGTTTTCGCTGGAGAACCTGTTTGTCACCTTTTGGATCACATGCTTAATTAAGTATTTACTCTGGCAGCAGATAACCGAGATAAATAAGTCGGTAAATCTGTTTCTGGAATATATTTCCAGTCAAATTGTGGATAAATGTTGGGGTAGTAAAGGTTTACCTTGATAGAGGCCGAGTATCGGGCGCTCAGATTGCCATTTCCCACCAGACGACAGAGCATTTTTAACTTAAGTTTATTTAAAATTATAAAAACGGATTAAAACTAAGGCAAACTGTTCGCGAAATCAACAGAAACCAGAATGAAAACAGCTGAGGGGCGCAACAGGTATCCGCGAGCTAGTTCTTTTTTAGTGTGACTGTATACCCAAGGTTTGTGTCTCGGCTAACGTTTTAGTGTGGCCATACTCAGGATTATCACTAGTGCCATCAGCTGGTTGCAAAAATAACAACAAGTCTGTTTATTAGAATCACCCACACACACATTCGCAATATCAACAAAAACAAAAAACAAAATTGATAAAATTATTTCAAATAATAATAAACAAAATAAGAGAAGAAAACTATCCGTGAAAACAAAATGTCGTGCTGAAGTAACTTGTTGTTGGCTGCCCCACGAAATTGGCAATTTTCTTCGGTGAGTTCTGTATGGTTAATAAATTATACATTTTACACTTGGTAAATCCCCAAATACTAGATGCGGCGAATAGGCGATGAATAATGAAATTCGGTGCTGCGCAGTTGATAAATAGAAGTTGGTGGCGGTTCAAGTGTTAAATATTCTATATGTAAGGTAATTGCATTTTCTGCTTCTGATAAGATGCCAAAGAAGATGGACTCCTCCTCCTGATTTCCATAGTTTCGAGCTTATCTCGGATCCACTGGCCGTTACAGACACGCTCCATCGCCAGCTGTTTACTCGGATGGAGCTCCGCCACCGAACCCACCGAACCACCCAACCCATCCCATCGTCACCCCCTCCACTATCATTTTACCGGCTTGGCAACCCACCTAATGCAATGCCACCGATCCGATCCGAACCGATCCGCTATAAATAGCAATCTTAATAGTTTTCCCGCAACAACAACCAAAGTTTCCACTCCACTCTGCACCGAATTATCAACATCACCGGCCGACTGCCTATGGGCAAATAAGTAATCATCGTGGCCTCTTCCTCCGCCTCCCACTCCCCATCCACTCCACCTCCTCGTCCTCATCCTCCTGATCTCTCCACGTAATCTCACGCACAAAAGAGTTGCAGTCAGGCCTCCATATGAGGAACTAGTATACCACTATCCAAGTTTCGGTCTTCTTAACCGAAGGTCTGATCTAAAATATTCCGAGGTTCCAGATCTTAAGCTTGCTACCATATCATATTTACAATTTAATATAGAAAATAATATATCTAATCTTTTTCGGGCCTAACTTGATTTATATTCTAACACTCTTATTGAGATTTTAAACTTTACCTTGTATTTTTTTATAATGATAAAATAATAATATAGCAACTAATTATTTTATTTTCGTACTCCCAGGCTTTAAATATTATTTTTTTTAATTTACAATTTAATTTTACTAAAATAATAATTCACCATAATAATTTGTATTCCTGATGATTACGTATTTACCAATTTATATATATCTTCAATCTGTATTTATTTATATCTTAACTAATCTGAAAACCATACAACATACTTCAGAAATCAATATTTACATTAGTCTTCACCACTTGAAACTCTTTGTAAGAAAGATAACGTGCTCAATTACAGAAGTACGACTGTATTTACCGACTTTGGATTGTAATTTCAGCTGGCGTTCTCCTTCGCTCGCCGCGTTCAGTTTGGTCTCATCGCTCCAAGCGTCCACAGCGTTACGTTGCCCGATGCCCGAGGATTTGCTGGCCAGCCGGAGATCAGACTCTTCGACGTGCCCGTTGGGAGGCGACTGTGATTATCTGTGATTCTCCATGGCCGGGATGGAGGTGAAGGAGGAGGAGGAGCTGCTACTGGATACCCTGATCGGACTGTGGAGCCAATATCTCCAGGCCTCGGAGCTCGAAGATGCGAGTGTCAAGGTTTGATATTCGCCAGGTCTTATCGTTGTTTGCCTTTCTCATTTGCCCATTCACAGGACCACTGGCTCTGGCTGTTGCTATATAACTTTCAGTTTCTGGACGATAAGACCTTGGAAGATGCCTGGCTGAATAGGTAAAACAATCTAATCATTAGCTAAAGTGCCAATATAAATGTGAAATATTATATTTCTAGCCACTTCAACCTGATGCCCGAGGAGCTCTGCTCCTATCTGTTGGAACAGGTCTACCAAATCATCAGCGAGGCGAAGAGATCTCAAAACAGCAGTCCGGAGGAGGAACCGGAGCAGCAGGACAAGTGCATCAAGCAGCTGCGCAAGCAGCACAATCTAGCCCAGGTTTGGTCCCATGAGTACTCAGTATTTCCAGTTTGGTATACCAAGTTTATTCTTATTCCCACAGCTAATACTCAGCACTCCCAGTGATTGCAACAAGATTCTTGCCCTGCGAACATTTCTCACCGATAAGTTGGGCCATCACTTGTTGGCCTTTCTGCTGCGCGTGGATATCAAGGCAAGTTGGAGGATATTAATTTGGGTACCTAAGAGGGGTTCGATTAATGTAGAAAGTTATCATAAACCCATTACTCATAGAAGAAAGCGTTTCCGATCCAAAAGTAGATCATTAGTATCTTATATAATCTTGATCGAGATCACTTGAAAACTATAAAAGCTAGAAAGTTGGGATTAAGGATGCACATTTCCCGCCTATACCAATAAACCAATAACTTACATTTATATAATCGGTCAATAGGTATAATCACTGTAAATTTAAAAAATTGAAATAATCCTCATAAGATAATAGGATCTTATGTACAAATTTGCTACACCACTCCATTACATTAGATTTGCATCACAAGATATTAGACAAGAATAAGAATATTTAGCGAGTTGAAGCACAGTTTTTCTGACCCCGAACCCTTTTTGGGTCGATCGGAATCGGTATCGGGAATCCTGAATGGACAAGCATAAGATCTTTCCTCATGACACTTTCTACATTGATACTTTTCAGTCCTGAAGAGAGAATTATAAAACCAAGAATGAAGTTAGTGTACATTTTTCAAAGAAAAAATGTAAATGTCAGAATAATATAATAAATTTCTTGAAATTTAGGTACTTCTTAAAAATAAGTGATAAATAAATCGTAGATATAAATGATAAATGATATTTTTTCATACTTAACTGAGATTGTATCACAATTTCTAAAATATATATTTAGATTTTCATTAATTGAATTAATTACCTTTTCCTCCGCCTCCGCAGCACATTGCTTCCCAGAAGAGCCTCTGCCAGCTGTGCATCAACCTGTTCCCCAACTGCAAGTGGAGCCCGTCCAACGAGCCCCTGGCTGCCCTGACCAGCATTTCCCAGTTCATCGGCAGTTTCTACCTCAATTCGCAGAGCAAGAAGCTGCGACGTCAGCTGCCAAAAAGTCAATTACCCAATCACATATCATCCAAGGCAATCGAATCGAGATTCGAGGAGTTCCAAGGGACAACGAAGAGCAGCGATGAACTGGCCCTGTTGCTCATCCAGCTGCTCACCAGGTGTGTGGATGCCGAGCAGGAATCCCAGTTGAGTGTGACGGTTCACAACTTTGCCCTGGGACACTTGTGCGCCACCTTGGAGGAGGACTCATCCACTGACAACGATGAGATCATAAAGTTTGAGCTCCTCCAGTTGATAGCCCGCTGTGTGAATAACTTCTACATGCTGGAGCAACAGCAGCCGAATGTCCATGACTTCAATAGCAACTTCGGCCAGCTCCTCTACGCTTTGACTGCGAATCGCAGGAGTCCTCTGCTGGCCCATGGAGTGCTGTA
Organism: Drosophila lutescens; assembly: GCA_037075285.1. NCBI lineage: Eukaryota > Metazoa > Arthropoda > Insecta > Diptera > Drosophilidae > Drosophila > Drosophila lutescens. The sequence goes on from JBAMCF010000468.1 coordinate 418,307, forward strand.
TATCATGTTCGGCACCCTCCACAATCTGGTGGATAATGGGGTGAGGGAGCTGAACCAGATTGATGTGCGAAACTTTGATGCCTGCTTTGAGGTTCTTCACGAGGCCTCGAAATCGACGAACTTCTCCACCGCCATTTTCCTGCATATCTACAAGATGCTACTCCGACTCACTGATAATCTCTCGCGGCAGGAGCAGCATCTGCAAAGTCTCATGGAGAGCAGTGCATCCACCGCTTTGCCCAAACAACAGCATCAGCAACATCCGCGTCACAAGAGACAGCGAAGCAGTCAACTTCACTGCTCGGGATCCAGTTCTTTAAGCTGTTATTTCCAGGGAAAACTCTACCATCTGCTGCCCAGCTTGGAGGCGGAGCTCCAGGAGCACAGTGTGAGGAGTCTACTGCGAACAGGAAGCTGTTGCTGTCACTACAATGCCCGGAACTACGCCACCTGCCTGCAGTTGGCCACCCAGCTGTCGAGTGGCTATCAAAAGTGTGCCTACAAGTTTCTGCACTACAATGTCCTGCACACCATCTTTGTGAAGAGCAATCCACAGGGCTGCCCAGGCTGCGAGGATAAGCTAAAGTCGGCTGTATTTCACATGGATCTGTTGAATATCTATAGGGAGAGCTACAAAGCCCTGCTGAAAACACCCGCCATGTTGCTATTCCTTAAGCACTTGAAACATATCGCCTATTTGCTACCCTATGATTTGGCTTCTGGTATATTGGCCGAGGTGGCCTTGCCCATTTTCAGGCAGTATAAAGAGCTAATTGAAAGCAAGGATATCCAGCGAAGGAATAGCAAGGTGACTCCTTTACAGCTCCCCAGCAGATTAGAGAACTACCGAGCTCTTCATGAATGTCTGAGCATTTTTGTGATGTACCTAAGTGATATCCGCCTTGTAAAAGCCTTCTACAACGAGGAGAACATACGGTATATGCAGGATCTACTCACCATACCCGAACTCCAGCGTGGCGTGTGTGATCTCATCAAGGTGGGCATCGATAACATCGCCTTTCTGGGTGAAAACAGCCAGGAACAGATAACCCTGAGCCGACGGCTCATCCAATTGCAGCTGAATAGCAGCGATAGAGCCTCTCAGCTCTTTCAGGCCCTCCTCCACAAGTGTTCCAAGAACTCGCGCAGCAAATTCTGGCTAGATGAGACCACTAATCCTGTGAAGCTCGAGGGACACAAGCCAGCGGATATACTCTACATCACAGCCCTGCAATGGACCCTCAACTTTGAGCTACTCAAAACAAGTCAGTTGTTCTATAACGAATTTGCCAAAATCTACTCGATACCCGTGGAAATGCTGGACAACGAGGATGACGATGAGGCGGAGACACCAACGAGTGAGCAGTCTCCAGGGGAGAAGAAGCTGCGGCATGGGGATAAAAACATAGTTGACATCTTGAAGCTAAACTACAATGCTCTGGGATGTTTCCTCATGCTACCAAAAACCACAATGGGGGCAACCACATCGTCGTCCAACGCAACCACACCTACAACACCTGGAATTTGCGGCTCAAGTTCATTGGAAACCCTGGTCTCCCAGCTGCCAATCGGTGATCCAATCGCTGGTGGATCAGTCTCGGTCACAACGGCAGCCAGTTCGGACTACGCGGACTCGCAGCTGGATTACGCCTCGGTGATTGATAACTACGATAGCTACACACCATCATTCCTGCAGCAACTCCTCTCCAGCGAACCGGATGAGAGCATCGTTCTCTTCGACATTCGTGGAAAGGATCCTGCTTCTTGTTCATCCCTGATTTTATCCAACGAAGAGGAAGCGGCTGCCGCCAATGGCATAATCAACAAACTATTCAACATTGTGGGTTCCCTTTTTGGAGGAAGTTCCGGAGGCGGCGGCGGAAGTGCTGACACTCCCACAAGTGCTAATATTGATGCGGATTTGTTCTGCCTCTACGAACCCAACGGCGATTGCAAGAAACTCTTGCTCAAACTCTTCGAGGCGACCATGGCCATCTGCATCAAGGGTTTCCAAAACGAAGAAGGTAAGTGTCAGAGATTGTTCAGTTGAGTGGCTTTTACGAAGACCAAGGGGGCATATTAAATATGGGAATTGATGTGTATGATGGTCAGGGATTTTGGGTTGGCCAAAGAAAGTTCTTGAAAACCAACTAAATATACGATTTTTAGAAATTCATTTACATATTTATTTACTTAGTTTTAATATTATAAGAAATGATTTTAGAAATCATAACTTGATTAGGTTAGGTGCCAATAAATATGAATTAAACATTTTTTTAACTAAGACAAAAAATAGAAAATAATATTAAAATAAATAATATAGTAAGTGTTAGTTGTTTTTAAAAACAAATAGCAAGTAAAGTTTAATTCTTTTGATAGTTTGGATTTTAAACTCTAGATTCTAACTTTATTAGAATGTTTTCCAATACATAAAAGGGTTCAGTTGTCTTATTTATTTTCTATTAATTTTTAAAAAACCTGTAAGGAATCTAATACGAAATCATTAAACATTTTCTTAAGAAATAATATCATTTAGATAGTTCTTTACTTAATTCTTAAAACCTTAATTTATTTAACTAAAACATTTGAATAGATTATTTGAAAGAAGGGTGTAGAAAGGGTCATAACCACCCATCTGGTGGGATCCACGGCATTCCGTTTCTAATGCGTTGCCAATAGGCAATAGTCAATAGACAACACAGTACACACAACAGTCGACCACTGAGCACTGAACACTGGGCTCTCTGGGGGAAGCCCTAGAAGTGGGACAAGAACAAGGCACCCACATTCACCTCCAATCCAGCGCTAGATTCTATACTCTAGATTCTAGACTCTGGCTAATAACGGGGCGTTGTGGTTGTGATTGTGGCTGCGGACTAGGAGAGTTAATTATAAGCCAGCTAGGCAGACAGTTAGTGAGTATAATACGCGGCATTTACAAGGCATTCTGCTGCCTGGCTGGGATTGAATTTCTGGGTACACAAGTTACAACATCGCAGATACAGATACAGAAGCAGATAGAGATAGAAAAAACACAAAGATAGAGGGTCCCCCAACGAAACGAGATACATTCCAGACCAGAGGCGACGACACTTTTGCTTTGGCGCTCGTCCAGCGCTGACGGCCTGCTCCAGTTTTACGGAAGATATAAGCGGGGTTATCAGTCAGTCATCTTCTCTCTAATCATCATTATCTCTTGTATCTCTCGCTAATCTCCGGCTTATCTACCTTTCTTCACAGTGGAGAAGATGCAGAAGCATCTGCGCAAGCTGCGAGCGATTATTTTGAACCATGCCACGGATAATTGGTCGGATCATGGGGAACAGCATGCCAGGGATAATGCGGTGATTCAGACCCTGCAGACCCTACTAAAGATTGCCGAACTATCGAGCGGTAGCCATCAGGAACCGGCGGGCGTGGTCAGCAGTCCATCGGGGGATTCCCAACAGCCGAGACCACGTGCTAGGTCATTCAATAGCGGCAGCGTGGAGCTGCCCAGATTGCAGCCCGTCAAGTTGCCGGCGAAGAACTCCCTGGCCACTCCACCTACGCCACGAAGGAGGCCCAATTCCAGTGAGGTGAATGGAGGCGTCGATGCGGATTACTTCTCCACACGCGCCTCCTTGAGCTGTGCCGCCGACAGCGAACTGGAGCTCAGCGAGAATGAGCACGAGTTTTACTTGACCGCCGACGAGGGCTACGAGGCGGATGCCGAAATCGCTGATCTCAGCGAATCCGAGTGTGAGCTGAATGGTGGTGTTATGGCGGCCAACGAATCGTGGACTCCGTTTCAACCATCCTCAAGGTATAGGACACACATCATGCACCAGGGTCTCAGCCAGTTGGTGGTCCAAATGCTGGCGGAACTGTCCCTGCTCTGCATCAAGCAGCCAAATGGTTGGACCGAGAGTCTAACCCAGTTGGCCAATCGACTGTTCGTCATCAGGGATTATCTGGGCGGACCTCTGTGCCTGCTCAAGGGATTTGCGCCCATCCTAAGCTGCAGCGATCCGAGATTAAGGGGTGAGTTGAGGCGTCTTGAAATGCAGCCAAAAAATGTAACCAAGATCGATACAATCTGAAATTCTAATAATCAAGGTGAGGTGTTCTCTGATCAAAAAGAAACTATCTTTATCTACTACCATCTAGTCAACAAAAATCGAAATTAAGACTAGTTTCATCACTATTTAAAGACCGCTTTCTACTGAAAATAATAATTGAGAGAAATTTCGTCTTGATTTCGAAAATGTTTCTTCTCGAATATGCGAGAGGAAGAATTCTCGATTTAGGAACAATTGATCTGAGCTTTTTTTGGTTGTAAAAATAATATTCTAAACCTATTGATGATCTCCTCCAGAACTCCAACAATCCATCCTCGAGTTGGTTACCCACCTGAACACACCAGAGGTCCTGCAGTGCTACTACTCCATCCTGGCCTCCAGGCAGCCTCCCGTGGACCTCCTAATGCGCCACATGCACCACATCTGCTCGGGTTCCCTTCGCAAGGCTCAGCCCTGCATGGAGCTCGACTTTCCCATCACCACGGATGGCAAAATAGTGATCACCTCGGAACCGCTGGTCAGCGAGCAGATCGAAAGGGTGCGACTGCATCACCAGCAGTGCCAAACGAGTACGCTCTTCACCCGGGCTGCCTGCATTTTTCCGGTGACCCAAACGCGTCTCTGGCAGCCAGATGGATTGACCTTATCCTTGTGGTTGGAGCTCAGGGGTCAGCAGATGCATCGCAGCTCCATGCAGTTCAACGATGATGAGACGCGCTATTCAGGAGAGGATCTAACTGTAGGTTAACCACTAAAATATGTATAGTATCTGGAACTTAACTCCGATCTTATTCAGAAACTCCACCTGCTCTCCTTGGGAACCAACCAAGCCATGATCTCCATTTACATCAGCCACAATATGCAGCTCATCTTCGAGTTGGTCAAACCCAATGAGCAACTAGCTCACTTGCGAGTGGAGGAGCACATGGAGGCCAGTGCGGATACAGCTTCTGTGATTTCGGCCAATACACAGGCGGCCGCCAATGGAGGAACTATACGACAGGCCCTCAAGCAAACGAAACTAGCGCTGCTCAACAGCTTCGGGCAGATGCATTTGCTCAATGGCCACCAAACCTCACCGGATTCTTCAGGTGGTTATTACGAAGGTTCCGCCGTGCAGCTGCCGCATTTGCGATTACCCCGACACAAGTGGATGCACTTGGTCTTTGGACTGCAGCAGCAAGGAGACAATGTGGAGATTAGCATTTATCTGGATGGTCTGGAGCAGCACACCATGCGTTTGCCCTTCCACAATCTCCGCCAGCTTACAAGAGTTCATAGCTTTCAGCTGCTTGCTTTAGGCGAAGGACAACCCACCAGAAGTCCTGGTGGCAGTAGCTCCTCCTCGCGATCTACCCTAGATGGCTCTGCCCCTCGATATGCCCTCTCGAATGTGATCCTCTTCCGGCGTCGTCTGGTGGATCCCCTGCTGATGATAAATCTCACGGCTATGGGACCGGATTTCACCGAGTTTACCCAATGTCAGGTGGCCAACTGGAAGCCCAACTATGGATTTGTTAGCTTGGGCAAGCTGGCATCCTCGAATTTCGGCAACCATTTGGACTGCATGCGGCAGTTGCGACAGGCTAGGGTCCTGGTCTACACGGCACAGCAGCCGGATCTGGTGATGAGCTACGATGCTAGCCAGGAACTGGACATGGCCTGCTATGGGCAGCCCCATGGGCACATGCTGTACGGGGAACTGCAGCAGCATCAGCCGCAGACCCTCCAATCGGCCACTTCTCTCAGCGGAGGACTCTCCACGCTCCTGTATCTCTTTGCTAGGGTAAGTCTGATTGTAATCTTTACAAGGTTCATATTCAAAACCTTCTATTTTTCAGATCGTTGAACTCACAGGGAATGCCAATACCCAGGCTTTGGCCCTAGATCTCCTTCTCCAGGTGGCCCATTCGGATGCCCAGCTGTACACGGAATTCCAGCGTCAGGACTACCTGGCTCTGATAGGCTACGTGATCAAGTCGGAAAAGTGTTGCAAGGATGTCCAGCTACTCCGGAGTATTGTGAACAATGCCTGCTCCCAGGTGTTGATCAGCAGGAAGGGGGATTCCCTGAATGTGAATGATAATACGATGGCTACACTCGTCTATCCACGCCTGCTGCTGGCCGTGCTGCAGCGCTACTCCGACTGGCATCGTTCCGGAGCAACCCACTCGGATGTACTGGACATGCTTTTCCGCTGCATCCTGGCTCTCACCCGGGATAAGCACCCGCAGAGGGATTTCAACATGGAACAGCTGCAGAAATCCGGTTTGCTGGGAGCCCTACTCAATCTGTGCAAGGTGTATGTGATCGAATCACCGAGTCCGGTTCAGATATCACCATATGCCGCCGAGTGTTTCGTCCAGATACTGGCTGTCTTTGCAGGATCGCCTCCCGATTCCTCGATGCTGGACGAGATCATGAAGCTGCTTCTGCTGCTCCACAAGCCCAGCGACTGTTATGTGACCCATGATCGGTTGCACTTCTACTTTCTGCTTACTGCCCAACAACCGGCGAAGGAGCGATCCCTGGTGGCAGCTAATCTCAGTCGGGTGACCACATCGCTGCGCAGGCAATTGCATCCTCCTCAGCCGCAGGAACTGGATCCCGAGCGAGCGGAGAGAATCAAGAAATTGCGACGACTTCATGCAAGTTCCAGTGGTTATAGGAAGGCGGTCAATGAGTTCGAGGAGCAACTGGAGCAGATGGCCGACTGCTCGAATCTCAACAAGACCGCCCTGAGGTTGCTTAGTCCAGTGGAGGCCACCCGTTGGCGCTTGAAGTTCAAGCGACGACATCCCAACAGCCCGAAGAGGAGTAGTCCCTTGAAGATCGCCCGCAGGCGCATCCATCCGCATTTGCATCTGGGGAAGATGTGGCAGCCATCGGGTCATAGTACTCCCAGTTCGGGTCAATCATCGCTGCCGAACAGGAAGACCGACTTTTACGATCAGCAGGGGATCATTCGCCTCCAGCAACGACTTCTTATCCTCCTGAAGGATTTCCTTTGCCTGCTTCCGGACTCCTCGGTGGATGTGGTCACCCGTCACTATGTTAAACTGGAACTCCTCCTGGTTCTGGCCAACCAACGCAGCTGTGCCGTTCGGCAGGCCATCATCCAATTGCTGGATGTGCTGACCAAGCGTCTGGCCAGTGGTGAACTTAATGCGGCCACCAAGTTGATGTATCCTCTTCACCTGGCCAACCAGCTAACCATCCATGGATGTGATACAGGCATGTTTGAGGCCTGCCTAGCTTGGATTAGCGGTGTGCATGGCAGCCTGGCAGATGTCTTGGGATCAGAGGCTCCTCTGAGGATTCGCCAGCGCTTTGGACTTCAATCTTTGTTGGCCATTGCAGAGGGAGCGGAATCCCAAAGGGTCTTTAAAGCTCTACTACGTCTATATCTTCAGGTGAAAATTGAGTACCTAATTGTATATACTTCATAATACCTTTTATAATCTTTTCTTACCAGAATCCCGATGATCAGACCTGTCTGATTGAGGCGGGACTGCTGCAGTGCTCGGTGAAGGCGCTCTACAAGATCTACTCCTTGCGCCTGGGTCAATCCAATGCGGATGAATCCATTCTGGAACTGCTGGCGAATATTGGAGAGAGGGCTCTACGATCTGTGGGACAGATAAATGTGGGTAGTTGAAGGATAAATCAAAAGGGATTTATATAACCTATGTACCATTTCTAGCTCGTTTGGGACATCCTCAACCTACTATCCTTCTACCAAGATAAGCAACCCCAGCTAATCATGCGCAGCTTCCGAACCGCCCAAGCTCAGCTCCAGCTGGAGTGGTTGACCAAGTTTTTTGAGCCCAATAGTTTCCGGATTGCTGTGACCAATGATTCCCCACTCAGTCCCACGGAACTGCGCACCCGGGTGGAGCTGCTCATCGATCGCTGCACCCAGTTCTTCACCGTGGGCGTGGGCCAGACCACTGGAGCCACCTATGTGGCCAGTTCCCAGGAGCTAGCTCTCTTCCAGCTGCTAGTTTCGTATGGAATCTCGAGCAATCAGAGATGCAACAACTTTATCGCCTGGGGACTGCAACCTTCGCGTCCTCGTGATCTGCGCTCCTACATTGTGGATGCTTTGTGGCGATCTCAACAGGATGAATTCCAAAGGGCCATTATCTGCGATGCCAAGATGATCAAGGCGTTACTATGGTTGTCTTTGCTCGAAGACATGGTGGAGGCCATTGAGAATCTCCAGCGACTTTGTGACGCTCTGGGCATCAAGGAGAATGACTCCTCTTGGAATCTGGTGCATGAACTGGATCGCCTCGATCAGAATCGCAACAATATGGCAGCCAAGCAGAAAACTCTGCTGGAGAAGACCGTCTACCGATTTGAACCACTGGTCCAGCACTGCGTAGATTCATCCATGGTGACCACGAGGAAGGTGGCGGAACTGCAGGTGAGTTAGGAACAGGGGCGTATTTATAGGATAGATTGTAATATATCCTTTCCAGAATGCCGAGCGCAAGGCTCTGATGTGCCACATGAAGGTCTACGACGATACCTATACCTATACCAAGTGGCTGGAGATCATACGTCGCATGACGCACGAGGGTGCTCCCTGGCACTCGGCGGAAAGAGCTGAATGGTAAGGGTAGACTGGGAATCTTAAGAAGAAAGAAATCTAACCCATAGCCTCCTTTATAGCTCCTGGGAACTGGACGACACCGAGGGACCCTCACGAGTTCACACTCGTCTACGTCGCTGCCATCTAGACATTGATCGCCGCTTCTTTATGAACGAATACCGACCGGGACAGGGACAACGCGAGGATCTGGAGCCCTATGTACGTCCGCTAGACTACCTGATAGCCAGCTACGATCAGCAATTGAATATATCGCTGAACTCCCAAATCCTCTACAACTTTGCCGCCAAATTCCTGCCCGTGGATGGGGAAATCGAGGGCGAGATCATCATCACCGATCATAAACTCTATTTCCTCGCCACTTACCGCTGTCGTTACTTCAACGTGAACTGTGATATCGCCAACATAACCGAGATCTGGCTGAAGCGCTACCAGCACCAGGAGACGGCCTTTGAGATCCTGCTGGACACGAACAAATCGCTGTTCTTCTCGCTGCCGAATGCCGACGACTGGAAGATCATGCGCGAGGTATTCTGTGATAAAATCGTGGCCCCGCCGGATCAGGCCAAGGTGTTGGCCATCACCCAGCAGTGGCGCGAGGGTCTCCTTACCAACTGGGAGTACCTGATGACCCTCAACCAGATCGCCGGACGCACCTACAACGATCTCATGCAGTACCCAGTGTTTCCCTGGGTGCTAGCCAACTACAATTCGGAGATATTGGATCTCCGGGAGGGGCATAACTTCCGGCGACTGGGCAGACCCATTGCCGTGCAGCTGGAGGAGAACGAGAAGCACTACATCAGCAACTATACGGTGGGAGGAGATTATCTTATTTCTTAATCCAATGAAACTAACTTACATCTTCTTATCCCTGCAGTACATTGACAGTACCAACACCACCATGGGCTCCCTGATCTTGAAACCTTATCACTATAGCTCCCATTACTCGAATTCCGGGACTGTACTCCATTTCCTGGTGAGGGTTCCTCCATTCACCAGCTACTTTCTGCGCTACCAGGACAACGATTTCGATCTACCGGATCGCACATTCCATGCCTTGAACACCACTTGGTTGCTGGCCAGTCGGGATAGTCCCACGGATGTCAAGGAGCTGATTCCGGAGTTCTTCTGCCTGCCGGAGATGTTTGAGAATTTTGAGCGCTTTAAGTTTGGCTGTCGACAGAATGGAGAACGGGTGGAGGATGTCTCACTGCCGCCCTGGTGTCAGCGGGACTCTCGGCTCTTTGTGCTCATCCACCGACAGGCCTTGGAATCGGAACTGGTGCGGAATCAAATACACAACTGGATAGACCTGATTTACGGCTATAAACAGAGCGGAGAGAGTGCCGTGGAGGCCATCAACGTGTTCCATCCAGCGGTGGGTAGTTCCCTATCTATATGTATAAAACTGTCTCTTTATAATTTGAGGGTTTAAGGCAGAGCCCAAACTACTAAAGCTAGAGCTTACAAACTTTTACTACTATCTGTAGTAAAGATACTTATCATGTTTCTATCCCCAGACCTATGCCGTTTTCCTGGACTCCGAGATCAGCGACCCCATCGAAAGGGAAGCGGTCAAGACAATGGTCAAGACGTATGGTCAGATGCCTAGGCAGCTCTTCAAGTCACCACATCCGGCGACCAAGGCGCTGGACTACTCCCTAGTGGACAAACCCATAGTGTCCACGGTGAGAGGCCTTCGTTGGGGCGTCTATGTGGGATCGCCGCAGTTGAAGGCCCCCTCCTGGGCGAACATTCACAAGATACCCGGCACCGAGCACCTGGTGAGCTTCAGCAACACCAATGTGGTTTATGCCTTGCCAGCGAGGGCCAGTGTGATGCAGGGAGCCGAGCCGGATACATACAACGTGATTTCCTGGGGCTACGACGATCGCATCGTGAGGATCCAACCGCTCAATAAGCCACAGGCCAAGCCTAAGAACCTGCTGCACAATGGAACCTTTGACGACATCACCGCCTGTGGCTGCGATGTCAACTCGAATCAGCTCTGGTTTGGCCACAAATCGGGAAGGGTTAGTGTGTACAAGTGCACGGGAGGAATGGACTCCCAGCAGCGGGCCTCGGCGAAGAGCAGGCAGAGCTATGCCCGTGGCTTTAGTCTGTCCTACAACTCGGCCTTCCGGAAGATGACCAGCAGCAAGGGAATGGCTGGAGGTTCCGAAAGGGTAGACGAAGCGGGCAATCTGCATCTTACGAATTCCGCCACCTCGGTTAACTCCTCCATCAATTCATCGGGCAGCGATGCTTTCCAGCGGGACGGAGCCGATCTTAGCTGGCTGGGACCCACGTTGCTGGTGCGGCACACCGACGAGATTACCTGCATCACGCTCTCCGTGGAGTTCAAGATTGCGGTGACGGCGGGACGCGATGGCATAGCTGTTATCTGGGATCTAAATGAGTAAGTAATGTGAATGTTTTTTAAAATATTTACTATAGTATGATACTACCCTTAGTTGGAGCTACGTGCGTACGATTGCCCGGCCGGCAGAGATCCACCAGTCGCCCATCACCCATGTGGCCATCAGTCCCACGCTGGGCGACATTGTCACCGTGCATACCTTGCCGCAATCTTCGCCAGATGCCAAGCCTTCCACAGCAGCTGCAACCAGGCCGAATTCCCTCAACATTGCCGATGAATGTTTCGAGGTGACGGAGGAGAATCTGGATGACTTTGTCAATGTGAATGTAAATCCCAATGGCAAGTCCATTTTGAGACTCCACTCAGTAAACGCGCGGTATGTCCAGCATTTGGTGCACGAGGATCGCATCCTGGCCGTGTGCTACTCGTACATCAAGGAGGGCGTGGGAGTCAATGTGATAGCCACCGCAGTGGAGGGAGGATTCGTGCGCTTCTGGTCCAGCTGGAACCTGAGCTTTGTCAGTGAACTGACCACGGGCACCTCGCCCATTCGGAGGTGAGTTAGAGTTAGCTTAAGATCTATATAAGACCAAGTATAATTCTTGTTTCCCTCACCCTTAGCATCTGCTACTCCACACATCAGCATTTGGTGGTGCTAACGCGAGAGTCCCACATTCAGGTTTGGGAATCAGAGGGTCTCTACGGGAATGCCCCCAAGTTTCCGCAAATCGTCTACAAATGATGACATACTCAATAAACTCAACTCAAAGCATATCAATGACAGAGACACATAAAAGAAATCACTTAAAAAGCAGCTGAATCAAAGAATAAATGGTCTGGTCTACCAGTGAATGTTTCCTTCTAAAAGATATCATATCAAACATTCGCTGGCGACCGCCACATAATCGATATATATATCAGAAAGACTATAAGATTCCTAGGCTTAGGTCTCATAGAGCTGTAAACTACACCTTTTGTACCAAAACTTTTTATTATTATTTAACTTTCGTATTTTGGTTTTCCACGTGTCGCATGGAGAAATGCCTGCGCTGCCTTCAATTGTTGATATTATCAAATAAACAATCGTATTTTTCAAAATAACTAGACTATTTACTTTTAGAAAACTACAATGTACATTATTGTAGTGACTATTTGAGGAGCGGTAGTGATTAATGCTTATAAAACTATGGGTATTATTAATTACAATACTACTTATCGAGAGCTTCTCCGGTGGTCAGCACTTCCAGGGCGGCGGCTTACTTCCGGCACCTGAGCTTTTTGGTTTCGCTTGCTTGCTGCCTGCCTGCTTGGTCGTCATGGCGAGGATCTCATCGAGCTTGTCAAAATCACCGGGCGACTTGCTGAGCAGCAGCTCAATGTAGGCCTGCAGCTTGTCCATCGGCGAGGGCGGATCCCGTTTGCCCACCACATCCAGGTTGTTCTTCTCGGTGCTGTTGCTGCGCTGCGATTTGCTCGTCTTGGGCGTTTCCGGATACATGCGGGCATTGTTTAGCTCCGGGGACTCGCCATCGGTGTCGCTGGCCTGCATCAGGGAGTTCTGATTGGGCGTGGTGAGAATGGCGAGTGCCTGCTGCCACTGGGCCTCCATTACGCCATGGAGCTTCTCCGCAATATCAGCACTGGCATAAGGAATAACTTTAGTACTAGAATACTAAAATATTCGAATATCTTACCGCTTGGTCTTGTAACAGCTGAGCTTTTGATCCATTTCATCAATCTTTTTGGAGGCATTCGCCAGCTGGAGGCGGTACAGCTCCACCTCTTCGTGGTGCTTCTCCTGGATGAGATTCAGTTCCTGGTTGTTTTTCTCGTTGATCATTTCCAGCTGCTTCACCGCTCGCTCAGCAATCAGTCTTTCACGCTCGCGAGCTTCATTCTTTAAGTGCTCCTCGTTTTTGTCCAGCTGGTCCTGGAACTCTTGCATCTTTTTGGCCACCACATTTTCCATTTGCTGTTGGTAATACTGCTTAAGGGATTTATGCTGCACATCTAGCTTTTTCTTCAGGTTGGTTTCAGTCTCGGTCAGATTGGCCAGCGTTTCTTGGAGGGATTTACGCTGGGCCTCCAGGGAGTCCGCTCTAGCCTTCTGCTTTTGATGATACTCCTGCAGCATTTCCTTTTGGTGGTTAAGCGTGCTCTTGTCCTTTTCCAGTTCCTCGATGCGGGCTTTGAGCTTAGAGAATAAAGTAGGGAGTTCAAAATGGTTAAGCATTGGATTCTATAAGGCCAACTTACCTTCTCCTGCTGGTAGTCCACCTTGGCAAACTTATCCCTCAGCTTGTTGAGCTCGGCATGGGACAGCTCTTCCGCTCTCTTGCTGCTGTTCAGCTGCATTTCCAGCTGCTCCAGCCGTTCGTCCCAATCCTTGGCATCTTGTCTGCGATGTTCGAGTTCCCCCTCCAGTTTATCGTTCTTCTCCTGGAACTTGGTGGCCAAGCTGACCGCCTGCGACAACTCGTGCTGCAGCGAGTCCATCTTCCCCTGAGATTCGCTCCTGTCCGCCTCCAGCCGGTGGAGGGCGTCCCGCAGTTGCTGAACCTCGTAGTTGAGACTCTGGGCCGTCTGCTCTGCCTCGCCGAGAGCAGCATCCTTGGAGCGGTCCACCTCGATGGCCACGGAAATGCGCTGCTGATACTCCAGCATTTGGGACTGCAGCGTGTGGACTGTTTTCTCCAGATGCTGCCTCCGGAGTTGCTCCTCTTTGAGGGAAGGACTGCACGCCACTCTATTGGGAGAGTTGTTGTTGTCCAGGACAGTGCGAGCCAAGCTGCTCTTGCCCCACAGATCGCTCAGGCTGATCAACTTGTTCTCGTTTAGGCTGCTGCGGGCGCCTCTGCCTGGTTCCGCCGAAGCAGCGCCGGAGGAGGTGGAAGCCAGTCGCAGGCTGGGCAGCGAGGAGGTCGCCGGATGAGTCTCCAGCGCCATCAGCCGCTCGTTCCGCAGATGATCATCGCTGTGGTGGTGATGGAGATGGTGATCCTGTCGCTGCTGCCAACGAGGCGCACTGTTCTCGTCCAGGTAGTGATCGATCTCGGAGAGGATGTTGTCCTGGCGCAGGGGCTCCATGGAGCCGCCGCTCTTGGGCGTGGAGTGCACCATGCCACGCAGCTCCCTGTTTGGCCATCCTCCTCCCGCTGTGTTTCTCACTGTATTTGTGGATATGGTGGATATGTCCGACGGCGGTTCCTCCGCCGCATTCAGTCCTATGTTCTGGAGCCGGGCATTTATCTGATTCAGCTCCGATTTCTTGTGGGGATGCAGAAACTGGTACGCCGCACTCGTGGGCGCCGGGGGCGGGGGCATGGCCAGTGCATCCAGTGCTGCCGTCGCGCCTGCGCATGCGCTCATCCTGGCCCCGTCTTCCTCCGCACAGAATTGTGGTGGTATGAGCAGCAAGAGATCGGTGTCGTCGGTGTCGGTATCGCTCATTCCTCACACATGGTCGGGAATCGTCCTGGAGCTCTAAATTCAAACCTGACCTTCTGGAAAACCCGCAAACAGATGCAAACAACAAAAATTGTCTGTTGCTATAGAGATGACACGACGCGTAAACATTGCAGCAGGGTTGTCGAGTGTCTCGAGTATCGTATATCAAAACTATCGTAAATATGCAACGATGTTGCAATCGTTTTGTCTATCGATGTTTCTATCGATATTCTTCTGTAGCCCATTTCCCGCAATTTAGAATGCTTTGTTTTCAATTTCATTTCAATAATTCGGGTGTTCAAAACATAACAACGACCTCACCCCACCCCATTTCCGCTTGGCGCGCTCCAAGATGGCAGATGTAAGCTTGATTGTGGACGGACTGCCGGCGGTGCTCCTGAAACCGGATACCATCTACCGCATTGGAAGGAAGAAGGGCCTGGAAATCAGCGTCGCCGATGAGGTGGGATTTATCTTTATCTTTTCGAAGTTTAAATAACTATAATGATCAAATGTGCAGTCCATGGAGCTGGCCCATGCCACCGCCTGCATCCTGCGCCGGGGAGTGGTGCGTTTGGCCGCCCTGGTGGGCAGGATGTTTGTCAACGACCAGGAGAAGACCGTCGTGGACATTGGAAGAGAGGATGCACTGGGCGGCCAGGTGAGGTTGCGTTTCGGGAGTGTGCAGGCGAGGTTGGAGATCAAGGAGGACACCGATGAGGTGGGCACTATAGAAATCTTAAAATATATGATAGCTATGATAAGTGATATGTATTTTCCTCAGGCCCACGACAGCAGCGGCTTTGGGGAGTGCCTGAAGAACAGGTCCATCAACTCCACACTGGACAGTTTGGATATCCCGGAAACACAGCCTCCCTCGGCCAACACAACAGCTAACACCACGGCGGATAGTTTCTTTATACCCGAGACCCAGGCGATTTTAGCCCCTCAAAGACCTTCGATTTCCAGCGGGGCAAGAGTGTCGCTGGGCGATGACTTTATGATACCCGAAACGCAGGATCTGCTGGCGGAACTTCCTCCACCTGCGGAGCCAGCAAAACCTATGCTAAATCCTCAAGATTTTACGCTTTCCAGCGATGGCGAGTCATCACAGGGCAGCATGATACGCATGTGCACCCAGGACTACAACGAGGATGCCATCGATGATTTTGACTCCTCGCAGGTCCTCTGCGATGCACTGCTTCCTCTGCCGCCGCCTTCGAAACCCAGGGAAACGCTTGAGAGGAAGGAGCCTAAGCAGGGTGAGTGGAGAATCAGTAGAACCAACGGTTTTATAGTAATGTAATAACCCCACCTAGATCAACTGGATGCCACCGACTTGGAAATGAGTACCCTTAACTGGTCGGCCAGCAATTCCAAGTGCTGTGCCCTGAGTAGCACCAAAGCGGAGGAAGTGCTGCCACGTGGAGATGCGTGCATTACACCCGAATTGACCGCTCCCTCCGGGGATCGTAATATCTGTACGCCAGATCTTTTTGATCTGATCTTGGGCAGGGAGGCGCGAGCTGATTCTGGTAGTCCAGATCCTTTTGTTCGTCCTGCAAATATAGAAAAAACCACCACACCGCAGTTTGGCGGAATCAAACAGCTGGTTGTGGCCACCATTGAGACTCCTACTGCCACTCCCGACCAAGAGAATGCATCGAACAGCCAGGACATGATCGCCACTCAACGATTTCCAGGAAAGGAATTGTTTGAAAGTGACGGCGAAGACAATGAGCTAACTAACCAAGATTTCGTGGCCACTCAGGCGTTCAACTTGGGACGCCCACTGCCAACTGAGGCTCCAGAATCACCAAAAGATAAGGAAACCAATCAAGATTTCATAGCAACTCAGGTATTTAACCTGCGGCGACCTCAACCACCGAAAGGTAATGAGACTTCCAACCAAGATTTCATAGAAACTCAGGGGTTCAACGTGGGACAAAAAGACAATGAGACTTTGAACCAAGATTTAATAGCCACCCAAGCCTTTCCCGCCAGGATCAATAGCTCCCGGTGCCAGGACTTTATAGCCACACAACCCTTTCATGTGGTCAATCAGCATTCCTTGAATTTGGGCAACAAAGAAAATATTTCACACGACGTCAGTGCCAAAAAGGATTCCAAAAAGAAACCCATTTCAGGTTCAAAAACTTCTAAAAAGCATTGTGATGAGATTGATGAGGTGATCAATGAAATGGTTTCAGGCACTGTGGTAACGTCGCCTATAAATCCCAACGAAGAGGCCATCAAGTTCTTTAAACCATGCGTGATCAAGGATAAGAATCACTACCAGAAGGTAATTTAAATATTTACTTTAAGGTCAATTTGATATATCTCTTTTACCTTGCAGATTTGCCAGATCGAAGGGGTTTTCAGTGACGTGAGCAACAAAAGTCGTTGGCGTACTGAGGAAAGCAGCCGGAAACGTTGCGCCAAATCGGAATCACCACCATCTACGCGTAGGTTATGCACAAATGAATCGTAATTCAAAGTAAATAAATAAAATGTACTTCACAGCCTGCCGAAAGAACCGACGAATATCGAAGGGATCTCAGCGATTTGAAAGTAATTTCAGAAAACGACGAGCCAACTCAGAGGATAAAAACTCGGAACGTAAGGTTCTTGAAGAGCATCCCAGAAATCTTTACTAATACTCAAAATTTCAGCTTTTAGCAAATCTATTTGCCAGGAAAAGGAAATCGCTACGATTGCAGAAGAGAAAACAAAGGATGATGCAGGAGAAACTGCGTTTAAGAAGGAGGTCAATGAATGGCAAGACCGTAGAAGTCTGGGAAGCTTAAAAAATAATAAAATAAGCCTTGAGTTGAAGGAAGAATCTAACGAAGAGCCACCTGCCAAGAAGAAGCGCGGCAGAAAAGCCAAGAATGCGGAGACAAGCAAGACAGAAGCAGCCAAGGATATTCCCAAGTCAGCCACAAGAACCAGGCGCAAAACCAGCGATGAAGATGCTGGGACTTCTGGTAAAGAAAAGTTAACAAAAGCCAAGATTGCGGAGAAAAATAAGGCCGATACATCTAAGGACATTCCCAAACCAATGGCTAGAACCACACGCCAAACTAGCATTGAAGAAGCTGAGCTGCCTGTCAAGAAAGGAAGTGGAAGGAAGGGCAAGAAGGCAGACACATCCAAGGACATTCCAAAGCCAACTATCCGAACCAGGCGCCAAACGAGCGAGGAAGAAGCTGCCACAACTGTTGCAAAAAAAGAAGAAAAGGATCTTTCTAAACCAATGGCTAGAACCAGACGCAAAGCTAGTGAAGATGATGCCGCAATGCCTAAGGTAGAAAACCCTGTCAAAGCGAAAAGGGGAAGGAAGCCCAAGGTGGTGGAGGCGAGTAAGGCGGAGGCATCCGCAGATAAAGCACCGCCAGAAGCCAGAAAGGCGGAGGTATCGGAGGATACAGCACCAATCGAAGATCGTAACACTCTCTCTGAAGAAAAACCAATCAATTCATCAATGAAACGAGCTGTTGTTCGTCTATATAGGACAACCATTGATCAACAAGAGACTTTTACTTCCGGTTCTGTGAATAACTCAAAGATAACTCGTGCTGAAGAGCCATCATCTAGCTCCGCCGCTGCAGATTCCCGAGCTCCAAGAGCAACTCGGGTTGCCAAGTCGCGTTCCACAACACCAGCTGTCGATGGTGCCAAAGGCCTTAAGAAGCTTCCCTCCCGTGAAGAGCCATCATCCAGCTCTGTTGATTCGAAGAAAGTCAAAACTGCAGCCGAAGAAGAAAGTGTAAGGAACAGATCGGGAGCCAGTAAGTTAGACCTTAATTTATTTAAATATTTGTATTATAATAATTTCACTTTAACTATTAGCCACAACTCGATTTAGTCAGCCGGATGTGGATCCCCTGAAAGGTAAATTTGCTCTTTTAAAATGTTATTTATTGTTATTTGAAAGGCCATATTTCTTTTAGTCTTTAATCAATATGTGAGGAAGGCCAAAACGAGTGGAAAAATTAAGATAGCATTCACCATGTGCAATCGTCTGGCTTTGGAATCAGTCTTGAAGGCATTGAAGCGTAAGAAAATGCAGGCTAAGTGCAGCGAAATAACTTCTAATTTGATATCTTCAATTTCTAGATGTAGTGGAGATCACTGAGGATCCCCTGCAGTGCGACCTACTCATCATGGACAAAGGCGAGCGCACCTTCAAGTTTCTCGCGGTGATTGCCTCCAACAAACCCGTTCTCTGCAGCAATTGGCTGCATTCGGTGAAGAAGACTCGAAGCATCGACATAAAGGCAGATCATCTGTTTAACGATGCCAAGTTTGAGGAGTCCTTCAAATTCAAACCTCTGTCCGTATTGGAACATCCTCGTTTGCTATACGGTTTGCACTTTATGCTCGGTGAAGACATCATTCCAAAGGCCAGCGAAATGAAAGTCATTATCCAAAGCGCTGGCGGAAAGGTCCACGTTCAACCGCCTTCGCTGGCCATCAGTGTGGATCTGTATGTGGTCACCACCAGCAAGGACACGAAATCCAAGCGGCGCCTGAGCAACCACGAGAAAGTGCACTACATCAAAACCGAGGCCATTATGCAGGCGCTCGTTCAACACAACACGGAGTTACTAGACGAGTTCAAGTTCAAACTGTAAGGGCCTAAAAAATATGGGCATACATATTACGTTTCTTGTTTAGTGTTTTTTTCAAATTTCCTATGATATTGTTAACTTCTATCCATGAAGCTTTAAATTAAGGTTTCTTGTATTATTTGTATTATATATAATTTTTTGTTTAATGTTTTCTGCGGCCATGTCATATTCCTACGACCTGTCAAATACATCACACTGCTTATAACTACTCCATCTTCTTTCGCTTCGATCCCGTGGGCTTGTCGAACTGCTGCCTCATGCCGCCGGCGCGTTCGTTGTGGAACTTGATGTTGCTGGAGGACTCGGCGTACCAGGGCGAATCGAACTTGGTGGTGTCCTGGTCCACTAAATGCGTGTACTTGGTGCGACCGCAGCGGCCGAAATTCTTCACCTGCATCACCTTGGGCAGGATGGTCTTATCGAAGTGATCCTCCAGCGTGGCCTGGGCGAAGTCCCGCTTCAGCACATCGTTCTCCTCGTCCAGGTAAAAGGCGCCGCGATGGTAGTACTTCTGCAGGAACTTGTACTTGCCCTTGGTGGCCTTGTTGGTCACAGTCTTGGGGTTCTGGCGCAGCTCCTGGCGCCGCTCCTCCTCGGTCATGTTGCGCATGCGATCGATGTCCAGCTTTTCGCGTTCAGTGCTGGAAAATAAGGAACATTTAGAAGGGTTTTATCAGAAGCTGATTGATTTCGACTCACTTGTCACGCTCCTCGCGATCCCGCTTCATCCTCTTGAGCTCGCGCAGCTTCCAGGCCTCGTACTCCACCTCGTCGTTCTCGTCATCCGTGCACACATCCTCGATGCAGGCCTCGTTGCTCTCCGGCTTGGTCTTCTCCAGATCCTTCTTCACGCTCTCCTCGACCATTCGCAGCGTGGCCCTGCGCCGCTCCTTGGCCGCCCGCTTGGCCTCCGCCTCCAGCTGCTTTTGCTTCTGGGCCTCTCGCTCCTTCTCCTGGATGGTGGCCCGATCTCGTTTGCGCACGAAGAGGGGTTTCAGGCGCGGCTCGTTGTCCTCCTCGCTCTCCGTCTCCTCCTCGTACTCGGAACTCTCCGATTCGGAGGACTCTGACTGCTTCTCGTCCTCCTTCTGGAGCACCTCCTCCTCGCGCTGTTGCTGCAGCATCCGGGACCGGAGCTTGGTGCGCCGGCTCTCCAGCTCCGTGTCGCTGAGCTCGGCATCCGTGTCCGATTCGGAGGCCAGTGTGATCTTGTTGGTGCCGCGCTCAATGGTTCGCTGCGGCTGGTTCTCGTCGTCCTCCTCCTCCTCGTCCTCGCTGTCGCTCTCCATGATCTCCGGCTCGTGGATGTGTCGGTGGCGTTCTCGCCTCTCGCGCTCCATGTCCTCCATGTCCACGGGTCGCTGGCGCAATCTGCGCAGCCGGGGATCGTCCACCTCGGCCTCGTCCTCCTCTGGATTATCTCCCGCCGCCCGTCCCTCCCCCTCGGCGCTGGCCGCGCGACGGGAGAGCTCCATTTTGTGCCGCTCCGCCTTGTGGCGCTCCAGCCGCTTCCTGGTGTCAATGAAGTCATCCTCGTCGCTCTCCTCCGAACTGGAGTCCGCCTGGGCGTAGTCGGGTCGCTTGCCGGATATGTAACGCTGTACTTTCACCTTCTGCATGGACAATTCACCTGCGGAAAAGGGTTTAAAAACCATGTTTAAAGAATTTCTGGCGGAGATTTACCCTTCTCATTGCGCATGGGAATGGCGCCCGCTGTGCTCTGGATCCCAGACGCGGCGGCGGCGGCACTCATCTTGCTTTCAGCTTAGTTTTCAACGCTTCAAATTACAAATTCCTAATTTTCTAATATAAAATAATAAAATGTAAATATTTGTGGTCCAAAAAGTTAATCGATATCAGTTTTGGAAATCAGAGATGGACAAAAGTTGGCGATAGTTATCGATTGTCAGCAATTAATTGTAATGAATCACAACGACAGACCCAGAGCCAGCCGAGACACGAACCATAACCTGGGTGAATTTTAGTGGGACCATATTCCCATGGGTTGTGTGTCTTCAAAAACTTAATGGCAACTCTAGCGTAGTAGGCGGCAAATTTGAAAATAAATAACGAAACGGTTTTTTTATAATTATTTTTTTCGGCTGGCGTAAAATGTTTAGTGTTTATTTTAAGGCAAAATGACGGAAGTGTGATGACTTTGCAACTTCCAAATTAAAACCACCAACTAATTGAGACAAATAACGATATGAAGTACTCTTATGTGTGCCACTGAGAAACCATTTTCCAAATAATTTAATATGGTATTATATACAGTTTGAGAAAAAGTGTTGTTTATAATAAAAATAAAACTAATGCTAAATATAAAATTCGATTTTACCATGGGTTATATATTACCATATACATATATAATGAACTTTTATGGAATTAATAATTTATTATCTTAATTTTCCTAGAAATTTGTTCACATTTTTCTCTCAGTGACAGTACTATTGATAAGTATTTTAGCAATGTCAACGCCCACTCTCATTAGTGCATTAATTGACTACTACGCTTTCTCCTATTCCGAATCCAATTTCATAAATATGAATGGGAGGTCGTCGCCAGACGATGATCTTGTGTAATGCCGGAATCGACAGAATCCCAGAATTCTTTTTATTGATATTGCGTATATTTGAAGATTCCATTACGACAGCACGCACCCAGCACGTGTGTAGATCTCGTAAATGTTTGGAGAACGTTCTGACTATGATATGATATGGGAACCAACCGGACTAAAGTCCGAAAGAACAACTTGCCGGTCGAGAGGCTCGACCAGTTTTGTGACGTCTTGGGCTCACTTGCATCCGAGAAATAGAGTTTCAGGTGGAACGGTATTAGAGATGGGGATCGTTTCGGGCCTAAACACACCGAGTCGTATTTGCCGAACTGCTTTTAACTGCTTTTCGTCGGCTAAAGTAGTTGAATGGCCAAGATTTACATGAGACTGTTAGTTAACGACTTGGCGGGCATATTTAATTAATGCAACACGCTTCATGCTTAAATGCATATCTGCCCAGTTAACTCACTGACCTTTACAAGGTGTTGATTGGGAGACTTTCCGCTTTGGGGAAGTACCGCCCCAGAAATTTCAAATTTTAGATTATTTTTCGGATGCATAAGACCGAAACACGTGCATTTCGCATCTCCCATTTCTTTGGCCCCAATGCAAATTTATTGTGATTGAAACTCTCTTTGAACCGGGCCGGCGCCGTTTCAATTCTCATTTAAATTCAAATTCCAAACACATTTCAATTAAAATTAAACACTTAAGCACTCACAATTGTAAACAAATAATTTTCTATTAGCTGGAGAAAGAGTGTCATGCCTGATCAAAATCGCACCAGATCGAACTCGTTATCGTTATCCAAGTAAGACATAACATAACCACCCAGGCAATTGAGGCGAGGCGATGAATTCAATACTGTACAAAATACAAAAAAAAAACAACGAAAAATAAAGAGAGATAAAATCGTTTTCAATTTTAATTGGCGCACTTTTTTCCTTTGTGACTCGGGGATCGAGTTACTTAAAAAGTAATAAAGGGTGAGGAGCCAAATGGAAATATTTACACATCACGCAAACCGAAACTGGCTAAGAGCCGGCAATTAAATTTTTCTGTTTTGTTTACAACGCATTTCGTTTAGATCCCTATTCGTCGTCACCCAGGCAATAAACGATCTCGAGATCTGCAAAGGAGTTGGAAAATACCGGATAGAATGATTCTTTGCATATGAATCAGACCGTTGCAATTCTGAAATTAATTGGCAGAAATTCACTTGAACCTTTTCTTTTTAGGTGGTTTGGCAAACATTTATCATCAAATTTAGCTCCCTGCATCGAATCCGGAATTTATTGTGTGCGGATTACTTAACCTCATCAGATTGCTTCAATTAAATATTGTATCTTAAAGCTTCCTTATTGCAAAAAAAGGGGATGGCAAATATATTGATTTATATTTTAAATACATTTATGGGCTTGATTTTAGCACTAATTTATTACTGTTATTAAATAAAAAGCCACTTGCTAAAGAAAATCTTCCTGAAATTCTAGTTCATATATGTAAGTATGCATTTATTTCATGCCTAACTTATTAGTTTTGATTCGGAATAATTATTTACCATTTCATTTATTTAATTATTAGTAAATTTTATTTAAATTTATGTTATTTATTATATCACCAATAAAAACAAAATTTGAAATATTACATATTTATGTAATTGAAAATAGCTTAATGGTATAAATGGTTTAAATGGTAGCTTAGAAATTATTAAAGTTAAATTAAATATTGTCTTATAAGAGGATGGTCTACATATCAACGAATTTGTATATTTTACATGTTATATTAAGATTGCATCTTATGAAATTTGTTGATTTGTTTAGTTATCTTAGGAAACGACTATCTTTAATCCCATATGAAGCGTTTAAAATAAGTTGCCTATATCTTAGCACCACCGCACGACTATTGGCTACCAATTGAGTTCTTCTCTCCGACGGCGACGATTTGCCTGCTCTTCGTTCGATCTTCGCTCTTTCTTCGCTTTTCAAAGCTCGAAGAGATCTCGATTGGTGGGGTTCCCGAAGCTGGGAGCCCGAGATTTTGCCGCCTTGGATGTCGTATAAAATAGCGGAACGGCCGCTTGCAAAACTCATTCATTCCAAAATTGTCAATACGTTCGAACAGCGATAAGAGCGAGCAGAAAATCGAAGAAAATACGAATAGTGCTTAAAGTGAAGGATAAAGTTCACAAAGGACTCGGCTCGAAGGACCAAGCAAAGGATTATAATTAAAAGTGATATAATAGTTTTGTGTATAAAATAAAAAAGACCTGTTAATGAAATACAGAAATAATCGTGGCACAATTTTGCAAATACAGTTCAGAACATTTCTAAAAAACGGTTTTCCATGTTCAATTCCGTTTGAGAGCTAAACACAAAAAGCGACAGTCGAAGGATTTCGAATTTAACGAATTGGAAGACAATCCACCAAGGTGAGGAAGTTAGTGTGTGAAAGCGACTCGAGTGTTTAATTGTGAATATATGCAGATGAGTTATTTTAGTTTTTTTTACCCTGATTGTCATTGATAAACTGCCGACTAGTGTAAGCAGCCAAGACAGTTTAATTTATAGGTGCCAAATATTTTAGCCCAGAAACTTTAATTAGGAGAAATTGCTTAAATTATTTATGACCAAGTCGAGTAAAAAAGTAACGAGGGAAAAAAACAGTTTGTGGAAATGCATTTGTCGAACAAGCTAATAAAGTTGAGAACTCTCATTCTGGAAGTATTTAAAATTCAAATATTCTCGTAAATAGTTTAACTTTGGTATTAGGTAATATTTGCAGCTGTCAGGGGGAAAAATGTGGAAAATTGCTCTGATTGTAGTGAGGCACCCACTTTGCAATCGGTATCTTTGGCCAACAGCCTGTGCCACAAATCATATTGTTTAAATTAATAATAATAAAATAGAAGAGATGGGGTGTTCGCCAGACAAGATAAAAACCAGCCAGGAACAGCAAAACAAAGCACGCATATCAATTGGCTGCGAAGATGATGATGATGCCATTTAATGGAAACGAAGGGCTTTTCGGAATGGAATGGGCTGGGGGAAAAGTCCGCCAATTAAGCTACAAGCGTGCCTCCAACCAGAATTCAAAACTCATACGACCTGTGTGTTCTTATTCCACCAAGAAAAATGAGTTTCACCGGCCCCTTTAAGAAAACAAACAAAACATCAGTTATAGAATATTTAAATTAATTTAGGTAAGTTACTTATAAGCTTATGATGTACATTTCTAGTTAGATATCAATCAATAGGAGAAATATTTTATTAAAAAGGATTTACAAAATCTTAATTGTCTTTTCTGCAACATAAAAATAATTAAACTTATAATAATAAAATATAAAATAGGAAATATATTTTTTAAAAATATTAACTAAAATTTAAAAAATCTTGAGAAAAATACAAAAATAAATCATAATAGAATAAATAAAATATTTAATATTTCAAGACCAATATTTTACTTTTTATAGTGCATTATACTTGTTCTACCTTCTTACACTAAATAATTAATTGTTAAATGATTTACAAAAAAGTTTCATTAAGCATTTAAAAAGTACAAATATTATAAGAAACCCAACTGATATTTTCTCTCTGTGTAGCTGGCCAATTTGACCATCGCTCTCTTCTTGTTGGGCCTTTTGCTCTTAGTTTCTGGCCTTGTCTTTGGAGACTGGCATGCTGTTGCTCTTCCAAGATTCCCCTAGCGATGGCGAATTCTGGCCCAAACCGGCGCAATCCGGCTCAGTCCAATGGCCACCGATCTAAACCAGTTGAATTCGCTTAAACCTCGATTGGCCCGCTCAAACTTTGTATTTTGTAGCCCTGTTTGTTAGCTATACGTGTGATATGTCTGTGTATATATACATGTCCATGTCGGACAGGAGCAGCTTTTCTTTAATGGTTTGATTGGCCCGGAAAAGTGGGAGGGGGAGGAGGAGGAGGAGGAAGCGGGAGAAGGAGAAGGAGGCGCCAGAGCTTCTAGTTTCATCAAAAATAATTGTCGAGTGTTTGGGATCAATTGAATGGGAAGTGATTGCCATCGTTTATCAGTTGCAAAATGTGTATTTTATGATTTAACAATTAAGAAAAGACACAAGGAATGTGTAATAAATTTAAGTTACTCAAAGATAAGTCTTGTGTAATGAATAAAAAGAGTGGAAAATTAAAAAGAATGTAAAAAATGAATGTTATGAAACTTTTCATTATATTTTAATATTATTTTTAAAAAAATATTTACTCAAAATAAAAAAGTAAACATTTTTTTCTTGTTGTACAAGTTTATAGATTTATTAACTTAAGTTTTAAAATAGAATTTTAATTAAATTAAATTTAATATTTTTTTCAGATTAGCCGCAACATAATGCTAGATTAGCTTAACAAATTCCTTATCTTCAACATCATCCGTGCGATTTCTTTTGGCCAGAAATAACCAGTTTGAGCGGCTTAACAACCAGTTAAAAGCTGCTTTCAGTTTGGGCCCAAATCTTTTCAGCCCATCCACTTGTAACTCTCCCAGAGCCAATAACTCTGGAAGAAGAAATATATCTCCCAAAAAAAGAAAAAACCGTTGCCTTGACTGCCGCCCCAGCGAAGAAAACATATTAATCATAAAGCAATTACGCTCAAATGGAATTGTTTGTATAAGGAAATAATATATTTGCTCTTGAGCTGGGGGCGCTGGTCCAATGGCCTCTCCACCCCCTTGAGATTCCGATACAGATACATTTACAGATCGAGATCTTTCGGTTAATTAATTAATAGCACCCAAAGTGACACCCACGGGGCTTGAATTTCTTTGTCTTTGCCGCCTCGTTGCAATTTCTCTTTTTGGCGAACCTTGATCTTGCAATGATCTAAGTCTAAATCGTTTCCGAACTTTTCTCGTTTCAGTTTGCACTCAAGTCGCCGGCCGGAAAGTCGTGGACTGGAGAAGTTACCTTCTCCCGGAAATCGTAGTACCATACCTCATCCTTGATAAGGAGGACTTAACCAGGACTCAGGATGTTCGCCACTCAGGATACCATTCTAAAGTTGCTCACTCTTTGCGCTCTGGCACATTCTATAACCGGACTGGCTCTTTCGGAAAAATCACCATCAGGATCCGGTCCCTTGGATTCCAGTCACAAGTACTTGATTGTGCGAGGCGAATCCCCCAGTTCCAGTTCCCAGGAGCATGTGGAGTTCGATAATGCGGCCACCCTTCTACTGCGAGCCTTTAAGAACCAACAGATCCCGGGAACTCCAAATGATCTCGAGGAATGCAGTGCTCCCAGTCACAAGGCAACCTTCTCGGGCTACGATTATGTGATACTTTTGGGCATGCTGGTCATATCTCTGGGGATTGGCATCTTCTATGGATTTTTTCAGAAGGGCGGCAGCTCCTCCAATGAGTTCCTGCTGGGCTCTGAGATGAGCATTTTCCCCGTGACCCTCAGTTTGACGACCAGTTTTATTACGGCCATTGAGTTGCTGGGCAATCCCTCTGAGATGTACTTCCAAGGCACTCAGTTTGTGCTCATTGTAATCCCCATGGTCTTGGTCATCCCGGTGGCCGTGAAGATCTTCTATCCCATTTACTTTAAAATGGAACTCACCAGTTGCTATGAATATCTGGGAATACGATTTGGCAAGGAAATCAGGATACTGGGCGCTGTGCTCTATGTTATTCAGGTGAGGTTTGCGAGAGTTTCCATTCCAAGAAAATTATTTAATAGTTTTAAAATTGTATTTTTCAGATGTGCTTCTATACAGCTGTGGCTGTTTTGGCTCCGGCAATTGCTCTTTCGAAGGCCACTGGCTTGGACACCAAAATAGCCGTGGTTTTGATCTATGTGGTCTGCGTTTTTTACTCATCTCAGGGGGGAATGAAGGCTGTGGTCATTGCGGATTCCTTCCAGGTTTGTTTTTTAGTGGTTTAAAGCCATAAAGGTTTTTTTTTAAATGTACTATGATCCTTAGGCTGCTGTCCTGGCTGTATCCTTGGTTTTGATAGTGGGCTTGGGCAGTTTCTACAGTGGCAATCCCATTCAGGTCTTTCAAACTGCTGCCAAACACAATCGCCTGGAGTTTTTCAAGTGAGTTCAAAAAACAAATAATCCCCGATCCTTACTAATCCTTGATCCTTTGATCCTTTAGCTTGGATCCCAGTCCCACCACTCGTCATACGGTTTGGTCTGTGGTCATCGGAGGCTTCTTCTACTGGACCTCCCTGTTTTGCACCAATCAGGCCTCCGTTCAGAAGTGCATGTCCTTAAAGTCCTTGAGACTAGCCAAGATTGCCCTGGGTTTTGCCATCATAGGCTTGATTGGTGTGTTTCTTCTGAACTTTTACACTGGTCTGATGGTCTTCACCCACTATGCGGATTGTGATCCTTTGACTGCAGGAAGGATTTCGGCCACGGATCAATTGTTGCCCTACTATGTGATCAATACCTATGAGCATATTTACTCTGTTGCGGGAATATTTGTGGCTGGCATTTTCGCAGCCAGTTTGGGGTGAGTTTTTCAGTCAGGAAAATTATAAAATATATTTTTAATAATATTTTTCCATTACCAAAACAGAACTGTAGCCTCCGCCTTGAACTCCCTATCCGCTGTGACCTGCGAGGATCTGTTGGTGAATGGCATGAACATCAAAATCTCCCCTGAAAAGGGAGCCACCTATGCCAAGTGGATGTCCTTGGGCTTTGGCATCGCCTCCTTTGGCTTGGTTTTCATCGTCGAGCATTTGGGTGGCGTCCTGCAGGCCACCTTGACCCTGAACGGACTGATTGGCGGCGTCACCTTGGGTCTTTTCGTCCTGGGAATCGCCTGCAAGCAGGCCAATACCAAGGGAGCCTTCTACGGAGGACTTTTGTCTCTGGCGCTGGTTATTTTCGTGGGTGTGGTGGCCCAGATTGTCAGTGTGGAAGAGCCTGCCTTGCCCACTTCCATCGAAAAATGCGATTGCCATGTGAACTTGACGAAAATCATTGGAAATCTGCTGACAGAACCGGTGCAAATCGTTGAGGAGGGAGGATTCACGTAAGTTTTTATTTAAAGTAGATAAATAGAAAATAAATAAATCAGGAAAATATTTTATTTTAATTTGTAAAATGAAAAATTTATCAAAGAAAATATTTTGTTTTGGTTAAACAAACTTTACAAAAATTATTTTAAGATTAAAATATATATTTTTAAGCTAGACAAATTTCCCCATTTCTTCATATTTTAGTTAAAAATTAAATAAATCCGTAATAATAATTTTCTATATTATTTTTTTTGCAGATCTTGGCCCATTTTCCGGCTAAGCTATATGTGGTACAGCATGATCGGCTGCCTGCTCACGGTTTTCCTGGGCTGGTTAATTTCCCTGATCATCGACTTTGTCCAGCGACGAAATGTACTGAAGATCACCGGCAAGGGCATCGATAACCCCGCCGTTTCCGAGGAGATCTTCAAGAGCGACTCCCAGGTGCAGTACACCACCACGACGGTGATTCCCACCGATCCCCGAGAGACTACAAGTGCCGAGGGCCATGTGAACCATGCCATTCGCATCGACGACGAATAGAACTCGAATCCAAAAAGTATCGAATTCTGGCGGGGATCGTCGATTCCCACCGGTTTATTCCTTGTGTAACCTGTAACCTCCATGTACAAAGACCAGTCGCAAATCTGTTAACTGTCCTAGTTTAGTCGAAAGAGTGATTTCTAGTTCGTAAGCCCAAAAGCCGAGGTTATTGGCTCAGTATTCTGTATACACACACACTTACTAATGTTATTACGAAATGAATTTACCTATAGTTTGTTTTAAGTTCTAAGGCATCAAATAAAACCTATATATTCCTGATCAGCTTTTGAGGCTGAAATGTTAAGTCATTTTTTATAGCTACGGGTTATTTTGAGGATTTTTCAAAGCTTAAAAAGGGTAATTTGGCTTAAATATTTAAATTAAATTAAATTAAATTGTCATTAAAAAAAAGTTTTCCAAAAATAAATGTTTCTCTATACAATTTAAAATTCTATAGATTTTTCAAAGAAGTTTATTTCAGTTGGGAAATGAAAAACCTTACAAAAATGTTTTTTAACGAACGATTTTTAAAAACATTTAAATCTAACAAATATTTTCACAAAAAATTAATAATAATTATAAATTGCCAAACAAATATTCAAATTTAAGAAATCCTTAATTTTTCAAAAAAGTTAATTTCGTTCCGGAATTTAAATTCTAAAAACATATTAAACAAATATCTTATAGATATAATCTATCTATAAATATAAACAAAAACCATTAAAAATCGTATACAATTTATTTTTTAAGGAAGGTGTTTTCGTTTAGGAGTTTAAATTCAAGATATGTTTAATGTAACAATTCTTTTTTTTTTCCAAAATGAATAATTTTAATAAATGTTCCAATTAAAAAGGGGCATAGATTTTTCAAAGAAGTTTATTTCGTTTGGGAATTTAAATTCGAAAAAATATTATACACATATTAAGTACAGTAATTAGAATGCATCAATAAATTTACAATTAAAACGTATATGTACAAGGTGCCTTTTCCACTTTCACTTTTACTCCCAGTCACAGTCGGAGTCACAGTTGCAGTCACGAATCACGTCACGCTGATCTCCTCGTCACTATCCGAATTGGAGTCATCGTAGTCATCATAGTAGAGCTTCATGAACTCGGCGCTCTGTGGATGTTGCTGCTGTTGCTGATGTTGCTGTTGCGCATGTTGCTGTTGCTGCTGTTGCTGCTGGTGATGATGATGCAGTTGCGCAGCCGCAGCAGCGGCGGCCAGTTCCACCTCCCTCATGGCACTGAAATGCGGCGAATGGTGCAATTGCTGCTGCAGTTGCTCAAACCGCCGCTGTTTGGCCTCCTGGATGCTGTTCTCCAGCTTGAATTTCAGGTCGGCAGCCACCAGTTGCTTCTGCATTTCGGCATTGATCTTTGCCTGAAACTCAGAGGCACTTACTCCCGGTGGGGAGGAGGCGGCGGATGAGACTGTGGTTCCCGACTGACCAGGAGTAGGTGTGGCTCCTCCGCCCGGTTGATCGCCCATTTTGAGGCTGGTGAGGAGTGGAGGAGGTGAGCTCATCTGGAGGTTATAACCCACCGAGGGGGAACTCCTGCTGCTGGCGGATTGACTGGGTGACTTGGGCGTAACCGCCGCCGCTGGTGGCTCATCCTTGGCCACCGCCCCTTGAGGAGGCGGGGGCGTGGCACTGCCATTAGGGGAGAGCAAAGAAGGCGAAAGAGGCGTCAGTGGACGATCGCACTTGGCATCACTTAGATCCGGGTTGGGATTATTTTTATTGGGCAGCGTTTGGTCGCGGGATCCTCCACTGGCTAGAAGTTCCCTTTCCTTGGAGTTGCGCCACTTCATCCGCCTGTTTTGAAACCAAATTTTCACCTGCAAATGAAAGGGATAAATCGGCTTTAGAAAAAAGTCAAGCTTTTGCATTGAAATGGGTAAATTGAGACTGTCCAGTAGATGGAAAGCTGTCGGGAGCAGGAAAAAGGAAAATGGGGATGGGGGCTACATATAGTTCTACAACTTTTCATGGCCAACGGGGCGTATGAGCGGTGTGGGTATCAAATTCCGCTTTTGGGAAAAAACAAACTTCTGGCTATCCGGCTATTTGCCAACAAACTTTTCTGTGGCAAATTGAATCTCGCCTAAAACCCATTCAGAGATCCACCCAAAATCCAAAACCACCCGATCTGAGGGGGCGGGTCGTGTGTGTGGGCGTGGCTCGTGGACCGGGCAGAAGTTTGAACTGCACTGCCATCGCCAGACGACGGGCATATCCATAATAAATGCAAATTAGAGACATTTACCCAAAGCGGCTACAAATTGATTAGAGGCCGCACAGTGGGATAACCTTAGAAGAAGAGGAGGAAATATACGAGTTTTAAACTAATTTAAAAACACTTTAAATTAAATAAATAATTGTTTTGAAATTTTCTAAGGCACAAGATATATAGCTGAAGTTATAACAAAACTATTATCCATTACCATTTTTTATTTATGCTTTCTTCACTATTTAAACTAAAATTTTTCTTTAAAAAACTTAAATTTTTTCTTCAAGATACTTTAATGAATGTTGTGGAAAACTCTTTCGAATCATAGTAGTTTAAATATTCATCTTTCGACCTTCTTTTATAACTTATAACAAATTATTGGGACGAAAGAATAGTTCTTCGAACTTCGGAATTAAACAAATATTTTGTAGCATACTTTTAGACACCTTTATAAGTAATTTAAAGCATCTTGGATTAAATCCTTTTGGGATTTAACAAATATTCTCTATTAAGTGCTATTAAAACCGCTTTATATTTTGAGACCCTCACTAAAATATATTTATATTACAATCTGATTTTAAGTAATCAGTCCGGAATTGTCCTCTTTAATAACCTACATGCTATATTTTTATTTATTTATGTATTCTCCTCACACGGTGCAGGCTGCAAAGTTGGTCCAGCAAAAATGCTGTAAGTCCTGTATCTCACTTCCTGGTATCCTTTTTAGCAGTGGGCTTACAGCTGCCTGCATTTGACAGGCTAGCTGAGACACTTGAAGCAGATTGCAGGACTCGCCGGGCCATGGATCCAGGATCCTTGGCCCACCTCTCCATGTGCTGTTTTTGAGTTATTGTGCAGGCTGCTTCTCGTCCTAATCCTCCTGCTCCTTCTGCTCCCTGCATGATGCCAGTGACACAGCAGGACATTCGTACTTTGTAGCCAAGCCCAACAATTTGCAACAAATTTATGGGAGACCCACACCCCGTCGGTAATTAGATTGTGACTTGATGTGAAATTTAAAGCAAATTGATGCGAGAAATAGGGGTGGAGTAACACCCCTCAATTAAATTTAAGCTCTGGCATTTATAAATAAGTAAGTGAATAAGTAAACAACGACCACAAAAAGCCGCTGACATGTTGAACAACCGATTAACCGCAGAGATTCCAACTCCCAATGGCACGTGCCTGATTTTCGGGCTTTTCTTCTTTATTGGGTTTGCTGTTTCGCTTACTTCCGGTCATTGAGTTTTCCAGCCAGACTTTCCCATTTTCCTCAGCCCAACCCCCCGAAGCAATTGAAATAATAAGCTCAGGCGGCGATAAGATTAATGATTATGGGTCCAGCCCGAAAGTCAGTCGAATAATAAGGAATAAGGGGAAGGAATGGTACGAAGAACTTTGGTACCCAAAAACCCACCGTCGTCATTCAGTCATCGTCTGTTTCTGATGGAAATTAATTATAAAGCGTGCAATTTAGTGTGCCAAGGAAAGAGGCGTCGTCTGGACATTTCCCTGTTTTCTATTCCAAGAGCCTTGTTTAATGAGCTCGAAGCCAGCTGCTTACTTTATAAAGAACAACCTGTTCTAGTTTAAAACAAACAACTAGCGGAAATTCCTCAATAAACAACCAGTCGCTTTGGAAATTATAGAATTATGAACTGCACTCGATAGACCCCGAAAGCGAGTCGAGTCGAGTTTAGTTGTGTTGTGTTAGTCCGGCTTGTTAACAAATATTGGCCATGTAACGAGTGTTCTATGCCTCTCCACACGCGGTAAACCTATAATTATTGTCTAGCACAAAAATATTCGTTTTATTTTTCGCCTCTCATATAATAATATTTAATTTATGCAAATATTTGCGGGCATCGGCGACAAAAACTAAAATTCAATTGTTGTGAATAGTAATTAGCAGATTCGCGTATAATTGCTTTGTTTTGGGGGGAAAGGGGGTGAATTTAATGGTGTATTAAATTGTTATGGAATGATAAAGGATAATATTGGCATGTCAACATTTTAGTGGGTATTTACCGAATTGAAAACAAATTAGTTACAAATTAGGCAGCAAAATGAAGAATAAAATTATAGAGTTTTAAAATCAATTAAAAATGTGCCGAAAAGTATGCATTTGAAATAGGAAAAAAGCTTTCAAAATGATTTTTTCAGATACTCGGACTCAATATATATTGTTGCATTCTTTTATACACTTTTTTAAGTGATCTAAAAACATAAGTATTATTTATCAATTTGATAACAAATTAGGGACAAATTAAGCAGCTAGTTTTTATGGTAATTTGATCAAACTTTAGGACTCAAAATATATTGTTGCATACTTTTAGACACCTTAATAAATGTTTTTTGAGCTCTTGCGATTTTTTGTTTATTTTCCCTCAGTTAATTTAATGTTTTTATATTATTTCCTCAGCTATAACCCAACTTCCAAACTTCCTTTGGACAAAACTTTATCTCATCTCCTCGAAATGAAGTTCTTAAGCACTCTCATCTCAAATTCCAGCTAAACGTTTTGCCACTTTGTTAAAGACCCAATCCAACCGCTCTGAATAACTCACCCCCAAAAGAAGTAGAGCCCATTCCAATGACAGTAAGCCAAAACGATAAGTAACATATTTTTCTGACACGCTGCCAGCATAACGCGCATAGAATTTGTTTGAAGTTTTTATAAACCACCCAGAAGAGTCGGGTGGAAAGTGGGCTACAAATTGCTTCCCTCTTCTGATTTTTTTTTTTTTGCCGAAAATTGACTTTGGGCAATGAGCACAAGCTGTTGTTTTTGTGGGGGAGGATGGGAAAAGCGGGAGATGGAGTTCCGAATCCTGACTTTGGCAACATATGTTAACTAATGAGGCTGGATGTCGGGGGTGGACTATATACATATATATACGTATATACCATGGGCAGCCTGTCAACCCATTTCGAGACCCTGGGATGTCATTCGATATGCTGCGTAATAGCGTATTAAATAGTCTGCTACTATTTGTGAAAGTCATTCCGGCCGGCATTTGGCAGTGCGTTTTGGGTTACTGACCATGGTCCATGGTGTCCTTTTGGAGTCCTCGATTCTCCCCCTGTTTTTCTGTGGTTATTGTTTCGGGAACCGGAGGCCGAGTGCTTGCAAAATACTTTGGCTTGTGGCCGGCGACCGTTTATTTAGCAATTTGTCAACAATTTATTTTGTAACCAAAGCTGCGAATGATGGTTTTTAATGTTCGAAGAGGGTAGCAAATTGGCAAATTGATATGAAATTTTCGGTTGAACTTAAGTGTTCTTTGATTTTGGGGAAGTATGAGATTGGTGATTGAGATGTGTTTATTAAGTTATAAAACAGAAAATTTTGAATCAAATATTGAAATGATTTCAATGAAATCGATTTAAAAGGTGCCTTAAAGTAGACAGTGAAAATAAGTTTATATATTGTTGCATACTTTTAGACACCTTTGGAAAATATTTTAAAATCGTTATAATTTTTCTGACACTTATTTTGAATAAAATAAACCAAAAATTCAAAGAAATGTTTAGATTATGTATCTAAATATACAAATATATATCGTTGCATATTATTTTAAAATCCTAAAGATTTTTGTGACACTAATATTAAATAAAATAAACTAAAAGGAGGACTACTCTCAGAATATTAAACTTTTTATCTTAAATCTAATCCAGTTCCCTTTGATAAACCACCACAAAACGGTCCTTAAGGGATAACAAGACCCATAAAAAGCAATGCAAACAACGTAAAAGACCAACCCATATCGAGTGTTAAATACTCTCGATTCCCATTCAGGGATTATTTATCGTACAATTTGATTTAAAGCCCCTGGCTTCTGTCGCCACCGCGAAAAAGAAATCGAAATTGCAAACCAAATAAAACAGCACAATCTCCTGCACGCGTCTGCTGTGGGAATCCCCCCAAAATAAATCCCTGAAAAAAACTCACACACAAAAGACAATCCAGACGAAATGGAAAATAAAAATATTTATAACGT
This sequence comes from Drosophila lutescens, assembly GCA_037075285.1. NCBI lineage: Eukaryota > Metazoa > Arthropoda > Insecta > Diptera > Drosophilidae > Drosophila > Drosophila lutescens. Next base: position 453,796 of record JBAMCF010000468.1, read on the forward strand.
GAAAATGCCAAAAGTAGAGGGAGAGATATATGGGGAAATGAAATGGGTGGAAATTCCACAGTTGATTGCCAAGCGTTGGCGGGAATTTCCTTTATTCGAGCTGCCGCTTTTCTCCCCCATTTTTCGACAAATCAAAAACAGACGAATTTGTTTTGGACACGACACTTAAAAAGTTGCTCTGTGCGAAAGAGAGGGTCGTAAGCCAGACACGTGTATGCGGGGGTTGAAAATACTCGTATTATGTATATATCACCGATTCCTTGAGCCTTTGTGTATTGATTTAAAAATGCAAATCACATTTGGCCTTAAGATGTTTTCATTTCCGCTGCGTGATTTTGGCAGCCGCCTGCGGACAACTTTGAGCTTATTTCCCCCTTTTCCTCGCTTTTCCCCGCTTTTCCCACCGCCTTTTTGTCTTCGAGTGTCATTAATGGCAATTAAATTTATAGCCAGCGGATTATGAGGCTGGTAACTGTCACTTGCAGTTTTCTTTGAAGAGGGCGTGACTGATTGAAGGAGTGTGCCTGATGGGCTTTATTTTTAGGAATAATACAGAATAATACGGAATTCGTCAGCCAGTCATAAAAATAGCATTTCTATGGTTGAAACAAATTTTATACGATTTTTTGCAATGCAAATAAGTGTCTATCATTAAATGCAGCGCTTTAAAATAATATATTCTTCTCTAATCTTTTCTATCTTTTTTTTAGAAATTTACTGACTCGATTTTGTTTTTTGTTTGTTTTGAAAATTATATATTTCTTTGTTATGCAGACTAAAAAAAGGTTTCCATGTGATTCAAATAATATTTTGTAATAATATTTATAAATAATAGTTATGTTTCCCAATGCCATGTGTATTTATTATTTAAAGCAGTGTTTACAAATAATATTCACAGTTTTCTAATCTCTTTTAACTGATTTCTCTTAGAATTAACATGAGTGAAGTAGAGTAAATGATTATATTTCTATATCTATATATTACAAAAATTAATTTAGTACCCTAACCTGCTAACTCATAATGCATTCTAGATGAAAATCCCATACTGATAACACACCATTAGTTAATTATTTCCGGAACGTGACTTGCATTGCAAACCGGAGACGAAAAAAACGAAAAAACGCACCAAAACCGCCCATAAATCGCGTTGGCTGCAATAAACGCTGGCGGTTTTGGGGCTGCCAGCGATTTTTCTCGAGTGCGTTTGTAAAAATCGCAATAAACGTTGCAATGAACAACACTCGAAATGATGAATCACCTGGCCGGGGCATCATCAATGCAGCGTTTGGTTTGGCAAACCACAAGGCACGCGACACTGGACAATGAAATGCCCCAGTCTGCTCTCTCTTCAAATTGCAGGCCAGTGCAGTGTCCTGATATTTATGGCTGCCACTGTGCAGCAAAATGAACAACAAACAGGCTGCAAAAAGTGCAGCAAAAGCAAGGATGTGGAGGCTCTTAAATCATGTTGCATACAACTAGGCGCAGTGCAATGCACTCACACTCGAGCAGGAAGGACTCACACTCACACCCACTCAACCTGTGTCACTCGAGTGTGAATATCCGCACTCGTTCATCACCCACTCCATATGGGAAAAGGAAACCCAATCCCCAAACCACCATTCTCTATCGTTAGCCATCGTTAATGGAGCTCCCATCGCCGCCGGCTGGCCAACACTTTGTGTGTCCTTTGTCCCTTATCCCTGGATGTCCTCATCCCCATTCTCTGTCCAGAAATCCTGCATCCTGTGTCCAGAATTTCCCTCGTCCAGCCACCGCAAGCTGGACACCCGCTGCGATTTGATTGCGAATTTTTCTGACATTTTTCCACATTTTCCTTTAGCTTTTTTTCGTTACTCGGTTTTTCCCAGCCTCAGCCTTTTGTTTGTACCCATTTTCTTTACTCTCCATTTTCACACTTTGACAAACTGCACTTGATATATGTTTTCAAGTGTTCCAACTGAAGATTTATGACCAAAGTAAGGGCAATAATCATCAAATAATAGTTCAAACTTTTAAGGGAATTAACTTGAATCTAAATAGTTAAAGTGTGGGAAAGGTTTTTTAAAAATATTACAGAAAAGTAGATTTATATTTTTTTTAAAGATTCCACATACTATTTTTTTCTGATCAACTTGTGTAATAAAAGTAATGCTGTTAAATGCACAAAATATAAAAAAAATATTTATATTTGATGTTACTTAAAAAACAAAATTATATTTTTAAATCATCATCATAATTTCTAATCGAAAATAAGCCATTAAATAGAATTATAAGGTTTAACCTTTTTTCCCGGGTTTTTCCATTAAGTTATAACAAAGTTAATTTATAACTTAGGCGGGTTCTCCGATCTATTTAGAATCCAGTGAACTCCATAAATCTAAAGCAACCTACTTAGTTAACTAAACCGAGCAACTGCTTAATCAATCACTATAAAAATGTCCATTACTTAACGTTTGGAGATCTTTAAACCTAGATCTTATACCCTCTATACGTATTATGCAATTTCCAACTCTCGTTGAGTAACATTTTAACAAATGCAATACTGTCGCATTTTAATAGACGATCTTTTTCCAGATGCGGAAATTATAAGATCATTAGGGTGTAAGTGATCGATCGGGGAATTGGGTTGCCCCGAAAAAGGGGCGTTACCTCTGCAATGAGTTGATGAATTCCTGCGTGAATATCCTGCCAACTGGACACGCTTATTGTGCAATTATGGAATTTTTATGAATCATATGCCAGTGAAAAGCGGCGAAAAGAACAAAAAAGAGCTGCACTAATTTGGCGTGACATTGTCAGTCATCAGTAGCAGCCTCATCATCATCATCGGCCTTTCATCGGGGATGACTTTCCACTGTGATTGAGTTGTGATCGATTACATTGTGACAAGACCGAATTGGCCACGCAAATTTTTCGCAGCCATGTGAGAAAAAAAAGGCTCCCTTTCTCTTTACAAAAATTAATTTAATTATTGAAGCCCGTTTGGGAAGGTCGGTAATCAATGAAATCTGCCCGCCGTCTCAGCCGACATGAATTTCTTATAGCTCGTTATAATTTCATTATACTTCCACCTCGACCTCGGTGCTCTCTCTCTATATATATAAATCGGTTGGTATATATCTGGGATATGTATAAGAAAGCGACTGCGCATTTCAAGGAGCGTCGACTGAGGGGGGAAAAACCCCTCCCACTTTCCGGTTTTCTGCCATTTTCCCGTGCGCAGCCATTGCCGTCGAGCTTCCAGGGCGGAGTTTTATCCACTTTTGTTCGCTTTTTGTTTCGGCTTTTCGGGGGCACTTTATATTTATATTTATATTTATATTACTCGCCCGTCGCCTTTTGTTGTCTGCTTATTAAAGCTGATTCGAAAAGTTCGCTAAGCGCACATTTTCATAAGCGGTTAAATATAATTTTATAATGGCATAATTCTGTGCTCATTATGCTTATTGATTTTTATGTTTTGTTTAAGGGAGCAGATTGTTTATGGATTGCTTACACCAAATTTACAGAGTTGAGTGGGTAAAGTTTTTGCTTTGTGAATAGAGCGCAGAGAAGTGGGTTTAGAAATGCTAATTGGGTGTTGTTTGGGGGCACTTTAGAGAAATTAGGGTGAGACAACTTAAACGAAGTATGAGACAAATTAGATTTTTGACTTTAAAGACATTCGCTGGCTTAATAAAATATTTTAAATATTGGTAAATATTAATGGGATAATTTATTATTATTTATTAGTGGTAAAAAATAATGTATTTACGATTGCTTCGTTCGCCTATAGATGAACAAGTAACAAAAATATTGCCGACTTTTAGGCACTTCATATTTTATCGACACAGCAATTTTTAGTTCTACCTTGAGTCGAAAATAAGATGAATTTATTCATATAAAAAATGATGCAACAATTTTACAAATTAACAAAGACAAAAATTAAGTACTGGCTCAAGATGAAATGCTGATATAAATCTTAAGAAATATATCTTCAAAAGGTTATATTATAATCATAATAAAGTGAATGTTTTTAAATTAAATAAAATATTTTTTAGCAAAAATTAAAAAAGGGGGCACCCGGATTCGAACCAGGGACCTGTCGAGCTGCAACCGAATGCTCTACCTCTGAGCTATACCCCCAGTTGAATTATTTGCATCCGAGTAACAACTTAAACTCAAATTTTTTCGCCAAGCTATTTATACAGTAGCTTGATTTTTATTGTTCGTAAACAGCGATGAACCATTAAGGTGTTTACCAAAACAAAACAAATACAACATCCCAATATTGAATTAAAATAAATAAAGCTGTAGACTTTATCTCTGATTAAAATTATGGTACTGAAAATAAAACATAAGCGCCTCTTGAAAAGGTAAGATTGCCATAAGGATCTCACCCTTAAAATAACAAATAGTCAGATATATTCTTTTCTAACGACTACTTAAATGAACTTTCTAAAATCATCTCTTCATTGACAAAATATTTAATATTTTTATGCTATACGCAGTAGCATGTGCTCTTCGTTACTATTTGGACATCACAAACGTTAGTAAATAAAATATTTTTAATCAAAAACATAACAAGGGGGCACCCGGATTTGAACCAGGGACCTGTCGATCTGCAGTCGAACGCTCTACCCCTGAACTATGCCCCCAGTTGATTTAAACACAACGAAGTTGTCTATATCAATGAATTTACGCAAGCTAACTTAAATAAAATCGTGACTTATCGCCAAAAAATAATGTATCTCACCTGAGAATCCTTTAATCCCAATCTTTCGGCCAGCTTCTTGCGATCCGGCTTGCTGATATACTTCTGCTGCTGGAACCGCTTTTCCAAACCCTTCCTCTGAGAATCTGCAAGAATGGGTAGCAATTAATTGAATTCCTAATGGACTGGGGTTTCCCCATCTACGCACCTGAGAAGACGGCACGTCGCATCATCCCACGGCGAGGCTTCCCACGAGTCGAGTGGGCCCAGGGGAATCCCTGGCCAGGAGGCAGGGGAAACACTTGGGCGCCAACTGCACTTGTTGCAACGGGAGAGAGAGAGAGAGAGGAAATAGGAAATGCATTAGACCAAAACACTTGTTAATGGGCACAACGGGGGGCGACCATCGGATCTGGTTGGGGATGTGTCACAGTTGGACAGCAATTAGGGGACCTTGCACTTAGAAAGAAAAACGAGTAATTTGGAAAATGTATTTTAATTTCAAATATTGTTAATCTTCCTATAAGAACTTGTAACGGCTAATAGTAAATATTTACAAAAGCTAATAATATTTAAATTGTCAGTTTAAAAGAAATACTTTATAGATTTTTCAACAAATTTTAAAATTAATTTCGTTTTCTAAATTTAATTGATTTTTAAAGAATTTTCTTTAATGCCGAGTATTTTACCTAGCTATCAAATTAATCAAAACTACAACACTTTTTAAAATAGGCTTTTATGTCTAACAAAAGAATAATAAAAGTATTTTTAAGGTCACTTGTTATAAAATGCTCTTTAAAAATCGTTAAAGAATATTTTTCTTAAAAGAAGATATGTTGATATTTTACCAACAACTTTTTCAACTTTCTGTGAGAAAATATTGTTAGGAAAACTAACTAGATTTTCCAAATTCGAGGATTATCGATTAACATTTCTTGGAGTATATACAGAAGGGTCAAAACTCTTACCACTCATGTAGGGATTGCGGCAGTGCGCCAGCAGCGAGTGGAGGTGCGGGTGGTTGAGGGTGTGCGGCAGGAAGGGCGTGGGACGGCTGGGCATGGGCTTGGCAATCACCGGCGGAGGAGGCGGTGGCGGCGGCGTCGGATGGCCATGGCCACCACCCCCTCCTCCTCCTGATCCTCCCCCCAGCAACTGCTTGTCTTGCGTTAATCTTCGACTGGCACTGTCCTCGTCGGGATTGGCATTCGCCAGGTCGTGCGGTCGACCATCCTGGCCAGCATTGCCATTTCCATTGGCACTCGATCCTCCGCCGTGATTGTTGTCGCTATCACTAATTGTGCTGCCAGGTGACGACGACGAGGATGCGGTTTGCGGTTGACAACTATTGCCGGGATGCTGCTGATGTTGCTGCTGTGCATGTTGCTGCTGCTGCTGTTGGTGTTGCTGATGCGGCGGCAGTTGATGCGTTAGAAATGCGGGATGCGGAAAGTGGGCGTGCCCCGCCCCCGGATGCGGATGATGGTGATGATGATGGTGATGCGGATGCGGATGAGGATGGGGATGTCCTGGCACTGGCAAAGACTGGTGTTGCTGGTGGGGATTCGAATGCTGCTGCTGCTGCTGATGGTGTTGCTGATACTGATGCGAGTGCTGCTGCATGAAGTTTTGCTGTAGATAAGGCCATATATGCTGCGGTTGCATGAATTCTGTGGAGGAAGAGTGGTCGAGGCCATTAGTGGTGAATGAGTCACTAAAGCGCGGAGACAGATTGTATGTCGTTGTGCCCGAAAGTATGCTGCCCGAAAAGGGAGACACTTGAAACAAAGCTTGAGTGGAAACGGAAAAATATTATTTATAAATTAAAAAAATTAAAAAAATTAAAAAAAAAAATTATTTTGGAATCGACTATCGTGCAAATTTTAATTTAATTTATTTTTTTTAAATTATTATTTCTATAGCCGTTCTCCTTCCCGGTTAAACTTCCCATTTAAAATGGGAATTCTTTTATTGATATAGATAGATTAATATTGAAATTCACGTAAAAACAATTCTAAAACTGACTTTAAAAAATCGTAAGTAAGAAAAAGAATTTAATCCAATTTATAGAAGCTCAAAACAGAATTTAAAAATTATTTAAAATTTATATAGAAATACAAATTTACAACGTCCGAACGTTTTCTATTGCACTATTGAAATCTTTTAATTCAATTTGTTGCTTAAGAACTAGCATTCAAATTGTTTAATTATTTATTTAATTTAAGATTTAAAATACTTTGTATAATTTAATTGAATTTAATCTTTTTTCGAATCCCAAAACCACTTTGAAGTGTCAGATTGCCAGCCTTGAAAGCCATCTGCCAATGCCTCGAGACTTGGCTCATTCTCAAGGAATCGTTGAAGCGTGTTATGTGCTGTCTTGCCAATTTTCAGACAGGCGCCATAACCTCCAAAAACCCCCCACCCCCACCCCCTCACTCACACACACACACACCATTACTACCACTCTCATTCGCAGACAATGGAAAATGAAATCTGCTTTGAAGTGTCAGTGTGAAGTTGGCATAATTAAAGCAAACACAAACTCGGGGATAAAGGACTTCACACACAAGCAACACACACCTTAAGAGCAAAGTTTGGCGCCTTTGAGTCAGCAGAAGGATGTGCTTTATACAGGATATCCAGGATATCGGGGGATGGAAGCTCCAGAGTTTGGAGCTGCATTTCATGTTCTAATTAAACACCCCCAAAAAGGCAGAAGCTCTTCCCCCACCCGCCTTTTCATCCTGGCAGACTGGCAGTTGCTGCAGGATATCCAGGATATGATTTTAATTCGATTAGAGAGCTGAAACAATTAACGAATTAACGCCTCTTTAGTTTTTGGGTTGCCAAATGTGTGTGCGCGTTCAATTTGATGCTTTTCGACTTTTGTGGCCAACAGCTTTTTGCTTTCAGCCCCGAAAATTTCCATTTCTATATGGAAGGATAACCATTATCCTTGTGTGTAGGAGTGTGTGTGTGTGTATGGCACACATGTGTGCCTAATGAGCGCACAAATTAAGTTATAATTGTTCGCTTTTGTTTGTTTTGTTCGTCGGCGGTTTACCGACTTTTCTGTATCTGCATCTGTGCTGCGAAAATGTGGCAAGTTTTTGGCCTTATTGGTTTATGGCCCTTGCAAAAAAGTTCATTTGTGGCTTACTCGAAGGGAAAAAGCCATTTACATTTTGAGGGAAACATTTGGCAAGTCCAATTCAATCATTGATTGGAATACGATAGCAATTAGTTGGAATATTGGGGAGGAGGATAATGGGTAGAGAAAGCTATGAGGGGATAAAGGAATACCAAATAAAATGATGGGAAAAGTTTGATTGGGATATTAAGACATTAAAAGTTGTTTGGGAAATATTGGAATAGATAATATTATTTAATTAAATTATTTCTATTATGAGAAGCAAATTAGAGACTTCTTAAAAAGCATACAATAATTTGTATGATGAATTTTCATTCGAGGAAATATTCAACGAAGAACAAAAAATAATAAATATTTTAAAAAAATTCAATAAAATCATATCGCATTAAAATAATTCTTTAAAATCTTTGGCCTAATATTATCTCGAAATTAAAATAAAATATGTTATACCAATTAAATAAATTAAGTTAAATCAAACCCATTCAATAACAACTATTAATTTGTAAACATATCGCTTTGACGTAACAATATCTCATTAAATACTGAATTTTAGCCACCTTTTTTGCCACGCGTATGCCATAAAAAAACAGCACGATTTAACCCCAAAAGATCGACAATAAAATGCCATAAAAAATAGTCATAAAACACGGGAAATCAGAAGGTCCGGCCCACTCATTAATATGGAAAAGTAAACCGCGATGCCATAATCACATGACAATTAAATCCCACAAATCCCAGAGACTAAAACAGAGAATAATAGTAAAAAACGGCCAAGGCAAAAGGCTGTTACATTGACTGATGGCCAATTGGTTCCGCCTACTTTTTCAGACCCACACCCAGGAAGGTCCTGGGTCCAGATCTATTCCATATTCCATACTTCATAGAGAGATTCGATTCTCAACCCCCGTTGTAAGCAGCACGCGGCAGAGGATCTCTCCCATTCAGATCCTCAACGGAAGTGAGGATGTGAATGTGCCGAACTGGTTATGCGGCTTTGTTTCATAGGGGCTCTATCGCTCTGGCTCAATAATTTAAACATGATTAGGTCTGGTTGTGTTTTTACAGCCTGCCAGCTCAGCGGCGAAACGCCCCGAGGGCTTAGAGGCCAGAAACCCAACACACAATAAAATCACGGCGTAAAAACTAAGGCAACTGCGAAGTACCAGGACTTTTGGACCGGACCCACTCCCCTTTGAGAGGAGAGGAGATTCGTCGGGAAACTTTCGTCTAGATTTGTTATTCTTTTGGCTTTTCATATTGCAATTGTATTCGGTATTTTGTTTTCGTTCGGCATTAGCCACGGCAAATTAATTGCCAAGCCTTTTTATGGCATTCTCTCGAGCAGACCGCGGCGGGAACCTAATTGGAGGAAACTATCTCAGGGACTTAAGGCCACTTCAGTGTTAGAATGGGCCGAGGTAATTAAAAAATTGCATCATTGTTGCAGAAAAGGGTTTCGAAAGAAGAAGAAAAAGATTAAAAGACTTTAAATCGCCTTTTCTATGGACCTACTATATTATAAGTGTTCAATAAAAGTAAGATATAAAAAAACCATAAAAATTACATAATACTTTTAATCGAAAAGCAAAAATTATATAGTCCATATTTATAAGAAAACGTTTAAAAAACCTTGCAAATCAATAGTTGTTTTTTAGTCCATACTTAAAATTGCTCATAAAAATGTAAAATAGAAAATATGCTTTCTTAAATAAGAAGGGCATAAAAATATAAAAATTTAAAGGTTGTTTTATCTTTTTTTTCTACGGTAATAAATTTGAGAATTCATTTTATAGTACGCTTAGCATTATAATTCCATCGGCATATTCAATTCCGTCTTAGATGTTATTTAAATAGATCATAAATCAATCATTTGAATGGGGGTTTACTAATAATTTAATCAATTATCACACCATTAAACAAGGTATTATTAAAGACTAATTATAATATGGAACTTGAAGTATAAATCATTTTTAAACGCCGCCTATAAGTAATTTTAAAAGAGCTTTAAAGAGAATTGAATAAATTAAATTAAATTAAATTGAATGAATCCCCCAATTTTGATATCATGATATCTCCTTTTCATAATAACTTACCATTCCTGACGCGAACTCCCTCTCGGGTGTCGCCAAGGATCGCGCTGACGCTGAACTTGAGGATGGGCTTGCTACTGGTATCCTTGAGGATGGTGCTGCCCACCGCCGGCAGGCTGGTCTCCTTGGGCTCCACCTTGGGCAATTTGATTGCCACCGGTTCGTCCACCTCGGCCAGCTCGTCCTCCAGTCCATCCTCATCGAGATCCATAGGCGGCTCCTCGCCCTCCACACTGCCAATATCGGCCACGATTTCATCCGCCGACGAGGAGCCGTCGTCTTCGTCCATCTCCATCTCGATGCTGTCCACACTCTCGGCACGGAGGATTTCGCGGCACTTATCACACTTGTAGCCGCGCAACTTGGAGCAGCCGCAGGATTCGGCGGAGGGCTGTTCCGCAGGATCCACCACAGGATCCCCGCCCGAACGACGCGACAGGAGCATCTCGCTCAGGCTGGACTTCAGCTGAAGCTGGCTTTCCGTGTAGGTCTGCTGGGCGTGCAGGAGACTGTCCACGAGGAAGGCCGTAGACATAACTTCAAAGAGCTGCCTGCTCTATATTTATTTTCCGTAAATATTATATCTTTGTGCGTATTATTATATTTCGAGTATTTTATTCCCGCCAGTTGTCGCGTTCGCGTCGAGTGCTCAAATCGAACTGAATGCGGTGGCAAAATAGCCTGGCAGGCGCAGGATGCAGCATCCCAGGACTACCAGGACGCTCGATTTCAGGGGTTGCTCGCCGTTGGTTGGCTGGATTCTCCTGCCCAGTAAAAGTGCCTTCTGTGCGGCACGTGAATCTGCCTCCTTATGTATATCCTGCTCTCTCTCTTTTTCTCACTCTCTCTCCTCAGGAGAGTGCGTGTGTGTTTGCGAGTGTCCTGTTTAGCCTTTGCCTGCTCGTTATTGTTGTACGCTTTTTATTTGATTTTATTTGTGTGAAAACAATAAAAATTTAATTTTCTTGTTTTGTTGCCTGCGCCACTCGCTGCCTTGAACTGAGTTTGCCTCGATCTTATTAGATTTGTGCTGCTATTCCACGGTATGGCACAGTGGGGAAAATCGACCATGTAGGTATACAATTCTTTATAACTTTTAAGTGCATATGGAAAAATATTTTTAATTTTGTAAATGCATTTCTAGAAATATTTTTAAAATTGTAAGTGCATTCCAAATAATAATTTAAATTTTGTTATCATCTGTTAATAAACTTAAATTTAATTTTTTGAATGATGATTAATAAATATTTATCCATGCATTTACTTTAAGCTTCGAAATGTTTCTTTTATATATTTTAGATTAATGTAAGTCTTATCAGATTTTTATCATGTCTAAATTTAATTCCTTTTTTATTAGAAATTTAAATATTTACGTTTCGTGACTTAAAAATATTCAAAATTATATTTAAAATCTATAAAAAAATAAAATTTGTTTTTTTGTTTACAAATATGAGGTGTAAATGTTTATTCATTTAAAAATATAATGATTACCGCCTTTTCAATACTATAATTCCCAACTGGTTTTAGTTTACGCGTCTTATAAAAATTTGTTATCGCTGAAAATAATTTTTTTTTAATCAAAATAAATAAGCACAAGTAATTTATTACCAAGTAAAGTATACAAATTAATGAAAATAAGCTCTATATGTCGCTTTGGACTTCCCCATCCATAAACTTTTGAATTTACGCAAGCAATTTGTTGCAGGCACCGTCGGCGTGGACAAAAAGAAATGAATTCCCCGGCAAGCGGCCAAGGAGTCAGTAGATTAACTTTTATTATGACCGCAAATTAGTTGTCCTCGTTGATGACGACAATCGAGTTTATCGACAATGATGACTTATTTACTCTGGTTCGAAAGCGTAGTAAATGCGAAAATGGCTGAGCATCGCCTGGCATCCCTGGCATCCGGTTATGTAAGCTTAGGAGCTAGATAAAGCCAGGATGTGTATGTCCTTTTGGCCTCTATTGTTCGCCTGCACACTACAACGAGAAAGAGAGAGAGCACCGAGCAACCCTTGTGGCTGGCAAAAGTGTTTCGGGGGTTTCGAAGGAGGAGAAGGACCTCCCCGCTGAGGAGGGCGTGGCCTCACTCGAATTGGAAACCCATCAGGCGATGAAAGGAGGAGAAGTGCCCTCGACAATAGGAAGAAGTACAAGGATAACAAAGGCCCCAGCTCAGATTGTTTTGCGCTGCCATTTGTGGCTTTTTGCTTTCATATGGAGCACGCCTCAAAGGATTACCCCCGTATCCTTACGTATCCGTATCGCCAGGACCTCGACTTCTTCTGCCTTTCTGCTGGCAGCGAGTACATAAAACATGCTCATATAAGCGTATAAATATGTGATAATAATGATTAAAAGTTCTCATCATGCCATCATCATTTATGCAAAGGATTTCGCTGGCGTGTGTGTGGCTGTGTGTGCTGAAGGGTCCTTACATTTTTATTTGCCACCGACACATGGAGCAGAATATTTTCCATTTTCTACAATTTACCCGGGCTCCTCTCTCTTAGTCGCTATCTCCATCTCTTTTTGTAGTCGCCATAATATGAGGACAATTATTTGATAAGTGGGTTGAATGTGCAGTAGTCATCGTCCTGAACTGAATTTCGGATACGGATTCCATCTGCCATTGTCATGGCAGAAAGCTGCTGCTTTTTGACAAATGAAAGGGGTCACCGAAACACAGACTTTTGTCGAAAGCCCCCCCAAAAAAATATATATCTTTATAGGAAAGAGGGAGGTGTTAAAGACAAACTTTTAATTGTTTTTCCGAGTGTTGCCATGGCCCGAGTTTATTTTCATTTTTATTTTTTTAATTTGTTTGCTGAATTGGAAATATGTAAATGATGTTGTTGGGTCTCTGCATTGGGGATTATTGTGCTTGTGCTGTTAACGTTTGGTTTTTTGGCTGGGCTTTGTGGGTTTATTGTTGGGTTTACAGTACATTATGGCTGATGAATGTAGAGGGACTGCTGGAAATGTCATAGATTAAATAATATAGGTTTATTTTTGGTATTGAGTAACAATTAAAAAATTGTCTAATAACACTAAAGTTTTGAAATCACTTATAAAAGTGCATAAAAGTAAGCAGTGAAAAAAGTCCGCTTCTGCTTTTACTAAAATATTGTTGCATACTTTTTGACGGCTATATAATGGATTTCAAAACGCTATTGATTTTAGATAGCTTTGAGAATCAAAGGCAACTAATTCCCCGAACTTCTTTGAACTAAATACATCGATCTCTTTTCTTTGATACATTTAACCCAAAATCTCTTTTAAGAAAAGATGGCAAACAACAAGACATCTCACAAACAGAAGAAGATATGACTCCTCATCATAATGATAATAATATCAAAGCCTATTATTACACATCTCCAACTGCTTTATCAAAGCCCGAAGCTTCTGACAACTTAACTTGCTTCCTTTTTGAACTTACTTTACCCAATCTGCGCGCAAATACCCTTGCAGGTAAATTCAGTTGGCCAAATTCAAAGACTTCTTTCTGTCAACGCTGCCACATGCCACTCCAGAGCGAATAAACAACTTCATGGTTCTTTTTGAGGGGAAATACTCGCATTCGTGGAATCGAATGCCGTTGACAGCCGCATCATTATATGGATATCATTATCGTGTATCGTCTGCAGTCGGAGCAGAGCAAAAAAAAGGTAAAATGTCACAAGATGCTGCCAAAGATTGGGTTGGGGTATAAATATGGGTGGTTGAGTGGTTCTGGTTGGGAATTCTGGTTTGGGGGCGTGGTTGGGCAATATAATAAAGCGCAAACATTTATACACGACACTCGATGCGAAGGACGATATAGAAAAAGCATTCCAGCCAAGTTAACTGTCGATATCAGCTGCTGCCATGGCCATGTCCCCACCCCGCCCATTCCAACCATTCCGCCCACTCCCCCTTCGAAATGAATGCGAATTCTGTTTGCCATCGATTTTCAGGACAACGTTTATTATTTTTATTATATTCGCAGCTAGTAGAAGCTAGAGCACAGAATTCTCTTGGGGTGGCTGCGAAATTATGGGCTTTTCATAACGTTAACAGTCGCATAAATACGCTCTTTGTGTCAGCCAAGTAGAAAAAATGCGATAAAAGATTATAAAGTGTGTGTTGTCGTTGGCTTTTGCTGCCCAGTGGTTGGAGGTCCCTTCAGGATATTTCCAGGGTTCGGAGTTCGTTCTCGTTTCGTTCTCGTCCTGCCCGGCGACATCTGTTTCCGACATCTTTTAATAAAATTTTCATCTTTATTACAAAACGATTGTTTTATGCGCCACGCCCCCTCATCCTTCTCCGCCTCCTTTCTGCATTCCTGCAAAAATGCCCGAACTTCAACTTGAACTTGGACTAGACGACTTGTCCTGCTGGCGGAAGTCCTTCGGCGGAGTCGCGAAAGGAAGTAATTAGAATGAAGCGATTTTTAGTTGCCAAGTTTTTCGCTCCCTTATCGCTTTTTATTATTTTTTATTTTTATTCACCGAAAAAGTTTTCATGACCCCCTCTCGCCGCCCGAACAGTTTATGAAAATATTTTCCATTCTTTATTTTATTACTTTATTTCACTTAATTTGATCGCACACCGTGTGTGTGTTTTTTACCCATTCGTTATTGTATGAAAATAATTGCCAACTTTATTGGTTAATTTATGAAATTTACACAATTAAAGGGGGTTTGAGTGTGTGGTTTGTTGGTAGTGTTGTGGTTTTGCGGTGGCTCGCATTTATTTATTTTTGTGTTTTTGGACCGTGTGGTTGGAAAGTGGCGTTCAGTTGAGTGGCTGTTAAGTGGGCCTAGTTAGGTGTGTAATTACGTGAGAAAAGCTAATTTAAGTGGGCGGCTTAAATTGTTAATAAATAGCCAATAAAATGGGTTAATCAATTGTATTTTTATTTAATTTATAATTCTATGTTTTTTATTAAATAATTAATTTAACTTTGTTCAATTTTAAATGCAGTTTTTAAGCTGTGTTTTTATTAAATAATTTTTATAATATTCTAAGCTATTCTTTTAAAATTTTCGTTAAAGTTTTATAATTTTTATTCAACATTTTATAGAGATAATTAATTTCCCCCATTTTCTATGCAGTCTATGACCTCTGATGAAGAACTCTTCCCGCGATTATTTTTTACAATTTTTTTCCAGCTGAACTTGGTTGATTTTTGATATACGCATGAGGGCGCTGATTAAGCCAACTGGAAAATTCGCATATCCTCTGCTCAACCCACGCCCAGAAATTTCGCAGAATAGCAACAGAAAAAAATAAATAAACAAAGCTTTAAAAAATCAAAGCGAGTGACCGAGAGTTGAGTTGCATAATTTTTCCTTATAGAAGAGAAGAGAGCTCAGCAATTAATATTTTTTATTGCATACAAATTGCATAATTAGTCAAAACTAAATGACAGGACACACAAGGCGGCACACAGACCCAGAAACTCAAAAGGATAATAACAATAATAAAGGAGCAAAAGGGTAGCAGCAGACAACAAATGTGTTGTTGTGATTAATAAAATTACACGAAAGGAGACGCAGAGATGGAAGGATAAAGGATAGCAGGAAACAACGAAATTTGACAGCTCGAAACAATAATAACAGAAGCAAGCCCACAGGACTCGAAAAGGGGGTTGAAAAATCCTAGATTCCCTCGGAAGTAAAAAGGCTCATCACTTGACGCTGCGGCCAAGAAGGTAAAATGGAAAAAAGGACGAGGTTCGCTACAACGTGTGAAAGCAGCAAAAGGACATTCGGCGGCTACTTGACTCGAGTCGTCCTTCGAGATAGGAGTCGAGATCCTCGCAAGGAGAACTTTAATTAATTTTCATGTCTCACTGAGTTATGTGACTCTCTGTGGGCACAGAATTCAGTGATTCAGCCAAACGGAAGTAAATTGGCAATTTATGCCGCATTGTAGTTGTCACATTAGATTGCAGCAACGGGAGTAATTAGTCAAACAAATTTACACGAAAATTTACGATGTCAAGGAAAACAGCAAGGGAGCTATGAGTGAGTGGTTTCTCAAGGGATTTGACTTTTAAAGTGAATACTAAGAAAGATCATTAATGAATCTAATGGAGATTTAAAATAATTATAACCCACTGCTCTTAACTTCTAAGGAAAAGAATATATAATAATACAGAAGAAAAAATATCTTAAGATATTAATAATATTTCAATATCTGTAAAAATATCTTAAGACAATTTTCAAATCTAATATTATATGTCCTCTTAAGTTAGAGCTTATATATATTTTCCAATATTTAGTTATCACCAATTTCTGATGAAATCTCATTTATCTCAGCTGATAAACTATCCATCATTCCGATTCTTTCTCTTTTCTGATATTATACGCCTCCACCCTTCAGAAGTTAATCCTATAATATGAATTACTTCATAACCGGCCGAACTCTCACCCAAAACTACTTTTATTTTATTTCATTTCTAATCTGATGGAAAGCCCTTCGCAGTCAGTGTCACCCAATTGGCAAGTCCCGGAGTCGGAGTCCTCAATTCGCGTGATCTCATAACAAGTTGTCAGGGCTAATTAGAGCGTTTCGCCAGCTGACGCCAACGAATGCCACCCCCTCTATACCCTCTATAAGACCTATTCCCCAACCCTCCTTCAAATAGCATCAATGTAACGCCTAGTTAGGCAACAGATTGCGCTGAAATGTATGCAAAGGTTGGAAAATCAAACCACCACCACCGCCGCCAAGGAAAAAGGACAAAGCGATGCCCGGTAATTTAGACACGCTGCTAAATTAGCGAAAGGGTGACCCCGTTCTATACAGATCGAGCCAGATATATCTGGGGTATTTATATGGGGGGATTAGCCGCGGGGAATGCAATTGGATAATGAAAATAAAATTAGTTTTGGTCACGTGCTTAGGGAAATATGAAATGATGCTTTATGCTTATTTATAAAGGAAAGAAATGAAAGGCCATTTCTAACTGGAGAAGAGACCCGAGGAAATAATCGCAAAAACCGTAAGCCAATTCAATTAACTTGCCTGCCAGTGCATTTGAAGCCGATGAGTGAAGGCCTGCGGCCGGAGGCGCCACATTTTTAATTAATCCAGAGTCCATAGACCAGAGTTCCTCTGCCTCTTTGGCCGTGAGATCCTGATACTTTTTAGCAAATCCGTTGGATGCATTTCTGATGGACATTTGGCTTCTGTTTTTGACCAGGCCAACAACACACAGCTAACAGCTAGCAATTCCTGCATTTGCCAGGCTTTGGCATTTTTGGTTTTTGCTCACTCGTCACAGGTTTTTGATTGCACAATTTAATTTTCATTTTTCTGCCTTTGTTTGCCTTGGGTTGAAATTATTATTTACATTTATGCAAAATAAATGCGGAATGCATTTTTTATTATTTTTTTATTTGCCTCCAGTTGATTGACATTTGCAGCCTGGCGGTAACATTGAAGGGTTGAAGTTGCCGTAATTAAGGAATCATATTTTTTGTTTGTTTGTTTAGTTTGCGGTAGGTTGGGAAATTCCGAGAGCTATAACAGCGAAGGGGGTTTACGGCTAACCCATCTTAAAAGTCAGGAGAAATGTCTAGTTTTAGGGACTTTAGAAAAGTAAAAAGTATTACAATAAAATACATTTTAAAGATTAAAAAAATTGTTTACTAATATTTTTATGAAACACAATTTTTAGTTTATTTAACTCATGATTTTTACAATTTTCTGGTTAAATATTTTTTTATGTTAAATAAGTATAACAGTGAAATACATTTTAGGATAGAAATTGATGTAAATATTTTCAGGAAATAATATTTCTAGTTTATTTAATTAAAAATCTTGATTTGTTAATTTTTCAGGGTTAGTTTTCTTTGTGTCTTTATGTCCGCTATTTTTTCTTTTATCTGACTCTACGCACAGTATGAAAACTATATCTGAATGTCTGGTATGCTTCTATATGTACTGTCATACGCATGCCAACAGGTCAATCGCACAGTTCAATTAAGACTTGTTAAATATGCTTCAAAAGTCAGGAGCGCAGCAGGGGTTAAAAAGGCCTGAAAAGGGCGCAAAATGTTTTCTTATTAAGTTTAAATATTTATTAATGAGAAATTGATTTAAAACAAGAAAGGAAGCTAGCTTCGGCCAGCCGAAGCTTATATACCCTTGCAGATAAAAGAAATACCTTTTTAAGTTGTCAGAAATCAAAACGCCTACTTCCTGCAAAGTTACAATGAATTTTCTTATATTTGTTTGATTATTCGTATGTGAGCCTTAAGATATAGTGGTCCGATCCGGCTCGCTCCGACATATGTACTACCTGCAATAGAAAGAAGACTTTTGGGAAAGTTTCATTGCGATAGCTTTAAAACTGAGAGACTAGTTCGCATAGAAACGGACAGACGGACAGACGGACAGACGGACAGACGGACAGAAGGACAGACGGACAGACGGACATGGCTAGATTGACTCGGCTATTGGTGCTGATCAAGAATATATATACTTTATGTGGTCGGAAACGTCTCCTTCACTGCGTTACAATATCTGACTGAAATTATAATACCCTCTGCAAGGGTATAAATATGTCTTACTTCATTCTAGGTTATTTAATAAATATTTCAGTAGTTTATTTTAATTTATAGACTCCCAAACCGCTCCTGATTTTGCAAAAAGAAATCTGAAATTGAGTAAACGAAGGGCCACAGCCTCTCTCCACATTTCTCAGGCCATTTAGTCGGTTTCGAGGCTTTGTGCGTAGACATTCAGATAATATAATAACTGAAAATATACAAGAAATTAAAATCAACAATTAAAATACACCACATAAAAGGTTATTCACATAAAATTAATTAAGTGCAGCGACTCTACAGAGCATCGAAAAAATAAATACACCGAAATAATGAAAAAACTATTGCATAATAATTAAGCGAAAATTGCGGCATAATTAAACTGCAGGCAATGAGCCAGTTAATCATCGTAATTGCGGGTCCTTTGCCAGGGGTAAGTGAAGTGCCTACATATATCGATCAAACTGAATGACAATTGATTGAGTAAAGAACAGCGAATATAAAAAAGTGCAATAAATTCCACGAGCTTTGCCGCAATTTGTTGACCCTTAACCGAGGCAGTAAGTGAACCGAGGTCAGGAGACCCAGCGACCTGAAGTTTTATAGATCTACTATTTGGTGTCTGTGTCTGGTTTATCGCTCACTGCAATCACTACTTTAATGCCTTGCGTCATATAAAACCCGTTTTAATAAATGTAAATGTTTTATTTTAAGACCATTTGTAGTTAGTTTACAGTTGGGATCAATTAAACTGTAAATGAAGAGGAGCTTTCCGCAATGCGATCGTAGTAAAAAAGGGGGTTTTTACAACTATGCTATATTATTATTATTCCAATAGTCGGTGCAAGATTAGTAGCCTTGACAGTAATTGGTAATTGCAATGGAAATCTTGTTGGAAATTAATGGGCAGGCAAATCAAAGGTGGGGCAATCGAGGGAAGCCTTGTTTTGCCTTGTAGATCATCTAACAGGTAACGCCCTAGTCTATAAAGAGGCGGGAATTCGATAGAAAAAATGATAACTTGTTACAGTGATATAATATTGATTTGTTGTCTTATTACAAGAACGATAATTTTTATTTTTGGATAAGAAAAAATAAAGTGCAATTAATTAAACAATATTATTTGTTTTTTTATAAATCTTCCCAAAAGTATGCAGACCTTTATTTTAATGTTAACATAATCTCATTATGCGACTAGCAGAGCTATGTTAACTTTCTGTTGTTTAAAGAAATGTTGTTTTAAGCTTAATATTAAAAAAATATTATTTTTGAAATAACAAAATACATTTTAGATTTATTTTAACCCATCCCATAAATTAAAATATAATAAAATAAATATATATTTCTTCTACTAAACCTAACAGCAATTAATTTTCCCTTTAACGGGTTTTTTGACATACCATTTCCAATTAAGCCGCAATTAATTCCCCAAACCATATGAACTCAAATGAAAATTCACCAAAGATGCGCAGCATTTTCCACACAAATTAAAACATTAAGTCTGCGGGTAATTATTTCCATTTCAACGCCTCCAACACAGCAAGGCGAAAACTTTTCATTTTCTTATGGGAATCATAAAGAGATTTGTCTGCTTCTGCTGCCGGGGGCTGACTTTCCATGGCTTTTGAGCCACGATTGCGCAGAACCCTGCTGCAGGGTTGTCCTTCAAGCGGTAATTGAATGATAAAAAAAAGAAGAAGTACAGAAAAAAGTTGGCCAATTGGCAAGATGGGTTAGATGGCTCCTAGGCCAGTCGTCTGTGAATTATGGCTCTTGAAAGGCAGAGCGTTTTGCAAGCCTTTTTAGCCAGCTGCCCAGTGAGTAATTGAATAAATGGATATGTAAAAATTTCTGCACTTCACGTCATATTTCTGGCAATAAGTTTATACTCACAACGAGACTATATTGCGCAGGTAAATCTTGTATTGTTTTAGCTAGGTCATCCAGAGGCATATTTCAGGGGTATGGCTCGTGCTGTCTGATTTCCGATTCGCTTGGCAATGAGATGCCGTTTGATCTTCTCAATCTTTCTGGCTGGGCTTTTGGGCTGGGGACCTATAGATTGCGACACTAGAGACCTGTTTTCGTTTTCGTTCAGGTGAATCAACTTTCAATGTGAAGGATGGTGTCTCGTTCTGGTCACACCCTCTTCAAAAGCGAAATCATTATGATGAAAATATATCTCAGGTTCAAAGTTCGTATTATTTTGAGACGTACTTTGTTGATCTTCGAGTGTCATATCCATATAAATCCAAGCCCTTGCCCCTGTTTGACCAACAGTTAAAGCCGAGTGTCTGACAAACAAATTAAAAAGTTTGCTAAAATTATATAGGAAAGGGCCCATACAATATTGGGGCTTGGCAAGTTCAAAGTGCTGGGAATTACATTTTAATATTAGCTCATTAACTATTTGGTGAGAATGGATTTTTATCATCTTAAGGAAGCAAACCCAGACGTAGTAAATTCTAGCAAGCAAACAAGAGCCCTAGATTTTCTTGTGATATCAGTTTAGTGTTAAGGGTAGAAACCGGACCTTAATGATTAGCAGGTTATAAAATAGTTAATTACAAACATTAAAACTAAGGCCTTTAATGGATATGACTTAAGTTCTCAAACTACTTAAATATCAATATTAGTACCCAAATATTTCACACTTTTCCACACCTTTAATAAATCGAAGTACCTAAAAAGTCACTTAAACGAAATGTTTGTAATTTTATGAAAACAGATAAAATACCTACTTATTAAAATCCAAAAAAATATCACCAAATATGACAAATTTCTTTTGTGTGAACGTTCTACTTTTTTGAGGGGATTCCCAGAAGTCTCATTTCTCATAATAACCATAATATATCAAAAATAAATTTACAGAACATTCAAATCAGATAATATTTGTTCTTTCAAAAGTGATTTCACACATTTAATAAACAAACTTAATTGTTGTTGGCACTTGCTCATTTATGTTTGCCCAAAACCACCTTTTTTTTTGGCACTTTTGCGTTTTTGATCTCGGTACCAAGTACCGAACATGATCATGCAGTTAAGATCTTTGTCGCTGGGCACTTAAATCGAACGTGCCGTTAACTAATCACCCATTTAAACGCCGGACTACGTCAAACTTGAACTTGCGATGAGTGGACATTATACTGGCCTCTGTAAAATAAAAAAAAAGACTTAACTTAAGGCATTCGAAAAAGGTAAATTCCTCTTGCCATTCAAGTGGAGCGTCTGCCGAGGCAGTTTGAATATTTTTTTAATGTCCCCCGTGGCCTTTTCCGCAAAATGCTGGCAATTATAATTATAAACAATATAAATTAAAGTTTTGTTGGTTGTCCAAAAAACCAGCAACAACTTGTCCCCATCCCCATAACATGTTGTCAAATGTAAAAAACATTTTATTTGTGCTTTAGTTTTCAAGTTTCTGTTTCACAACTGCAATTAAGTCGTTCTTGTCAACGGGCAACCTTCAGGGTAACTTGTGTATATATTAGATTAAGGTCTTTGGGCCAAGAAATAACTGCAGTGGCATCCTTGGCCGTTTAACTGGGTAACTGTGTCATTTGTAATCCGCGCGAATTTCAGTTATTTCCGACTACCAAGTTTACCGAGCACTTTACTTGAGGATTTTCGAGTGGTTTTGGGTATTGACCCTTTTGAACTGCGTGAAAACTTCCTTTGTGGCGGCAAATTGTTCTACAAAAGACCCGTTTCCGGTTCGGTCGGTCATGCTGTTTAATGTGCTGAAATCTAAAGTAAGCAAAAGTGCTGTCTATCATCATCTATCATCACTAAAGACGAAGTAGACGAAGCTAAGCCAATGGAATATGTAGATTTACTAGTAGTATTCCATGCTAATTACCTTAAGGTATTCTACACTATTTATAGCCTAAGAAAGTTATGATCGATTTAGCTAGTTGATGTCCTTCATCCGATGGGGGGAATTTATCAAATGCATTAAATTTATGACCAAGTTCTTGGCCGTAAAAGCAGCTATCTATCTACATACAGGTATCTACCTCTAATTGAAGAGTTCAGATCCCGTTAGGTGAGATCAACAAAAGGTAATAGTAATATTACTATATAGTTATGACGTCACGGCGTCTGCGATCACAACAGTTCTGTATTTGTGTTAAATGGGTCTGAATACGGAGGGGGAATCGGATTAGCCGTCTGGCGAGGGCAGTCAAGCCACCGATTTAATCTGTTTACTCTGGGCAGTTTAGCTTAGACACATAAAAACAATTGCGCTGTGATGGAGGAAAATTTTCCACTTCGCTTTATATCAAATTTGGAGTTTTTCACAACCATTGCCTTCAAGGTGGATAATTCGGGTTTATTATTGGCAATTGATTAGGCATGTTTTTGAATATGATCCATTTCAAATTAGCCTTGGCTGTATCGTGAAATTTTTATATAAATTTAAATTAACAAATTTTAAAATATTTTGTAATAATAAATTTACTTAAAAATATTTTAACTATTTTGTTGTGTCTTTCAATTTAAAATAATAATTCAATTAATAAAGAAATTTTTGAGATTATAGCTAAAATTATTAAGTTTAATATTACTAATAGATACCGAGGTACCTTTAAAAAATATATTTTTAGGACCTTTTTTTCCCCTGTGCACTTACAATCCCTTGAGTAAAAGGCATCTCTTTCCAAGACGTCGCATCGCATATCCCTCAGAAAAACCCCAAAAGTCGGAAATACTAAGGAAGCTATAAAACGGCGTCAAGTTCACTTAACTAGAACCACCAACGGCGATAAAAACAAAATCCGAGAAAATAATAAGTAAACAGCCGAAACAAGAGAGGTAACCCAAAGTACAGATGACTCAGCATAAATGCGAAAAAAAACCCCACCGCCAATCAGGCCAATTACCTGCTGAGGAAAGGAAAAATTCAACTCAGGGGAGAAACTCACCTCGGCTGAGCATGCCAATTGCCAAATTTCTGTAAGCCTCGGCTTCTGTTACCTTAAATCTAAACAGCGGCTAGGATTGCGGCACTCTGGTTAGTACGAGAGTATCTCACAGATACACAGATACAAAGATACGAGCCAGCACAAAACTGAACGATCGGCTCAGTTTAAAAAGCACTCGTACTTAGTCGGCGAGGCGATCGCAGCCGAAGTCGTCTCAAAGTCTTGGGGTTTTAAACAAAAACGTCTTGCCCAGACGACGGTCCATTCATGCGAGTTTTTCATTCCGACGCGTCAACTTAAAACGACACATGCTCTCTCGCCAGCGATCGTGGCGATCGTCAGTAAATGCGGCTAAATAAATCCACAGCGTTCGAATTCGACGAGTGTCTGTGCGAAGGATAATGCGATTATGAGTTCTTAAAAATCAAACGTTAAAAAAAACAAAAATCCTATCCTAATTGGCACAAAATCAATTAGTTTCGCGGCAGTGAATATGCAAAAAGGTTACATTTGACCCAAATAATCGAAAACCAATTGAGAATTCCCCGTAGTTCCCCGTTGCGAAAGACAAACATTGGATTAGCCGTGCAGCTTCAAGAGAATTATCAAAACGTAAGTGTCAAACGGGGCGTATGAGTTATGATTTGAGGGCGGGCGTATGTGCAACATTCTGTGTGTGGGAAAAAATAATAAATATTAAGTGTGGTTCCATTTATTATATTCGCCGTGTCAAGTACGGAATTTTTATTAATGTGCTTCTGTTAAAGGTTTCGCGGGTTTACTGAAATGTTTTCATTAAGTGCCAAAGAATAAATGATCGTCCATTAATTTAGCTTGGTTAATTATAAAGCTGTGACTTCAAAATGAGTTAACAAATATTGTTAATAAAAAAAAAAATATATATAAATATAATATTTAATATTTATATATTTACGATTTAAATTAAAATTAAAATGTGCTTAGAAAAAAATTTAAAAAAGTTTTAACATAAAAATAATTTATATTTTCCTAAAATTGTTTGTACCTTTCATAGACTTTAATTATTTTCATTCAATTTATTTATCGACTGAAATTCATTGGAAGCATATGAAATGCTAATTTATTTATTCTCCGAGCTTTCAAATAAATTCTTTTTAATCACGAATGAACTACTTAAAGATTTATCTACTTGTTTGTTTGAATTAGATTATTTCTTTTGACAATAATTAATTCTAGTACCTACCTATTATTTAAGCAGAAATATAATTTCTCACGAACTGATTTAATTAATTTGCTATAAAAAGTATTGAAATGTCAATTCAATTTTAAATTATTTGACTTCAGCTGTGAAAATAAATAAATAAAATCGAAAGCAACGCCATTGTCTTAAAATAATCTTTCTGTCAACAAATAATATTTCTTTTTGCTTAATTATTAACTTATCAATGTTATCAGCGGCATGCACTTATATAAATTCAAATAGGCAAGCCCCTGCACCTTTTTAATCGAAATGCGGTTCAATGTGCGCATTTAATTGGATTATAAACATTAACGGAGCTGTCAAAAATATCACTTTATACGCCAGACGAGAGCAAATCAATTAAGCTGATTGCAAAAAATATTTGATTTACCGGACAGTCGGCAGGCAGCCTTATCAATGAGATGTCAAAAATGAAAAGAAAATCTAGACTATTCAGAAGAGCCCTTGCCCAACGACTCTTGGGTTGTTTGCTTTAATTTATAAACAGTTTTGTATGTGAGTTTTATTTTTTCTTTGCTTTTTGGCTCATTTTGCAGTCTGCAATTAAGTGTAAACATTTTGCAAGTTATGCAAAATAACGGCAATGTGGTTATGAGCGGTCTCTTGGCCAAATGCATATATTTTTGGAGTCTGTCGATCTGTTTTTTGGGGGATTTCGCAAATATGCAACCGCAGACACGTACCGAAAAATTAAAAATTAAAAACCCCATACAATGATGCGTTTTTCCCCACCCCTGATTAAGTTTGACCCACATGCACATGTCGAGTTCAGGTCAATGTTAAGGTGAAATTGAAAGAGTAACACAGACAAGGTCAACCTGCCCTTCAAGGGAATAGAAAAACGTAGATCTTTCTAGTTTATCCGTCAAATATCGCTATTGATTATTGACCAATGCGTCAGTTTTTCGAGTTCCCTTGCCATTTGCGCAGATCTTGCCAAATACTGGGTTTATGACCCCAGCAACAGATAAATAGAAACACTTGAAGGAAATAAAAGTAATAAAAATTGAGACATTTCGTATGTGAAATGGTGTGAAATTTAGGGGTCAGCGCAAACAGTTAACGTAGAATTGAAAATGCCAACTAAACTGGCGAGTTTCGAAGGTCGGATGAGTGGGGTGATGACCTAAAAACAAACAATTTGTGACGAAATTTATTAAATATTAAATATTTAATTAAATATGAAAGATATGATAAATTTCAAAAAATATTTTTAAAATATTTCATTGTTTTTAAAATGTTGTTGTTAATTAAAATGTATTATGCCTACTTTTCTTCAGCTTTAACATTCCATCAATATTTAATTTTAAACTAAATGTATTTTAAGTCTTTGTTGATCTCCTAAAAAACTAAAAGAAAGGAAAATGTGGTTTAATCAATAACTATAATTCAATTTTAATATTATTCAATAATAATTTTAAAGCTTTTTAAGATTTATATCTTTTTCGTTTTACATCTTATCAAGATTTAATTTTGAAATAAATGTAATTAAAATTTTTATGGATCTCTAAATGAAATAAAAGAAGAATAAAGATGTTTAATAAAATTTATTTAATTATTATTCAATAATATAAATAGCTTTTTAAGATTTATATCGTTTGGACAATTAAAGGATTACTTTTTAAGAGAATATTGCTGGGAATATATAAGCTTCGCTTTAACAATATAATGGTCTTGCAGATCTTTCAACTTCTTCGAACACCCTTCCTTTTAGCCCTATTTAATCACGCCACCTTTTCGCTTAGCCCCAATCAGTTTCACTTTCAAGCGAACCGCAGACAGCAATTTAAGCGAAATTCCCAACGCTGTCTGCACCTTCTGCACAGCACTTAGTGGGGGCCAGTCACTCATCCCCAGCACATCAGCCCACCAATCCATCCATCCATCCATTTGTCCGCCCACCAATTGGCCAGACTTAAGAGTGGACACAGAAGTTGTCTTAAATTAACCGCAAGCGAAAAAGAAATACCTCTAAGAGCAATAGACGTCACACAAAAGGCTGCTTTTGTTGCGTTAGTTTGCCGTTTTCCTAACCGTTAAATTGAAATATTGACACAAGTTTTTTTGAGTGAGTGTGTGACTATCTGATTTTCTGATTCATTTGGTCGGCCAAAAAAAATGCCCGGGGCAGGCACACTTGCTAATAACGCGAACATACAATATCTGGCAGATAGGTTTACATAATGAGCCATGCTCTTTAATAGCCCAGTGATTGGAACCCCCTGATAAGAGCGAGAAATTGGCAAATTGCCTTTTTGGCTATTTGGCGGCTTAAAGTGCGAGAAAGCCATCAATCGCTAATTTTTTGGCCGCAGGCGAGACAAGCGAATCGCTGGCTATATAACTTATATCGTTTTTATAGTGACTTAGGTCAGGATTGAAGTTGCCGGCCCACACACACACTCTGGCACGACCTTGCCGGCTTTATTTCTTTATTTCACTGACAACCAGATCGAACCCTTCTCAAAAAGCCAGCGAAATTGATTCATGACTCGCATTAAAATGAAACGAAACGGCTCGAAAAGGGCTTTTTTGATTTAATGGAAATTCTCGGGCGTAATTGGAGCATTTCGCGAATGGTTTCGTTTTGCCAAAATAAAAAGAAAACCAACAATATGGCCCATAAAATGTTCCCAAAAATAGACAGCGGGAGAGTGTGTGTACGTATAAATTACAACACTCGACGCAGCTGCTGCTGCCGAGTATTGGAAAATATTTGCCAATAATTTCTGTATTTTTTTTGCCTGTTGATGGAGCGGCCGGCAACGCTTCAGTGATTGGCCACGGTTTTAGCCAAGTCTGCGACTTTGCTTTGGGAACTGCAACTGCTGCGTCCAGACTCCATGACGTTTGAAACAACAATCTTGTTATTGTTTCTGCCGCTGCTCTCGAGTTTGGGGTGAACGCGTGTCAAATGCCGAGGCAACTAATCAAGTGATTTTGAAGATGAGAGCTCAATTAGGGCCACTCAATTGAAAAGGCAGTTATCGAACTAGTGGAAAATAGGTTTCTGGGGGGTTTTTCTGGGGGATTTTAAGAGGCTAAAAATATAATAGAAAGGGAAATTTAGATTAAAGATAGATTTTATCGAAATTGAACAAAAAAAGTAAAAATAATACAGATTAATCTAAAAATACCTAGATAACAAATGTAACAGCTTATTTTATGAATAATTTTTTAAGTTTATTCCGATAAAAAATATATTTTTTATCCAGATATATTTTTTTACCAAGAATCCATCTATCGTTAATGCCAAACTACAATGTCAAGTTCGTTGCCTAAGTCTTTCGTTTTACCTACAACTATTTAATTTTCCCCGCAAAACTTGCACCATTTTTTCAATTCCTTAAAGCAACAATTATCATAACATGAAGTTTAATGTTAATGTTGAATTACTTAATGCCATTTAAATTGTTTACATCGCTTCTGCAGTGTTTGCTGTTGTTGTTGTACCATTTATAGAATGATTTGTTGCGCTTGGCCTGGCTAGCTGAGCTATGAGCTATGAATATACAGACATGTAAATATACCCATCGCTTTCGCTCTCGATGCGTTGTATCTTAATTGAGCTGAACAAAACGATGGCATAATATAAAAAACAAGAGAGAACGCTATAGTCGGGTGCCCCGACAATCAGATACCCGTTACTCAGGTAAAGGGAGTGCGAGGGAGATGGAGATAGAAACTTTGAACACGCATAACTTTTTAACGAATGGTCCGATTTGAAAAATTTCTTCTACATTTCGATAGGTATTGATAAACACAATAAAACTGCATTTTTACTTTTCCGAAATATTGAAATTTTTAAAATCGTATATAAGCGATTGTGGGCGTTAGAGGGGGCGTGGCACCCTTTTGAAACAAACTTGCGCTGCGTAGGAACTCCAAGAATCTTCATGCCAAATACCAATCGTCTAGCTTTTATAGTTTCCGAGATCTCAGCGTTCATACAGACAGACAGACGGACAGACAGACGGACAGACAGACGGACAGACAGACGGACAGACAGACGGACAGACGGACATGGCTAGATCGACTCGGCTGGTGATCCTGATCAAGAATATATATACTTTATGGGGTCGGAAACGCTTCCTTCTAGCTGTTACATACTTTTGCACGAATCCAATATACCCTTTTACTCTACGAGTAACGGGTATAATAAGAGTACGAGGGAGTAGACTCCCCGACTCCCAAGGAAAGTGTGGCGCTACCAAGCGGAAAACTCTCACAGAGAAAGAAAAGGAAGATTATATTTTTTATTGAATATAAAACAAATAAAATGTATTATTAAACTTTCAAATGCTTGAATACAGTACCAGAAAATATTAATATATTTATGTTTGTAAGAATGGTCATTTCATTTTATATAAAGAATATTTAGAAAGGTTTTCAAATATTCGTATGTTAAATTTAAATGAATTTAATTATGATATATTTGATATATTTTTCATGAGTCAGAAAACAATAAATATTAATAAAAATTTATTTTTATTAGAGTTAAAAATGTATATAATTATAATTAAATAATTATAATTAATTAAACTTGACATTATATGAAGTATTTGATATAATTTATCAATGAGTCAGGAAACTGTTAAGGCCTGCTTTATGGCCTTTTTTGCCCCGCCAAAAATCCTTTCAAAATGAATTATAATAATTATAACTTTAAAAGCACTTTAAGTTTTTTCCCTGTGCACTTGGCCGTTATGCTGCTGCGGGGGCATGGCCAAATAAATGGCCTGGCCCATGTGTAAGCTGCAATTAGAGCTAAATGAGAGAGCACTTCCAGTTCCAACGGAGACTTCCGTAAAGATTTTTTATGTTTATCTCAATGTCAACAGCGGGAAAAGATGAACGAACCTTTCGCCTGTGAAATCGAATCGAAAATCGAACAGAAAGAGGCAACCCACAGTTTCAATAATTGCATACAATTTGCCAATCAACGCGTTCCCAACGATGCCAATTATGAAATATGCCGGGCCCTTGTGTCCATGTGCTGGCCCTTTTTTTGTGCATTTTTGTGGGCGCAGCCTTTTGGCCATGGCTTATGAAGCCATTCAAGTGCCCAGCGGCCAAAAGGAGGAAAAGGAAGCTGCAGCTGATGATTGCAAAAAATTGATATTTTATATATGTAATAAAAGCGTAAGAAAAAAACAGAAAGAAAGAAAAAATAATAAGGACCATAAAATTATAAAGCGTTGGCTGCCAAAAATTAAGCAGAAATTTATTAAAAATGCATAAAACAGGCCGAAATCTCGCACTCCAGCTGAAAAAAAGGCAAACTGGATTCGAGGATGGTGAATTGTGAGTGCGGGAAAGAGAAAAGTGGCGCGTGACCTTCGCACTACTGAGCAAAAAAAAGTCCACAGCAACCTGAAACTGAAACTGCGGCTGTGTGAAATTATTAAATCAGCAGCAGCAGTAGCGGCGGCGGTAGTCACAACTGCAGTGCCAAGAAACCAAAACAAACAAGTGCAACAAGAGACATCGGAGACACAAGAGACACAAGAGGAGGAGAAACAGCCACTCCAGCTGGTTGGTGGCTACTGTTTGGCAAGAGGCAACATACATCACATCTCAGCGCCGAATGAGTCAAGGAAAGCAGCGAACTTCAGATACACTCGACAGCACTGAGGGGGAAATATTTGGTAATATGTGAGCGAGGCAAACAATGCTTACATGTGTAGGACTAGGAAAATCCAACTGAAGGAAATGTTTAAAATTATTACATACTCTTCTTAAAAATTATAAAGTACTCTTCTAAAGTAAAATAATAATATTCAAGTTAAAAACGGATTTTTTAAGCCTAAAATAATAGAAATGCATGTACAAATCAGTGTTTCTTTTTCAAATTTCCCATGAATCTATGTATTATTTATGAAAACATTTATTTTTTATTTATTTTTTATTTTTCAAATTCATTTAAACTAAATATTATAAATAATTTTCATTGTTGTCTAGATATTCAAACTAATGTGTAAAGATTTATAAAAATTATAAAAAATCTATTAATTAATTTTAATAGGCTAACAACATATTTAATTAAAAATTAAACGAAAATAAGGAAAAATTGTCATTCGATTTGTTAACTGGTTATCCCAGAATCTCCTTGCCAAATGCCAGCGATTGCTTAATTGTTTACCCATTTAATGTTCACGAAGCCATAGCTAAATGTGGGTTTTTCCCAAATTGATATCCTCCCAGTGAATTTATCACAATAAACCCCCCGTTAGCCAGGCGCCAAAGAAGGCGCAGCTCTTGACTCACACTTTGAAATGCACGCGACCAGCGGCAACATCTACAACAGCAACATCAACAGCAGCAACATGAACGGCGGCAACATGCAGCAGGTGCGCGCGGGAAGGTAGATTTTTCGGCAAATGCCAACGAACGCTTTAGACCGAGTGGCTCAGTGGTTTAGTGGCCTGCTGGCCAAGCAACCTACTTCTGCCGCCACTTTTGCTGCTTTTGCAGCTACAACTGCAACTGCAATCGAAAGTGAGGCTGAGAGACTGAGAAACTGAGCGACTGGACATGGATATACACATAGATATAGATATTGCTGCGGAATCGGGTTGGGTATCGTCGTCAGCTGTTAGAAAGCTTCGCTGGACATGGATATGGTGCTCCAGTGCTCCGGTGGCTCCAAGTGGCATGTGGCAGTTGCAACACATCCCATATATATAAAGCCCCATAGTCTGGTCTGGTTGGGGATATATGGCTATTATAAAACCGTATTTAGGTCAATCAAATTTCGCATTTGGCATTTTGAAATTTCTTTACGCAAATGCTTGTGCTATTTTTTAATGATTTTCTAACCAAGCCAATCCAGTCCAGAGTTTCAGAGTCTCTTAGTCTCTGGTGTCTCATTTTCGGATTGCAAAATGCTGGCTGCTTATGGCCAAAAGAAGCCAGGTGACCAACGGCGTGGCCAATAAGCACAATTTAGCTTAAAATTGTAAAAAACGTGTTTCTTTTCTTTCCTTTTTTTTGGATTTTTTTCTCTCCGATTTTTACCACTTTATTTTCTGTTGGGGACTTCTTAATGGATTGGCTCGGCCTGTTGAGGCGTGAATTGTGGCAAAAGAGTGTGCAACAAGGGGTTAATGACGAAGAAGGAGGAGTGTCGCCTCAGCCAGATGATAAATAATAGCCACTTCCGACTGTCTGAATGTTGAATGCTGATTGCAGGAACTTCGAATGAAGTCGTTATCCAGAACCAGAATCCCTGCAGCTTTTGTTTCCGCATCCTTTCCCTTTGGCGAAAAAAGGCAATACCCTTGGGAAGTTGGCAAATTAAATGCGGCTGCGGCCTTAATTATTTTATGCTCATTAAGCGTACAGCTAAATATTTGCCCTGGCAAAATGCCACAAATTAAGGCAGCCGCGTCTCTTGGCCCAAAGCAGTTTACAATATGGCTTTAATTACAGCAAGAGATACGAAAAAAACAAAGTACAAAATATAAATGTCATTAATTGGGTTTAAATATTTTTGTTTATTTTTTCCTTAGTATTTCTGTTTTGTAAGTTGGATACACAACTTTGTTCATAAAGCAAAATCGCTCAATTGTGACAGCAGTTTAACTAACATTTCAGTTATGTCAGAAGTCAATTAAATATAATTTGCCCTCACTTCAGATGCGGCGGCGGCGGCTTAAATGAAAATCTTGGTAAATGACCAAATGGGCTATGAGCTCACACGCGGAGCGACAAAAATAAAAGTAAAGTCCAAGCATAAGTCCAGATATGCAAAGTTCGTTGCCTCAGTCATTTGTTTTGGTTTGTGTGTACTTTGCATGGAAATTTTCTGTTTTCTGTTTTCCGCCTTTGCACTATAAAAATCCAAGTGTCACTGTCTCATGAAAGCTTGATTATTGATCACGTGCAATTAACTTGAGTTCGCCCATAATTTCCATTTTATTATTTTATTTACTAGCATTTATTAGCATTTTTCTAAAGAAAAATAATTATAAGGGATTAACATGACACATAAAAACAATTATTGGAATAATTTAAAAATGAAGCCATTTACTAAATGGAATTATGGAGCCTTATTTTAAATTTAGTACTTAATAAAATTTAAGTTAAAAGGAAAAAAAATCATTTTTTGAGCTCCCATACTTTTTAGAAACATATTTTGTATTTATTTTCTAATATTGAGATTTCTAAAATAGAAAATACGTTTAAGGGATCAATATAAGACACAAAAACAATAATTTAATTTAATAATTTATGGATCTTATTTTTAAATTTAGAACCTAATAAAAGTAATTTAAATGGAAGAAAAATGCAAGTAACATCGTTTATTAAGCTCCAATTATTTTTTAGAAATATATTTTCTAAAATATGATCTGATTCCAATTGATTTTTAATTGATCACGTTCCTCGACCTGAGTTTGATTCCGATTCGCCTGATTAATACACAGAGATTCCACTGCGATCTTCACGTTTTTCCTGGACCCACCGATAAATTCAATTTTATTTTCTGCATTTTCAATTAGTAAGCAAATGAAACTGTGCCGGTAGCCGTTGGTTGGTGGCCAATTAGCATATTGTCTGTGGCTTAAGGTAACGACCTGCCGAGAGGAGAGGCCTCGGCTTCCCCCGGCATCTCACGTACCGAGTGACAAATGTATTTACGCCATGGAGCATTTATCAGCCAGCGGGCTAATAAAAACATGTATTATTATACTGTTGTAACTGAATTTATGGACACGATTCATTGCGGTTTTTTCTGTAGGTCCGCTTGGAAAAACGCAGCTAATCGTAGCCAAATCTTTTGGGAGATGCAAGTAGATAGTATGCCAAGGTAATGAGATGTTCTAGAAATTCTCCACCATCTTTTGAGAGTGAAATTCACCCCAGGAAGTACTTGACCGACACGGCAGGCTAATTAAATTTTAATTGCTCTCCATAAATATGTTGTTGTCCCCTATTTTGTTTGCTGTTGAACTAATCCACCTCAACCGCTTTTATTGCCTCTATCTCCGATAGACTTGAATTATGGGCTTGGAGAAACATTACCTGCGATATGGACGCACCGCTAGAGATCACCTCCTTGACTGGGCCACCTGTGGGCGTGGTCGACGGCACCAGCAACAGCAGCAGCAACAGCAACATCAGCAACTGCAACAGCAACAGCAATCGCAATCGCAGCAACATCCCCAGCAGCAACAGCAACAACAAGCACAGCCATCACAGGGGCGGAGGTCACGCCCCCATGTGACGCCACTCTCCATGCTGATATCAAATGGAGTTAGGATTAGCAATAGTAAGTACAGCACACTTAATTATACCGCTAAAAATACGCCAGTCATCCGAGCGGAATATTTCTATTCTATTTCTAATGAATACAAAATAATGATGTTTTGACGAGACGGATTTAAAAGCTAGAGCAGCCAAAACAATTAGTAGATCAATTTTAGCATGAAGCAAGACTTCAATTAGATTAATGGAAAATTTGGGAAAAATAAGGAAATAAGTTCAAGAAATTTAGAACCAAAAGCCAAATCTTAATAAATTAATGGAAAATTTATTAAAAAATTTTAAAAATGTATTACACAAATTCAGAATCAAATACAAATTCTGTTCTATCAAATTATTATATTGCAATTAAAATATTTTTTGAACTGCATATTTATTATAAAATTTTTTGGCAAGATTTCCCTTAAAAGGAAATGCCTTGGCTGACAGCTCTTCAAGTTCTTATCACCTTCGACAATCGACAAGAAAATTGAATTAAGGAAAAATGTTATTAAATACTCAATTAGCTAACTAAAAGTCAATATCAACCGCCAAATTGGTCAGAAGGCTTGTTAAGTTGGCTGAAAAGCCAAAGCGAAAAGCCCAATACCAAAACTAACAGTCGTTTGACAGCTTGGTTGAAAATACCGCAAAATGTTGTATACAAAACTGGTCATCTAAGAACTGCAACCGAAAAATTGAAAAACGAGTCTTTGGCCGAAAGGAAAAACCAAGTGGCAATCAAAAAATAACCGAAAAATACAAAAAAAAAACAATTTAAAGTTGAAAACAGCTAAACTAAGCAGCCAACTAAGCGCAGATGTAAATCAAGGAAACACACAGACACGAAACTCGAATTCGAATACGAAATCAAACAGCGACTGTAAACTGTAGACGTAGATTGTAGCGTTCTTTGCAATGGCCGACATTGCGTATACGCCGAGTGAGCCAAGCCAAGCCAAGCTAAGTTAGTCGAAGGCAGCCAAGTGTGCAAACAGCCAGCGAAAAGCTGGCAAATAGTAATACTAGTAACCATGGCCAAGAACATTCGCCAGAGAGGGACGGACAGCTAGCTAACTGAACTTGGCTTAGACTGCGGGCCCAGGCTCCGTTTGTTTACGTTTCGCTTTTCTCTCTGTTTTTTTCTGTATTTTCTGGTTTCGGTTTCACTTCGTTTTTGAAGGCATTTTCGACTGTGTTTTTCGATTGTCGCTTATATAGAATTATATTTTAAGCGTTTTGCACTTGACTATTGGCCTGGCTTTACTGCCATGTTGGCCAAGTGCCTTGCTATTGGACTTCTAGGGGATGCTGTTTGTTGCTCTGACCGGGGCAATTATGGGTACTTCTGTGGGACGTGATCATTGACGAAGGATTTATCTCAGACTTATGTGCGAGATTTTTAAGACCACAAAGAGTCCAAATTTAATTACTCGTAATTTTTGAGATAATCTCTAATTGAGGAAGCTATATTTAGCTGATCTATCTTGGATTTTTCACCACTGCCTGCTGCTTGGGCAATTCTATTGCAATGTTCGCGCTTTGAACATAACAAACAGCGGCAGCAGGCAAACAACAAGCAGCATTAAAATCAGAAAATTCGCAATTGAAAACTCTGTGTAGCCACTATTAACTGCCAAATACTCGGACTTGCGAAGACCAATACCAGCAAATGGCCACGAGCTCATTCAAAGCAAATATGAAAATGTTGCCAAATCAATAGGCCAGGCTTTAAATGAGGGGATAGGGGTAGAAGTGGTAACACTGAAAAAAAAGACTTGGTATAACAACTAATAACGAAATATAGGAAAATATTTTAATGTTTTTGGGCGTTTTTCATACAGACAAGAAATAATTTTTAAAAAGATTTATTTTTCTTTGGGTATTTCTTTAGTTTCTAGAATATTTTTTCTAGAATTATTAATAGTATTTTTGAAAGACTTCTACTTACCTCAATGAAAAATAAAATCTTTTTAATCCAATAAATCCACTCCAAGTATTTTTCTCTGTGCAACTGAAGCTGCAAAACGGTGAATGAGTGCCGAAAAAGAGTGAACGAGTGGGTTCCGAGTGGATTCGGTGGCTTCAAGGGGCCAGTGATAGCGACAGTGAGTGGAGTGCGAAATCAAGTAGCCGCCGTGGACGCCGATGGCGAATCGAGAGAGTGAGCATAAATTAACACATGCAGGTTGCTTTTAGCCAATTCTATGTCTAAAGTGGTGGCTCTAAAGGCGGGGTGAGAGGGGTTGTTTTGACCATTTGTTTGGCCGGCTCAAACAGAAACAGGCGCGGTGGCTCAAGCTGAAGAAGAAGAGTTCCCGACTGCAGCGGACTCTTTGGCAACACAACAACATCCACTCACGTCGTCTGTGAGTGTGCTTGGCGATTATATAACCAGATGCTGGCATTAAGGTCTGGCCAAGATCGTGCCTCGGCTTTGGTTACTCTGCGGAGGAATTTACAAGCTATTGACACAGAATTCAACCAACTAGAAGCCAAAAATAAATATTCAGTTTGGGAAACGTTTAAATATTTTAAGAGAGTATTAAATCTTTAAAGATTGAAAATGTATACAGAAAATACACAAATTTACAACTGTTACTTAAAATTATTTTAAAAATAATAATAAAAAAATATGTTAGGTTAAATAAATAAATTTTAAAATCAAGAAATAAGAAATAAAATACATTCGTTGATAAAAGAAATCCATAAATATTATAAAGCTACAGAAATAAAATGTATAGGTATTTCCATAAATATTTCAAGAATGAAAACCTTATATTTATTTACATGTATTTATTCTACACTTGCACTTTAATAAATTAACATCATTACAACTTTACATTACAAGCTATTAAAAGGGATTTTCCGGCAAGAATTCCAATCTTGCTAAATAAATCTAAATAGGGTCATCAATTACATTCCTTTCCTTTCCGATCTTGGCTGACTCAATGAAGTAAAAATCCCAGTTTACTTTCCATCATGGGTTTCTCCCCAGGATTTCCGTTACGAGCCTTCGCAATTTTTCCCTTTCATCTCGGTTCAAACTTTCCAGATCCAGTTCCTAACCTTCGGCCGGCGCTTCTCTTTAAACGCATACCCTCTTTTCGGGTCCTTATCCCCAGCGAGAATCTGATGTAAATGCTTTAATTAAGGGCCGAAATGCGATAACTTAAATGCAAAATTGCCGCGAAGGCACGTCTCGGTGGCCAGAAACTGGTTTTTTCTTCTGTTTTCTTTTTTTTCGTGGGACATGCCCATAGCCATTGCCCTTTGTTTCGGCTAATTGGGCTGGGCCACTAAGGGATCGCTCTTATATGTTGTATTACAGATCTCCGAAGATCTGCAGTCACGTGATGCAAATTGTAAGGCGTACGAGGAAGTGAACTCGGACCGCCAGGAATTGCCATTATTATTTGCTTAAACAAAAGTGTTTACATGGCTATAAAGATTTTTTCTGTTTTGGTGCAAAGGGGAGGGGCAGCCGGATCAGGTCTTGGATTATTATTATTACACCGGCACGTTCTTGGTCGAAATCTCAGCTCGATTGTTTCCTCGTAGAATTGCAACTGTTTAGCTGCTCTATTGTTAATGGATATAGCATAGTATAGAAACTGTCTATTGAAATGGTATATGTATATGACCAGCACGCTTTGTTGCCTTTTGGCCGACGCTTTTTTGTTGGCCAAGAGCTGCGAAGCAGCTGCAGCTTTACGGCCGGTAATTGTGAGCGTTAATTTTAACAGGCAATTGGGAAACTTACGTTTATTCTTTTTCGTTTGTTATTTTTGGGGCCAAGCTTCAACAGAAACGAAAAACAAAATGCAAAAAACCAGGTTGGATAGACCTCCCCGGCCAGCAAATGTTTCACTTAAACCCTCGCAGCTAATATTACTGACCATTTAAATTGTTTCATTTTGAACAATTTCAAAGTCTACGGCAATTGCAGCGCTCTAAAGTTTTTCTCGCTTCTCGGTGATTGGGGTTTTAACTCATTTTTTTTTTGGTTTTTTAATCTTTGTGCGTGGTTTTTGGATAGCTGTCGAGTCTAGAAGCTCGAAAATATGAATATCGCGTGCTCAGCTGTAATTTTCAAAAGAAACGAGCATATGACACCAGTGGCCAAATCCAATTGAAGCAGGGGCGCACAGAAAAGGGATGGGTTATTAAAGAAAAGATGGATTTTTATCAATTACTAACAAACAAATATTTTATTTGATTTTTAATATATAGGTTTCAGTTTAATGTAATTCATATAAATTTAATAAATTTTTAAATCATTTTTCTAAAATATTATTTTTAAAACCTACAAAAATAATTATCTTTTTAATATTATCTCTTTAATATTAGATATCAAAATCAGTGGTAATTTTGCATATTATTTTAAAAAATTAAGTATTAAAATAAAAATATAAGTAAAAAGCGTTTTATTATTTAATATCTTTCACAAAAGTCTAAATATCTTCAATTTTTTTACATTTTAATTATTCATGTTTTCTTCTAGTAAGTAAAAAATGTGGAACTTATTTCCTTAACTTTTTAAAGCTTTAGATATTTGTTTACTGAATATCCCCCTTCTAGCGCCGCTTCTGGTTTTTAGTAACAGAACACGAAAATAAGAAAAACCCCATCGAAAATCATAGCGAAAAACAGAAATATCAAAGTAGGTATGTAAGTATTTTTCACTGGGATAAGCATAATTGTCAACAGTCGTCAGTCATCGGTTGCTGTCGTATCGATTGTGTGCCAAATGTTTAGTGACCATATCGCTACGGCTATATGGCTATATGCTATATCTTCCCATCTCGCTCTGAAACCCGATTTGCAATCGCCGTTCGATTGCAGTAATGTTATAGCTTAGGAAAACTATATAAAACCGAATAAAGCCTTCCGTTGAGGCGCTGTCTTCCCTTGACCTTGGACTCTCTCAAAAAAAAATGTTATGTGCCTCGTTTTATGACACTTGTTGTCGCTTTTTGGGCTCTTTTTTTTTTGGTTTTTTCTTCACTCTCCTTTTTTTGCGTAACTTTCTCTGGGACAGAGTTTATGGTCGTCGGGCTCTTCAGGGTCACTGGAACACACTCACGATGAAGAAGCCGCCTGAACTTTGCCAGGCAAAAAAATGATACAATGCACATACTCATATAATCCGGCTATATTTTGACAGCAATTATCGCGCCCAGTTTCAATATGGGTTTAATGAATTCCACGCTGATTTATGGCACTCACTTTTATTTTTTGTTTTAGACTTATAGTAGGTTTTATATTTTTAGTTGGGGAATCAATAATATTAAAATATTATTTGATATGTTAAAATAAATTCAAAATTAATAACACCCAAAATAAACTGAATTTGTTCTAATAACATAATTTAATCTTAAAATGAAACACAATAAAAAAAGTTATAGTAAAAATATTATCTGGTAAAATATCTCAAATCTGAAACGTATACTTAAAATCAGATGAATTTAAAGTGCATTTCACGATTCGTTTTCCCTCAGTTGATTTCCTTCCTACTTTACTTTGTATTCGACCTTATCGCTGACGTCGCCGCTTTTGACTTAGTGACCTGCAAAAATCGAAGCAGCGCTCGTAATGCATTTTATAAGATAATAAATAATAAATAAAAATTGAAATTTATGTTGTTTCAAAACGCTTCACCTTGCACTTTTTTCGGGGCGGCGGCAATTCGGCATTTCGGCATTTCGGTGAAACTTGATAGCGAAAACAGTTTTTCTTGATCGAAGCGGCGTGGCGATCAGTTCGTTGACTGATCGCCACAAGTACACCGAAAAAACCCGTGAAAAAATATATTCAGAACTCGTTGGCATTGTATGCCCATCATCATCATCATCGTAATCATCATCGTAATCATAATCATCAGCTGAGATGCTGCTGGCCACGCCCACCTCCTCAAAATGCCAGCAAGGTGATGTGATGTTGATTTTTGATTTCTGATGCTGCGGACGGACGTCCAATGTCCAGATTTCCAGAGGCTAAGTGCATGGGCCAATTAACATTGCATCGCTTGAGAGATTAAGTTTCAATTAGTGATAACAGAGGATCGTAAATTTTGGCAGCTGTCATACGAACGAATATGTATGTCCATTTCGGCGATAAGTCGGCCAAGATCGCAATTGAATGAATGCCCACGAGAGATCTCGAGAGTGTTGACCATTGTAATTGCATGTGACATCCGTGAAATTGCACCGTGAAATTCGCAAATAATTTCGTTTTATTTACCTTACGAAATTGCACAAAAAAAAGCATTAAAAAGGAATATGAAAGGCTGCTTTTTAGGGGGTAATTTTCATAATAATTCATTGAATAAAATTGTATTGTATAATTTATATATTTTTCTACGCTTTCTAAGATTATCCTCTGAGTGTTAAGTAATTTTATTTTCTTACCTAATCTCATACCTTATAATCATATAATTATTTTTTAGTAAGCTCTATATATTTAAATATTAATTTGTTTACCTTATTTCTTTATTTTTCAGATAGACTAGCTGTGATAATTCTTGGAATAATTACTTTAATCTTAGGCATTATTTTATCATCCATGCCCTGGCTGGATTATTTTATACTAAAGGTGAGTGTTTTCTCCTAAAAAAAATCTTGAAAATATAATAACATATTTTGTATTTCCTCCAGAACTTAAGGCTGTGGAATGATACATTGAGCTATCATTATTGGCAAAGGCCCGGCGTCATTCGACTGACCAAGCTCTA
This sequence comes from Drosophila lutescens, assembly GCA_037075285.1. Taxonomy (NCBI): domain Eukaryota; kingdom Metazoa; phylum Arthropoda; class Insecta; order Diptera; family Drosophilidae; genus Drosophila; species Drosophila lutescens. The sequence continues at coordinate 494,418 of JBAMCF010000468.1, forward strand.
CATCTACAATGTAACCAATCCAGATGGTTTTCTGCGAGGCGAAAAACCCCATTTGCAAGAAGTTGGTCCTTTTGTCTACAGGTAAGTTATTTTTGGCCATAAATCGCGGCAATTGAAAAATTCGTTACGCCTTTTCTGACACCTCAGGTTGTGTGGAAAACCTTTGTGCATAGATAAATTTCCACGGTGGCTTTGGCACAGCACTCCAATTGGTCATGGTTTGCTGGGAAGTTGATGGCTTAATACCTGTAATTAGAATCGCAAATCGCAAGTGGCTAAAAAATATTAGCTACGGAAACGGTCAATGGTTAACTTATTGAACTTCTAGAAGGGATAATTAGTGGCCTAGGAAGTGATATCTGATTTTTCGAATTTCACTGCTAACCGGTGGATAATTATAGTGCAGAAATTGTTTTAAACTATGGAAAATTAATACTTTGTAGCTAAGTATTGCAAATGTCTTTATCTAAAATTTATGTATCAAGTTGTAGTGGGTGTAAAATATATAACAGTAGCAAAAATACCTTTGTTTTGATTTTATCTCCATAACTAACCTAATATTTTCGCATTAATCACTTATAAAAATCACATTAAGCAAATGTTTTAATTTATAATTTATTTCAAAGTTTCAGAAGGTTAAAATATTTAACAGTAGCATTAATAACCTTACTTATTTATTAGATTTATTAATTAAATCTCATGATATTTTCTTATTAATCACTTTTCAAAAACAGATTAGAGTTTGTGTAAAATATTTAAAAAATAACCTTTTCTTATTAATAGATATATTAATTAAATCTCCAAATATTTCCCCATTAATCACTTATCAAAATCAGATTAAACTAAGCTTGAACATAAGTCGATGCAAAGTGCAAACAATTGAATTATCTCTTCGGTAATTTTAACACCCAATCAAACTGGCCAACAGCCGTGAGCCGGAGCCGCCGTGCAATTAGTTGGCCAATTAAACCATGAGCTCACAGCTCTTGAAGGCGAGTTTCCGTCGATTGAGATTACAACATCTAGAGCTCGTGCAAATGTAATGCAATGTTTAATAATAGGCCTTTAAATATAGAGACTAAAGTGAACCCGTTTAAATGAAGGATAACCTGAGAGGGTTCGGTTCAAAGTGATCAATCATCGTATCACTAGGCTAGAGATTAATTCGCAAGTACATTCGAGGAATCTTGGATAGCGATGAGATGTTAAAAATGTAACCATAATGACAAATCGAGGCCCAAAGTGCCCGTCATCCGCTGTTACTTTTTATGTTGGCTTCAACTTGTTTTGTTTTTTTTTTGTTTATTTCTGTTTTCTCTCGAACGAAACTGAACTTGACATTCAATTGCTTTGGCTTTTTGTGTTGGCCGCCCCTGACTTTGGACCACGAAACCGAGTCCGAGTGCGCAGCACGTGCCGATTAATGATAAGATATTATATTTTCGCTCTTTCTCCGCTTTTTACAGGGAAGACATGCAGAAGGTGAATGTCAAGTTTCACGAGAATAACTACACCGTGTCATATCAGCATAAGAAGATACTGCAATTTGTTCCTGAACTGAGTATTGATAAGGACACGCCCATAACCACGCCCAATATTCCATTGCTGGTAAGGATTATATTTGTTAGTTAAATAAATTATGCTAACAAATTCTTTTAAAATAAATTAACTTTTCTTTATAATTCTTAATTACAACAAATTGAAAAAAAAAATGATCCAAACTTTGAAAATATTAAAAAATCTTTCTTTAAACTTAATTTTAAGTAATTTCTTAATTTTGGTTTTAATTTTTACATTTTTATTGTAAACCGTTTTAACTATATTTTGATACCACTCCAAAAAAAGTTGCGTCTTTTTATAGTTTTAGATTATTCCAAAGATTATATTTAACTTATATTTTTTACATCATCATACATTACATATTTTACCAAGTATTAGTATATTTTTTTAAATTAATAAAACTAAATATTTTAAAACCCTCTTTTTTTGCAATAGACCCTCACTAGTCTCAGTCCGAAGCTGGGATATCTCCTGTCAAAAACCATATCCGTGGTGGTGACGGCTGCTCAATTCAAACCCTTTATCAAGGTTACTGCCGAGCAGTTGGCTTTTGGCTACGACGATGCCCTGGTTAGCTTGGCCCATAGGTTTTATCCAAAGCACATGAGACCGATGGAAAGGATGGGTCTGCTCCTGGGTCGCAATGGCACCCTAACCGAGGTTTCCTCCGTTAAGACCGGCATGGATAGTATGGACCAGTTCGGTTACATAGACCAGCTGAATGGAATGGATCACCTGCCGCACTGGAGTGAGCCGCCATGCACAAGTTTAGCTGGATCCGAGGGGTCCTTCTTTCCGCCGCGGGAACTTACAAAATCGGAAATGGTTCATATCTACGATAAGGATCTCTGTCGGATTATCCCACTGAAATATGTGGAGAGCCTGGAAAAGGATGGCATAGCAGCGGATCTGTTCAGGCTGCCCAATAATTCTTATGGAGACTCCGCCCACAATCCCGAGAACAAGTGCTACGATTCCAGCGATTATGAGCCAATACTGGGTCTTCAGAATATCAGCCCCTGTCAGTATGGCGCCCCCGTTTATATCTCCAATCCGCATTTCTTTGAATCCCACCCAGATCTTCTTAATTCCGTGGAGGGATTGAAGCCAAATCGTGAGAAACATGAAACGTACTTCAAAATACAACCGGTGAGTTAAGGGAAATTTATTCTTAAAAATAAGTTTAACTAAGAGAACCCAAATTATCTTAGAATTTTATTAAATAATTGTAAGTTTTAACATATGCTTAAACATTTTAATATTCTGTACTTACGTATACATTTAGTAGTATATGTCTTTTACAAAATTTATTTATATATAAAGATCATAAACAATGGTTTATGTTCTTTCAAATGCCTATTCATTTTTGTTTTCTCTACAAATTAGCTTTAAGTTTTCTACGTATTCGAAATGTATGTGACAGTTTTATAACAAGAACTTTATTACTTTGCTTCTTTCCGCCACGCAGTTCTAATTTGTTTTCGTTGTTCTTGTAGAAACTTGGAGTACCGCTGGAGGGTAAAGTGCGGATACAGCTGAATCTAAAGGTGACGCGTGCCAAGGACGTCTATCCAGTGCGTGATTTTCGAGACTTTATCTTTCCGGTCATGTGGCTGGAAGAGGTGAGATATCAAGAACCTGGAAGAACCACCTAGAAAATCTATCTAAACTCTGTAAATTTCAGGGCATCTCTGAGCTGACACCCGCCATCAAGCGGTGGATTTATTTGGGCACAGTTATAGCGCCGAGTGCCGTGCCCATCGGATCCTACCTGATGATCCTGGGCGGAGCTTTTGCCATTATTTTCAGCTTTGTGCGAGCCTATCAGAACTTCGTGTTCGCCCGGGATCCCACGCTGGAGATCCTGGAGATGGGCAGAAGGTCCTTGAGGAGGGGCAGCAGCTTCATAGCCCATCAGCAGCACAGATTACTCATCCATCATCGGGATAGCTACTCGCTGCTAAGACATGGACCCATGGCCACCTGTTTGGGCGAGGGAAATCGGGAGGAGGATTCGGAACCCATCATCGATGGAAGCCTCAGTGCAGGAATCAGTCAGGAGTCATAGTTGCAGTTACAGCATAGTTATAGAACTCTAGATCCTTAAGGTGTGATTCTGTGTGAGAGAGTGTGTGTGTGTGTTTGTTTGGAATATTTAATTTTAGTTTCGTTCTGGCCAAAATCGTGGCATATACCTGACGTTCTTGCCACTGCATAAGCATTATTATTATCCATTACTCAGTTTCCACATCGAAGGCAATCAATCATTATCAATCATCTTGCTGCTACCAACGCCAAAACGGGTTTGTAACTTGTATCTTGTAGATAGACGTATGAATTTGTATACATTTTTGTCACAGGAATGCTACAAATAATTCACTAGTCAATGATTACAATGTGAAAAATGCAAGCACTCATTTCTAGTTTTGTTAGCCGTAAATCTTAGTTAGTCCTTAGATATAAACTATATTTTTTATGTATTTGTTAAATAATGTTTAGGCTGAGGATGTACGAAATTTTGTAATATAAATGTGAATTTTGCAAATTTAATGGAAGTTGTTCCCGTTTTTTATTTAGTCTAAGGGTTATGGTTTCTGAAAATAATTTTGTTTAATTTTTTAACATTTTATATTTGGTTTAAAAATTTTAAAATGCAATTTCTCTCTTTGCTTGAGTTCTCATATTTCTTGAAACAATTTCTTTAATTTTTTTAACATTGTATACATTAACAATTTTAAAATTAAATTTCCCTTATCGCTTGAGTTCTCATAATTCTTAAAAATTTCTTTACAACCCATAAATCCAAGCTAAAAGCATAAATCTGCTTGTTAACAGCAGATTCTCCATCTCCGAAGCTTTGGCAGTTCCCAGAACAATTCCTGACTCTTATAAATCAAAAGTAAATAAAAGAAAACGCAGGACTCTAGAAAAATGCACTGGAAAATAAACAAGGGAACTGGCTTTTCGTTCCCTTGAAGTTTTTGTTGATTGACGCACTTTTGACGTTTCCACAATTCCACAACTCACACAGCCAAGCGTTTTCCGCTTTTCCCCCCTTGAAGGAAAAAAATCTGAAAATACCCACACGCACACGGGTCGTATGAGCAATAAATTATACACAAGTTCTAGAAAAAAAAATAGAGATGGGTGGTTGGCTAGTTTAGACCACTTGGGTTGGGCTTTTGTTTCGGAAATAAAAAACAGGCACAAGAAATATGATGTTTTGCAATGTTTGCACACGGAGAGGAAAATGGAAAAGAGGAAAACCGAATCAAAAGAATGAAATTTCATGGCAGGCAAGCGGTAAACGGCAAACGGAAAACGGCACAAGTCGTAAGAAAAGCGTTTTCATTTCATTTGGCAAAAATGTTTATACAAAACCAATTTTACAGTTTTCGATTCAATTTCTGTTGCTGACATTTCACTTAAACGAAAACCTTAAAGGCGCAATTCATTTCGCCGGCTTTTGTGAAATGGAAAGCGGGGTTTCTTCTGTGTTCCTGAGATTTTCGTCCCCGAGGAGGATTGTAACGAAATGCGGCGGCAAAAGGGCGTGGCCAGCTATATAGCATACCCAATATTATAACCAATATCCACGAATAGACCATGAAAAAGTTGTTATGCCTCTCTAATTTGCCTCAGCCACTTGGAAATCCATAAAATGGCGAGTGATAAACTAATATTCGCAGGCAACATGTGCTGCCAAAAGCGCCATAAATGTAAGCCACACACATCCACCCTTATAGAAATCCCCAAAACGCCCCTCCTAAATCCTACAATATTCCCAATGAAATGGCCGCCAAACCTCAAGGACAACAAAAGTTAAAAATTCGTTTATGGCGCACCATAAAATCGAATAAAAACAATTGGCACATCAAAATCCACACCGAAATGCCCGAGATCTTCATTGCTTTTGTGGATGGTATGGGAAACTGAGGGTGGGTTTCCTTCTGGGGTGGCCTGGAAATGCGTGAGTACAATTGGGAAAATGCTGGCCATATGTTGCAGGCGGCAAAAAGATGGCGAAAGAAATGGCTCAAGTAAATAAAAACAATCAAAGTTGGAAAGTTAAGAGCTAGTCGAGGTTTGAGATGCTCTGAAAATTTATTTTGTCAAAAATGCCTAAAAGCAGACTATCAAAGTTGGTGATTTCAGATCTCTGGATTTTTTCTTAGTTCTGAAATATATATTAAAATAAAAAAATACAAAGAACTTAAGCATTTAGGGAACTTAAGATTAAAATATAGGGCAGGAATTTTAGTTTTAAATCTTTCAAAAAACACAATTTTTAAATTTTAAAAATAAAAAAATACATATTTTTATATGATTTACGAATTTGGAAGATAGAATACTTATTCTATTTTGTATATCTTTTTGGCATAATCTTTAAATGGCTTACATCCTTCCTCAAAATGTATTTAACCCCCATCGCCAAGAGTATCCCCCGAAGTCAAGTGAAATCCCGTCTCGGGGTGGATTCCCTGTCGAATCTGGAGCGATTTGCTCGGCGTCAGCTGGTTGGCCACTTAGGCCCGTGATGGAATTGCTTATGAATTATACAAGAATATTAAAACGTGCCCCGAAGGAGAGCCACTTGCACTTGCCACGGATCTTTTCTGGCTCGGGATATTTCAATTGCCTCCCACTGGATTCGATTCCCTTCTCCCCCTCGAAATACTTTATTGGAAAAGTATGTGCCAAATGGTTATTGAAAAAGGAACGGGGCCAGAACCAAATCCAGATTAAGGACAAACAAATTGGGCGCTAAGTTGTCCGTTATGGGTTTTTATGTGGGGGGGTCATAATTTGATTTTGCCTAGTCCAAAATTCTGCTGACCTTGATGATGATGATGATGGCATAATTGGGGCGGCCATTTGAGGTCGAAATAAACATTGATTTTATGTTTAATATTTGTACATGTTTATTGTTTATGGGTATATAATTTACAGGCTGAGCTTTAGAGTCGCTCTTTGTTTTTATTTTTTAGCTTAATCGAATCATACATTTAGGCACAAGCTATTCACACGAAATGTTGTTAAATTAAAGTTTTAAATCCAAGCTTACAACTACATGTTGGCATTCAGTCGGGCAAAGTGGCATATACAAAATCATTCACTCTTTTTCTGACTTGCACTCACAAAAAAACACACACATTTCTTCATAATTCCAGCTTAAAATCGTTAAAGTTATAACTCCGAAAACTTTAGGAAAAACTTTAAGCCGAGTTTCACCCCTGGTTGTTGCACGTACTAAGCTTGATTGGTTGCTGTCTTGGCTGTTTGAAGGTTTCTCCTCAGTGATAACGAGAAAATTGCGATATACTATCCTCATTTGGGGGAGCCACCAGCAAAATGGGTTGCAAATTCAGGCCAGTAATCCGTGGATTCGATTTCCTCGAACCCGCCAAGCTAATGGCATCTGTGAGATAGGCATTGTTGATTTCACCTGGAAGATATAAATCGGAAATGGGTTATCTTTTCAGGGGAAAAATAGTATCTAACCCACCTTTGTAGAGCGAATTCTGATAAATCGGGTCTGGCTGCAGGCGCACGTGCCGCGTGGCCAAGATAAACGCCAAGGTGGCCAAGACCACGCCATCTATGCAACCGATTATGGCCAACGGATAAGCCCATCGAATGCCGCACAGTCCCAGCTCAAAGCGATTCGCTTCCGGGCCACAGATCTTACGGAAATCATCCGAGTTCCAGCCAAAGGGAAACGCCGCACAGGCCACAATCATACAAAGAGCTAAAATAAATAAATACGAAATGTTTTACAAAAAAAGATAACACGTAATAACACAAATCACAATAATCAACAAAAGAAAACACTAAAAAACATTGTCTACACGAGAACGTGATGTTTTCGATATGGTTAACTATTTGGAGGCAACGGATATAGTGGGAGATAGGTCACTCTACACTTACCTGATATGATTTGCATCCAACCGCAAAGGTGGAAAACACGCGTCGACTTCATAAACAGCAAGCAAACCAAGAAAAATATGGTCAACAAGGCCAGAGCGATGGCGCCCAGCATGAAGAATGTGGCCAACTGAAAATGGGTAAACAAAAATGGAAAATATGGTCAAATGGGAACTGGTCGAGTAATCATAAATGGGTATTTTATAGGTTGGGTTGGAAAGTTTTTACATAATATGCTTAACTAAAATTGTGTAAATAAAGAAGTAAAAGTTATTTACTGAATGTGTGGCTTTATATTATCTTAATAAACTTGTTAATTGTGTTGTATTTTTGAACCAAGTTGTCCATAAAGTCTGTAAATTTATTTAAGTTAACTGATATTTATATATTTACTAATATACAATTAATTTTGAATTTTTAAGATTGTGTAAAAAAACTACTGTGTTTTTTTAAGATTTAAGACTGTTTTTTTCGAATTAAACTACATTAAGAACTAAAATATTATTTTTCTTTTAAACCTCAAAGTTATATACTTTGAATACCGTAAAAATTTCAATATTTATAAAATTTGTAATTATTTATAACTTTTATTACGCGATTTAGTTTACCTGAAACGAGAATGTGGGCACTTCGAAGATGCTCTCCCATCGTCGTCGGCAGTTGTCGAAGATCTCGTCCCGCTGGCACTGCTGCCAAAGACCCAGGCGACCTGCTCCATCGTTATCCGGATCCCCAATCCACTCTGAAATGTATAGAAAAAGCCAATCATTTATAGGACTCTTTCCAATCAATAAACCGCAGTTAGTAAACCCACCTGGCGTCACGAATGCCACGATGCCAATAATCGCATAGCAGATGGTGAAGATGGCCCACAGCACGCCGATCGCCTTGGAATTGCGGATGTACTTGGAGGCGTACAGATGCGTGGTGTCCACGTACTCGATCTTCGTTCCCATTTCTTACAATTCAGAGCTAAGAGCTTCGAGTTTAGAGAGTGGGGAATGCTGCTTTGTTAGCCTGTGAATGGAGTAAAATGGAATCGAGCGTGGTTAAGTGCTTGGCGACCAACATTTCGTGGGTAATAATTGGAAGATGGAACCAAAGCAACCAAAGCAGCTCCAACAATTGCGTTTCTGTTGGTCATAAACCGATTTTGCTGGGTACTTCTTTCTTCTTTATATAAGCTGATTAAATTGGCCAGCTTTTTGGTTTGATGACCTCGCCTAGGAGTTATGCTTTCGAGTCAGGGAACTCTGATGCTGATGCAAGAGGCAAATAATAACTTTCCATCAATCTGCATGTGTCGTGTCCACTCAAGAAACACATTTTCAAATCATTAAACAAGATTTTTTATGAGGTTTTCCCCTTCACTTCAATCAAAACACACATTCGTTCATTCGAATGCGAATGATAATCGCGAAAAATGAAAAAAGAGAAATATTTGGCTGGGGGCTACACTTTTTAGCTTTTGCTTATGTAAATCGGCAATTATTTGGCCCGAAAAAACTAACGACTCTTTCGAATATATTGCCTCATATCTGCCACTAATTCTATGTCAAAGGGAGAGAGCCATTATGCAAAATGTTTTACGGGTGTCTTGACTGCCTAATTTTAGCCATGATTCATGGCTCATGGCTCAAACTGGCTGGCGATCAATAAACTTGTTTGCGATTCGGTCAAAAAATGTTATTCAAAGTAAAATGCAATTTCATTAGGTTTTTTTGGGTCTGGCCTCCATCAAGATTTCCCAGCCTTAAATTTATTATATTTATTTTGATGTTGGAACCGAGGAAACTGTAACACAAAGGTGAGAACTACAACAATAGGAACTTGGTCAAGATTGGTTCATTAAGTTGAATTAAAGCCATGGCAAACAAAGCGAATAAGACTCAATTATGGGAGCTGGAAGTTGGACTTCAGTTCAAGGCAAAAGTGGAATCGATTAACACAACAATGCTAAACAACAAAAGAGAGAGTCGGAACAGAAGAACAAACAAGTAAACATCGAGCAACGAGCCCAACCCAGTAACATATAGAAAACTTTCCTGCCGGCACGTGATGATAACTTCGGCTTAAACACAAATCGAATCGTTGGAAAATCTTGTCCATGACTCATGGACTCATGGAGCCTGAAAAGCGAGTCTCGTCGAGACAAACCGCAGACGATGTCTAATAACTTCCTTTATCTCCGTTGGAGTTTTATAGATTGTAGTTTGAAGTTTGTAGTTTTCTGTGGTGTAATTCGTAATTTGCAGTTGCTTTTTTACTGTGTTTTCTTTGGTTGGGCGTGTAAAACTTAACTGCATTGCTGGTTTTTTCGGATTCGAACGTGACCAAAAAGAAAGTGACCACTGGCCAGGGGAGCCTTCTTCCAAGCGTTCGCATGACGCAGCAAAGTCGGTGGAGTCGCAGTCGGAGTCTCGCCCGACTTGGGTTACATCCGCTCACCGGCCGGCGGCCAAGTGTTCCAACATTTTGGACGAGTTTCACTTGCACAGCAAGAAATATGGGAGAAATATTTCAAAATATAAATTCACAAAGGAATCGAGATCATAGATCGGAAGAAAACAAAGATATTTTAAGATCTACTTCAGCTGTGAATGTGAATTTTATCTTATAATGTCACTTAACCAATTACAAATTTTCAAATTAGTCAAACTAATAAATCAATCTTGAAAAAATCTTTTATTTTTGAGGGTCAACTGTCTACAGAATATTTCATTTCATCATTTAAGATTGCTTATTATACATTTTTAATATTAAGTAGCTTCCCAGGAAGTATAATAAATATAAATCTCACTTAAGTCCACAAATATTTATAATCAAATAATGAAACCTTACAAGCCAATTGGATTGACAATAAAATAACCAAAGAACGATGTAATTTTAGAATATTTTATATATTATCATATTTTAGGAATATTTATATCTTCTTTATATCTCTAACATCCTCTGATTTCTTAGTTGATTTTGTTATTCCAAAACATAAATATGTTTATTTTAAGACAAGATCATATACAACTCATATAAAAAACCAAAAGTAGAAATAAGATCACTTTGACCTGCATATCATATCATCTTTTTTTTTTCCTGTGCAATAAAAACCCAAAACAAAAAACGCGCTGAAATTAACAGCTTTGGGTGAATTGCAATCTCAGCAATTACGGTGACTTTTTCAGCTGAGACTGCAGACTGCACATTCGACGTATGAGCGACGAAATAAGGTCAGTTGGGTAATGGTAATACCTTAAACGTGGCTGGCGGCTAACTGTGAAAAATGCTACTGCAATTGCAGTGGCAGTTGCGAAAACTGCACTCCAAAACGGCGATTGGCTTTCTTTTTTCTTTGGTCATTCCACATAAATCCATCTCCCTGAGCCTCAGATGACTTTCTACTTTATAAACATAAATTTCACATTAGGCACACAGACGACGGAGGACAGACGACCGAAGAGGTGAGTTACCCGTGTCTGGAGCGGCTTTTGGCTTTGAAATGGGGGTTCCCTCACCTCGTAAGACCCCGAAACTGGAAAATAAGCTCCAAAAACACCGACCAATTGGCCACACACTTGTAATTAATTTTCACATTTTCCACTTTTCACCGGCTAAGCTAAGGGGAAAATCTCTCATTGTTCCGCCTGGCGATCAGGGAAGCTATGTAACTACTTGTATGGCTTGTTATGGTTTTTGTTTTGGCCAACAAAGTGGAACCTAAAGACTCGTGTTGGTGCCAGTGGCTTGATTAACACGTTCGTAGTTTCTCAAAAAAAAAAGTTGCTAAATTTCAACCACCATTCGAAACTGGTTCCTACATTTCAGAATTATGCGGAAATGGCGTTTAAAGCGGGGCTCTTGTTCCATGTTTTTATTTCGCCCATTTCTTTCGGGTTCGAGGTAATTTTTATTTTTGGTGCGATGATCGTTTCTGCATATATTTTGTTCGGAACAGACGATTTCTTTTTTTTCAGGGAGAACCAGAAAACGGAACGGTATGGAAGACACCTGGAGAACCGGCAAAAACTTTATTTTTTTTGCGGTCAGTTACTCAATGTATATTGACAGCCTTTACAGCTGCCATCCATCTTGGGAGAAGCCCGCTTTTTTAGCGAGTTTACTTTTTGCGAAAGTTGGTGGCATCCACACGGCCCCTTTGAAGAGTCTCCAATCCGAATCCAAAAGCATCCAAAGCTGGTCCGCTCACTCATTCACCCGCTCGTGGGCCTGTGTGGTATGTGTCTCTGTTTTTCTACGTTTTTTATTAGATCACGATTTGGATGTTAGCAAACATTCGCGCATACCAAGCTCCAAAGCACGATGAACGGGGCTCCCAAACTACAACTACAATGGGGGTCTCTATACATAATAGTAACTCACAGCGAGATTCTTCACTCTTGGCTTGGGCCTACGAAAAATCAGGAGCGGCTAGGGGTTCTTTTGGGCGATATCTATCGATTTCTAAAGAGTCCACAAGAAATGACTTAAGTTTCTTAATCAAAATCTTAGAAACGTATACAGTTTTTCCCCAACTAATTCCTTTCCCAAACAAGAATATCCCATTTTATAACAAAGAATCTATTATAATAGCATTTAAAAAATTTCCTGTGATAATAAATTCGTACTATCTACCTAAGTTTTGCAATTTATAATCCAAAAATAAGATCTTCATTAAAATAACCCTTTTTTTATCCCCTTTTGAACCTTGAATGTTAATGAACTTTTCCCAACTAGAGTCTCCGGAATAATACCATAAATCCTCCAAAATTCGGCAGTAAATTTCCCTTTTTTCAAACGTTTTCAAAGCGCCCTATTTCCATGCCCTTCACCACGAAGGCCGCCACCGCGCAGCCGCAGAAGATTCAGCCGAGATGCTCGTTTGCCTCAAAAAAAAAAAAAGGAAAATATAAAAACAAAACCCAACAGAAAAACAAAAAAAAAACTGTGCCTCTTTCTGGTTTTTCACGTTACTCGGGCGCGCGGTTTCTTGTTGTTGTTGCAGTTGCAGTTGCAGCAGTTGTTGCTGTTGCAGTTTCAATACGCACGTCTTCACATTGCCAAGATATATGGGTATGTGTGTCTGGCACACCGAAAAAAAGGTTTATTTAATTTACATATATTTAAGATACAATCCTACAAATATTCTAAAATTTTCCCAGACTAAACATAATAATTTTATGGCTTTTAAAATATATTTAATATTTTAAAATTATCATAAAAATGTAAATTTTTTGTTCTATGCTGTTAAATATTTCTTTAAATTTGTTTTATAACAGTAACTTTTGTTTTTAGTTTTCTGGAATTTGTTTAAATTATCTAGAGTTATTTTTCCAAGTGTGCAGATGAATGTATGCGAATGTGAATGTGATTCTGCACTTTGCAATATTGTTGCTTTTGCGTCTAATGTTGCACGTATATATATTATTGTTTGTAGGTTTTCACGTTTTTATGTTGTTTGAACTTTGCTGTTTCAGTTGTTATTGTTGTAACTGCGATTTGGTTGTTTATGGCTGGCTTTATAGTCGTTTTCCGACTTCTTAAATGGCAAAAACGGGGCGCAGTTTTGTTCGGCTGACATTTACTTTTGCCGTTAAGATCGTATTGAATTTGAGAATTTGCAAACTCTTGCTTTTCCATGCGTTATTTGGTATTTGGTTAGCTTACGTTGATCGAGAACAGGTTTCGGTGTCGATTATTGTTGTTACTTTAATTTAATACTATTGTTCGCGAGTTTGCATTAATTATAAAGCGAAAAATCGCGGGCAGAGAATTCGAATTCGATCCGCTTCTTCGGAAGAAACCGCTAAAACTGAACCGTCGCGTTCGGCGCTGAGAAACGAACTGAATATTTCTTGGCATTGGGAGTCCAAGATACAGTCTCACATAGATACTCACATCCACCAGGTCTTACCTGTAGCTCACCTGAGAGTGTGTTTGTACAAGTGGGAGAAAGAGAGAAAAAGGTAGAGAGTCCAGGTGAGAGTTCCCGATCTTGGCCCGCCTTTGATAAGTGCAGCGAAAATTGTTGGCATTTCTTTTCAATCATTTTGCTCGATAAATAATGCAGCAATGAATGGAGTGTGAGTGTCTTTCCCTCGAAGAATTGCTGAGATTTCTCCACTTATCGTTTAGATAGCATTGAGATCTTGAGAAAGACCTCGGGGGAAATGGTGAAAATTCGGGGGAGGTTTTCCTTTGCTACCTGCAGGATGTTTGCCGAATTCCTTGAAGCGATTTCTTTGTGCAAGAAATGTTTGGTTTGGAAATATCTAGCCAGCATGTGTGAAAGATTAAAACTCAGAGATAAAGATGGAAAAACAGCAGGAACAATGAGAATTTATCAAAGGAAAGAATATTGCACAGTCATAAAAAATGTTAAATATATTTTGTAAGTTTAGTTCAATGGAACTAATTCCGTGTTATTTTTGATATTTATTTTTTAATCAATATACAAAAATATCTTAAATATTAACTAACTTATTATGTTTAAAAATGCTAAATATATAACTACATAAATTTAAAATAATATTTACTTTTTATTTTGATTGTTTAGAGATTTTAAAAATTTGTTGTTAATATATTTAACATATTTTAACATCAATTGGAGATCTTTTAATTCTTTTAAATAAGCCCCAGTATCATAACTAAATATATTATAAATTTCCTCCAAAAAATTGCATTTCTTTATTACTTTTTATTTTACTTTACTATCACACTTAAATTTCCTTATCCACCTCAAATCGAGCGCCAGCTAACTCAACACACCCGTTCATCGCATAAAGTATAAAGTATCTCCCATCTATAGCAACCACCTCCCCCGATAGCAGCTGACTTATCAGCTGTTCCCTTCGACCAACCCGCAGTTGGGCACGCACTCACGTAGTTCTGAAATCTCAACGAAAACCTCTGTAGAAATTCCCTTACACTTAAGAAGACTGAAGGCAACCGGGAAAACGAAAGAAAGATGAGCCCAATCAGTGCGGAAGACAAACTAAACTATGTAAAGTCCAAGATTGGCGAGTATCCCGACTTCCCCAAGGAGGGCATTCTGTTCCGGTGGGTTATATCTATCAGCAGACGAGGTTATCGGCACTAATGGTGTTGAAATAATGTTTATGGGCAAACAAATGGCGCTCTTATCAGGTGGTTAATGTGTAGAACCCTCTGTTTTTCATGTAAAACATCAGCGATATTTTCGGTGCCCTTACGGATCCCAAGGCGTGTGTTTACTTAAGGGATTTACTGGTGGAACACATTAGGGAAAGCGTTCCCGAGGCGGAGATCATCGTGGGTCTGGACTCCCGGGGCTTCCTCTTCAACCTCCTCATAGCCACCGAGTTGGGTGTGGGATGTGCCCCCATTCGTAAGAAGGGAAAGCTGGCAGGAGAAGTGGTTTCCGTGGAATACAAACTGGAGTACGGTAATGTGAGTATCTTAAAATATGGTAAAGCACAGAAATCTTCATGCTTTATAATGAAATATAGCTAATTATAGTTTTAAAGTTCTATTAATAATGTCAAGATCACTTCTTCCATTTTAGGACACCTTCGAGCTGCAGCGTTCCGCCATTCGACCGGGTCAGAAAGTTGTAATCGTAGATGATCTACTAGCCACAGGTGGTTCCCTCTTCGCTGCCTCCGAGCTGGTCCGCAAAGTGGGTGGAATTGTGGTGGAAAGCCTGGTCGTTATAGAACTAGTTGGCCTGGAGGGTCGCAAAAAACTGGATGGAAAAGTGCATTCCCTCATCAAGTACTGAGAGTTAGTCAGTAATCAGAGTTCATGACAAATACCTTCCACATTTGCATTTACCTATTACCTCTCTCAATGGGACTTTTCAGCTAGCGAATTTTTATAACAACTTTGAAATGTTAATATTTTACGAAAAAGAGGCATATTTTTATAACGGAATATATTTGGAATTGATAACGAAAGTTTTTAATCTATTAATGGAAATTGTAAACTAGCTCAGTTTGGAATTGACTAAGAACTGATAAGGTGGGTGAATATATAGCTATGTATTAAATTGATTATACAAAAGCAAGCGCTTCGGCATAAGCTGAAGTGAATATTAAGAAATTCTGAATTGAAATATAGGCTTATTTTTAAAATGAACATATGAACGCATGCTATTTTTGGATATTTTTTGAACATTAATTAAATTAGATGAAGGCTTTCTTAGATTTCGGTATCATCAATCATCTGTCAGGGAACTTATTTATTAACCAAAGCTGACGGATAAATATTTTAAATGCAAATTTATTTATAAATTGAACATACTTAAAAGACAATAAATTGACTGTTTCCCATTAAATATTGATTTCCATGTATGAAAGCTGGACCTGCGCCAATTTATTCTTAATATATTTTAATTTATTTATTACTTTATTAAAATTGGTATTACAATTTAAACAAAAACCCCTAAAAGTATGCTAAAAATGTTTTAGATTTGTGAATTAAAGAAATACTTATGTTTATTTATATTCAGAAAGTGTTCAACGGAGGACTAATAAATTAATAAGGCTTTAGAGTTCTGTTCTATTTTTAGATCGAAAACTTTAGAGTCCACCCACGCAACCCTGTCCGCAAACCTTTTGCATGCCGCTCTCTCACTGCGCACTCACTGCACTCTCTCTGCACTTTCTCTCTCTCGTTGCTCTCCCATTTACCGTTACCGGCGCTTTTTGCTCAGCAATAAACAAAAATTGTTGTGCTGCGTTAACCCAGAATTCCGAGGAATTTCCAACCCCCTCGACCCCTCTCGCCTTAGTCGCCCGTTGATAAACAAATCAGAGGTTACCACCCACCAAAGCAACCACCCCCAAAAGAAGCCACCCAAAGATAGCAACAAACAAACGGGTAAACAAGGCTCAAGGAAGAATCAAGGAATCAAGGAGCTGAGGAATGGCAAGCAAAAAAAAGGAGAAGAGAGGAGAGAATAAAAACTGGCGAAATGAAACCGAAAACTGAAACTGCGCTGCTGCTGCGCTGCCGGCGTCGCTGCTTTGTAGCCTGTGCTCATTTCGCATTTGATTTTGATTTCACTCGTGAAATGTGCGTTGTGCGGTGATGACGCTAACGGTTAGTGTTTGTTGTTCCCTAGAAACACCCCCCCCGCACTCTAAAAAATAAAAAAAAATATTATAATCAAATCACGCCTGGCGAATTGATATTGATTGCGCGCTTTTCTTCAATTGGCAAACAATTGAACAACAAAACTACTAAAAAAGTCGCCCTCCATTAATGGAGGCTCATCTTTCACCTCCCCCCTTGTGTT
The DNA here is from genome assembly GCA_037075285.1 of Drosophila lutescens. Lineage (NCBI taxonomy): Eukaryota > Metazoa > Arthropoda > Insecta > Diptera > Drosophilidae > Drosophila > Drosophila lutescens. Next base: position 511,171 of record JBAMCF010000468.1, read on the forward strand.
TGTTGTTGTTTATTGTTGTGAAAAGAGAGAGGGAAAGAGAAGAGCAGAGAGAGGGCACATAAAGCAAGGCAATTGACAGCACGTTACGTATACGCCTCTTACGCCCCGCATTTTGCATTTGTTTGCCAAGTTTGCTGTTTGCTCGAGTGTGCCTACAAATTATTAATAAACAATTAAATGCAAGTGAAGAAACATTGCTTCAGAATACATTATATGACCTTAAATGGCATAAAACATTGAAAGAAGCAGAAAAAGTGTATATAAACAAAGCCAAACATTTAAAAAAAAAACAAAAAAAGGATTAAAATAAATAAATAAAATAGTATTTTTTATATCTACACAATCTAAAGTTCATTTTTTTTAAGTTAAAATAAAGCCTATAATATATTTATAGAAAAATGTGCTATAAAGCTAATACCCAAAATATATAACAATAAATGCCCTTCAAACGAAGAACAATAATCTTCAAATATACAGAAAGTGCTTTAACACGAACCATTTATTTATAAAGAGTTTAAGGTCAGCAGAAAAGCGGTGAAAAAACCCGAGCAAACTGAAAAGTTTGCAAAAAATGAAAACGAAGTGCCATGACTTTATAAACAACAACAGACAAAAAGAAGAGCAGTGAGTTATATAGGGGTGTTTTTCGACTTTACAAGGCCTACAAATGGAGTTTGAAGTGGGCAAAAAAAATCAATAATAAAATAAATAACAAAAGGAAAGTCAACAGTTTGCTGTAAGTGTAAATAGAAGACGGTATGATCTTAAAACTTGGAAATTGAAATAAAGACTGGCAGATAATAGGCAGAAAATTAAAAGAAACTCGAGACAATAAAATTAAAACAAAAGAGAAATTGTAGAATGAAGTGCAAAGAGTTGACAGGCAGACAAAACGAAGAGCCAAGAAGTAATTTATGTAGGGGTGTTTTTCCCACACAAACTCCACACGAAATACCTCAAGTTGCACTGCCGAGAAATGGAGTTTTGAAGTGAGCAGAAAATCAATAAACGACTTCCTTGTGCAGCCGAAAAATGTGTTATATAGAAGTCCCTGAAAAACAAAGCACCCCCATCAAATATGAAATAAAGAACTGAACAAAAGCGGAAGCGACTCAATTGTTTGCCCCGAAACTTTTTAGCCCCGACTGCAGTGACACAATTTTTGGTCGAAAGCCACTCGACCATAAAGCAAAAACCAAAAAACTGTCATCCGCCCAGCTCACTCACTATATATTTTTGGTTTTCGCTTTTTTTTGTTTTTGGTTAAGAACATTTAGCACAGCAAACTAAATTTAGCCAGCACGACGTCGTCCACAACGATGAGAACTTACAAAATCTGTCGCCAGGCAAACTTTGCGGACGCGTAGCAGCGAAACGGGAAATGTCCCACGACTATCAATAGCCGACACGCGCCTTCTATCCAAAATCAATTCCGAATCAAATACCAAACAACCAGCAACCCATAAAAAGCAGGAACAGGAAGAGCCAAAGAGGAGAATCCGCATCAGTTCCTATGTGGAAGATAGAGCCGAGTTTAAATGAAATTGAGCAAGAGCCTGGCAAACTGTCGCGCCATCCGGCGCTATTTGCTCATCTTCACGGCCGTCTCCCTGCTGCTCCTGCCCCTCTCGCTGGTCTACCTGGTGTGGAACGAGCAGCTGCAGAAGATCCGAGGATTCGAGGTGAGTGGAGGTTCCCTTTGTGCCGATTGCCGAGTGCCGAGTACCTTGGCCACTGGGAGTGGCTGTGGGCGATGGTGGTGGTGCTCCTGCTCTGGGTGACTAGGTAGCATGCCCACCGCAGTAGCAGTAGTGGTTCCCCTCCCTCTCCCATTGAGCCCTTTGAGTGCCGGGAAAACATCTGCTGAACAAATCGCTTATACAAGTGCACTGAGAGAAACGAGGTGTGAAATTGGAAAAATCGTTCTGCTATAAACATTAAAAAAGGATTACAAAATTATTCTATATTAAATGGTTATCAAAATCTATTATTTTTAACAAAAATAGTGCGACAGAATTAAGCAGAATTTAGAAATCACTTGTAAAAGTGTCTAAAAGTATGCAACAAAATATTTAAAAATTGTACAGCATACTTTTAGACGCCTAAAATTTTAAAAGTATGCAACAAATTATCTAAAAAACTGTACTGCATACTTTTAGACACCTTTATTTGTGATTTAAACAACTATATTTTTTTGGAACAACACTGCCAAATTTTAAGGTTTCCCAATATTTGTAATCTCTAAAAAATTTGTAAATATTGTAACTAACCAAGACCCTGCATTTTGAATAAATATATTTTATAAAATACACACTGTGTTAAGCAGTTTATTATTCATTTATAAAATGTCCAAAACAAAAACACAAATTTATTTGATGAAAATTAAATAAAGTGGTTTTTGAATACTAACAATTTAATAAAATTTTATACAAGATTTAATTTTTAAATCCATTTAAAAACCTGCATATTACCCAGGCCACCGTAGTTTCTCTCACTGTACTTGGCTGTAGATATACTCGCTTGTAGTTGCCGCCCGCCCGCCTGTCCCGCCCACCCCTCATCGCCTGACAACAAACAAATTGCAGGCCATCGATTTGCCCGACTCTGTTTCAGTTTCAGGCCATCGGAGGAGGCAGATATGGCTAAAAAAAAGAACACAAACCAAACAGCAAACCAGAAACGAACACAAAAAAAGCAATTAAAATGAATTACCATAAAATGCCAGGCGAATCAACAATATTATCAGCTGGCAATCTAAAAACAATCATCTAATTCTATAAACAAATTGTGGGAAGGGCATTTCGGAACGAGCCGAGAATAAAAATCTTACACGCAAATTAGCAGAGATCTCCTATAAATACACGATAAATGGCTGCGATCGAAGGCATCTCATCTTGCTGCTATTTATTTGTTTACTCAATTTGTTCAGTGATTTTAGCATACTTCTTTGTTTTGCCTTTCGCACTTGGGAATTGCACGTTTATCGCCTTAATTCTCACCGGGGAATCGGGGATTTAAGGGGAAACTGAACCTGCAATGCAATATAATTGAACTGGCTTTCTCGGTATTATGTGTTCGCTTGATTGGGTGCAAATTAATTCGAAATTAGCGGCGGGCTTTTGCTGGCTTTATCGCCTATTTGTGCTTGAAATTGAGCAAATGCCATATAAAGTGGGAATATTCCAACATCACACAGACACACAGACAATCGGACATTCAGACATGTGGACGAACGGAAAGCGTTCTTGGCTTATAATCACATAAGCTGGCCGACCGCCCCCCGGCCACGCCCCTTTTGGCCCGGACAACCCTTTGGTTTTGCCTAAGCCGATTACACAACTAGAAAAATTACAAACTTTGGGGTTTTCAGATTTATTGGATTTCAACAAACAAATCATTCCTTCATACTGATTAAATATTAATTTTATAACCAGGGATGATATTTAAAAATATTTTTTATTTAAAACATTATATTTATATTTAGTTTTAAATTACATTTTATTTTATTGATTTGAAATATTTATAGAGGTAGGTAGAGTTATTATATTGGTTCAAGTGTAGAAATAAAGAGGAGCTTCACAAAAATCAATGGAGTTTGAAATTATTTATAAGAGTGCCTAGACGTATGAAATAAATAAATGTTAAAATGAATCAATGGGAGTTCTGCCCTGAAAAATTATTGTTGCATACTTTTATACACCTTAGAAAGCGATTTTAAGGCGCTATAAATTTAATATTTTGCCAAATGTTATATCAATATTAGAAGTATCATATTTTCAAGTGTTGACTACTTGCAAAGCGCTGTTGCGTGGTCGCCAGAGACTCTTGGGCGCCCGTCCATCGGCCTTGGCCAAATGGCTGGCGAAAAAGGAAAAACTTTCGCACAAATTACACTTAATTGCGTGTGGCATCATGAAAAAGTCATCAACGGGGGCCGGAGAATATCGATTCACGGGGCGGCTGGCACCCCAATCAATATGCGCTTGCCCACTGCTAATTTGCATTACATTACCCAAATGACACATGCTTATTCGGAGCCAAAAAAAGAATGAAATAAAAGCACGCATACGCCGTGTTGTGTTCCAGTTAAACTGTTGTATTTTTTTGTTTGTTTGCTTCGGCCGGCACACACGCATAATTAAGCACAGGCGAATCACAAACACCCTCGGATACCCACACACTCATACAGCAACGCCCCTTGTGCATTTGGTCCACCCTAATAGAGCCTACAATACTACCATCCTAAAAACCCCCAATACAAACCATCCCGCACAGTTCACGTCATGCCCATAGCGCCACTTTAGATGGAAATTAGTCGAGATCAGTAGAAATAATAAAATATGAGAATATTTAATACACTTAGTGTAGTATTTTTATATATTGAAATCATTTATAGCGGAATAATATAATAATATAATTATATAAAAATTATAAATTAATGAAGAATAGGCTTTTCTTTGCCGCAATTAAATCTAATTTTTTTGCTTATCCTGAACTTGAAAAAATTATATTGCTATAACCTGAAAAGAATGAATTTTTCTTAGCGTAATCATGTATTTTCTAGAGAATTTGTAATAATATATTTTTTTTAATTTTAAAATGATAAAAGCTTAATGAATGAGAAGGTAAAACAAAGAATTAAATACAAAAAATCTGGAAATCTCCTATGAAGTAAATTGTTATGCCGAAAAATCGTCAAAAAGTTAACAGAATATTTTATTTAACATCAGCACCTGAACAATTATTTTACTACCTTAATCATTAAAATGTTTAATCGTCTCTCCTTACTTCTTGATCTAAAGTAAATTGATTACATTTTAAATGTGACTAAACAATTAAGCTAAAAGCATCAAAATGTTTAGACAAGTCATCAAGAGGGCTCCGAAAACATTTGCAGAAGTATCACATTCTTTATTCAGACCGAGTACCCAAGCGCACGACCATTAATCAATCTTATCTGAACGAGGCATTCTATGAACTAGTACCAGTGAATTATTTCCGACCCTCGAACCCCTCAAAGGGCATATATACCATATTTAGTGTGTCATGTAGGGCAGTCGTTTGCCAAGTGGAAACGCGAGTCAAATGCAAAGTGCCTGCCACGATGACGCCAACTTATCCGCAGAGTAGCCGCAGCCACTTGATTCATGTGGCCATTTCCCAGATGACAGTTGACACTGGCGTCTGGGGGTTTTAATTGGGATTCCGAGCGAGAATGAGAATGAGATTGAGATTCACCATGTGGAATAAGATGAATGTGAGGGGGCAGCGCGACCTTGGACCTTGACCGACTGCTTGTACATTGCGCATACGCCACGTCATCCCCGCCTCTGCCTTTTGTTAACCCGAATAGAAACCCTTATCCACCAAACAAACGCAACTGCAACTGATTTTCTAGGCCTTTAATGTGCAACAGCAGCAATCGCCGCAGCAGCAATCGCAGCAGCAGCAGGATTCGCAACAGCAGCAATAAACATTAAAATTACCACCCATTAAAATGTTTAATCGTCTCTCCTTACTTCTTGATCTAAAGTAAATTGATTACATTTTAAATGTGACTAAACAATTAAGCTAAAAGCATCAAAATGTTTAGACAAGTCATCAAGAGGGCTCCGAAAACATTTGCAGAAGTATCACATTCTTTATTCAGACCGAGTACCCAAGCGCACGACCATTAATCAATCTTATCTGAACGAGGCATTCTATGAACTAGTACCAGTGAATTATTTCCGACCCTCGAACCCCTCAAAGGGCATATATACCATATTTAGTGTGTCATGTAGGGCAGTCGTTTGCCAAGTGGAAACGCGAGTCAAATGCAAAGTGCCTGCCACGATGACGCCAACTTATCCGCAGAGTAGCCGCAGCCACTTGATTCATGTGGCCATTTCCCAGATGACAGTTGACACTGGCGTCTGGGGGTTTTAATTGGGATTCCGAGCGAGAATGAGAATGAGATTGAGATTCACCATGTGGAATAAGATGAATGTGAGGGGGCAGCGCGACCTTGGACCTTGACCGACTGCTTGTACATTGCGCATACGCCACGTCATCCCCGCCTCTGCCTTTTGTTAACCCGAATAGAAACCCTTATCCACCAAACAAACGCAACTGCAACTGATTTTCTAGGCCTTTAATGTGCAACAGCAGCAATCGCCGCAGCAGCAATCGCAGCAGCAGCAGGATTCGCAACAGCAGCAATCGCAGCAACATGGCCAACAACAGTTTCCGTATCCGGTGGTCCGGTATCCGGTGCTGCTGCTGAACAAGAACAAGAACAAGGACCTCACTGTCGTGGCAACGGGCAAGACCAAGAACAAGTGGCGCTATGTCGATAAAGTAAATATGTAACCCACACAAAAACCACACACACTTCATACTACACACAAAAACAAACACTTGAACTCACAGGCTCGTATAATTAATGATGTAAACAGAGCCTAAAGGCTAAATAAAATTCATAGATGGCCAAATTGATTGGTTCTCGTGGGCATTGGGCATTTTTTGGGCACCCCACTCCCATTCTCTACCCATAATCCCATTCCCATCGACAGAAGGTATCGTTCTGGATTTTACCAAGGTTTTTACCTTTTCGCCTGTTTATCCTTCGAACCAAACAGGACAGCAACCAGACGCTCCTGCCCCTCATTCCCGAGTATGCCGTGCAGACACTCACGCCGCAGGAAATGCTCCAGGTGGAGCAGAGGATGGACCAGCGCAGGGAGCGGCTAAGGGACAAGTGCTCCGCCTACGGCCTGGATGTTCTAGGTGGGTCCTTCGATTGGCCCTAAGCCCATATCCCTATCTCTACAACCCAAATCTTACTTACAGGTCACGACTCGTGGCACACCCCCAACACGTGGGAGTTTTTGGTCAACAAAAAGTATCACATTATCTGGTGGGTGTGAACTTTAGTCACTTTTCAATGATTTCATGTTAGTTGGTAATTTTTGGCTTTGGAAAATAAAATCAGGAATAAAATATGCATATTTAATAATTTTTTAAATAATAGTTTTTAAATCCAAAATTGTTTCATTTTATTTAAAATAAAATATATACGATACATTTTTATTGAAAATATAAAATAAACAAATGACATTTTATTAACTTTTTTGTTTAATTGTATTATTTTTTTAAATGTAGTATTAAGGTAGAAAACTTTCTTTAATTTACTATTTTGTTATTTAAAGATTTCTTAGCTAATATAATTTCAAACTAACGTACATAAAATGTTAGGAGAAACACAATTTCCTTGAAATTTAAATATTTAAGATAATTTAAATAAAAATAATATTTTCAACTTTTAAAATGTTTACATTAAATATAATTATAATGATTAAACATTAGTTGGCCTAATAACATATTTTTGATTATTTATTTTCTCCTTAGGTGCAATGTCTTCAAGGCAGCCTCCTCGTCCTGGATGTTCAACTTTAATGTCCTGGCCGGCTACTCACCCAGTTATTTGCGCAAGACCAAAAAGATTCTCCTCAATCTGGCCAGGGAGCGCTATCCCCGGGTGACCCTCGACGAGGTGGGTGGTCATTGCTTACACTTACCCCATCCAATTACAAATTCATTTGTTCGGTTTTATTTCGGGGGCAACAGCTGCGTGAGGCGCAGAACTACTCGCTGACCTTCATCATCGCACGCGATCCCTTCGAACGGCTGTTGAGTGCCTATCGGGACAAGATGGTGTTCGCCCTGCCCTACTCCTTCCACGATAAGTTGGGACGCAGCATTGTGCGCAATTATCGCAAGAAGGTATGGTAGCCCATTACGTATACTTGATATTAGTGCCTATACAATTTTCTGGAATTAGTAACGATTATACGCCATCGATTACTGAAGAATTTAACCATAATAATACTATAGTTCCTATTGTTATTTAAATTAAATATTACATTTATAAAAATGAAAAGATTAAATATTAATAAAATGTATTATTATTTTAAATTTACCTTTAACTAATTCATATACTTATATTTCCCTCAATAGCCCTCGCTGGCTGCCCGTGCGGCCAACACAAAGTTCCCATCATTCCCGGAATTTGTGCACTGGCTGCTCGACCAGGTGAAGCGCGGCAGCTTCATCGATATGCACTTCGTGGCGGCCACCTCCTTCTGCACCCCCTGCCTCATCCGGTTCGACATGATACTGAAGTTCGAGTCGCTGGCGGAGGATCAATTATATCTAATCGAAAAGACTGGCCTGAAGCGGGTGATAGCGCCCGTGTGGCGAAATATGGGCAAGGGCCGCAAGACGCACGAACTGCAGCAGCAATTTTACGCGCAGCTGACGCGGCAGGAAATGCTGGAGCTTTACGAGTATTACAAGTAGGTGATCTCTTAAAAATTAAATAATAATTTCCAAACCACAAAGATATTGAAATATATTACAACAGATACGACTTTGAGCTGTTCGACTACGACATCCAGGAGTATCTCCAGGTGGCCCGGCCGGATGAGGCTGAAAGTCCGGCGGCGGGTACAAAGAATTAACCCGGCCCCGGATCTCTTAGACTTTGCTAAACAAAATACCAATGAATCAAGTTCAACGAACTCACATATTAGCCGTCACAGTACGTAATTGCAAATGTTGATAATACTGAAGGAAAACAATAATAAACTTAACTATATTTAAACGAAACGTTTCTTTTGAATCTCTGGATGGGCTTTTATTTATTTAAGGAGTTACATAGGGTTGTTGTTCTGTGTTCGAATATATTTTAAGCTTACAGAATTTTGTACATTTTACGTACATATTTGCATGGTAATATAGCTTCATTTACATTTAAGATAAGAAACTAATTTTTGAGTAGGGCGCCATCCCATCTTTCTCTTCCATAACGGTTTGTGTCCCTGCTAGAGTTGTGGCGTCCCTTTTAGCATCTGGTAGTGTTTTTAAACCATTTCAACACTGAAACATCGATGACCTTTAATTTCAACTCTGACGTAAGTGTCATTTTTGCTCATTACGTAGTACGTAAGTGTCATTTATGTTTATGCCGTAAGATTTATGCTGCTCTCAGAGAGTAACTCTCAGAGAGCGGGGCTAACAGATGTTATATTTAAAGTAGGGATGTCGAAAATATATCAAAATATCGATATATCGATGATATTAAAAAAAATTATTATCATAGCGATATTTTTTTGGGCCGAAATATCGAATATCGATGTTATTTGTAAATGATATTTTGGTCCTTTCTAATGGTTGGTCACTTTAAAGCCTAGCTTGCCTTATTACTCCTGAAAGTTCAATTACATCTGAAAGATTGGCCTCTGCCACAAAATGCGTGGTTTGCGATGCACTCAGTTGTATGGCGGACCAGCATATAACCGAGCGAGTCTTTAAGAACAGATTTCTTTTCCTAGCATTTCATATCATTATACCCGTTACTCGTAGAGTAAAAGGGTATATTGTATTCGTGCAAAAGTATGTAACAGCTAGAAGGAGGCGTTTCCGACCCCATAAAGTATATATATTCTTGATCAGGATCACTAGCCGAGTCGATCTAGCCATGTCCGTCTGTCCGTCGCTGAACGCTGAGATCTCGAAAACTACAAAAGCTAGAAGGTTGGGATTTCCCACACATATTTTTGGGCTTCCTGCGCAGCGCAAGTTTGCTTCATCGAGGTGCCACGCCGGCGATCACATCTTTTAAGATTTTAAAAATATATAAGTGAAGTCAGTGGTATCAGATAGTCGGGACACCCACCCGACCCTCTCTCTTGTTTTGGCCCTAAGTTCTAGCCCACACATACACATGTACGTGTAAAAATTGGCCAAAAATTGGAATCTTTCCCCTTACCTCTTACTTGCTGCGATGCGTCCTCTCTTTCCCACAACTTTTGAAGAGGCAAGTGTCGCACTTGAACATTCGAGCAGCAGAATGCTTTATAAAATTTTATCTGCGCAGGCAACCTGCTTTCGAAAGTTGATCCAAAACCAAATCCGGCACTCCGGGAGTGGCAACAGTGCCGCGTTGGTGGCCACACAAAAGGCCGCCTTCCAGGCACTCACCCTGGCCATCAATAAGGCCATAGGGAAGGCGACCGTCTCGCCGGATGAGAGGAGGAAGCTGGAGAGGCTGCTCCACAGGACCCAGCGCCAGTTCCTTAAGGCGCAGCTGGAGCTCCTCCAGAACTCCAGAACCGAGGAGGGGGAGCAGCAGGAGCGGCACCGGGTGGCCGTGTTTGAATACTTAAGAACTTAAATAAGTGCACTCAACGAGTTGCTAAGAAAATCTGGCACGCTAAAGAGAAACTTGCCGAAACACAGGAAGAGGTGGACACTCAAACAGAGCATTACGGAATTGTTTACATTACTCGTCGCCGAGCCAGCGGATCATCCTCGGCCACAAGCTGCTCCTCGCGATGGCCTCTCCGGAATTCGGAGACATGCTTTACGGCGATCGGGACCAGCCGGACCCAGTTCTGGTGGAGCCAGAGGCCTTTGAAAAAATGCCGACATACATATACAGAGACCAATTAACTCTGGACTCCTCTGAACAGCAAGCAATGTAGCCCATGTGGGCACTTAAGGAATATATGAGACCTGCATGTGGCCAGGGGGATCGAGAGCAACGCGGCCGACGCTATGAACCCTATGATCGCTATAATAATAGACATCATGCACGCAGACACTAGTCAGTGAGGAGCTGGACCTAACCTTTAAGCTGGCCAGCAATTGCCCACTCTTCTGTGTTGAGGCTTTAATTTCAAAATCAAAAGCAAGTGAGTGGTGCGAGGGCCTGAGATCGTTCGAGGACCGGGTGCGAAACTTGGAGCAAAATCATTACGCCAGGATTTGCCAATTGCAGTGACTTTGCGGCCAGTAGTAGAATAGCTCCTCCAGAACTCCAGAACCGAGGAGGGGGAGCAGCAGGAGCGGCACCGGGTGGCCGTGTTTGAATACTTAAGAACTTAAATAAGTGCACTCAACGAGTTGCTAAGAAAATCTGGCACGCTAAAGAGAAACTTGTCGAAACACAGGAAGAGGTGGACACTCACAACAGAACATTTTTTACATTACTCGTCGCCGAGCCAGCGGATCATCCTTGGCCACAAGCTGCTCCTCGCGATGGCCTCTCCGGAATTCGGAGACATGCTTTACGGCGATCGGGACCAGCCGGACCCAGTTCTGGTGGAGCCAGAGGCCTTTGAAAAAATGCCGACATACATATACAGAGACCAATTAATCCTGGCCTCCTCTGAACAGCAAGCAATGTAGCCTATGTGGGCACTTAAGGAATATATGAGACCTGCATGTGGCCAGGGGGATCGAGAGCAACGCGGCCGACGCTATGAACCCTATGATCGCTATAATAATAGACATTATGCACGCAGACACTAGTCAGTGAGGAGCTGGACCTAACCTTCAACCTGGCCAGCAAGTGTTGAGGCTTTAATCTCAAAATCAAAAGCAAGAGAGTGGTGCGAGGGCCTGAGGTCGTTCGACCAGTCGTTGTAGAATAGCTCCTCCAGACGTCTTGCTTCTCTCAAAGGAAATAAAAATGGAGCGATAACAACTAAAAAGTGATGCGTCGAAATGTTATCGGGTTATAGACCATTTTGCAGGGATTTTCGGTATCTACTGAAAATATAAAAAATATACAGGGTATTCTGGGTATGTTGTTGAACCGTTAAAAACCAGAGTTGTCACCTCATTTTGCTAAAAGTCATGGCAGCTCTGCACCGTTTTACTATGATCAGCACGCAATATTTCCAAATCCATTTAGAAGGTCTATTATTTGTTCTTCTTACCTTTCTAACAATTTTAGACAGTAACTAACAATAAAAAAGTCAAATTGTCCATGTTTGAGTTCCGTGAAACTTTTCAACAAATAACAACTGTTTAAAAATTCAACAAGATCCCTTCTAAATCGTTTCATCAATTGCTGAAATTTTTTGTTGAATTTTGAAGAATTCAGCAGTTTAGGGAATACCCTGATCCAATATCAATTAATTGCTAAAATATCGGGTACATTTCGATAAAAATGGTATTTTAGTGTGGCAGCACATCGAGACCTTTTTTAATGCATTTCAACACGCTGACGCCTGTTCTTCTTCTTCCACTCGTCGCGCCGCGCAATTTTTTTATCCGGCGGAATTCGCAAATGCAATTACTGAATTACTGATTTTTGGAGCCGTTCGAACGGAACTAGACCGCAATTACTTTTGTTAGCTCGACGGCAAGATGTCGAGCTTTGTGCTGGACAAGGAGGCGTTCGTGCGCCGCGTGAAACGCCTGTACACGGAATGGAGGGTGAGTCCGGTCGGCGATCGCCAATCTTTTGGGGTTCTACCAAGCCCAGGAGCCCCCCGAGGAAACCATGTGGGGTCTCGAGATAAAGGGGCATTGAGAGATGTGGTGAAATAGCACTAAATCCCACTTCTTTGTCTCACCCAAAGGCTCCCAGCATCGGACACGATGACGCTCTCAGCAATCTGGACTGCATCATGAGCGTGGTGGGCGTCGAGGAGGACGTGCTGTACTCCAAATCCATGGCCTTGCAGCTGTGGCTTCTGGGCTACGAACTCACAGACACCATTTCCGTGTTCGCCTCGGATGCCATCTACTTCCTCACCAGCAAAAAGAAGATAGAGTTCCTCAAACAAACACAGAACATCACCGAAGAGGGTTTGCCTGAGATCAAGTTGTTAGTAAGGGATAGGGTGAGTATCTAGTCAATATCAGACCAAAAAACTCTGTTGATCGCTTCCTAATCCCCCAAAAGACCGACAAGGATCAGGCCAACTTCGAGAAGCTCATCAAGGCCCTACAAAACTCGAAAAAAGGCAAACGCTTGGGTGTCTTCACCAAGGATGCCTTTCCCGGCGAGTTCAGCGAGGCCTGGAAAAAGTCCCTCACCGCCTCCAAATTCGAGCATGTGGACATCAGCACCATTATAGCCTATCTAATGTGCCCGAAGGACGAGTCGGAGATCAACAACATACGCAAGGCATCGCTAGTGTCCATGGACATTTTCAACAAGTACTTGAAAGATGAGATCATGGACATTATAGACTCGGATAGGGTGGGTTCCGTCTAGAAACTCACTAAATTCCATATATTTATTAAATATTTGTAAACCCAACACAGAAAGTCAAGCACAACAAGCTCTCCGATGGCTGCGAGACGGCCATTGGCGAGAAGAAGTACACCAGTGGCCTGGATCCCAGACTCCTGGACATGGCCTATCCACCGATCATCCAATCGGGCGGCGTCTACAGCTTGAAGTTCTCCGCCGTTGCGGACAAGAATCCTCTGCATTTCGGGGTGATCGTTTGCTCTCTGGGCGCCCGCTACAAGTCGTACTGCTCAAATATATCGCGCACCTTCCTGGTCAATCCCACCGAGGCCATGCAGGAGAACTACACGTTTCTGGTGAGCGTGCAGGAGGAGATACTCAAGCTGCTGGTGCCGGGCACCAAGCTGTGCGACGTCTACGAGAAGACGCTGGACTTTGTGAAGAAGGAGAAGCCCAAGATGGTGGACAATCTGCCCAAGAGCTTTGGCTTTGCCATGGGTCTGGAGTTCCGGGAGAACTCGATCGTGATCGGGCCCAAGTGCCAGGCGCTGCTGAAGAAGAACATGGTCTTCAATCTGCACGTGGGCATCTCGAATCTGACCAATCCCGATGCCACCGACAAGGAGGGCAAGAACTACGCCCTGTTCATTGGCGACACTGTCTTGGTGGGCGAACAATCGCCGGCCAGTGTGATGACTCCCTCCAAGAAGAAGATCAAGAACGTGGGTATCTTCATCAAGGACGACAGCGATGAGGAGGATGTGGATGACAAGAAGGCCACGAAGGAGGATCAGGGCACTGAGATCCTGGGACGAAGCAAACGGAATGCCGTCCTCGAGTCCAAGCTGCGAAACGAGATCAACACGGAGGAGAAGCGCAAGGAGCATCAACGTGAGCTAGCTCAACAGCTCAATGAGCGCGCCAAGGATCGGCTGGCCAAGCAGGGCAACTCCAAGGAAGTGGAGAAGGTGCGCAAGAACACCGTCTCCTACAAGTCCATCAGCCAGATGCCGCGCGAGCCGGAGGTCAAGGAGCTGAAGCTGTATGTGGACAAGAAGTACGAGACCGTCATTATGCCAGTGTTTGGGATTCAGGTGCCCTTCCACATATCTACGATCAAGAACATCTCGCAGTCGGTGGAGGGAGAGTACACCTATCTGCGTATTAACTTTTTCCATCCCGGCGCCACAATGGGTCGCAATGAAGGCGGGCTCTATCCTCAGCCAGAGGCCACGTTCGTTAAGGAAGTGTGAGTTTTGAGATCTATACAGTTGCTGTTGGAAATTAAACTAATAATACCTTATTATCCCTTAGCACCTATCGCAGCTCCAATGTCAAGGAACACGGTGAGGTCGGCGCCCCATCTGCGAATCTGAACAATGCCTTTCGTCTCATCAAAGAAGTGCAAAAGCGCTTCAAGACCCGCGAGGCGGAGGAACGCGAGAAGGAGGATCTCGTGAAGCAAGATACGCTGATACTCTCCCAAAACAAGGGCAATCCCAAGCTCAAGGATCTGTACATTCGCCCGAACATCGTGACCAAGCGCATGACGGGCAGCCTGGAGGCACACACCAATGGCTTCCGCTACATCTCGGTGCGCGGCGACAAGGTGGACATTCTGTACAACAACATCAAGAGCGCCTTTTTCCAGCCCTGCGACGGCGAGATGATCATCCTGCTGCATTTCCACCTCAAGTACGCCATTATGTTTGGCAAAAAGAAGCATGTGGATGTGCAATTCTACACGGAGGTGGGCGAAATCACCACGGATCTGGGCAAGCATCAGCACATGCACGATCGCGACGACTTGGCCGCCGAGCAGGCTGAACGTGAGCTGCGCCACAAGCTAAAGACGGCCTTCAAGAGCTTCTGCGAGAAGGTGGAGACCATGACCAAGTCGATAGTGGAGTTTGATACTCCCTTCCGTGAGTTGGGTTTCCCAGGCGCCCCTTTCCGCAGCACCGTAACACTGCAACCCACCTCCGGTTCGCTGGTGAATCTCACCGAGTGGCCGCCGTTCGTCATCACGCTGGACGACGTGGAGCTGGTGCACTTTGAGCGCGTTCAGTTCCATTTGCGCAACTTCGACATGATCTTTGTGTTCAAGGAGTACAACAAGAAGGTGGCCATGGTGAACGCCATTCCCATGAACATGCTGGATCACGTGAAAGAGTGGCTAAAGTGGGTTTTGCTTTGAGTTCTTAGACGTTATATTTATTAATCTATGATCTGTAGCTCCTGCGACATTCGCTATTCGGAGGGCGTTCAATCCCTAAACTGGCAAAAGATCATGAAGACCATCACCGACGATCCCGAGGGTTTCTTTGACCAAGGCGGCTGGACTTTCTTGGACCCCGAGTCGGGCAGCGAGGGCGAGAACGAAACCGCCGAGTCCGAGGAGGATGAGGCCTACAATCCCACAGATGCCGAAACGGACGAGGAGTCGGAGGAGGATTCTGAGTACTCAGAGGCTTCCGAAGACAGCGAAGATAGCGAAGGTACTAGGAAATCCGCCAAATTCCATATTTCTCCTTGCTTATAATATTTTATTTGTTATTTTTCACAGATGACCTTGGCTCTGATGAGGAATCTGGCAAGGATTGGTCTGATTTGGAGCGTGAGGCCGCTGAGGAGGATCGCAACCACGATTACGCCACCGACGACAAACCACGTAATGGAAAGTTCGAGTCTAAGAAAAGTTCCAGTTCTGGAAAAAGTTCAAAGCACAGGTATGAATCGTCCACCCTAGAAGTGTTTTTCTATAAAAGATCTCTCCTCTGCTGTATTATCTATATCAATTACCCCATTTTACACCCAACACAGTCGCCGCGACCGCGAGGAGGCTCGATCGTCGTCGCACAGTAAAAAGCATAAGTCGAACTCCTCCTCCTCCTCTTCGCATTTAAAATCCTCCAGCTCCAAACATGGCAGCTCATCTAGGTTTGTTATCGAAAGCCCCAAAACATACTTAATACCCAACCATAAGGCCTAACGCAAGTGCATTTCACACAATCATTTCACATTATTACTGATCGTTCAGAAACATTTTCAATTAAGTTCTGGTCTAATTTGGTTTGATAATATTTTAAAATTGATTATTTCCTTTTGGTTTTGGTTACAAAAAATTCTAAAAAATTGTTAATTTTATTTTTCCATGGATTCTCAGTCTCTTTTGGTTTTCCAAATTATTTTTGATGATTTTTATTTCAGGTTCAAATTTATTAGCATCACATGTTTGCTTGCTCAAAATTTTGTTACCACACTCCTATATTTTCCCAAACTTTCGCTAACACTTTTCGCAACTCCTGTTTTTCTTATAGCCCATCGAAATCGTCCAAGGATAAGTACCACAGCCGGGACAAGCATCATTCCTCCTCGTCGTCCGGACACAAGAGCAGCAAGGACAAGGATCGCAAGCGCTCGCGGGAAGACAGTCGCGACAATGGCCACAAGTCGAAGAAGTCCCGTCATTAAAGGGGAGTTGTGTCTTTGAATCCTCTTCGAGACACTCACTCCGATCGTAATTTAAACTCTCTCCTGTTATCCATTGTCTATCTGTTAAAAGACCCGAACTCCCGATCCGATGATCCCGATTCCGCCGATCCCCACTCATCTTTTCACGCTTCAAAAGTTGTATTACAAATTAAATATAATACGATACATTAATGTAATAAACTAATGTAAGAACTACATTACTACTACTTGTTCCAGCTGCCGAGGAGGTGTCGATAGGCGTGCACCTCCTCCTCCCCGCTGTCGCGTCGTCGCCTCCGCCGTCCACCGCGCTGTTCATGGTGCTCCTGATGAAGATGAGGATTCGGTTGCTGACGGGGACTTCCGGCGGCGGCCACACTGCCCCGCCTTCTGTGCGCATCAAACATATTGCGCGTCTTGTTGATCGGATAGCGCATCTTGTTCTTCAGCCAGGTTGTGAAGGCCCGTTCGTTGTCCTGCATCTTCTTCAGCTCCTGCTCGTTCCGGTTGATGGTCTGCTCCATGGAGAAGCGCTGTTTCCGCCGCAGCTGCTGATCCCTGCGCTGCAATTGCTGGGCAGTCAGTCCGTACTCGGACATGTAGCCCGTGTACCTGGGCAGCTTGCCCTGCAGCGAAAGGCGATGCTCGCAGCAGATCTTGTAGTTCATCCGAATGGAGGGAGATGTCGTGGAGGCAGCGGAGGAAGGAGTGGGCGTAGGTTTGGCCCGTCGCCGAAAGCTGAAACTGCGCGAAGTGAAGAAGGACTTGGCGGTGGACTTGGGACATGCGGAGCATGATTCCTTGACTCCCCCTTCCTCGGGCTCCTCCTTCTTGTAGTAAATGCTCTGCTCGTTGAGCTCAAAATCATCGGGAATATAGCTGGCTACGATAATGGACAAGTCATCCTCCTCGTCGGCGGCGGCGGCTTCTAGTGGAGCAACCACAGGCGGCTCCAGCAAAGGAACTTCACTCTCGGCTCCCGTCAACCTGTCGATGGTTGCCTGCTGCTTGGGATCCAACGTTTTATACAGATTCTTGTAGGCATCTCTTAACTTCTGACGAGCCTCATTCAGGGTGCGTTCCTCCTCCTCGCAATCGGATTCGGTTAGCAGATTGGTGAGGCTTTTTTGGTCAGAGTCATCCTGGTCGAAGGTGTTCTGTCTTAAAGAAGCGGGAATGGAGGAATCCTTTACCGGCGAATCATCATCCAGATCCGCCTCATCCACGCCGGAAAAGTCGTCTTCATCATCATCTACGGGTGAAGCTTCCTGGACCGCAGGCTGTTGTGGGGGAACCTCACTCAAGTCCAGGATTTCCTCGCATATCTCCTCCTCCACCTCCTCTACTTCTGGTTCCTCCGCCGGAGGAGGTTCCTCCTCTATTACCTTGGACACTTCTGGAACTGCTGCTGCTGGTGGCTCCTCTTCTGCAATAGGTTTCAGCTTCAGCTGCGTCAACTGCTGCAGCAACTCATCCGGCGGACTGGGACTCTGATCCTTCTGCTGCTGATCCGTGGGCTCGTAATCCTCCAGATTCAGGGCAAACTTCACCTTGGTCACCTTGCCGTTGCCATTGGAAGCCTCGTCGTCCGGCGCGAAGAGCTCCTTGTTGGCCTCCTTGATCCTGTCCACAATGTTGTACTCGTTGACCGGCTTCAGGACTGCGGAATAAGACACAAGTAGGGACATTCTGCTGCTGGCCACTTACACAGTTCGGTTCTCGACTTACAATAGACCTCGCAGTCCTCATCCGACTCCGGCTCGCCCATCTCTGCCAGCTGCGGGCACATCGATTGCCTTCGAGTGCCGGGATATTTTTAGACAAAGACGAAGTCGGAGACCCTCCTCAGCTTTTTGGCGCTGCGATTTACGACGATTCACCAGCGGGAAACTTGGCCGAAACTTTCCATTTCGTGTCGAGCTGCTTTTCCGCACCCATCCAAGACTAATGAACTTGGATGTGCACTCCAGACATTAGCGGCTCCACTCCTCCGCTCCCTGCGGTTATGGCCTGCCGCCATCCTGGTTTCAATGGCGCCCGTTGCCAGGCCACTGGGATGACCCGTGTTTGATCGATGCCCGGTTGACAAATTGTCTCTGTGGGAATGCGGCGATGGTTCAAATTTGGAATACCTATGTAGGATACTAGCTGAAATGTACCTTAGTTTTTTTATAGTATTTTATAAATTATGAACAGTAAAAATCAAAATGAATACACCTTGAAAATAATTTTAGAAATTCCTCATTTTTACAGAATTAAATAAAAAAATTGCCAAACATTTTTAAAATATAGTTTTTAATATAGTTTACCTATTAAAATATAAAATGGATACATGATTTCCAATAATGAGGTCTCGAAATGCTATATTTTTTCAGAATTTTTCCAAATTATGGCCAAACATATTTTAAAAATATAGTTCTTAAGGGGTTTTTACTGTATAAGGTGACCTACCTGCGCAAATATAATTTAAAAACCATGTACATTTGATAAATGATAACGAATAAGATAAGGTAAAAGGTGTGAAATATGTATGTACCTCAAAAGATAGGAAACTGGTACCGGTACAAGCCCCCAAAACTTGTATACTTCCCACCTCTGCCAGGTGCAAAAAACCTTTGAGGGAGGGGGTGAATCAACAAACATTGTTTGGCGTTTAATTTCCATGCACTTTATTCCATATTCCATATTCCATTTCCACACTTACATCGCTAAGCACATTTAAAGCTTAATCATCAACAGTCGAACCGAGGCGAATAAAATCGAATCGAATGGAGTCGAGGCAACAATCATTTAAATATAAATACAATTACAATTCAAATAAGTTCAAAGCTACAAAAATAATCGATTCGGAGAGGCGCACAACACCAATATAATTAACCTATTAGAGCCGTCGTTAACTTCGTATATTGAGCAAGTATCAAGTATCTATCCTATATATTCCATTGCCGATTTGATTGTTTCAAACATTTCACTTCATCTCAAACTCATTTGCATTGCCATTAGCCGAATCCATTAAACCAAGAGGAGTCTTTTGGGGATTGGTTAAGAGTTGGAGCGGGCCGACAGTGCGTTTCGTGACTGTAGGACTGAGGCAAAGGCCAAGTGCCCCTATAATTGCGGGGTTATCAACGAATTAATAGGGTAAGGTCGGCTAGAAACCGGAAATGCTATAAAGCGTAATCGCAACGCATAAACTTATGAATGGGATTTAAATGGGCACATCAACAAGTTAATAATACAGTTTAATAATAAATAATTTTAATATAGAATAATCTCACTAAAGTCAGAACTTCCGTCTGATGTAATCATACCCCTATCCTTTTTATCTTACAGCTTTGAAACGCACTGTTGTTGGGGGTGAACTTGATAATGATGGATTCTGATACAGTTCAATGGGCATGCCGCAAAAGAAAGATAAAATTTATCGCCCATTTTCAGCTGCGTAAAGAAACGAAATCAATTCCCAGAAGAGAGTGCTAAAAAAAGTAGAGAAATAAAAAGAAAAAAAGATTAAACACGTTCAAAAACCATAAAAAATAAGGGTATTTAATCATGTCTTAGTTATAGATAGTAAAAAAATCCCCCTTAATTAAAAACAAACTAAAATCTTCAAAAATAATATGTTTAATTCGAATAAAAACCAACATTCAATGGGAAAATACATACAAAAGTCACAAAGTTACAGCTAAAAATTAGGTGTTGTGTATAATTTGGAAAAAGAAGAATTCCTGTATTAGCCATAAATCGTATTTATGTGTTTTAGGTAATTTTATTCGTTTTTTTTGGGTTTTTTGCTTGTAATAATTATTTTTGTTTTAATACAACCATATTCAGCATTTCTTAAAAAAGAAATTATACGACACTAACAACTAAACGGCAGATGAGGTGTGTGTGATTGATTTTCTTCAGAAATGTGAATGACTGTGAGAAGTAATTTCATTAGAGGACGGGGGTAAAGGTCAGCGGAAAAGAGACGCGTCATCACTATAATAGCTATAAAAGAACGTATTGCAAAATCGGCGCTTCGTCTTACATCACTAGTAGCTTGGTATTATCATGGTTTGCTCGCTGCAATCGATTAGGTTTAAACGTTTAAACATAATCATATAATTCGACGTTGACTAAAGTCTAGATCTAGATCTTTAAGGCGCATCCCTGGACAGACGCTCACTAATCATTTACATAGATTCGTGGGTGTACGGTTAAATCTTTTTTTTGTTTTCTTGAGTGTTGGTTTTGAAAATCGTAAAACATTTTCGTACGCTTGCCAGCGTTTTTGGTGCAATTAAATTTCAATAAATTACAATTACAATTATATATAGTATACATTATAACTCTAGCGCTCCTCAACATGTTAGCATCATATACAAAGTCTTTCGTTTGTTTTTTCTCTTTTGTTTAAATAAATTTCGAGTGTACGTATGAATGTTTTGGGGGTATGCCGAAAAACACTTTTTACCGAGTACATAATAGAAAATATTGTAAAATATATAATCTATATATATTGCTAGATTTCGATTCGGGTTTTCAGGTTTTCAGGGGGGAAAAGAGGGGACGGGGGGCCTTGTCTAAACGAAATTTTTGCCGCTAAACACAAAAAGGACGTTACACAAACCGAGTTTCGGGTTAATTACGATTAGGAAATAGAAAATAAGTTGTTTATACAAATATAAACAAACACATCGCGTTATATTTATAGATCCTGCTCTGTCCACTGTCCTTGGATCAACCAGTCCAACCAGTCCAGGTGTTCCAGCTGCTTATGTGAACAGCGGCAGGTGATAGAAGTCGAACCCTCGATACCCCTTGGCTGCCAGCCAGATGTACACGACGTGGTAGGCCCCGGGTATGAAGCAGATGAGTCCGGCCACGAAGAACACGACTCCCTGCGACGTGTTCTGCGGATCGGCGATGGCGAAGGTGCCCATCACAAAGAGTCCTGTGCCCACGACGAGCAGCGTAAAGGCTGCCAGTACGGTGCGCCAGTTCTCACGCACCTTCGGGTGCCGCCAGCAGTATGTGTTGGTCTCCTCCGTGGGCAGGTTGCCGTACTCCTGGATGAGCGAGTCGCTGTCCCGGGAGGTTGTGTCCTCGGCATACTTGTTGTAGCCCCTGCGGGAGATGAAACAAGAAGATGGGCGAGCAGTTGAAAGGAAGAGCGTTTAATAGCCATGGGGGCTGTGTATAATTAAAGCCGGTTTTCGACGATGCCGATTTGTTGACCCACTTTTTTTGAAAAGGGTTTCTGTTGGAATCGCTGTTAAAGCTTTCAATTTTCATAATTTAAACCTCTATTTTCATGCCCTAAACTTGAAGTAGATCAACAATTTAGGAGATAAATATTAAGAAACTCCACAACCATGCTTAAAATAGCATATTCCCTTAATCAGTTTACAAACAAACCATTAAATCAACAAAAATAAATCCACAAGCTCCTGATAATGATAAAAGATAAGCCAAGCTTAAAAACGAAATTATCACATCATTTTTGAATAAACTAAATACCAAATTAATGTTAAACCGACTTGATACCACGTTTTCCGACAGCTTAATAGATGATCTTTCGTTTTGCCTAGTAAATACCCTAATTATTTGGCTTCCAAAACAGGTTTCTTTGGTTTATCGCGGTATTATGATGATTTCGGCTAGATTTGGTCATATCAGAGGAAAGTTATAAGCCAAATAAGTGACTTGGGCCATTCCACTCTGCTGAAAATGGACTTTAGGACCCTTATCAACCTTTTGGAGGGGTTATCGCGGGGTTGGATTGCCGCCAAAAGCGAGACGCAATCAATTTTGCGTTTACCACTCGATTATATTGGCAACGGAGAAGCCCGACAAGTGCAAAACGGTTGCTGGTGCGCTAACTGGTTCCAGCTGACCGCAGGCGAAGGCCACCTCCTCCTCCCCCCTGCTGCCGCTAATCCCCTCGAGAAAGCACAGAGAGAGACGAAACCCTTATGACGAAATTTATGCGCAATGATTTTTACAATTGAATGCCAAATTAGGCTGGACGTCTGCATTTATAATCCCCATAATTACAAGTCGTTTCTGTACTTGCGACACGCCATGCATGGCTAATGGAAGTGGAAGTGGAATGGCCAGAAGATATAGGGGCTATCCATCACGCACGCGCCGCTTGGCTAACTTATTCAGGTGCTGCTTCCGGCGGGAATAGGGAAGTGGCCGCTACTAGCAACCACACATCATAGAACACCAGATGCACAGCTTGTATAAACAATAACTGGAATCGGAATCGGAGTATCGGCGCTCCTTGTTTGGCACAAAAGCTGGGAAAATGGTGCCACTAATCGGCGGTGTGTAGGCAGGCCGAAGACCTGTTCTCTGCCCACTCACTTGGGATCCTGAATCCGTATGGAGACATCTTCGGTGGAGCGACCTTGCTTGCCGCCCCTCATGGGCGTGGATATCACGGTGGAGCCATAGACGCGTATCGCCTCGTCGGTCTCCTCCTCGAAGGCGTCGTGTATGGAGAAGCCCCGGGCCCCGTTGTTGTACATCCTGATTCTGGCTGGGATTAGGGTCTCTGTGTTGTGTGTTCTGCTTCCCTTTCCCTTCTGTTTCAGTCCCTTGTTTAATAATAAACGACTGGCGATCGAGATTCAGAGTTTTGGGTTGCCAACGTTGGCTCCGAAATACGGCGGAAATCGGGGTAGATGCGGCTCCGACTTAGTGCTGCCCCGCCTGCATGGTCGCGCACTCCGAATTCGCAATGTTTTGCACTCTTTTTCGCTGCCGTTATCGTTGCAAAAGTGTTTTTCTTTTCACATTAAAACGCGACACAAAAGACACAAAAAAAGTTCGGGCAGAATTAGAGTGACCGTGCGGTGGGGGTGGGTAAAATGCCGTGCGGGGGTGGCTGCTTGTGGTATTTAACATAATGGGCTGTTCTGACCGGGTCGCATCATTGATGTTTTAAGGCATTTCACACTATGAGTTCAATTCTTTTTTTTGTGTATTGGTTGTAAATGAAACAAAATTACCATTTACTCGTCGAATATTTTAGTTCTGAATTCAGAAAACAAGTACACATTTGAGTTCAATGCCAACCCGATATCGTCGCTCTCCACTAGTAAAAATATCGATGCCAGAATCGACTACTTCAGCTGCCTAGTGTGAATACCTTGAAATAGCCAGGCGAAATACCAACGAAACACGGTCACACCTGCAGGCACCTCAAAATAAAATATTTTTGATGAAATTCTGACCCTTTTGCGTAAATTGTGAAATACAGCGGCCTCCAAGATGTCGCGGCACAGGATAGTGCGCACCATGGACTACAACGACGAGTACGACGGGTACGACGACATCTACGGGCACTCGGTGGAGGACGACCACCTCAGCATCTCGCCCACGGACGCGCAGCAGTGGCTCTACGATCGAGCTCGTGGCCAGCAGAGCATCTCGGCGTTCATCAGCAAGAACAAGGACATCCAGGAGGAGGAGGACGACGAGGAGGATGAGGACGCCGCCTTCGAGAAGGCGCGCCGCGACTCCGAGAGCTTCCAGATGCCGCAGCTGGACGAGATCGAGCAGGCCAAGCTGAGCTCCTGCGTGGACGAGGTGCGCAGCGTGGTGGGCGACGCCGTCTCCGAGCGCCGCATCGTGGAGACCTCCATGAAGTTCGACTACGACATGCAAAAGATCCTGGACGAGATCTTGAACGAAGAGACCAAGAAGTCTGTCGCCAGCAAGCCAGCTGCAAATAGGACTAAAGTTCCCGCTGCTCCTGCTCCTGTGCTGCCAAAATCCTCGGGCAAAGCGGCGCCCACGCCGCCGCCAAAGATCAGCCTGAAGGAGCCGCGCCGAGGCTTCGAAATAGCCTCGCCCAAGGTGCCCTCATCGCCGGTGGTCTCGGGCAGAAACACACCAGTGGACATCGGCGGGGATGACATCTCGCGCAGCTCGGCCTCCCTCTTCAAAGTCTCCAAGGAGCAGGCCCTGCGCAATGCCCGCCAGCTGTACGAGAAGGAGCGGGCCGACCAGAAGAGCCACATCCACATGATCGTCATCGGGCATGTGGACGCCGGCAAGAGCACTCTGATGGGCCACCTCCTCTACGACACTGGGAACGTCTCGCAGCGCGTGATGCACAAGCACGAGCAGGAGTCCAAGAAGCTGGGCAAGCAGAGCTTCATGTACGCCTGGGTGCTGGACGAGACGGGCGAGGAGCGGGCCCGCGGCATCACCATGGACGTGGGCCAGTCGCGCATCGAAACGAAGACCAAGATCGTCACACTGCTGGATGCTCCGGGACACAAGGACTTTATTCCAAACATGATATCTGGGGCCACGCAGGCGGATGTGGCTCTCCTGGTTGTGGATGCCACGCGGGGAGAGTTTGAATCTGGCTTCGAGCTCGGCGGACAGACGCGGGAACATGCCATTCTTGTGCGATCCCTTGGCGTCAACCAGCTGGGCGTGATTATCAACAAACTGGACACCGTTGGCTGGTCGCAGGAGCGCTTCACCGAAATAGTGACCAAGCTTAAGTCCTTCCTCAAGCAGGCGGGCTTCAAGGAGTCCGATGTGAGTTTTACGCCCTGCTCCGGCCTGACCGGCGAGAATCTCACCAAGAATGCCCAGGAACCCGCCCTGACCAGCTGGTACAGTGGTCCGCACCTGCTGGATGTCATCGAGAACTTCAAGATCCCCGAGAGAGCCATCGATAGGCCGCTGCGCATGTCCGTTTCGGATATTTACAAGGGCACCGGCTCGGGATTCTGCATTTCGGGACGAGTGGAGACGGGGGTGCTGTGCCTGAACGACAAGGTTCTGGTGGGCGCCAGCCGGGAGCAGGCGCAGGTCAAGTCGCTGGCCATGAACGACTTCCCGCAGACCAGCGTTTTCGCCGGCGATCAGGTGTCAGTCACCTTGCCCGCCCTGGACATCAACAACGTGACCGTGGGATGCATCATCTGCGATCCCCAGACGCCCATTCCGGTGACCACACGATTCCAGGCCAGGATTATCGTGTTTAACGTCAAGGTGCCTATTACCATGGGATTCCCCGTGCTGCTGCACCATCAATCACTGATAGAGCCCGCCGTGGTCTGCAAGCTGACCGCCTCGATCCACAAGAGCACCGGCGAGGTGGTCAAGAAGAAGCCGCGCTGCCTGGGCAACAACTCGTGTGCCCTGGTGGAACTGGAGACCAGCAGACCCATCTGCATCGAGCGGTACGCTGACTTCAAGGAGCTGGGACGCGTGATGCTGCGGGTGGCGGGCGTCACCATTGCCGCCGGGATGGTCACCAAGATCCGCTAATACCAACTGGCCGTGCTGAATTTTATACGAAATTTTAGTTAGATATTCGCTTTTGTTGTTTTGCTAAATATACATACATAGTTTATATGAATTGATTAAATCGAAAAAAGACGTTGAAGCAGTGGAATTGACACGGAAGATTGGAGTCTGATTAATGTAAGGGTAGCTTAAAACGGGAAGTTTTCATTTAATTTCTGTAATTTCATTATTTTTTCAAATTTATCATCGAATGAATCATTTAAAATTCATGCAATATCGGAGTCATTTAAATCATCAAAAATATTATGTCGACCAACTTTCAACAACTTGGCATTCCAACAATAAAGATAATAATATTTTTATGTTTTTACGTTCCGAATCATTTGAAAAAATAGGAATCGGATGATTCACATCTAAATCTCTGAAATGGGAAGGAGAGTCATCACAGTAGTTCGGCTTACTAAGTAAAATCTTAAGAGAATGAAAACCTTGTCTAAACTAAATTTGGAAAAATTATATTTTTGCCTTATATATTTCGGCATTAAAGGTTTAAATAAATTTGATTTGCTTATTTTTACTATATCGAGGGCTTACTGTACCTTTTGGAGTTCCACACCTTGTTTTTGTGGTTGAACTATCGATAAATATCGTATAGATTGCCATATTATAAAACAATTTTAAAAATTTAATGTTTCTTTAAAATAAATATTTATTGATTGACAGCATTATTTAACTTTAAAAAAGTAAAATAAAGTATTATTCATTATTATTATTTATTTTTAAAATTTTTGTAACCCGAATTTATTTTGGTAGATAATAGTTAATAATAGTTATTTTATATTTTGCCATCTCTATACTATCGATAGTCGCCAGTACATCGATAGCCCTAGTCTGTGAGTGTTCGCTGTGGGCGAAAAAAATAAAGAAATAGAGTAACAAAGGCGTTCTAAACTAAACGAAAAGTGCAGCGATTCGCGAGCGGCGACAGGTGAAGCGGTGCCCAAGGAAAACGCAGTTAGCGAGTGGAAAACACAGGTAAAACTCCACTCCGCCCAGAGTTGCCCTGCCGCCCGCATGCGGGTGGTGCATTTGCGTGGTCAAGTTGCACTCGCCACACGGTGATATACATACAGACATTCCGATCCCGCACCAAGTGCGTGTGACAAAAGTGAACTTTAATTGAGGAGCGCAGTGAAATGAAAGCGAAATTGCCGTTTAAGGCGTTGCATTGGGCAGCGGCAGCCTGGCAACCCTAAAAATGAATCATAAGAGCGAGAACGAGAACTAGAGAGAGTTGCGAGGAAGAAGAAGAAAAGAGGGAGTGCATACCAAAAAAAAGAAGCAAAAACCAAAAACACTCGCAGCGAATTTAGAGTTACTAAGTGTCTAAAGAGCCGCCTTTCTTTTCTACTCCCCCATTACAGTGTGCCCTCGGTAGCAGTGACGGCGGTCCCGAAACAGTGAAGCCAGGCGATTTCCGCTCAAAAAAGCAACAATTGAACGCACGCAACTCGGCGGAAGGAGCGAGCGAGAGAGGGAGAGGCACAAACACCAGCACACACTCACACTCCCACACGAATACACCTACACGGCACAAAGGTTATCAACAGCAAAAGCAACAAGAACAACAACAACAAACTTACTTTAAATATAAAAAACATATAAATTAACTAAAAAAAAATCAAAAAAACAACTGAGAAACAAACTGCAACCGACAAGCAATCGCCGAACAACGCCTAAAAAAGAACTAGTGACTAGAACAGAAGAAAGTATAACCCACCTACCTGCATTTTGGGTCGCCTCTTCTCTAGAATTTAGCACAAATCTTAGGATCCTAAGACATATAAAGGATATCCAATATGCGTGAGTACAAAATCGTGGTCCTCGGCAGCGGCGGCGTGGGAAAATCGGCGCTGACGGTCCAGTTTGTCCAGTGCATCTTCGTGGAGAAGTACGATCCCACCATCGAGGACAGCTACCGGAAGCAGGTGGAGGTGGACGGGCAGCAGTGCATGCTGGAGATCCTGGACACGGCGGGCACGGAGCAGTTCACGGCGATGCGGGATCTGTACATGAAGAACGGCCAGGGATTCGTGCTGGTCTACTCGATTACGGCGCAATCGACGTTCAACGATCTGCAGGACCTGCGGGAGCAGATACTGCGCGTCAAGGACACGGACGATGTGCCCATGGTGCTGGTGGGCAACAAGTGCGACCTCGAGGAGGAGCGCGTCGTTGGGAAGGAGCTGGGCAAGAACCTGGCCACCCAGTTCAACTGCGCCTTCATGGAGACCTCAGCCAAAGCCAAAGTGAATGTGAACGATATTTTCTACGACCTGGTCCGGCAGATCAACAAGAAGTCGCCCGAGAAGAAACAGAAGAAGCCGAAAAAGTCCCTATGTGTTCTGCTATAAGACTTCCAAAAATCAGAAAAGAAAAACCATAAAAAGAAAGTAATACAGAGAGGAGAAAGGATATAGAGGAGGGATATAGAGAAGTGTAAGCGTAAAGTAAAGAATTTTCAATTTTTTTCCGTTCTCGTTTCGTTTTTGGATCCGATGGCAATTGTCGAAAAATTGAAATAACCAATCTACTATATATACAAAGCAACAAAAAAGCAAAACTTAAACTGACAAATGTTTTAACTGTTTCAAGTTTTTGTAATGTAATTATTACCATTTACTACTATTATGATTGTACTATTTTTCGCTGATTAACCATTAATGCATATGGGGAATTATTATATATATATCTACATATTTAAATATATTTGTCGTTCGTTTTTGAGTCGTTTTTTAAATTATGCAACAACGTGAAACATTCGTAAACTAAAAACATTCGTATTTATTGATTCTTTTCGATTGTACTCTACATCTACAACAACTACTTATACACGAGAATACCCAACCAACAACAAGAAGTACATATATCTTTAAATAGAACCGAGAAACCAACAAACAACATTCAGAATCAAATTAAGCTAAACTAAATTGTACGCCTAAAAAAAGATAACAAATTCCACGAAAGAAATGAGCAAATAAATCGAGAAAGGAAATGAATCATGAATAAGGAACATATTTTATAAAAATATTGTATGCAAATGATGTCAAAATGTTGCAAACAACCAGAAGTAATGACCCCATTTAGTAATTAGTTTAAAACAAATTTACAAGTAATTGTTTAACATGATCAATTGCATCCAAAATTTAAAACACTCCCCCACACACACACACACATACCAGCCACATCCCACACACACACATTCACAGCGCCACACACACATTGACACATTTCCGGCATGCTCTCTGAGAGCGAAAAAAAGAAAAAAATCAAGAAGGAAGCGGAAATGAGAGGGATTGCCATGGCTTACTTCCGCTTCCTGGTAAAAAACAACAACAAAATCAAGAACATCAAGCACAGAGACAGCCACAAATTCTAGTATATTTAATACATAAGAAATGGTTTAACATTTAAACAAACTGTCGTGTCAATCCCAAAACGAAAAATGAGAAGAAACCTAAAAACGAAGTAATTTACAAATATTTCATAAAAAACATGCATAAACTTCGCGTACGAGTAGTAACCAATATGCCCTTAAATCAAAGTCTAAACACAGCCAACCAACATTAAAAACTAAATAAAAATAATGAGAACCTAAGCCCAAGCGTATATATTAAAGATATATGATAAAGATACAAATCATTTTTGAACATAATAAACAAAACCAACCGTTACAATAACATAATGTAATAATGAGCGTGTGAAAAATGTAATTGAAAAACCATTTTTTCGAACTTGTTACCCTACTGGTCGCGCTCTTCCGGACTTTTCTGTGCTTCTGATCTCAGAATCGGGTTAGATCCTGGATTCGCGGCCCAGTGGGGTCGACAGGATCGATCATCTTTTAATTATTAATAAATGTATTATGTTTATAAAAAATTAAAAAGGAAATGCAAAAACAAAATAAAAATTAAATAAATTCATTTGAGGAGAGTATGATTTTTTGGTAATCGATAAAATCGATTGGTTGTCTTAAATGATCGAAAATAATCGATTTTCCCAAAGTTCTTCCCATAAAGAAAAAACTATTTCTTGAGATTTTGAAATATCTGTATTTGATACTTGGAATAGTTATATAAGTTTGTTATTCAAATATTTATACATATACAATTACAATCAAATAGCCGCTCTTTATAATTATAATATTTGCTAGTTTATAGCACGCACATTAATCCACTGTAAGTTCTGCGATAGGATCGATTCGGAGTTCAGATTGGGGGTAGTAAAACTGCATTGTATCCACAGCTGATATGGTATGCAAGTTCCGAGAGATTCGCGCGGTTCGGGGTATACAATAATAATCATGCATTCTTCGTAGAATTCGGCGAAGCGCTGGCCAGCAGTTAAAGTGTAGCAAGTGGAATTAAAGACTGGGATTACGTGGTAGTTGCGATTACTGTACAATAAGTGGCTCGAGTTCCGCTCGTTATATGACTAGGTTTTGGGCTAAGCAAAGTGCTCTACTTCCGATGTTCCTGGTGTTCAGTGTGATGCTTGGTTAATTAACGCTTTCTATAATCAGTCGAACGTGTGTGAGTGTGTTTCTCTAGCGATCGGGGGGCTCAAAAGAGGCCGCCCTTAGTTTCGATTACAAATAATGGATAAAAACTTAACTACGCTAATTTGGCAACAACGAAAGGGGTAAACAAAACGTAAATAAACAAAGAAAGGGAATATTGCACTTAGGTAGGGTTAAAAAATTGCACTTAAGGTTAAAACTAGGGTAATACCATCGCATCTTTGTGTTGAGATTGTTGGTTGATAGGAGATTTTTCGTTCTTGCCTGGAGATTACTGGGGTCTGTTTTTGTGGGTAGAGATTACTAGCGCACGTGGTCGTCACGTTATGGCCGTTGAGATAAGATTAAGATAACCAAACGATACGCCGCTTCACTTGCGCAGCTGCAACTGCCCCTGCTGCTGGCTGGACTGCTGCTGGTTGGCCTGATCCCTTTGCTGGCCGTGATGGTGGTGATCCTCATCGTCGCTCGGCTCCTCGCGCAGCGGCAGCGAGTCTATCTGCTTGGCCGTGGTCACCTTCTTGTTGCGCTGCCAGGTGAACACGCGCGCCATCTGCAGGAACTTCTTGCGCGACATCTTGCCCATGTTCTTGAGCCGCTCCTGGAAGGGGGCGTCGTCCTCGCCCTTGGCCTTGCCGCTCTGCTCCTTCTCGAGGGCGTTCATGAAGTCCTGGTTCCAGCGCAGCTGGTTCATGAACTCCTCGTTCTGCAGCATCAGGGCAAACTGTTCGTCGGGCAGCTCGAAGTCCTGCTGCCCGGGAGCGGGAGTAATCCGTAGGAAGCCCGCGGGCAGTGGTCCCAGAATGGGCGGATTCCAGCGACGACTGCGCTTGGTGGGCGTGTTGTTCAGGCTGCTAATTTTCGCTGATCCCAGGGGTCTTTGCTTCGGGGAGGCGCCCGTATTCTGGTGATTCGGCGAGGCGCCAGCTGTGGGCAGGAGGGCTCCTCCAACGCCGGGTGCTCCCACTGCTCCCCCGCCGTCCGTGGCGTCCACCAGCTGCAGGTCCTTGTCCGAATCGTTCAGGTTGATGAGGCTCTGCTGGGGCGAGACATTAGCATCCAGTTCATTGCGCAGTTTCTCGTTCTGCGTTCGTTAGTGGGTTAGTTTGGCACATATTCTTTATAGCGACGTTAGTATACACAGGTTGGTATCTACTCACCTGGTTGTCAATCGACATCGCCAGCAGGGCGTCAATGGTCTGGTCCACGGCGCCCAGATTGGCGCGCAGGATGGCCTCGATGACCTCGCGGTCGATGTCCGGAAACATCTTCTTGAAGTCGGTCATTGCCTGGGAAAATTCCAGCTGGAGCGTCGACATGATTATGTTCTTATTTTTATTTTCGCCCCCAATTGTACCTATCGGTACACCTCTTCTTCTTCGATTTGAAAAAGGTCGCATTTGTCCAAGCCTATCGGTACACAACTGGTTCCTGTCTCTGCTAACAATGGGTACAATTTAGGGTGCCCATGCTAATTTATAGGGATTTCTCGAATATTTATACCCGTTACTCGTAGAGTAAAAGCGTATATTGTATTCGTGCAAAAGTATGTAACAGGGAGAAGGAAGCGTTTCCGACCCCATAAAGTATATATATTCTTGATCAGGATCACTAGCCGAGTCGATCTAGCCATGTCCGTCTGTCCGTCTGTCCGTATGAACGCTGAGATCTCGGAAACTATAAAAGCTAGAAGATTGGCATTTTGCATACAGATTCTAGGAGTTCCTACGCAGCGCAAGTTTGTTTCAAAAAGGTGCCACGCCCCCTTTAACGCCCACAATCGCTTATATACGATTTTAAAAATTTCAATATTTCGGAAAAGTAAAAATGCAGTTTGTTTATCAATACCTATCGAAATGTAGAAGAAATTTTTCAAATCATTCGTTAAAAAGTTATGCGTGTTCAAAGTTTCTATCTCCATCTCCCTCGCACTCCCTTTACCTGAGTAACGGGTATCTGATTGTCGGGGCACCCGACTATAGCGTTCTCTCTTGTTTTAAAAATGGGGAATGGCTAAAAAGGCAACACGACGTTAAAAATAACCATACAAATGGGGTTTAATCTAATATAATATAATTAATTTTTGTTTCCCAAGGGCAAATATAACACCGTCTGGATACTATTTCAGTCATCTTTGCCGAGTTCTGCTGGAACAGGGAACTGGTTATTTGAAAATATATCTGAAAGCAGAGCGAACTCACCTCTCCTTGAGCAGTTTTAGGGTGCTGCTCTTAAGGATAAGCAGTATAAAAATGATAATTGCTAGACCGTTTTCAATATAGAGGATAAAAATATAGACGTGCCGAAAAAAGCTGTAATCTTGCAACAAATAAAAAAAATCCAACACCCAAAATGTGCCCATGATAACAGAGAGCCGCAAAAACATTAGAAAACTGAGAAGGAAATTCGAAATGTATGTTATACTGCTTACCAAATTCTGAAAAGGATATTTCTTACGTCTCCGTGTCTAAATTGAAGCATTGTATGGTCCTCTCTTCATCTCGCTTAAACTTTCTCAGTTCGCTCTTAACTTTCCAAATGTGAGTGACCGTAAGAATAAACATAATCACATTAAAAAGGGTTAGAATCAGCATTGGTCCCTTTAAAAATATCCAAAGAGAGGGCCCCCGAACTGTAGACGAAATAAAATATATGGTAAAGGCTCAGAAACATTTTGCTTTAATTCAAACCTTTTAGTCTGCATGCAGAGTAGCCAACTAAGGGCATCCAGTTCCATTTGTGGAGATCCTCCTCCCAAATTAGATTCAATACATAAATAACTCCTGTTGGAATAGCAGCCATGCTCCAAGCGAAGGCACTGTAGGTGACAAATGAAGAATCCTCAAATCTATTCGTCAATAATTTCCACAAATGGAAGCTAATAACAGAGAACCACAAATAGTTGGCTATCCCGAAGAAGTATCTACTGTAACCTGACGAAAAACCACGAATGTTGTCCTATTATCGAGCTCCAATCTGAATTCAATATTAACAACTCACCTGCAAATAGGCAAATTCGGTTAAATAAATTCAATATCTCCGGTATGGCAAATAAGATTCCAAATGAGCAAGCTAAATATGATAGAAATAATGCACTTTCCGAGGACATTCCGAAGCTTCTCAACGTAAAGATACACAGTTAATGTGAGGATGTAGAATATTGTGGATATCGCCTTTACTGCAAGTACAGAAACAGTGAAATTAAGGCAATAGCGGAAGTCATAAATTAATACATTTCATTACTCTCGATGGACGCTGGCATCAAATATGCAGTCTGACTGTGTTTAACAACCCAAATGGAATAAGGAATGTTCGAATTAGACTGGGGATACAGACAGTATTCTTCTTTTGGCCAGATTTGCTTAACGGTGCGTAAAATTAGGGATCCGTCCTAAAAAGCTTGTATTAGAAATGTCTGGCCTGTTTTCGGATCGCATGACAAACCTTCAACATTACGTAATCATCCGCATTAAGTCTAAACATCTCATCGGAGATTTCAAACTGATCCCTCAACCTGAAATACTCGGTAATCCACCCCACGTTCTCGGTAGTGACCCCTAACGTTACGTCTGCCAAATTCAGAGTAATCTCTTCACTGAAGCCATCGTTACATTGTCCGTTTGCTAACATATTTTTATTGGGGCAGCAGATTCGGACACAGGGCTCCACTTTACAGACACAGGCTCTGAGGTGGGTTTTTACAGGCTCTGTGGACTTATATCTTATCTTCCTATAATTATACTCCGCAATAAGGTTAGAAGGAATTTCGAGGTCCTGATATATGTAAGTATGGTTAACTCTTTCCAAATCCGAAATATCAACGGTATCGAAATAGTCACAGTTGGGGATATCAGCCGTTGAATTCCCAACTATAGTTAAAATAACAATTGTAACGAACAATTTAAAGTACAGAGACATTTTTATAAAAAACACTTTTTAGCACACAGAGTTCAACACGACTGAGTCCTGAAATACAAGGCTTGCCGCTTTTAAAGCTTTACAGTTTTTAGAAGTCGCCAAATAACAAAGTTAATCATGCCCATGGTAATAATAAAATACAACAAATTTCAAATTTGTCCAAAATAAAAAGTGCTCTTGGGACCCATTTCTCCTCAGACCCAAATCTTGCAATTGTAGAAAGAATGTATTTTTCTTAATAAAAGGCACGATATCAACAAAATACTTTGTTTCTTACGAAATCTTATCAACAAGGGTTTAAAATTGAGGCTGAAAAGAGCAATTTTTTTTACCACTGCCTGCCTACTAAGTATTTAATGACTTCAGCCTATATCAAATAAAAAAAAATAAAATACCATCGGTTTGCGATGGTGTCGAAATATTATGAAATATTACTATTTCGAATTCGCCTGAAAATTTGAAGTACAAAAATCAAAGTATGACATTCTTTAACATTGTCTAATAGGTTTGAAAAACCTCGAAACCTTCTTAAAAGTAAGAGGCATAATCTATAGATTCCATGATTTTAAATTCGTTCCCAGTGTTGAAATCGGTTAGTCCCAGCTTTGGCGGCAATTCAAACTGGATTTGGGCGACGGTGACTTTGTCAATAAAGCGCAATTAAGTGCATTGCGGATATTTGAGAATGAATCTCAGTCAGATGACTCAATAGTCATCCCACAATAATTGCGATGGGCCGATGAAAGTCACGTGATGTCCTCAGCTGATAATGAAAGGCACGTGCTTTTCACTTTGGTTCCGGCACGCAGTGTCAATTCCGTCGGTCGCGTTTTAATAAGTGTCAATTAGCACTGATATGATTGCCTTTCGATTCGCTATCAGCGATTGGAGGTTTCCAAAAAAACCGCTTATCAATATCAGACGGACAAGTGATGAGCGCGACTCCCCCGCCGGATTTGGATTTGGGTTCGGAATAGGGGTGATGTAACCATAAAATTCAACTTAATCACAAAGGAGCGTGGGCTATATGTACCTTTCGATTCTTTTGAAAGTCCGAACAACCTAATTTTAGACTAGACTAGACTGTATTATTAATTTCTGTCTACTGGGACTTCGTTCAAGACGCATTAAAATTAGGAAATGACTTGGGGGAGATTCTATATAGGCAAAATATAATCTTAATAATACGTAGAAATTAAAATTCAAATATTTCTGTGTCACGACACCCCCAATTAATTTGGGTTTCTGTGTGACTTAATCCCAGGCCGGTATTGCGTCACTTTTTTGTTCTTTTCAGAAACCAGATTTGCCGTGATAGGCGGATAATTAAGTAAGCATAAAAGATAAGATCGGAGTCTAGTTATCTCTGCGATGGACATGTGTAAATTTCCATGCTATTTCTGTATGAACTCTGGTAACTGCGAATTTATTTTTATCCCACTTGTTTGCCTAACAGTTCTTGTTGATGTCTTATTAAAAAAGTATTTTATTTAGATTTGTGACAGGTTCACCCTACAATGAGGTTATATTTACAGGTACCCACTTCTTGTTAATTTATGGGGTTCTATTTACAGGAACCCAAAATGTGTAAGGAACACCGAATCATGTGATGATTTCAGTTGAATTCCATGAGTTTGCAATAAGCGTTGGTAATTTCAGCATCCGCTGTTCAAAAACTGCAAATCGGCATTGACCCAATTAACATTTGAAATATTCCAGCTAAATCATGACGAGTTTAATGACCTACAGTGAAAACTAATGGTTCACGTGGGAACTTTTTAGAAACCTCAGCCTATTATCATCATCTCAATGGCTATAGATTACTTAAAACCTTGGTTAAATCACCTTGGAAAAGTAACGTTTGCGAGTCAATGAACCAGGCGAGGGAGTAAACCGCTAGATAGTAAAGTATTCTCGGGTCAGAGATCAGAATGGAACATAATTCAAGTGATTTAATTTGCTGACATAAGCGCACCCATATGACCCATACGCCGTGTTGTACCGCATCGCCTACTAACTATATAGCACACTGATCATAAATCTTGGCTTTATCGGTCGATTTGTCAAAAGCGTGGCACGACCGAAAAAGCACGAAGATTTGGGGGCCGAAGGCTCCACCAACCGACTTGAGTCGGTTCGGTGGAGATCCGTTGAGTTAGTTTAGTTCGCCGCCAAACCAGAAAGCGTTTAGTAAGAATCCGAGATTGTGCTTAAATTAGCAGCGCAGAAGTAAAATTACAACAAGTTTTCAAGTACTCGAGCACCGCGTGTTTCATTCCCGTTCCTCGAAAACCTGAGCCAAAGTGGGCGGAAATCCACCTCCCCTAAACCACCTCCCGAAACGCCCACACGAACATCAGACTTCTGTCACCTCCGAAGTGGAAGAGTCGTCGTCGTCGGTTATTTATTTGTACCTGTTGAATTACCCTTTTTTCGCGGCGTCGGTCTTCGAGCGCCTATATAAACAAATGCTCCCATCGGATTTGCGTTTATTCTGCATTGTCACACCTAACGGTTAAGATTCACCAGGCGGAGCAAAAATTCAAAATATAAAGCTGAAATCAGTGATATAGTCGGAGTATAGCTGAGAAATATTTGAAATATATTTCTGGAACAGTTCATTCATTCAGTAAAAAAGTACAGTTACAGTAAAAAGTACAGTTACAGTGGAAAGTGTTAACCGGAATTAAATAAACTTTGAGATCAAGTGTCAAGAACTAGACAGATCTGGGATAAAAGTTCTATATAAATCGTAGTGATTTTGAAAAAAGGTGAGCTATTATACAGTTTATAAGGAATTTCTATATTTAAGTATTCAATTTCAAATAACTAAGAATAAAATGAAATTAATTTATAGTACAGATTAGCCATAGAAATTTCTATAGTATAATCATTGTATATTAATAGACTTAAATCGAATCATTGAGTTTCAGCTAAATGGCGCCAAGAAAATTACTTTTGCCGCCTTGATAATGATTTTTTATATATAGTACCTAATTATTTATACATTATCAGCAGAGATTTTCAGAACTGTCATTGCGGGATTTTCGTTTTTAATTACGTTCCACTCGTATAGAAAATAATTGTAGCCGTCTTATCAGGGCTGAAAATGAAAGGCGAAGTGGAAAAAAGTCTCGTGAATCCGAAAGTATTGCGTAGTTTTTTTTATACCCCGGAGGAGGGGGATTCCAACTTAGATTCAGATAGAGATAACTTTTGTTTACACAGCTCGGGAAGCGAGGAAGAAAAAAGAGGGCGTGTCAGTAGATTTGAACTTATTGTTCTTGATAAGAACGAGCTCCTAGCTCTCCATGCTGCTTGTGGTCCGATACTTTATGACGCTCCCGATGACGCACTTTATGGCGGGCAAATAAAAGAACGAAACCCAACGATTTTATTATTATATATTCCCAGTTTGATGATACGATTTGGGTCATCGAAGTTGAGACCCCCAGGCCTAGTTTGTATTTAAATAGGCTGAGTTTGGAATTGTTATTTTGGCACTTAAGAGCATAGATTAGGCTTTCAATTGCGATCGAAATTAATGATGTTCTAGAATATTTTGAAAGTCATTAGGGAATACTGTTCCGGTTATATCTACCTTTAGCTATGTGAAACCAATCAAAAGCGGTTATTTATACAAATTATATTTTTAACTTGATTAGTTTAAACTTTTACTATAAATATTTATATAAATTATTATTATTAAATGTTCGACTAATACATAAATAAATATTTTAAATACATAAATGGTTAAACATTTTTGGAAAAAGATCCCACTAAATATTTACTTTAAAGAAATATTATTGGTGGGAATATATTTCAGTTCTATAAATTCTAGTAAAAATCCCTACAAATATGAACTCAGCTGTCCGCTTTTCTTGCCTGCATAATTAGCAATTTGGTAAGGCCTATTGTGCCACACCTTCTCATCTTGTTATCGCTTATCAGTTTTTAATAACTAATCACCCGCCACGTTCGTCATGGGAAACTGTCAAATAAATTGGACAGGTGCCTCCTAAATATGTACTCAATATTTATGGTAGCTTAGAACTATGTTTATATGGGGGAATAGACCCGACCCAGGGTTCAATGGAACCTCTACGCGCGAGGCCTTGACTCCAATACCAAAATAGAGATGACTCTTGGCGATCCCCAGCAAATTGGCCACGACACCAGTGCATTATCAGCATTTCTTCTTTTTTTTTGCTTTTATTGGGCCATTAAAATGCGTTTGGCATGCGATTACTCGGCGACATAAATTTCCGATCGAGATGAAAAAGCCGCTGACCTGATCGCCAAAGTTTATCTCTTGCACAGGCCTTAAAAATGGAAGAAAATCTGGCTCAGTCGGCAACAACAAATAATGGGAACAAAAAGTACTTTTTCGTTTGTTTTTGATCATAAAATGATAATAAATGAAAAATATGCTGGGCCATAAAAATATAAAGCATGATATGTAGGCGAGGAACGTGAGATTGAGATAAAAATGCTACTAAAAAGGTAGATAAGAGGTAATCTATATTGCTTTATAACTTCCAATAAACGTTGAGATAAATGTATTTATTCATGTACAAAGAAGCCATAAAATAAATATAATTATATCATAAAAAAGAGTATTTTAATTATACATGTTTCTTACTATAACATTCCCAGGATTAAATTCTTTAGTTTATTCTTTTTAATTAGTTTTCCAACTCGTTTTATGCTCCATCTATTATCATGAATGAGCCACCCATTTGTTCAGCCATTCATTCGTTTGCTAACCACCCCAAATGACTTGTAATTTTTAAAAGTCATGGTTTATCCTCCCCGAAACCGAAATAAACCCCACTCCTTATTTGATAATGAGCTCGCTGGTCACCTTTAGCCTTCCATTCGCGACGTCAAAGCTTGAGCTTAATTAGGCATTAATATTTCATAAATGTCAATTACGAGGGGCATAACCCATTCCCTTTTCCCATTCAAATCCCACTGATGACCCGTGTCCGCAGCATATCAAGTGAGGATATTGCAATGTGACCTGAATCCATGAACTCGAATCAAAAGAAGCCCATCGTCGGCTGTATTTAGAACCAGCTTAAGAAAGCCAAAACTTTTAACTGGAACACGGCCAACTTGTTGGCCAACTGCAACGTGACTTATTTGAAGTACCCAACACCTCGAGTGGGCCGAAACCCTTGGAACCCCTTGAAATATTCACGCATTTTTCTACTCAGCCTCTGCCACAATTCGTTTGGTTTTTGTTTTTGTTTTAGCGAACTTGTGTTGTTTGTAATAGGAAACCCTTTGCGTAAGCATTGAAGAAGGGTCCTGGAAGGTCCTAGAAATGGAGAGTGGTGGTGGGTGGGTGGGGTGGCAGGGTCATGTGTTTCGGGGGTGGACGCCCTTGCATTCCTGCCTAATTATTCCAGCCAAATTGTTGTTAGCACTTAAAACTCCTTGTTTTTGCTAATTTAATTTCCGTTTAATATTTTTTTTTAAATTTTTAATTTTTAGTATGTATATTATTTGACCATTTAGTTTACATTTTAAGAACGTGGTTTTTAAAATTAATGTAATTAAGTTCCGGTAAAGATTTTATTCCTATTTTTTAATTGGAATAATATAATATTTATATAAATTCACCAATTTCTCCCTAAAAATACGTATTTATCAAGTTAGGTTTTTATATATATAAATTTAAAATGTAATAAAAATTCCACAGGTCAATAATAATGTATTCATGGATTTTCAATAATCCGCAGTAAAGATGTCAGCCGTGTCGTCTCCCACCACATGTGGTTGCTCGCCTGTCCAGTGGGCATTCATTGTCATTGTGCTCCTGTCAATGGCGATTGGACCGGGAAAGGCCATGCCCCGTTCACCCAGGAATACGCAGTTGTTGTTCAGTGAGCTTCTGGGAGGCGGAAATGGGGGCAACAACTATTATGGCGAGCAGTTGGTAAGAGCAGGCCCCCATTTATGGCAAAACCAAAAGGAAACTAAGCCATATGTTTCTACTCTTAACTTCCAGAAGTACCAACAACAGCAGCAACAGGAGCAGAAACAGCAGCGATTGCCATCCTTTGCCAGGAAATGGCCTTCGCTGAGGGATCTTCTTTTGACAGCCGACTATGATGACTTTGGAGTCACCCAGGAAAGTGAGGAGCAGGATTCGCCCAATTCCCGTCTGCTGGCCCGACTCCACAGGCTCGGGGATAATGGAGGTGGCGATGAACTGCGCTATAATGTCGTCAACGATCTGACCAATATGCCCAGCAAGAAGGTTATGCCAGGACATTCGCTCAAGGAACACAACACCAAGAAGAATGTTCAATGTGAGTACTTAAAATGAATATTTATTAAAGGAGAATTATGATTATTAATAGATTTCTTTAGAATACCCAGAAAAAAGTATGATTATAGATTTAAAGAAACATTTAAAAATAAGTTTTGTCATAAAAAGTAGGTACATATATTTAATCAAAATTATTATAAAATAGTCTGCTATTTCAAGGCAGTTATTATCAGAATTATTCATTTTATTAATATGTAACTTTTATTCTGGGTATTTAAAAAATCTATATAAACTATTTTTAAAGTCTTTCCAAATTTCATGAAAAGAAATTTATATTACTACTAAATGTGGCATGATTAACTAATTTATGTTTTCGGTTTGTCTTATTTTCATGTGTTTTCATTTCCGATCCCAAAATTAGTTCGTAAACAATGTAAGTGTTGCATGAAACCTTGAACCTTAAGTATGAAAAATGATATTAAAGATTTGTTTTTCCCTCAGATATGTCGCCTTGCCATTTCAAGATCTGCAACATGGGACGCAAACGTAATGCCGGCTTCAATCCCTACTGAAGAGAATTAATGCTAGAAAATCGGAAAAGCAAAATGCCAAACCAAAGTAAAATAAACCCTTTCAAAGAAAACTAAGAATTTGCATTGTCACAAAAAACCGTTGGACGAATGTTCAAATGCCAAGTATTGTCTACTGTTCTAATTTTAATTAGAGAAATTCACGCAGAATTTAATTAGAAACTATGATTACATTGTATTTATAAAATATGTCTCGACTTACACACACACACCTCTGCTCTCTGCAAATTGACATACAGACACACACCCACACACATGCACATGTCCACACCAAAGTATTTTCATATTAGTTATAAATATAATTATTATCTATGATTCTTGTTGTATTCGAAATACATTAAATAATAATAACCAACACAATGTTGTTAGATATTAAGCCAAAACTTACATATTACAAAGAATATTTATTGAAAAGCAAAAAACAAACGAAAACAAGAATGATATGTGGCCCAGTTTCTTGAATAAATGTTATATGATTATAGTATTCAAGGACCCGAAAAGGTGGTCCACTAAATGTTTTTGGCTGTAAGTGTATTTGGTTATTTTAAAGATCTTTTGATTCCCATTAAGTATTCAGAGATTTGTGGGACTAAAGAGCTTTTATGGTAAAATATTAAGCCTGCTTTTAGGCTCAAGTTAAAAAAAATTGTACACCTCCAGTTAACTTTGAATTTTACAGATCTGTAAAGAACAAGAAGATATATTGTTTAGGAAGTATTCGCATTTAACCAGTGGCGGATCTAGGACTTTGTTTTGGGGGTTTTCAGAAAAACTTCTTTGTTACATTCTTTTAAAATACCACATTTCCCTTCATTTTTTATCTGAGTGGAGGACTTATATTCCAAATCCACTTATTGACTACGCATGCCTTTAAACCTTATTGTTATAGATTTTTTTATTAATCTCGAAATATTTATTTTCTTTATTTTAGTAATTTAATTTAATTTATTTTCTTCATGCATTACTATACACTTTCCCATTCATATCTTACCGGACTTTGATTCTAATGAAGGTAGGTATAGATTATTCTTGGTTAATTGATCTGCAACATTTTTATTGGCACTTTGAGCAAATCACAGACACCGATAAAAAGTTAATTAAAGTGTGTGATTACTTGTATTTCAATTTAATTACTTGTATTTCGTGGTTCGCCCCCCTTTGACGCTAATTATATATTGATTTACATATTGACTTGGTACGAGATCAGATCAGTCGTGAGAATGAAGATATCTCTGTGGATCTAGGTAGAAAAGTCTCGAGATATTATGAATGGCTTTATCTAACCATACAGAACTTGTTATTAACTCTTATGAAATCACGCAGCCAGCTCTGTTCGAAAATCCAGCATGTGTTTATGGTTCGACCGACCCACAGGTCGCGATTGCAAAGGCCAAGTGCCACTGCAATTTGTTGAAAAGTCAGAAGCCGAACCGAAATCTGCACTCCAAAATCTACCGATTCTGGTGGGTGTCGGTAGACGCAGCCCCAATACGGAACCCCGTCAGGATATGAAAGATATAGAAGTCGATCGCGTTTATAGTTGGCTATG
Organism: Drosophila lutescens; assembly: GCA_037075285.1. Classification (NCBI taxonomy): domain Eukaryota; kingdom Metazoa; phylum Arthropoda; class Insecta; order Diptera; family Drosophilidae; genus Drosophila; species Drosophila lutescens. The sequence continues at coordinate 553,861 of JBAMCF010000468.1, forward strand.
GCCACTTAATGTCATGGCGGCGCCGTTGGCCATTAAAAATCAGCGTTGGAATAAAGCCAACTGGCAGTAGTAAACGCCCAAACGCGTTCGCTGGGTGTGGGAAAATAGTGTAGAAAATCTAAATCCGCAGTTTGTACTATTACAATTTCAATTTCAATGGATTTGCTCTGCTGACGTAGCTGACCACTCGCGACCTTCGGCTGTGCCTCACATTTAGTCTATATCCACAGATATATATTTGCTCTTTAACACGTTTACACGAAATGCACTTCGATTTATTCGCAATTACGGAGCATGCGGCATTCGCTTTCAAGTGATTCATGCCCAGCCATAACTATATATATCTATATCTATGGGTAGTTCTATGTTCTATTCGAATGCAAATTCTATTGTAATTAAACGTGCTACAATCGCTCGACAAATTGCTTGTGTGTCTGCTGATCTCCGGAATTATGAATGCAACATTTCAATATAGAGATCTCGGCTAATCGGTAGTTGGCGTGTAAATATATTTACAACTTATTCGAGAGCTTCCCACGAAGATGAGTGAAAATTGAGTGGCAGATGATGACAGGTTGGAGTAATCAACGTGGAATTCTAGGAGATTATAGATAAAGTTACGATGTTTAATTAGAAAATGTTAAATATAACCGAATAAAAATGTACTTCTTATTAAATCAATTTAAAATGTGCAATTTTAAAATCTGTTAATGGCTTGCAATCAATACCAATAAATAATTATGAAAAATATTAGGAATTAATGGATTCAAAAGTCAATTTAAAATTAAAATGCATTAATTGGCATCTTTTCAATCACTTTTAAAGTTAAAATTAATTCACATTATTATTAAATATTATAAGGAAATATTTAAAGCAAAAATGGAAACAATGTCGTTCAATACTTAACGCATTATTCGGTAAATTTAAAGTTTATCTGAATTACTATGCAATTTTCCAATCATTTAAAAGTTCAGGTTAATTACTAGATATTAAAAAATTATTAGGAATTATTTAACGCAAATCAAAATGCAGTTTTGGAATCATTTTGATAGTTTTCCGAACACCATTAATCTTGATCTGCTTAGCATGCTGGCTGTTTTCCTTGGCCCCTAACTAATTTACCATCTGCACTAAGCCCGTAGCTCCCCGTCGGGAAATCTGAGATAATTAAGCGTTAAACCGTTTATGAGGTTTACGAGTCTCAAAAAATTTCAGGGTCAGCCCAATTGATCAGCGGACCAGAGAGCCAAGCTGACGAAAGTAAAAGTAAACCAAATAGACACTTAATTAAGTTAATTCAGTTGTTAAAGTCGCGTGTTAATTGAACTTTCAAAAGCACTAGAAAGATCACCTGACTGCAAAAAGTTCGGATACTTCAGAACCAAATTGAAATCGTAACATTAATTGCCGGGGGTTCAAGTGGATGGGTGGGGATCGTGGCATTTCTCACACGCTAATCCCATAAAGCTCCATACTCCATACTCGAAAAAACTGACTCAATCGTGTGAGAAAATTGTGGCTGCAACTGTGGAGTTGCAACTGCAAGACAATCGCAATTGTTTATACGTACTGGGTGCTGCACCAGATATGCGCGGCGGGTTTTATTGTTATTGTTCCTCCGAAACGGCATTGACAAGGCCACACTTTTCGACGATGATGAAGTGGCTATGGTCTCGGTCTCTGGTATGAGGCGCTCGTGGGGCTCATGTGAATGCCCCGGGGCGAAATGTGTAACTTATATTGCCGGATTCCTAAATGCAATGAAGCCATAAAGTTTTCGGGCAACGGGCTACCGAATTCCGCTGAAAAATGACTGAAGAAAACTGCAATTAGCGGTGAATTAACTCGAAAATAATCCATAATTTAACATCGATTCGCTTTTACAAATGAAGATTAATATATATAATGAATTTAAAGTTAACTCAACATCATTCGAATCAACACAAAGTTTAAGAATCAAATGTATAGATTAGATATATTCAAAAGCCACTTAAATAGATAAAAATATACAGAAAAATGGTATAGAACGCATTAATTAGATACAAATATGAAGAACACTTGTGAAATTCATGTTGCATTCCAAAATAAATTTATAGAGAATTATTATCGTTTTGTAAATTTATTCAAAGGATGATATTATGTGTATCTAGTAGATCAATCCATACTTAAATGTGGAAAAAAGGATATAAATTTTATTAATATAATTGTATTTTAATTATTTATTAATTTTTTTGCAATAATACAGTATTTTTTATAGTGTCCAATCAGCACGTGCCACAAATACTTTACCAAATCATTAAATTGCCTTCCAAAATGTTCATTCATTCATTGGCAACAGAATCGTGCGTAAACGCACAACTCGTTTGGCCTTAATGTCAACCCAGCTGGCTAAGAGACGGCGAGGAAAATCCATAAAAAAGTCACATAAGTTTAACAGCAATTGAAAGCTGGCCAAAGCGAGTTTCCTCATGAGACGTGGAAATTCAAATCTCCGCTTCGGCGGCTCTGAACTTGACACAAATTCGCAGCCATCGTTGAGCAAATGAACTATTTGCGAGCCGCAACATTGCAAAAGTGACACAATTAAAGCAGAAATACATAGCCGATGGCTAATTACAGCGATTGCCACAATTGTGGGCCATTAGAGAGACCATCCCATGTTGTACCATTACCATATGGGGGTACCATTAATCATCAATCGCGAATGGGGAGTTGCATTCGCGTTTCTCACACAACAATCAACAGGCGAAGTGGCGGAAAAAATGAATTGCCTTTTAATATCGAAACCGAAAGTGAGCTGAGATTATGAGTTAAGAAGGAACAGTCGATCAATTTTGGTCAAGATTTTGTCTATAATTTATTTATTATGATTTGGTGTCTGCACGAAATTGAAATGGTATACGAGGTGTGTTGGCTTGCGTGGCTATTGTTTTTCCATATAATTAATGATCTATTAGGTGGGGGGTACCAAAAAAAAGCAATATAAATTAGGGTCTTCAGCTTCCGCATTTTTGCTTCTAATGATGATTTGGTCAGACTTTTTTCAGGCAAGCTCACACAAGATGTCAACTCAATTTGGCCTGGCAACCCATCAACGCAAGAGATTTAATTATCATCTCCGCCTGTCGTCTGCAACCGCAGTGAATTGTGAATTGGAGTGGCGTGAATTTCGGAGTCTCTGGGGATTTCTTCGGTTTTTTACGCTCGTTGCCGGCATCAAAATGATGGCTAATTGTTATTTTTGCATATTAGGCAGGCGGCTGCTTGCATGTCGTTTGATTAGACACCAAAAGGGGACGAAGTGAAGCAGAGTGAGAGTGGGCCTTACATAATAATCTAGTTAACAAATTGTGTCATGTGGCGCTATGTAGCTACGTTGCTATGTGGAGCTAGCCGAGTAACCGAGTAACCGACTCTCAACTGTCTCAGTTTGCGGCCTGCATCCAGCAGCTGCAACTTTCGAAAGCGTTTTGCCGCTTAGTCTTGAGTGAGAGAGAACAGAAACCGCCTTACATAATCCCAAAGGGGCGAGGGTGTTGGCCTACGACTCTACGGTATAAAAAAAATCATTAAAATATTTAAAAATAAATAATCCTCGGCCAGCAATCTAAACTCCAAACTATGCATAATAAAACCTCACGAATTCAGCCACCCACTGTCCCTGTTCGGGCGCCATCACTCCTCCCGCGTCCCTGCTCGGGCGCCATCTCACCAAATGGTCAGCAGCCATTCCTTTAGCCCAAATATGATAGATCTTCCGCAATCATGTCGTTCGGCTGGCTGGGTGCTGGGTGTGTCCAGTTGAAATGGAAAACTGAGTGGAGGGAAAACTGAACCAGGGGAAAATTTATAAGTCCGCCGGCAATCGTGGGTTAATGGGTGAATGTGAATGGGCTGTTTGAACTACATTACAATGGTTAATCCGTTACTGGCGAGGAGTGTGCGGAGTCTGGGCAAGTGGCAAAATATTTGTAATGCAAAACTAAACAAAAGACTTGAGCAACAAACTTGCCCAGGCAGCTTAAAATTGTGGCAGGAAATTATAGGAAATTTGCCAGCACAAAAACGTGGCAATAAAAGTTGATGGCATTGTTTTTTAGAAGTTTCCACACATTATTTTGAGGCCTAAAGACAATCCTTTAACATTGTTCTGGATACTAAATATTCTGGTTTGGAATCTTTACATATTCCTTAAAGGGGCAAGCCTGTTTATCCGCCTCCCGGGGTCTTGCAACAACTGGACTGTCATGTTAGTGGACATGGATACAAGGCGTCGACACCCACGCAATGCAGACTGGAAAAATAATATAAGCCGGGGGTTCAAAGGGAGTTGCATGTAGACCGTACACCGAGTTCAATCTTTGATTACAGGGCAGTGGCAGCCACACTTCATCGCCGTTGTGCAAGAAGCGATTGCCAACAATTGTGCTGCGGTTAACCCAGTCGTGGGACTTGGAACCTAGGATGAGGGTGCATGGATCATAAGATGAGACATCTCTGTCTTGTGGTTTGCCACTCGATTGTGTTGCAAGCGGGGCAAAAATGTGAAATATATATAGAGGAACAATTCTAAGCCGGATATGGTGAATAATGCCATAAGCCATAAGAGATCTCAAACAATGCACTTTATCGAGAGCCAATAAATCAGCAGACTGAGCCACAAATTTCAGCAACAAAAATGACAATGGACGGACAATTACAAAAGCAAAAGCATATAGAAACCAATTCGATACAAGAGACCCAAAGCGGAAATTTTGTAAAGCGCCACGCCCCCTGTGGACAGCAGACTGTAGTCCACAGTGAATGCATTGCGAAAAGCTGACTGCAGACCGAAATTCGAGCGAGGATTGGTTCCCCAGGTTTTCTTGGATAGAAGGGGGGTCCATTCTAAGCCCCGACTGGTCTGCTTTGGTCTGGGCCACCGCCTGAAGGTCGATCTGAACTCCGATCCACGGAACAATAGCGCGCTGATCTATGTAAATTTCGAGCGACATAATTGCACGGATTAAGCTGTTGTCTGTTTACCAGCCCACCTCTGTTTTCCTCCCCCCTCTAACATTTTCTGTAATTGGACGGCTGATAAGCCAAACGCCCACCGTAAAAGTTTTGGCATTAAGCTGTCAGAAAATTGAAACTTAGATTCGAGATCTTAAAATTACAATTTGTAAGGGAAAAGCTTAGACAATCAAATTGAAATCAAAGTAACTTCGACCTTGAGTTTACTTCACCTTTTTGAAGGAAAGGAAAAAACAGATTTTCTTCGCTTTATCAACAGATATTAAGTGAAATCTGGGTATGACAAGCATTATATATGCCCCTGTGATTTCATTAATCAATTACCCATTTTTTCTGAACTCTTTTGTTTATTGATTGCAGTTTGATTTCCAATGAATTTCATTCGGTGGCTTTGGTCAAGGTCATCGGTTTCTTCAATTACTGCAGTTGCTATTGTTACTGATTTTTTTCCCTATTTATTTTGTGGTTTTTTCTACCACAAAGCGTAGTAGCCGCTGGTCGAAAATGATCAAAGCAAATCATGAGTAAATGTTAATTGCCGTGTTGTCGTTTTGGGTTTAGTTCAATATGTTAATTGCAATACAGTTTTGCATAATTAATTTAAATTATAACCTACGCTTTGCATTCTCCGTTGACTTGTGAACTCACCATCCATCGGGGCAGTGAGTAGTGAGTATTTCGTAAGACATCTGACAGAACGAAACTCAAAATCAAACGAATGACTTGGGCAACGAACTTGTTTCGCATATTGCGCACACACACGACAAAAACTAACAACAAAAAAAAACAACAATACGAAGAAAAGCTGCAAACATTTGCCACTTAATCAGCAGCCGAACAGCTAGTGCAACTGAGGCAACGCACACAAATTGCTTTAATTACAACAAATTTGTTTGAATATATATCAACTTGAGGTATTTCAGCTGAGTTTGAGCACAAGCACTGCGAGAAATTAGTTGGGGCTAATGCAGAAAAAAATATAATACTATGTTAATTGTATAAAAACGTAAATTAAAGATCAAGAAGTACCATTAACAATGGTAATAATTCTTATATTTAAAAAAATCGAATAGATTGTACTTAAAACTTAATAAGAGGGACAATTTATTTTTTATATTTAAAAGCTAATTTTCTAAAGTACAATAATAGACTTCAATTATTTTATTATAAAGCCGGAAGAATAAGATATTAAAAATTTTATAAATTTTAAGTTAAAAATTCCCAGATGGAAAAAATATACATACCTACATATATTCGATTTATAAGTACCTACTCTTTCACTATAATATTTCATTACTAAAATTATATAAAATCTCTTACATTAAAATATTTCATGAAGGAAAAAATATAAAATGTATTATTTTTTAGAACGAATAAAAAACTCTGTAAAAAATCCTTAGAACTAAATTTTTCTCAGTTTAGTTCAGGCAAATGCTCTCTGACTTTTCAGCCGACACCTCGAAATCACGACGACCGTTCACGTCATGCACCCGCAGCTAGAAAAATATGGTCAGATCTGCAGCTTCAACTTAACTCGAGTGGCCAGAGACTCGGATCTTGGTCCGCTGACATGACGAGCCAAGATCGGGCTGAGATTATGTGCTGTAACTGCTGCAGGCCACTTGGGCGTTGCGATTCTATGCGATTCTGCGAATCCGGCTGCCGACTTGGACTGGGTGGTCTCTAAAAACTCCTCGCCTGACTCATAACTGTTAAGATACACATAGATATAATATGCATTCGGAGGCATGTGGAGCGGATTTGAAATCCAACTGAAATCCAACGGAAGGGGTGAATAATTAAATCGAAAAGGAAACGCGCAATATGACCAAAGAGTTTTGCGTTCACGAATTTGTAATTGTCATTGTTGGGTTAAGTCTGGTCTAGTCTCGTATGTTTTAACTGGACTTGGTGGGTTCTGTGCAGCGGCTGTGAGTGGCTTATGATTGTTCAAGGAATTTCCACACATTTAACTAACGGGTTGGTTCATAGTGCTTAACTAGGAAACGAAACCTCTTATCAAGGAAGTGGAGAGAACTGGTTGTGTGTCTCATAGTTAGTCAGCAGTTGTAATGAAAGTTTTAGCAAAGTAAACTAATATTCTAACGAACAATACAAACCAATCTTTAGCCCTACCTCTTCCCAAATATGGCTCAATCATCCATCAAAAGGCAATCAATTACTGCATTTTTGCTCGAATCCAATCGAAACCTACTTTTTCAAAGTCTCGACTGCAAAAATTCAATTAATTGGCCACGCTGGTGCGTCATTTTCCGCAAACAAAGGACGTAATCAGATCGTGCTCTAATTCAGGCAGTCTAAGCTGAACTCGGAGATTTGGAGTGCGGATCTGCAAGGGTGTAACCAAAAGGGGGTTGAAAAAAATCCAAAAAAAATATATACCCATATTGTGAATAAAATATAAAATAAATAAATACATTTTGACAGGATTATTACTTATATAATTTCTTTATATTTCGATTTTCGTTTTATTTTGAATTTTTTTAGAATGCAAAGGGGGCTTAGTAAAATTATAAAATAATCTATTGGTCTTTATTAGGCTAGTTCTTGCAGATTTTTTCTACATGTTTTTGTGAATTAGTATAACCCCTTTTTAGGTTTTGGGCTACGCTCCTGTTGCGATTACAACTGTTAGTGATCCGTTACACGTCGTTTGCCGTTCGTCGTTGCTGTGTCGTGCTAACCTTGAGATGATTACTTCAATTTTTTTAGTTCGCGATGGCCAACAAGGCATAGAGGGGGGTGCGAAAGGGGATGTCAGAGCCGAGCTTACTAATTCGAGACAATTTATTAAATGAGGCAAAGCAGGGCAAGTACGTAGCATAAGTCCAGCAAATATGCCATAAAACAAAGCAAAGCAAGGCAGCCCCCAAAAAATATGACAAAACAAAACGCTTTGGTTTCTTATTTTGTATCTCTCGTAGCTTTGGCCTGGTAATGAGTTAAGGCTGCACTGGCGTATATTTTTGGGCATAATGATGTGGCGCCACATTGCGCCCCACTTCTACCGGCGTCTTCGGGTGGTGGCCTCTCTATCTCTATAAGCACACACCCCCTCCTCTTGCCCTCCCATTTGCGCAAGATTGGTTTAATAAGCAAACGGCCTACATGGCAATTATAAAAATGGCAGTAGGAACAGCAGCTAAATGTACTAAAAAATATATAACGATTTTAGGCATTTACTTCAATAAAAAATTGCAATAAAAATGACAGAGAAAAATTGTTATGATTTTGAATTTTTTAAGATTTTTTAGTTAAAAGATTTAATCACATAAATATGTATATAGTATCTATAAATACATGTAAATATTTGTATTTATTCTTTTTTAAACATATTTTTTGCTGGCTTACATACTTTTTTCCGTTTTAGTTTCTTTAATAAAGAAGTGATTTAATGTTATATATTTTTTGTTCAGTGTACCATTGACTGAAAGATTTGATAGACGACGCCCGCTGCAAGCAGAAAATAAAAAGAAAACATAGAACATTGAAAACATCGTCTTGGAAACCCACGAAACAGACGAGCGAACAAATTGCAACATGCTAGAGAAAAATCCTAGGTTCACGAGAGAGGGGGTTTTGGGGGGCCAGCAACACCTCCGCCCACCGAAATGCAATTTTAACTTATTTCAGCCATTGTCTTATTTTATTCATAAATACTTGTGTTTACGGCTAATTTTATTCGTGCTCAAAAGATTGTTTTTTGCGAGGGAGCTTAGTGATTGAGAGGCCATTTCAATTAAATCGTGATGGGAGATGAAAACACATAGATATCTAACCTTTTTTCCACTGATCATGATTTCATAATTAATATGCCTTAATAATGGCCAATTTGATATGTTAATATTTGTTTTTAGCCAATAGAATATCGAGTGTCGACAAGGTATTAAGTATTATCCAATTTGAGGTTTTCCCTTCCATTTCACAAGTATTTCGATTTTGATTTACATACATCGCCAGTTATCTCACAAATCAGACAATTTCCAAAGACAAACCACAAACAGTCGCTCCACATTTGAACTGAACTTCACTCTCGTTTTTTTCAGCTTTTTTCCAAAAGCATTAAATAATTGTGGATTGTTTGAGGGGGAGGGGGCTTTGTAGGGGCGTTACGGGGGCCTCAACTTCTTGGGCTTCGCTCCGCAAAGCTTGGCTTTAGCCAGGTATTTTATTGTATATTTCTGTTGTTGTTATTATGCCGCCGCTGACCGACTCGCATTCGGCTTTTTGCGGCTCGGTTCGTGTTCAGTTGGCCCGCTCGGGCGTTGTCTTGTATATAAAAGCGGCTTCCTTCTTGGTTCTAGTTATCAGTTGAATCCAGCTCAACGTACAGCACACACTCGCGTCTGCAACAGAAAATCTAACTAAAAATCCCAAAACAATGGCATTCTTCAAAGTGAGTGAACAGGATAAAAGCCCTGTTATAACCAAAAGTGCTTTGTGAATAAATAATAAATATCCCCCACTCCCATCCCCTTTGTGATCTAGTCCCTGATCTGCCTGGCCGTCCTGAGCGCCGCCTCCGCCGGAGTCCTCCACGGACATGGTGCTGGTCTCTACGCCGCCGCCCCGGCCATCTATGCCGGCCATGGCCACCACGACGAGGGAATCGATTACCATGTAAGTAGTGAAGTAACCAGTAAGAGAACACCCTAAAGGATCCCTAAGCTCAAAGGGAAATTAATAAGAATTTTAAACAGTCCTTAAAACATACGAAAATTTACCGATAGCATGATATTTACTGAAGAGTAATGCTTTAATAATAATATTTATAGTGGCTGTTTTAAGCCTTTAATTTTATAATTTAAATTTTTTGATTTGTTTTTTTATCTCTAAACGATTGTTTTTAAAAAATAGAAGCCTAATGTCAAATTCTATCCTCTACTAGAAATATTTCTTGTGCAACCATATATATTTATCGTTTAAATTTTGTTACTCTTAATCTGATTTAAATTTTATTAGATGTTCATATTTTTCATATTACCTGTAAAAATTAATATTTTGTAATCCTAATAATCAATTTTAACTCAAGAATTTGTAACTAAAAAATTAGTTAAACTAAAATGCATGTGAACATAAAAATAACTTATACGACCTGTAATCCTTAAGCACAAATATTACTCATACGACATGTTGGCTTACTTAAAACTTTACAACTTCAGGCCATCATAAAATTATGTTTATTAAGCCCTCAAATTAACACCACCATCAATTGGTAATGGTAAAGTAGTAAAGTCTGCACAGCCTTTCAATCTTTTTACTCCTCTGGCACCCAGCACTTTGGATGCTGTGTTGGTCCAGGGTCATTGTGGCTTTTGACATTTCAGCATTTTCCCACGCCAACTCCATTAGCATAGTCAAAGTTTTTATTTTCAGCTTTGAGTGGCGTGTGGCATGCACATTAAATTAGCACCCAATGCGAGCACTCTTCTCATGGAACCATTATTTTTCGTAATCCCCAGGCCTACCCCAAGTACCACTACAACTACGGAGTGGCCGACTCCCACACCGGCGATGTGAAGTCGCAGCATGAGGTGCGCGATGGCGATGTGGTGAAGGGATCCTACTCCCTGGTGGAGCCCGATGGTTCGGTGCGCACCGTGGAGTACACCGCCGATGATCACAATGGCTTCAATGCCGTCGTCCACAAGACCGGACCCACTGTCCATCATGCTGCTCCCGCCGTGGTGGCTCACTCCGCCCCAGCCTTGGTGGCCCATGCTGCTCCCCAGGTGGCCTATGCCCCGGCCATCGCCCACCATGTGGCCGCCGCTCCTGCCGTTCCCTATGGAGGATCCCTGGCGCATCATGCCTCCGCCGTCCCAGCCTACGGCTATGCCACCCACAACGCCCACGCGCATGTGGCCCACTATTAAGGAGCATGGAGAATGAAGGATTATAACCAGGATGCACTGCCACCGCCTGAAGCACCACTAAACGCACCATCTCCACTACTATTCTTCTGTAATTTATTAAGCACGTTGACGACCTCACAAAAAAGGAAGATGATCTGTTTGATCCACTGACGAAGCCTGCTAAATACTCAGTTACCCAGTCATGTCCATTCATGTCCTGCAGGGGAACCCCCCGGCGGCATCTCTCTCCCTCACACACACACACATTGCCGTCTCTGTCTCAGCTTTCGCGCAATTCTCTCTTTTGTTTGTTATCCAAACTTCTCTTTTCTATTGTAAATAACGAAATCGAGTGAAGAACAAACACGCCCATCATGCCAACCAACCTGAACAAAAAAGATGAAGAAAAACGAACAAAATGAAAAAAAATAATAAAAAAACAAATGTATTATAATAACTTTGTGTATACTTTAAGTTTGAAGCTGATACTGCTGACAATGCTATAAATACAAAATGTAGAGAATTATAAAAATTCAAATTTAATGGTTTTTATTGAGGGGGAAAAGAAAATAATACATAATAAATATCTAAATAAATATTACAAATTTTTAGAAGGCAAACAAAAAAAATCCGAAAATATTCGAATTCAAATTCTAAATTAAAGCAAATTCTAAATAAACAGATTTTAAAAGATAAATATTTGAAAATGTGGTTTAGGGCTAGGTTTCATTAATATTACAATTACAATTTTGAGAGATAATAATAACATATTATTAAAAACAATGGATATTTAGCTCGGTTGGCTATGAATCATATTAAAAAGCTATTTACTGCTTCTGATCAAGAACACATTCACTTTCAATCAGCAATCAATACTACCTCTAACTAATTATGATTGCCATTGATTGTGTGAGTTATGGAAATTGATGGGTAGAGCACCTCGTGGAGATCACGCCACTTGATTGACAATTATCGAGCTGGCTAATTTGTGGGCGTGAGTGGAAAAGGTGAAGGTAAGCATTCTAATTGATAACCATTCGATCAGCCAATAACCAGTTGGTGTGTTTATTAACTTATTATTTATCAGTTGAAGAAGTCTGACATCTGTACACTCGAAACACGTGCATTTTCATCTTAAGATGGGCTCTGAATTGCCTTGACATCTATTGGAGAATCAGAGATTGGTTTGTTGATTTTTTTTATAAATTAGTTTTTAATTGGAATTTACAAATATTAATTGGAAACAAATATATTTATATTAAGTTTTTTTAAATAAATGTATTGTAACTTGTAAAAAAATATACTAAAATTATTATAATGTACGAAAATGTTAAGGATTATTTACTCAACATAAATTGGTTATCATACTCTTTCATCAGGAAACACGTAGGAAAAAGATTCAAGGATTCCTAGAGGTTTTTACTTCCTATCTACCCACCAACTACTCAATGAACACATCTTTCATTTTCTTTCTTATTGTAGCCAACTTTTGGGCCTGACTTTTTTCTATACATTAAAGCTTAGCTTTGAACTGGTTTTTTCAAGGCTTAGAAAAATATTTGATTCGATTGTGGGCTTTTTGGCGGTTGTCTAAGAGATTGAAAGTCATAGAATATTTTGGAGCTGTGTAGATAAATACTCGAGTATTATTCTCAATTTGGTTTCCCGCACAAGGGATTATATGTAGATGTTTAGAAAAATTAAAACACAACAGTAGCTAAATTTCCAGAAATAATGTGTTTAATTTAATGCAAAAGGAATGCTTAAAGGTTTAACTATCCCAAGCTTACCAGTACTTAAATACTTTAGGTGAGAAAATTAATTGCTTTGAAGAAAAGAAGAGCATAAATATCTAATTTAATTTCAAATGACTTGTTAAATTCCATTGATGATTTCCTTTTCAATAGCTACATTTTCAATAACAAATTGACAAGTTCAATGTGTGTCAGTTGGAAAACCTCAATTTTCCTATCCACTTACGCACTTTTACTTTTACTCCGAGCTGGAAGGGAAGCCACCACAGAAAGGTGCCCCCGGGGGTGCTGCCCTCCAGTGCGGTCACAAGTTCGGGGGCGTCTCCTCTCCAGCAACAAGACAATAAACAAATAAAGCATAAGTTAAAACATTTAAGTCACAAGAGATGAGTGTTCGGAGGCTTCCGCATGCAACAAATCTTCGCATTTCCGTCACTTTTAACGTGCGAACAAAATGAAACAAAGCCAAATATTGATCTCTTAATGGGCACAACGTGGCTTTTGGCTTTTGGCTAAGACAAATGCTCAACTATCAAAACAGAGACGTTCGAGAAAATGGTGCAAAAATGCTCGAAGTGGGGGAAAAGAATTTATCAGAGATCTGTGATCAGCGGAGCGTTTAAATGTGCGCATTTCAAACAAAAGGGTGAATCTCTCATACGTGGGCTCCATTAATTTAGCTGATACGAAGAACAAGACCGGACAGGTGCCGCCTTTGGGGGGCGGACTCGGATTCGGACTCACCGGCAGTTAAGGTCAAAAGTGGGAAATGCCGGAAGGAAGTTTCCGCTGGCTAACTAGATCTCAAGCTCAAGACAGGTGTAGTACAAATATGCAGTACGAATACCTCTTCACTATTTTCTTGTGCCAAAATCTCAATGTCGAATAGAATGTAAACTTGTCTTTGCTGCTCCAATAACCTTTACTTAATTAGCCAGCTTCAACTTCTTCATAGATAAATGACAGTTACTAAAGTCTCGGCTTTATGTTTCTCTTACTGTGTTTGCACTTTTTATACCGACTAGTTGACATTCAAGACGACTGCCTCAATAAACTGTCGCCAACACGTGCTCTCTATATGGCATCGATTGCACTTATTGTATCTGAGTATCTGGTATCTTGGTTTCTCTGTACTGAGTATCTGGTAGTCTCTATGTGGCGGCAACATTAAGATGCAACCTCTGAGATATGCATCTATCGAAGCTGATACAATTTATAGATAATAAAATACCTCTACTATTGGCTACTGGCTTTGGGAGATGCGCAGAGGGGCTAAGAGATGGTTGATTGGTTTTTTTGTTGCACAGTGTCAAGAGTGTCGGAGTTACATTTGTAACAAATTTGTTAGGCTTGTTAAAATTGCCAAAAAAATGTTATAAAACCTGTATCACCAACAAAAAGGGGGTAATCAAAGACAAGTTGTTTTCGGTAACAAAAAATACTCTGGATAAAAATCGAAATGTAGAAACTAAAAATTTATAAAGGAAATTTCAAAATAAGGGATGCAAATCGTATTAAAAATAATACGAATAAAATATTTAGTCATTAGGACATGTACCAAATGTATTTAATAGAATATCATATTAACTAACATTTTAAAATAATATTTACAAGCCTTTATCCAAACAAAAGTTATTTAAGTAAAGGGAAAATAAACAGTTGGAAATTTCCATAAAAATTAAATCAGAAAATATACTTTTAATAAATTACAACAAAAAAATCTAATCATTTTTTTTTAATTTAGAATGGTTCCAAAAAAGTTTAACCTACATATCACGCATACGCAGTGTTTTCCATCCTATAATCCTTCTTCAAATAATCTCTTCACCCACCCGAACCACTGTTAAATGCTAAATGTCGTCCGACTGTCTGCGTAATTGAAAAATGCCATTAAACGTTGATTAATGTTGGACAACTGATCGGAGATAATTGAACAGAAGTAAAGTAGAAGCGCGCATAAATAATACACAAGTCAGAAAACCCATCTGCCGCAGACAGCGGTGCATAATCAGCCCCTTGCGACTGTCGGAGTCAATTATATAACCATGTTAACTGGATTAGTTGGGCCGTTAATTTGATGCATGGCAAACAGCCACAGCAAATAGTCTGCAGCAAATTGGCCGCCGAGGTGCGAAATTTATAGCGAGAAGGAAGAGAGGGCCGCCGAACAACCGGAGGCAGTCATTCATTTGCATTTTATGGCCCGCATTTGCCACGGGTCATTCTGTAACAGACTGGAGAGTCTGGCCTGCCTAACAATGGTCACTCAATTGGCGAGGGAGATGGAGATGCGGCAGCCGAGTTGGAGTCACTGGACCATGGCCAACTAAGGGCGACAACAATGACAGAGAAACAAGTCCAAAACCACCGCCCCGACTTGCAACACTCCATCCCAAACCATATTCCTTTCCCCATGTTGCAAGTCAGTCGAGTGTCGAGTGTTGAGTGCTCCATTGTCAAATTAGTCGGTCGACGGTGTGCAAACAAGACGAAATTAGGTGACCAAAGGTAAACCAAAGTCAAAGTCACCAGCCTCGATTCAAGCTTATGACTCGTCTCTGGATTTGCCTAAAACCCAAAAACTGCGACCTCATGGTAATTGCATTGCCAATTCCCCGCAGACTAAAGCACTTTGTGCAGAATGATCTTGCCAATGAGGAGCCATTCAAATTTATGCAATGGAAATGAGGCAGATTCATGGGATCAAAAGGAACTTGTAGAGTTCAGAGAGGAAATAGTTCTCCAGGAAACCCAATTTAAACCTATTGTATTTTCTAGAATTGCACCGAAAGAAATGGAGTGATAAAAGAAAATAATTGAAAAAATATTAGAGTGGGAAATTATATCCGAAAAAACCAGCACTCAATTAAATTTTAATCGAATTGCTGCGGGCATAAATATTTCATACATAAGTTGAATATTTACAAAATATATTAATATTTATTATTTAATAGTTTATACTTTTAATGAAAGGAATTTAGCCTTTGTAGCAGGCCATTAGACTACTTAGACTATTAAGGATCCTATAAAATCTAACGATATCCGAAAATAAGTTGTCTTAAAGAACATAAATTAAATTTCCATTTAAATATCCTAAATTTAATATTTAAAGCTATTTTTGAAGGTTATTAAATTTTATTATTTCCGAGAAAAAGCTGTCTTCAAGAATATAAATATAAATAAAATTTGCATTTAAGCCGCTAAGAATTTTATACTTCCTTATTCAAAAGTTCTCAGTTCCCATCAAACATAAACTTGCCCCTTGAAATGCCACGAGTCAGAACATTCCGTTTATGAATTTTCCTTTTGCTTTGTTTTTTTCCATAGGTTAAATATATTTAAGTTAATTGCCAGAAGGCAGCAAAAACAATGCCCAGCCACGCACATGTGTCTGTCAAGATGACGGCTTGGCTTACTCGGCAGAAAAAAAAACAAGAACGCAATGGAAAAAATCAGCGACTGCATATATGGAAAACCTTCGGAAAACGCCGACAATCGCTGGCTGAATTTTCCCAAGTCTAGGTAGCAAAATGCTGCTTTTTGGCTTTCTGGCTGTTTGGCGGCATGCAAATTGACTTAATCTAGTATTTAGTTTTACAAAAACCGCAGAATCGCAGAAGAGAGACAATTGTTTCCAAGCCAAAGTCGAAGGTTGGTTTTTCTAGCTGGTGGATTACTTCTGAAGCTCTCCTCTCGTTTCCCCGTTTCCCGTTTAATTAGAGTCTTTAGCGCGCCCCTCGCAGTGGTTAATTGTGTGAAAATCAAAATGAAAACGAAACTGCCCAAGAAATGCCGACCTGGACATTAAACTAGCCCACCTTATTAGCCACACAAAAAGCAGCTGTGCTGAGCTGAAACTAACTTACTAACTAACAGTTAGGGCTTCTGCGGTCTGACAATAATTTGGATTAGTTTGCAGGCTGCCAGACAGACCGCAATTGGCACGTTCTCGTCTTTTCTCAAGGGTGTGTGCAATTGCCATAAATTAAAGATTGAAAATCTGTCTTTTGGTTGCTTTTGTTGGGGCTGAAAATCAACTGAAAAGATGAGAGCAATTTGCATGTTACTTCGCTAGAGGTGAACTATTTTAAAATTTGTCAAAAGACTGCTTAATTGAGCGGTTTTCTTTGTGGAAAATATTTTCGTTTATTAATATTTTGTTTACTATACTTTACAATTTTATTATTTACTTATTGTATAGCAAAAATGCTTAACCTACATAAACTTTGAATTTTTGTTCTTTTATTCTACTTATTAAATTAATTTATTTATCCATATATTCAATTACCTTGACTCTTTAAAATATACCTATTCAATAATAATTATTAATTTTATACTTCATAATTTCTTTGCTTTTTATCTTTATTATTTTATTTATTGTTTATTATTTTGTCCTAATAATTTTCGTACCTAGCATTATTTTGTATTAATTAATTAATTCCAATTTTATTATATTTAATAAATAATATTTAATTTAATTCTCATTACTTAGTTCTATTTATTTAATGTGTAAATAAAAAATGTTAAGTGAGCTTCACTAGTTGCTAAGAAATATCATAAATTAAAAGTCTATAAAAAACTGGAACTTTAGAACTCGATAAGTAATAAATAATATTTTACTTATTTGTATATGAGTTCTGTCTACATAATAATTTTTTCTCATTTAACCTGCTTTTAAATGTCTTCAATTCTTCATCTAAATAAACGATGAAGAATTGAAGACATCTATATTTTTCCAGTTATACTAATTGTAAGTGCTAAATTAAAGGTCAGATTGGCCATAGTTGAGAAATAGCATTTATTTGGCATCATAAATTGTCCTGCTTCGAAGACTTTTGCTTTCATTTCGGCCCAGAATGGAAGCCGAACTTTGAAGTCTAGTTTAATGCGCTTGACCTTCAGATTGAAACGCTGCTGAGACAAAAGATCTAAGACTGGCCATAGTATCTGGTACTACCACTAGTACTACTTGTTACCAGTTTCAACCACTGTCATTGAAGTAGATCACTGAGAATTTCGCATGTGCCGAATAAATCTAGGGCCTTATTGTGCTGGTGCTGTGCAATTGCAACTTGACCTGATTTGTATTTGATTTACATTTTTTCGGTTCTTGTCAGCGATTTATTTCGATTTCTTGTGGCCAACATTAAGTTGTTAGTTAAATTGGCCACAATCATTTCTTGCAGAAATCAAGGAAATTAATGATTAACTCGAATGATTAATCTCGCATAATTCTGGGTGCCTGAAAGAAGTGATTGTTCCCGATGACTTCATTGACAATGGCTCTATGGAGGATTGGCAACGGATTTGAGAAATGTGTCGCAGATCGGAAAAAAACTAGAGACAACGCCACCCCATTCAGCGGATTTGAGTCAGTGGAAAACCCGGCTGCGTTTTTGCAACATCCCATGGATCCATGCTGCAACTCCATTCACATGGTGGATAGTATGGTATGGGATCTTGCCTGGCGAAGAGCAGTTCACCCGTCTGGATCACCATTCGCCACAGCCGAGTGACTGAGAAACCAAGAGTCTTGGCATTGTGGCCGCCGCAGAGAGCTCTGCCGACTTTGCTGCCCACGACGACGACGACTTCGCTGCCCGCGACTTTCGCACATTTCGCGCTTATTTAATGGAAACTTGCTTTTAGAATCGCCACAGTATTCCGGGCAGCTTTGCGGTGTTTGTATCTAGTGCCGTTGAAATACTACAAGTAATTTGAATTCATATTCAAAAAATAAAAACAATATATTTAAAACTCAGTGAAGTGTTTTCTAACGGATACGAAATTTTGTGTTTATTTTTAGCCAATATTTTCCCTGTTTCAACCCAGTTTTGAACCAAAAAATACATAACCCAAATATATAAAATGGCAAACTTCGTGTGCTTCGTTATCCTTTCGTTGGCTCTCTTCGCCAGTGTTGCTGTGGCCAAACCGGGATATGCCCTGGATTATTATGTGAGTTTTGAAGTGGAAACTGAAACAGGATAAAACAAATGGATTAGACCATAAATTAATAAATGTAGTCAGAAAATGTCCTGTGGTGATTAAACAAGCTTCATAATTTATAAAGTTGAATGAAGTAAAGCATAATAGGTTTATATTGTCTAACTAAAATCTGATAAAATAAATCCTTTGTTTTTGATTGAACAGAATAAATATAATGCATGGTTTAATGGTTTTTCATAAATTTTCTAGTAATAATACTTGGATCACAAAAACTCAAGAAAAATATTATAAGACAGGATATATTTTCAGAATTTCTAAATTTGATCATAAAAAACCAATTATTAATTAAGGTTTTAAATTAATTACAATATTTAATGAACATTAAATAATTCTACAAAAATTTATTATAAGTCAAATCGAATATATTTTATCAAAAGAAAGAAACTGCAAAAATATTAATTTTCATTTTTTCTTCAACTAATTTCATGCATTATAATTTCCAAATATTTTACAGGACCATCCGAAATATGCCTTTAACTATGGAGTAGCCGACCACAGCACAGGAGATGTAAAGTCGCAGCATGAGACGCGAGATGGCGATGTGGTCAAGGGTAAGATACAAAACACTGAGACAAAATCTTTGTATTTCTATTTCACCTTCTCCAGGACAATACTCTCTGGTTGAGCCCGATGGTTCCATCCGCACTGTGGACTACACGGCGGACTCCATTCACGGTTTCAATGCCGTGGTGACCAAGTCGGGACCCACTGTTCATGCCCAGGCGGTGGTGGCCAATCCCATTGTGGCCCACAAGCCCATTTTGGCCCACTACGAACCGCAGGTGGTGAAGCACGTGGCTCCAGTTCATGCTCATGCTCCTCTGGTGGTGGCCTCCCCGGCGCCTTATGGTGAGTTTAAAAGATTCTGAGGGTTTTAAGTTTACAAGATCTTATAGAATGGTTTAGCAGCACCTCTATAGTTGGCCTTCACCTCTGGTGGCACTTCTTCTCACCCGCTTTCCTGCGTATCTCCCCCCTCTCTCTTTGTGGTTCCGCCCACCCATTTCCACGTGTTCTCTGCTCGCTCTTCCACAGGCATGAACACTTATCGCATGCTAAAGCTGTTCAGGCGGCATGCCAACTATCTGAACAATCAGTATCGCAAATTGCGCCCAGACGAAGACGACAGCTATAACGATGATGATGATCTTGGTTTTGACGCTGATTACTATGCAGCCTACTGAATCTGTCTGAATAACTTACCATAAACTCATTGTAATCCTCATTTCATCTCATTTCTAGCTTGGGTGGCAGTTGTTGCGCTGCATTGGCAATTTCATTCAATAAATTGCAATTATAGTCTCACATTTGTGTAGCCAGTCAGGCGGCTAAGCAGCTGAATCAGCTGAATCATGGGTTTCGAAAAAAACTGGGGCTGAAAATGTGTAACATCATATGGTTGACTAATCCGCCGACACGCCTCTTTCAGTGGGTTACCTCACCACCTTTTGCTCCGAGAGATCGAAGCCAAAGATCTAGCTTTGTTTATGCACTTTCGGTCTCGAATTTCCCACACAGATTATGTCAGGTGCATCATCTCTAGAAAAAACAGAAAACAGAAACAAACAGCCACCGCAGCATATTTTTCACGAAAAATTGCCGCTTCTTCTTCGCCCATTTCCCTTCTCCCTTTCGGTTTCTCCTCACACTTTAGCATAATTTTCTCAATGTCGCAACGCTTTTTGGCCTGGGAAACGAATACATGGCTTGTTGGGTTGGAAAACTCATGTGAAAACTCATAATTGTTGTGGGTGCTGCGGTGTAATTTTAATTGAGAATTATCAGCAAAACGCACTGCCAAAGAAATCAGCAGCGAAAAACAAAAGACTTAGGCAACGAACTTGTTGGCATACAAAAAAAGCAAAACAAAAACAACACCTGTGACCAATTGACTGACAAATTCGTGCACAAATACAATTATTTGCAAGGGGCCAAAGAAATTGGCCAAAGAAAATGCCTTTGTCATTGAATTGAAAACTTTATTTATTTATTTTTGCTCAGCCAGTTTGAGCTACTTACCAACAATGGCAAAACGGTTAACAGCTGTTACAGCAGTTTGGTTTGGTTGTTTTTTTGTCGGTCATTATTACAACAGAGCGAAATAAATTTAAGTCACTGCAACCCCTGGCAAAAAATAGCTAAAGTCTCTATACATTTATTCGATCTTCAAGTGGCCAAGCACTATGCTCCGGCGGCAGCTGCACCCATCCACTACGACTACGACGACGGCTACTACAACCAGGGCCAGTACGAGTACATTCCCCAGTACGATCAGTACAACAACTACGGTCACTACGCGAGTCCCTATGCGGGTCACTACTGAGATGCAACTAAGGAACTCCGATCCGTAGATGTTTAAGCCCACTTAGTTGTACGCCACCACCACCACTAGGATCACCCGGAAATTCATTGGATTCTCTCAGTGTAGCTTGCAAACGGAACTTTGAGATCTACGCGAAGCAATCGAACAAAAGGGAAAACATCAAGGTTAATATTACTTAAGTTATGTAACAAATTTGTAAAATAAAGATTCGAAAACAAAAATTTAAGGTGAAATACAAAATTGAATGGTGTTTTCTTTGGTACGTAATCTAAAAAGCTAAAAATATTTTGGTTTATTTTTAATGGCAAAGAAAGATTTTTGGCCATAATGGTTTTCCTTCTTCTAATTATCTTATTATCTTTAAACTTTAAGGGCAACTATAATAACTTGTTAATAGAACATTAATAAAGGCAATAAAATGACGATCAAAATTTGATCATCAAATACAAATTATATTAAAATTTTATATGACTGAGAATTTTACATTTCTATATTATTCATACCTTTGTACCTTTTTTTAATAAATTAAAATTTTCAAATAAAATGTTATCAATATTTGACATTATGTAGGTTAATGGCGTAACAAAGGAGTCAAAAATAATTAAATTCTAAAATAAATTACCAAAAAATTGTATAAAATTTTAATTGATTTTAAAATCCAATACAAATTAGTAATTACAACGAATGGTTCTCCCCTTTTTCTATTAATGATTTAAAATTCAACTCAGCTATTTGTAATGAGCAGATGGCTTAAAATAATTAAAATGCATCTATCAGATTCCGCCTTCCATGTTGGCGTTACAATTTACACTTAGCAACACATTAATTCAGTTTGCACTACCCATTTGGGGGAAGCTTTAATCGATGTGTCTCATGGCCAATTGAACGCTCCAAAAGCTTAGCATTTCATTAGCGCAAAAATATTGCCATTCAATATTCAAAGAGGTTAGTTTCCGCTAGAGTTTTCTTTTCTCAAAAAGATAGACATTTTCACGGTCTGCAAGTTTGTAACTCCAACTTACATAAGCCTTTTTTCTTGGGGTCAGTTTCTTTGTTTGTTTAGATGGCCCATTTCGCCTGACTTAATTGGGGGTCTCAACACTTTTCTTCCGGTCAAAGTGGCAACAGCTGAATGAGATAAAAAAGCTTTTTTTAAGCTAAAAGCTGGGCTTGAAAGACGTTTATTTAAGCCGCAGGTTTAAACATTTACTACAACTTTTTCTGTAAAATATAGAACTTTCTTTGCCTACTTTAAGGGATTTTTATTGTTAAATCAGAAATTATAGCCAACTTTTGCTTGCAATCTAAATTTATATTCACTTCACTCATAACTGCATTTAAAATGCATTTTAATGCCATTTTTTATGTGGTTTTCTATTAGTCAGCTGTAAACGAACACACATTGTAACACCGCAACGTATACTTAATATATCAGCGAAATATCACTCATACGTACAGGGGGCGCCTTAGCCACGAAAGCCGGCTAACAGCATATCTGAGCGGTAATCTCTTGTTGGCTGCTAATCTGCGTACACGAGAGACACCATAGAATTAGCCAATCGTTTAATTAACAAATAAATTGAATTCGGATTCGATCTTAATAACTGTTAATGGTTCTGGCGACTTGTAATTGCCCTGCACCACTGGACAGCTGTCTAGAACCACGCAATGGATATTTATACCCATTACTTGAAGTGAAAATGGGTATATTGTATTCGGATAGAAGTATTGTAACGGTAAAAGAAAGCGTTTCCGACTCTTTAAAGTGTATAAATTCTTGATCAGGATCACTAGCCGAGTCGGTCTAGCCATGACCCACTGCATGTCTGTCTGTCCGTATGTCTGTCCGTCCGTACAGATCTGAAATCTCGGAAACTATAAAGCCTAGAAGTTTGAGATTATTCATGCAGATTCTTAGGGTTCCTGCACAGTGCAAGTTTGTTTCATCAAGTTGTCACTCCCCTTTCCCTTTGTGTTTATTAATACCGATCGAAATGTAGAAAAACATTTTAAAATGGACCATTCATTAAAGAGTTAAGAGCAAATAATGCATTTACCGTTAGATGGTGCCACTTTCAAGCTGCTTGCTTATCTCAATCTCTTTCACACTTATTCAGTTGAGTAATGGGTATCTGACAGTCGAGGTACTCGCCCATAGCGTTCTTTCTTGTTTTTCTACCTCTGGGCAATTACACAACGGATGTGAATATCTCCACTGGCTACTGGCTGAGTGGATGCGTCTTCTTAGCTTCGTATTTGTGGCTCAAGGTTATGGTCCAAGAACTGGTCTCAAGCAGCAAACATTTCTCGTTGCCAAGTTGCTTTGCATAAAACGTAGATTAACTATAAGTTATGAGTTGCATTTGCCTTACAAAGTATTTATCTATCTATAATTTGTTCCAGTGTGATGATTGC
This sequence comes from Drosophila lutescens, assembly GCA_037075285.1. NCBI lineage: Eukaryota > Metazoa > Arthropoda > Insecta > Diptera > Drosophilidae > Drosophila > Drosophila lutescens. Next base: position 577,254 of record JBAMCF010000468.1, read on the forward strand.
ATCAGTGGCGAGCGAGCTTACCCAATGCGAGAAATCATTTGGGCGCATTAGGATTGAATTAAAATTGCTGGGATTGTGCGGGCTCCAATGAAAGTGACAATTAACCGAAAAACCAAAAACTGAAGCTGTTAAATACGAGCAAAAATTGTTTTTTGCCCCGGACAGGCCGTCGTCGCCTGAATTTCCTCGAGAGGTCCGAGAGGCTGAGGCCCCCGGAGCAAAAGTCTGAACCCAGCCCGGCGTCGAGACGTCAAACCTCAATTATAGCCAACGCCAGCAGCAGCCTAACTGCGGACTCCTATATATAAAACATTTGGCCATATACCTATATGGGTAGTACTGGCAGTACATATGTGCCCGACTCACAGGTTGCCAAAGTGGACAATTTAATGTGGCTGTCATGTTAAATGCCAAGCCAATAATTTAAGCCTCATTTTTCGTGGCTAAGAAATGCTTCAGCTGGGTGGCAAACAGTCAAAGGAAATCACGGAAAAGTTTCCAATCGTAACGGGAAAATTCTGGGCTGCTAGTTGAAATAATAAGGAAACTAGTAAGTATTTCGGAGATACCATTTTCTTATCATCTTAAAATAATTAAGATGGCATGCGTGAATGCAAGGAGGTGATTTCGTATTCAAATAGTGCTAAGCAAAAAATGTGTTTAGGTAGAAAATTAAAGTTAAGGATTTAGAGCGAAATCAGGAATTTTGATTCGTTATCAAAATATCTCTCCCAGATAAAAGGACTACTATTTTTCCCTGCTGATAACATAAGTTTTTGATATTTATATAACATTTGTTTTCAAATTCTATTTACTAAAAGTGCAATTGCAATTTCTTATTTTTTATTAAATCCATAAAATATCAATTTATAGCTATCAAATTCTTTGCTGCCCACGAGACTTGATAAAAATAAGGAAGAAGTACGCGAGATCGTAAACCTAGTTTCCAATTTTAATCTTCCATCGAGATTAATAAATCTTTCGGGCAAAGTCCAATTGCATTTCATTAACAGCCAATTTAAAATAATCGACCATGATTACTTCCGTCTGGTGGCAAAGGCAAAACAAACTAACTTATTAATTGAGCCCAACCACGTGCCCAACTCCCAGTTGATCGGCATCGATCAGACTTCAGACTTCGTCTATTCGGTTTTCTCATCGATTTGTGCAACCACAAATAAATCTATTTTTGCAAACCCTCTTCAACCCCGTTTTGCAAACCGCAAATAATGTTTTCAATAAACAATGTATTTTTTTAGCTATGAGGCAGCTTGAAATTAAGTCATAAAAGTTTGCCGAGTTGTGAGCATCCGAGAAACCGAAAAACCGGCTAAACTGAAAGCTCTGTGGCATCTATTATTGACTTTAGAGGCTGTTTAGTCGCCAGTTGCCACTTGAATAGTTGCCAAATTTAGCATTCAAGCATTACAAAACACCCGAGTAAGATATAATAGTAAAACAACTTTTTTAGGATTGGATTCTATTGATGCACAAGATGTGACTATGCTGGCCGTAAAGATGCAAAACCATAGCCACACGACCCTTTCGAAGTGATTGTTGTCGCTGGGACACGTTTTTAGTGTGTTTTTCGAAAAATATTGCAAAATGAGTTATAAACATGTGTGTATGTGCATGTAAGTGTTTGTGTCATTGACTCATGGAAGAGCAATTCAGAACATTAGTTGTATGGGGTACACGAGGTAATACTCATTACAGGAACTGTTATTAGGAAAATATTCGAGAAACCAAAAACATATTATACGACTTTATAGCTCTGCACACTCGCATGCATCATCATTAAAAACAAGTATTTTAATTATGCTGAATTAAAAGTTATATAAACCATGAAAATTGTTATTCATTTTATTAGTATTTATTAGTCTTAATATTGCCACGCCAATTTTTTTTAATGCAGTAGCAATTTGGTTTTTTTTATGAAATTTTATCACATACAATTAGTTAACCAGAAGTGAAGTTGTAGAGTAAGTGGTAATTTTACAGCTCATAGCATAGTAAATATTTGTATTAGTATAAGAAGTATTTTCACTTAATGAATCATTTTAAAGGCACTTAATAAATGCACTAATAAAACACAATATATTTTTAAAATTTAATATATATTGATAATTAAATTGAATATTTTTTGTATTTTCTAATAACAGAGTAAATAAAAATATATTTTATATCATATCTATAGCGCCTTAAAAAATATCTAATAAACAGTTTAAGTCAGGATCAAATTGATCGTCATATTAAGAATCTATAATTAACATGTTCGTGCCATAAAGTCATTCTGAATCGTGTACAGTATATACCCATCCTACTCTCTAATTACATCCGAGCTCAGGCCAGGCAGCTCCATTTGATGCGTCACTTTTACTATCAGCACTGAAAAATCTTCGCTCAGCTCGCAAAACCGAAAAATGAGCAGCAACCGAAAAGTAATAATGCAGAATAAAGGCGAGCATCGTTTGTTGATTTTTTCCAGCCGACTCTCGAGAGTTATATAGAAGGGGTTATAGAGGGATATAGAGGGGGTTATGGTTATTATTGCAATGGATTTTCGGAACGGATTTTGCAAGGCTGCGGCTGCCGATCGCTGATGCAGTTTTGCAGCCTGTTTTTTTAGTGTTTTGTGTGATGTTTGAAACTAATTTGCGGTTACAAGCTCGTTTTTGTGTGTGTTGTTTTGTGTGGAGTTGGATGCCGGGTGCACAAAGTGCGGCATCATGCCCTTTTGTTCGCCTGGGTTTACTTTGGCTTTATTGAATCCAATTCAGGGAACTCTGCTCGCAAAAGTTAATTAAATCACACACAAACCAGAAACCAGGGGAAGAATTGCAAAAGAGAATGATCTAATAGTTGGGCATGCAGATAGATAGATATAGATTTATTTATGCACACACGGAGGGGTATAATTATAGAGCACCACGATTTTCGTGCGCAGGAGAATCGAAGCCAGTTGACAATCTAAAATCCCAGACACAACTCATCTCCCATCTGCCGTCTGCTGTCGTAAATAAAAAAGCCAAGAGCACTCCACTCCAAAAACACTCCAAACTTCAGAGCAAGCGTGGCAGCCCAGCAAAGTGGTTCAGTTTTCAAGTGTTTGCCATTGATATTACGGCCCACACATAGCAACTAGCAACTAGCGACTAGCAACTTGCAACTAGCAACTTGCAACACCGAAAAGTAAGTGGCTCTCTGTGGAAGGAAGTCAGTCGTTTGATTATTTTTTTCTCGAGGGTAGATAGACCTCCTTAATTTCGGGACTTTCATTTCTCAAAGAAACATTCAAAAACAAAATGATGAAAAATCTTATTAAAACAAGCCCAGAAATCTGTTACAATTACTCAGGGTTTATTCAATTTGCATAAAGCATAAAAAGCAAGGTTCAATAACAAAAAATTGCCAGCCATCAATATCGCTTTTTAGATTCGCTTTTCAACGTTGAGCTACCTACTATTTCCCCTTCGAATGGTTAAGGAAACTGTGAAAAAACTTTCATATGCACATTTTCGGTTTTCCATGAACTTAGCATTGCATTTAGATTTTTTTCCTATTTTACTTTTTGGTTTTTCGGCTACTTTGGCCTTTTTCCGCAATTGTCACATGCAATTGTCATTGCCATTGCTTTTTTTTGGGTTTTCGAATGGAGATTTATATTTGCCCGCTGCCCATTTGGAGCGCATTATGTAAATTCGGTGCATTTTAAAACGGGTTTCAATTTTGTCGGTTTATTCGCCGAAATCGCCGAAACATTTCTGCGATTCGTATCGCCCATCTGAGTGCTTTTCGGCCCGCTTTTTAGCTGTCCTAGCCATGCATTTTAATTGGGAAGTGCAGCGGCAGCAGCAACAACACGACTCTCGGCCAGGAAAGACCATAAAAGGCCTGGTTTTTTTTTTCAAAACTTGGGAACTTGGTAACTTGGAGTCTAAAAAGGGGCAACGGAATGGAAAGAAAGGCTTAGTCCCAATCCCAGGCAAGTGTGGTCACGAGTGCGGCCTTGAAAGCGGTTCTTCTTCTTCTTCTTCTGTGTCTACCCATGACATTATGCAATCCCCCCATGGAGATTGAGATCTCGCGATCTCGTAGAAGGGGAAGTGAGTGAACCAGGTCGCTGAATGTGGCCAACATCGAGGCTTAAATTGCGGAAGATGAAAAGCGTAAGATTATGAGTTCGTAATTGTCGTAGAATGTCTGGCTTTAATGCGTCTCTCCTAAACGGAAACACACCAGCGAGCAGACAAGATCATAAAAGTTTATTCAACTCGCCAACTATTCACACGGGGTGGTAAGGGAAATTGAGATGATGTTTGATCATTAAAAGAGCGGCTAATCTCGTTTTAAGTTCAACACGTTTCGGGAAACTTTAGAGGTTTTTTAAAAACACTAGTTGCTTGTAATACCTCTAAACAGCTCATCATTGGGAGACTTTAACTCAAGAAGATATAATTTAATGTGTGTTTTTATAATTTTTAATTTCAGTTTCAAACATTACTTTAATTTATTTTTCACACGAAAATTTCTGTGATTTTAAAGGAAAATTTATAAAAATGTTGTTGACTTCATTTCTCTATTTATATATATATTTTTAAATTATAGAACGATATTTTGTTTTGATAAAATTACCTCTTTTTAAATTTATGTGTGGATAACTTAAAGGTATTGGTCTAATATTATTTATTTTTTTATGCTTTTAAAAAAGGATTCTTAGGAAAATTTCTAAAAAAGTTTGTGATTTAATTTCTATAATTAAATATATATTTAGTTTTGATAAAGTAGCCCTTTTCCAAATTTATTTTGGAAATCTTTAATATATACCGGCCTGTTCCAGCTTTCACTCGGAAGTGAATTTGATTTCATGCTGGCGGATTTAAGTCTGCCTGTCAAATGCTTGGCGGAAAGTTTTTGTGTGAATTTTTCGGAAGTTAATAGAGTAACAACGAGGGATATTTGAATCCGTGCAGTTCTTTCGGAAGTGAGTCCTGGAACAGGTCTGGGAAATTCGATTCCGTGTGAATCTTTCGGAAGTGAAAACTAGAACAGGGCCGATAGGTTTTGTTTTCCATAAAATGAAAGACAATAATAATGCTATGATTATAAAGACTTAAATGTATGTTAGCTATACTTTTTGTCACGTGTTTAAAAAAATCAAAAGAAATTGATAATTTTTCTTTAAACCTCACCATTGAACTCCTTTCTAAATGAAGCAATATTTTGACAAGTTTTATTATTAACGATTTCAACTGCTTTCTCTGCCATCTTTTGCGCCCATTTTTCTTTACATTTCTCCCGCCTCGACTGTCATTTCTTTTCATCTTTCCCCCATGGCAATTAAACGTAGTTCGTTGTAGCCCACAAAGTTACAGAGTTATAACTTCCACAGTTTAAAAACCTAACGGCAGCTTAGCGCAACATTGGCGGCGACATTGGCTGTGATGCTGCAAATGCGAATGCGAATGCGGCAGCCCCCGGCGATTGCTATAAAGATAACGACAAATAGCATTGACTAAGGTTATATATCTGGGCACGACGACGAATGAAGCTGGGGCTATATATTCGATATAGCCTACGATCTCGAGTGTCTCGCGTCGATTGAGCAATGCTATGTGCGACTGGCACCCGCATAACTAAAGTTGGAGCTGGAAAAATGGTCAGTGGGGTGGGGTATGGGGTATGGGGTATCCAGGGGTCCAGTGGCAGTTCATTATGTAAACAAAGCAAGGAAAACAAGAAATCTGGCCACAAATCAATAGAAAAACGCAAGTGTTTTTATTTTTATTTTCATTTCGTATTTCGCATCCGACTAACCGACTAGCCGACTAACAAACTGACAAAGCGACTGACTGACCGAGTCTCTGTCTCTGGATCTGGATCTCTAGATCTGGAAACCCGAATCCCAATGCGAAAACCCCAACTCGGTCCAGTTATGAATAAACATTCGCCTGTTCGCATGTTTGTCGGGCCTAATGGAGCGCGTGTTTCTTCGCAGGAGGCTTTTGCTCTTCACTTAAAGTTAAAGAAACGAAAATGAAATGGAAAATGCAAAATGCTTTGTCGTCCGATATTTCTCTTTCATTTGGCCATTTCATTTTCATTTTATTACATTGCAATTAGCAAGTCAAACGAAACAAGTTTTCCTGGTTCAGCCTGTTTTTTGGTTTTACAGTACAGCTAGTTACATAGTTTTTCCCCCAGTGCACTTGGCATTTTCAACTGGGAGATGGACCCCGAAAAAAACGTGCCCTGACCCAACGTAGATTATCGGTTCGATTCTGTGAATTATGGAAGTCAGTCGCCCAGTCGACCCCGCAATTAACGACAGTTGAGAAGGGGCGCCAGTTGGGGCGCCAAAATTTGTGGCCCAGAGGGATCCAGCATCTCAGTATCCCAACAGTCCACCTTTTGAGACCGAAGCAAAGCAGCCAGACTAATCTAGTTAGCTTCGATTGCGCAAGCCAATGGGCGTATGCGTAGTCCAGCCCATGGCAAATCGAAAGTTTGAGTAGCTGAGTAGCGGGATAATTAGACAATTTCTTTATTACCAACAGAGAATTTAAAGATGCACGGAAAAATAAAATTTAGGAAAATAAGAAATAAACTAAAGCCTGAATTAAAGAAATTAGTAATATTTGTATCATATTTGAAATATTTGAAACTATCTTTTGTAACCCACATTAAGTTACAAGTTTTAAACATTTAGTAACAAGTTTGATAGGAAACACAATTAATAAATGTCTTTGGAGGTTTGGTAAATTCTAGTTTTAAATTTATTACTTCACTTAATTGATTGATTAATTGATTTCTTAAACTAAGGTTATTCGCCAAACATGATTAAGTGAAAATAGATATATGCTTGCATAGGTAATCAAAAAACAAGATTTCCAGTAAAATAAAATATTTGCGTGGTAGGTTTTTTATGTTCATCAATATAAGTTTTATAAAAATTTAGAAGTAGGATTTTTCTGGTAATTTTTACACAATTGTTTTTAAAAGAATGCAATTAAACATTAATTTTTATTTTAAAAGATTTTTTAAATACCATACCATAAATACATATGAAATTCAGTGATATGAAATACAATTTAAGAGTTAAACAAAAATAAAAATAAAGTTACCAATTTTGTTTTCTTTTTAATAAAACTAAGCACTTATAAACTATAAAATCCAGAAAAAGGATACACAAAGCAATTCTTCTTCGAACTTTTTAGTATAATTTTTTGTCGGTGATTGAAGACCAAGTGTTCAAAGCCTTTCACAAAGAGCCGCGGCGCAATTACAGCTGTAACCAATCAAAAGGGCATTCGATTTTATGAACTGTCGAGCATCTGTTGAGTGGGAAGACCTGGAAACTGGGAGACCAAACTGGGCAGAGGCTAAGACTAAGGCGATTTCGATGGCGTCACCTGCTGTTCAAATCTTTGCATTGCCGGCGAAACGTGCCTCAAAAAAGCCAGGGAAAATGGAGAAAAAATCGAAGTTAGCCATCATGATGCAAGAGAGAAAGAAAGTTGCCACTCGGGGCTCATAAACGGCAATCTCCTCGAAGACCCAAGCCGAGCCCATGGGTTGGGACTCAGGTGGTTAAAACACAAGAAAAGGGTCCAGGTGACTGCTCTGGGTCAGGCCAATCCAATCCAGATACACCAATCCACCAGTCACGTTAGGGCATGTTAGCCAACCGTCAAAAGATCGCAAAGATCCATAATGTAATGCATATTGCCGAGGGTTTAGGGGGTTCGGGGGCCTTTGTCTTTATCGACTGCTCGCTTTTTGACACTAAATTGCCTTGACTAAGTTTAAAACTCTGCGGCGGCCCCTAACGAAGTGTGAAAGATGCTGGTCTTTGATTCGCTTTGATTGCCCAACTTGTGGCATGCACGTCCACCCCAGACCACCGTTCAATCCACACCAGCTTTACTATATTTTTTTGGGCTGCTGTGCACCGTGAAGATGTAGTTAACAACGTGACTATGTAATCAGCATCGCTGCAGCCGCTAGGAAGTGGCTAGGCTCCAAGCTTTCAACTGCTGCCGTAACCGCAAAGTGCAAATGATTTTCACCCCGGCCACTCCTACTCCTCCTTCTTCTTCTTCTTCATCTTTCGGGGGGCCAATCTCCGGTCACCAGTGGACTCCTAACTCCTAACTCCCACTTCGTTATGTTTCTAATCAAATTAATTTCGGCAGCCGCTCATGCCCACGTGTCCGGTCAGCATGGCATATGGATGGGGATTCGGCTCTGGCTTCGTGATCCTCTGGCTGCTTTTGCCGCTGCTGCAGATTGCGCATACGCAGCGTGGCCCCGTCGAGCACATCGAGTTTTACAACGATTTCGGCAAAAATCATGACGAGGAAAGGGTGAGTCCGGCAGCTGTTACTATTACATTGTAACAGACAAACAAAAACACTGGTTAATTTGAAATGTTTGATTCAAACAATATCGTGTTAAATTATAAGTTGATTATGATGAATGATGTTTAACTTGATGTAAATTCCTGATTAACATTTTATTAGAAAATTTGTATAAATCGTATACCTACCTACATTGATAGATTATATTTTTTTAAAAGGCTTCTAGAATATTGTTACATTACTTTTTCATATTTTTGTTCACATACTTATATTTATATGTTGATTCGTTTTAATCTAATCTAAATATTGGTAAATCATTGGTAAAATATTTTAAATATAATTATAAATATTTTAAAAGTTATATTTAATCTATCTAGTTAAGTACGATGCACTTTTTCAGTCTATTTGATTTATTATTGCCTTCAAAATATTGTATTGGCATACTAACACCTCGTCAGACCTGCTAAAGATACTAATTGATATAACAAATATTAATTTTCTGTATTATAAATAACATTTATTTAAAAAAAACAAAAAGTTCAAATGGCACACTTAGGGTAATTTGCTAAACACTAATAAAATAAAATACTTAATAAAACTAATATTATTTTTCTACGAAATTGTCCTTCCTTTCGAGAACAATGAATTACTGAATACCTATATTTCGATTTCTTTTGCCTACATAATTTCGCTTCCTCTTTCCAGCTCCACTACTCTCATCAGTACCATATTTCCGATTCGAACAGTCAGGTGCACATCCTGCACCGGGAGCAGCGGCAGGGGGACCACGTCTCCGGGTCCTACTCCCACCTGGAGCCCAACGGGAACATCCGGAGTGTGCACTACGAGGTGCGGGGACCCCAGCGGGGATTCAGGGCTGTCGTAGAGCAGCGAACCGGGAACAGTCGGGTGCATCAGGCGCTGGAATTCCGGAGCAGGCAACCGATCCGTGCCCTGGCCCTCGCCGAGCCTGTGGCATTTGTGATTTAAGGCGTCCAGCGGCGTGAAACCGGCCAGTAAAATATCAAAACACCGAAAACAGATAACAACAAACGACAAGCGAATTATTTGTCTTGTTTTACGCAGCCGTAAATTGCAAAATGTTTAATTGTCTTTCAATGACTTCGCTGACTTGTTAAGTGGATTTCTAATTTGAAATTTAAATTGATTTCGGGTGTGGGCCCGTAAAATGTAAACGGACAATTTTATTAAACTTAAAATGTAAATATTTTCACTGCTATAATTCAGGCGAAGCGCGGAATAAATGAATAAAATTATATACCTTTTGTTTTGCGGGACAACAAAGACAAATAACAAATAACTAGATTTCGATTGTTATCTTTTTGGGCTGCTTTTGTAGAAAAGAAATTTATGTCTACCTTTAATATCCAGATAATCTGCAAGCCATGCCTTTTAGCTTGAGTAATTGTTTGAGCCACCGAAAAAAAAAACAGTAAAGCAATAAATCAAACACTTACAGTACAATCAGCTACCACTGATGTTAGCTCACTTTTCAGGCGTCGGCACATGAATTTCGAGCTTAATTATAATAAATTAAAGCCGCTCCGAATGCTGTTGACGTATTTTTGCGCTACTAAACCCGTTGACAAACAGAAAAACTCGATTAACTCGGTTAACGACACCTTAACAAAAACAGTCAAAAGAAAAGCCAAGCATAAATCAAATATTTTTTGGGGCTGCAGAAAAAGAATGATTGTACTTTTGTTAGCATTTCGTGTTAATTATATTGTTTCCATTGCCGACGTCTCGTGGTCAGGGTCCTAAGACGCCGCTCTGTGATCACCGATCACCGTTCAGGCTTAAATGATGGCCCAGAAGCCGCCGCCGCAGCCGCCGTTCAACGACACCGCTAATTGTCCCGGCTAATTGCCGTATGTTTTTGTGGCCAGTTTTGTGGGCCTGCGGCGATAAAAAGTCGTTCAAGAGAGTGCCAATCAGCGGTGGGTCCGTTATTCGTTGTTCGTTACTCCGTTTGACAGCTCACCTTGTCCGGCTTGCCCTTTGGTTGACCTCCCCCCGCCGGAGGGCAATTAAAAGCTAATTTAGGCGCCATCTTCTTCGTCGGTGGAGGGAGATCAACCTCTAGTAATTTCCCTGTTTTTCCTTTCATTTCTTTTCTCCAAGTTACCTCATTGTCTCTGAAACTGTCAAGTTCGTGGCCTAAGTCTTTTGTTTTATAGCGGATTTTGTTACCTAATTTGTCTTAAGTTTGTCGCCTAAGTCTTTTGTTTTTCACACAAATATTTATTCCTAACTCCTGTATTTTCTTCTATTATTCTAATTTAATTACACAGAAATAAAAATGGCATAGTAAAAATAAAAATCTGCCTATTAAAATGAAAATATCGTTTTTTTATATTAATTTAAATATAAGAAATGTAATTATAATTAAAAAAAGAATTTAATATGGAAAACCAAAGTAAAAAATATTTAAATGAACTATAATAGGTAATACGTTTATATTTAAAATTAATAAAAATCGGCAAAGGATGAAAAACATAGCGAAAAATATTAAAATGGTATGAAATGAAATCTTTGGATAAAGTAAATTTTCTTCATCAGTGTATTTACTATTTCTTTTATACTTATACCCCTAATAAATCGTAAGTTCGTTTCCCAAGTGATTTGAATTCTTTTCCGTAATAAAAGGTGTTTGGGTGATGCTTACCTACCTTTAACTATATACATTTCACTTTAACAGTTGCCTTTTCCACCGTTAACTTATTACAAAAAAGAACTCACCTCTTTTTAATTACTCCAAATGCTCCATTTGCGATACCTGTGTACATTAATTTCAATTAGGTTTTATGATGCCCATCTGAAGTTAGTTGCCAAATACCTTAAACTAAAGCTAGCTTTTATTATTCTCCTTTTTCCGCAACTGTAATTACTTTTATTAACCTTTTTTCTGGAAGCCCCATATAAAGTTCGTTGCCTGAGTCTTTAGTTTCTGCGTAAAATGGTTCCTTAATTTCAATTACTATGTTTACAACACACAACCAATGCCCCTACAAGTTCCTTAATTTCGATTAGGTTTTATTATGGGATGTTTAATTTTATTAATAGTTATTTACAACATTGTGGGCAAGTCTTAAAGTTAATGTTCGCTTAAATGTTTTCTTGTTTTTGTTTTTTTTTGCCTTCAGCTGGCTGCTTTGCTCAACTGGTCTGCAACGAGTTTTGCTCCTGCTGCAGCTTCTTCATCGCCATCTTCTCCTGCTCCATGTGCAGCTGGAGGAGCTTCTTCTGCTTGTTCAGCTTCTTCAGATGGGCGCTCTTCTCATGTGCCAGCTTGTAATTGGCAATTGTTGTGGGCTGCTGCGTGCTCGTAGATGTTGCTGTTGTCGTCGATGTGGCAGTTGTGGTGCTGTCTGCGGATGGAGGTGGAGTGGTGGAGGTGGTGGTTGAGGTGCTTGAAGTTGAAGTGCTGGAAGTGGAGGAACTCTGCGACTGAGCCTGCTCCTCGTCGAGCCGCTTCTCGAGCTCCGCCTGCCATTCCAAGGCCTTCTCCTCCACCGGCAACTGCTGCAACTGCAACGAGATGATGCATGCGATTATGACATGGACATGGATTGGATGTGGATGTGGCTATGGTTGTGAATGTTTTTTCTGAATGTGGCAAGATGATTGTGAAAGGGAGAGTGAGCGGTGTGTTTGCGATGCGGGTGTTTTTCTGGTTTTTTTTTATCTAGCTGAAAGGCATTTACAATCTACAGAGTGTCAAAAAAGCGGGGGATTCGTGTGTCTCTGAGGTGTCTGGCTTTAATCTCTTTAAACATTTTCTATATATAGGTTGGTAGTTCTAAATGCATATCAGATATCCTGCGATATTCAGTAGCGCACATAACGCCTGCGACTCTCGTATTGCCTTACATAGTTCCAGGGGTACGCGTACTTGGCCTTCTCGTAGGCCTTGTACTTCTTGGTCTTCGCATTGTATTTGCCCTGCAGCTTGTCGCCCATCACGATCGCCGTGTACTTGATGCCCTGGCCGGGCACATACTGGGCCGCCAGTCCGGGCACGGAGGTCACTCCGCCGCTGTAAGCACTGCTGGGCACCAGCTGACCGTAGTTGTTGCCCTTGGGCGGCTGGTTGTTGTAGTTGGGCGGCGCATAGGGTCCGGCGGGAATCGCCCAGGTCCTGGGTCGCGAGGGAGGTGGCAGGACGTAGCTAAGAAGGGAGAAAAGTAGTTTATTTAAATAATAAGTTAAATTTATTATTTGAAATAATTTATTTAATTATTTTTTGAGGTGGACAATAAACATATCACAATATTCAAATGTAATAATCAAACATCTAACTAAATTTATTTGGCCAATAATTCTAATGTAAATTTAAAATACAAATTGTACACCAGTTTTAATATTTTGATTTTGCAATAATTTGCGATGTATTGATATGCTCGAATGCTGAATAAGTTTTTATTGGAAGATCCTAATAAAATAGTTTTTTCAATTTTTTTCTGTTGAGAGTTTAAATTATTTTCTATATGTAAACTATATTTCTTTTTATCGTAATAATTTTTAAAAAATAACATTAATTATATTCAACTTCTGTGTAAAAAGAAGAAAAAAAGATTATCTGAACTTTTAATGTTTTGTTAATTGAAATGTTTATATTTTTGAATATTTATATATTTTGAATATATATAAATTAAATTAGGATTGGGTAAAAAACTAAAACTATTCAAATAATTTAATATAAATTTCATTACCAATTTAAGCATTCTCTATAACATAAAGTTAGCATACAAACTAGTAAACTTTTTAATGGAATTTAAGTTGCATTCAAAGTCAGTAAAATCTGCAAAGGCCATTCAACTAAGTAATGTTAATTCATTTTCTCTATATCTTCTGGCTGCCAGCGAAAATCCGAAAATACCAGATATACAATTTATGTATTGTGTATAAATAATTTATATAAATCGACGACTGAGACGACTGAGTGACCCTTGCAGCTAGTTTTTCTGGTTACTGGTAAGGTATGGTCGTCCAAACCCGTTTGCACTTACACATAGGGATTGGGGTTGGGTATGTCATCGCTCTGGTCCTCCCAGACGGGCGCTGGATCCCGGTAAGGCTTCCTCGGCGGCTGGGCGGTGGTGCGGGGGGGAGGCGGCTGTATCGGTCCTGTGTTCGTGCCCCAGTCCACCCGGATGGCTTGAGCCTCCAGGCAGAAACTGGCAACTGTTGCGACTAGCAGCAGGCAAGGAGTGAGCTGGAAAACGAGTTTGGATTTTATTTATTTTTATTTTATAAATAAGAGAATCCTCGGAAGAAGGTGCTTTGCATTGTGTCGTGTTTTAGCAAATTACTACGTGATAAAACGCCCCCGATTTTTAGATCAAGATTAACCGTTTCGAGATTGGAGATTTGAGATTCGAAAAACAAATGTCATAAAACCCGCTTCGCCTTATCAACGCAACCTCGACTCGATACTCGAACACCCGATGATCAATTAAAATCGCTTTATTTAGTCGCCTGGCAAATTGGACACAGTCACAACCAAATTAATTTTAATTTCGAATTTCAATTTCCACACAAACAAACACTTTGGACTTGAACTCGATTCGAGTGTGTGTATAACTCGAATGTAATAGCAATAATTACATAAAAAAAATCTCTTGTTAATAAAACAATGTCAAGTGTTAAATTGTTGCAGCTGCTTCAGTTTGACTTTAAAAAAAAACTCGCTCCATAATATTCAAAGAAATTATTTACTTTATTGTTCGATCGCCTATTGCCTTGCACTTTGCTCAGATGTTTTGGCCTATGAATCGCAATTGCCCATAAATATTTATGACGACTGTTTGTTGGGTTAATTGAATTACCCACTCCAATAATAGATTTATTGTTGATTAATTACATTCAGTTCAAGTTTTTTCACTACAATTCACTATGTCGTTTGACACTTTTTATGCGATTATTCGATTCTCAAATCGATTACAATGGGCCACAGTGCAGAATCTGACATTATTTATGGTATATTTATGGTCGATTGTCGAGTGTTTGCCTAACTAATGAGCCTCGAGGAAGTGTGTGCTTTAGTGGTTTAAACCTCGCCGCAAAACGCACCCAATTGGAAAAAAATAGCACTGGCAAAAATAATACGGGGCTCTAAACCTTTGCCGCCGAATATGGTCATTAGTTACGTCACGGCATAGAGTTATGGCCCGGCTGGGAGGATAGGCATCTGGCTACAAATTTGTCAGCACAGTTGAATGCCAAAAATGGTATCGATAACGCTGATGTATGGATACCATCTGTTGGCCTGGCTTAGTGTCCTAAGCTCGAGGTTTATTTTTATTGGCCAATTTCGAGGGGCTGGGATTCTTTTGGCGACTACAAATCGATCTATTTCGCTTACAATTTTTCTCATGTTCGACAATCCAATTGATTAATTGTGCACTAATTTTTGAGAAAAAAGAGGCACACAGAAAAAATCATACGAAGGTTAAAGGGGTGTATAAAATAAAATTAAAAAAATTAATCATTATTATAATTATAATAGCCATTTATTCACATATTTGTATAAGAAAAATCTCTTTTATTGTGCACTAAGAAGACAACAAACTATTAAATCATATTGACAATTGATTAGTTGTGGAATAATTTTTTAGAAAAAAGGGACACAGATAAAATCTTTGTTCTTTTATTGTTTTAAAATAGAATCATTAATATTATTATAATGTAAGTAAAATACATATTTTTATGAGGAAAACATCTTTAATTATATTTGTTATTTTTATTTATTGTAGTATTCTTTTAAAACCAAATATGACATCATATCAAATTGCCGGTCCATTTGTTATGCAACTCCTTTTCGGTTCCATAAATTAAATGAATGACAACAACATAACCCCAATGTGGGATCGTGAGGTGGCTAATACCAGCAATTATGTACAACACTTGCCCCGAAGAGGCAGCGGTTAAACTGTCAGCGGGCTCGGCTATCGGCTATCCCCCCATTTTGGCTAATTGATTGACAATTTTGCATTGACAAGCATTTATTTGCTATGCACAATGCATATTGGCATAGAGCCGCCGGTTGCAGCAATACCCGTTCGGCTCTCTGTACCGATCGGCACTGTCATCGCTTTTTTGTGCAATCATAAAAACACGCAGAAATCAAGGCCAGCATTAACGATCGATGCACAGTAGTACATGCCAAGTTTTTTTTATCTGTCTGCCTGCTATCCTAAATCCATGGTGGAGGTTGTCATAAAAATAAGGTGAAGCCGAAACGAGTCCAGAAAGCCAATGACAGGTATCTCATTTATATAAGAAGTGATTGTTGAAGTCAAAAACTTTCGGTTTCAGACTTGTAACTTTACTTGTAACTCAGTTAGGAAAAATAGGGATTAAAACTTTAATTTAAAATATTTCTTAAAGATCTTTCTTAGTATGCTCCTATGAAATATTCTCGAATTTCGGTTTTTCATCTCAGATTTGATTTACATTCAACCTCCAAAAAAAAGTAGCCTCACTTTTATAGCTTTTACTTAGATAATGACTTAGGATTATGATCTCATTCTACAAATCTATTAATAATGTAGAGTGTATCCTCATAAAACATATATCTGGCGACATTTACGTCTTATTTCGATCATTATTTTTCGGCGTGAGCTCGATCGTTGGTGTTCAAAGGCATAATTCCGTGACAGAAATCAAAGCGGCGCGGACAACTATTCCGATTCAGCGAGATCTCAACACGTTTTGCTCCGTTTTGAAAACCTTTTAATGGCTCCAGTTTTGACAAGACCTGTTATTAGGCGGCATGAGAAGCCATAAACTCGGATTTGTGTAACAATGGACGCCCTGCTGGCAGTGTCACTTCCGACAGGCAAAATAGCGTTGACCCTGAACTTGAGTGGACGTGGATGGTGTATAAGTAGTAAGTCTGCTCAGCAAACAGAGATTTGGATTTTCTCGTTTTTTATTTTTATTCTTAACCTAACCACTTAATGGCTTCAGAACTGCGCAGTCGGTTGAACCCCGCGAGTAATGTGAAACTCTCCCTTGGTTTTTGGGTCGTAATACCGAAATACCGAAATACCTGGCAAAGGCACTCCTCTCTGCGAACCAAAACGATCTTGATCTGGTAATCTCTGGTAATGGTAATGAGCGGCAGCCGCCCGCGGGCGTACCGAAAATTCTGCTCACTAATTAAAAACAATCAATAAAAAGACTAAGTAAACGCCGCTCCACACGGGTCGGCATTACACCGCATTATCATTATCTATGATTAACGCAGTTTAGACCGAAAATAATCATTTATTATCAAGCTGACTCTGCAGGCTGCAGTTTAGGTTTTGCTGTGTTCCAATCTGAAATTAAGTGCTTAGACAAAATATTTTTGCGAAATTTTGCACAGCCAAAAAACAAAAAAAACCGAAACTGAAAACCAGCTCGTGCTTATGATTTTCTTTTTTTGGGTCAAGCTTAGATTTAATTTAATGTGGCTAAAATAAAAGAAAAGCCTCCTTAGCCAGTCGACTGTGGCTTAAAGTTGGTGTGGTTGGTTATAACCAACTGGATAAATCGCCTGAGATCTGTGATCTCTCGGTCTCTGTTATAGTTATTGTAAATCTCTTTTATTACACAACATTATCGAAAAGGCGAAACAAAGTTTAGCGCGTTCAAATTGTAATTCGATAATAAGTATGCCATAATCATTTTTTAAACGCCTTAATTGAAATAATTTATATTGGCTTATGGGGGCGCCCCTACCCCTCATAAAAAGTGGGATATGTCTGGTTTTTTGGTTGGTCGTGCGGGCAGCAGAAACTGCAGTTTAATTATGAATATGGGGCCTATATTTTTCAGTTACCATTTGTGAATTGCACTTTTTGCAATGCGGGCTAAAGGCGAAAACCGCCAAATAGAAAACCCCGATAATGATAAATGGTTATTCCCTTAGCTTTGGAAATCGTGTCAAGAGTGGGTGATGAAAGTAAGTCAATGATATATACGGTATATCCACAATTACTGAAATCCGATTAATGAAAGTCAAAAGGAGAGATGCGAAAACACAGATCATTCATCAATCAAAGTGATTTCAACAAAATTCAATGGGTGATAGGTGGCAGATAATGAACTGTCTTCGAAAGAAAGAAATCACGAGGGGATTACGATTACTCCAGTTATGGCGTTGTTATTAAATCCCACAATCTATTATAATGCTCTTTGGCCTTATATTTAGCCTTTGAAAAGGTCATGAGAAGATAATCAAGCGATCACGATTGGAAATGGATTAACGAAATAAGATGATAATTTATTACAAAACGATAATCCCAAAGAGTCGATCGAAATAAATCGATTAGCATAAAAAGATGTAAAACGAAACAAACAGATCATTAAAGATTATTAAGAGAAGACGTTTAAAATATGCTAATTTACTTCCTTTTTATTCATTAATGTTAAATATTATACAATAACCAAATATTTAATAATAATAATAATTCTCTATGAAATATGAAAACAAGATCATAAAATAAACTGAGAAACTTTTCTCTTTAGGAAATCATAAGATCAATCCTAACACATAAACAACTTCCTACTTAAATAATAATAATACTAATTATTCGCTATAAATTATGAAAACAAGATAGTTATAAAAAAAACTGAGTAACTTTCCTCTTTAGGAAATGAAAAGATCAATCTTAACACATTTACAGCCCCATACTTAAAAATGACTTGCTTAACTAATTGCTCATCGTAAAAGCTATTCTTCGTGGAGGATTTTCCAAGCATAAACTTAGCTTAGTCATAGCGACTAAGTAACATCCGCTTGAAGCACTTACTATCCCCAGCAAGCTGGAAATGCGAGAATGCAGATCAGATCTGAGCCGCCGTAATGGTTTAGTGCTTTATCAATCGTAGCTATAAGGTGGGTGTTAGGATCTGCCCCAACGTAAGCGTGAAAATATCATCCATAAATCTGGCTGCCAGTTACAGCGCCGTAGGTGATCATTAAATTTACATCTTAATGGCTTCTGGTGCAGAACGGAGAAAAAGAAGGAGAAGACATCCGGCAGATCACTGAACTGGGTCCAACTATGGTGGCCAACTGACCTTCGCTTCAAGTCGAGAATCATAAATAAAGGGTTTAAGAATGACTTCATCTGCCCGATGTCGAACAGCCGAAGCGTGTCACGTAATTAGCTTTGGACTTTTTTTTTTCCTTTTTTTTACAACACGCTTCTCATTTGCATATAAAGCACGGGCCTAGCCTCCGATTCAGGTTCGGAATGAGTTTCAGTTTCTGTTTCAGTTTCAGTGCAAGTTGTCGTTCTTCCAGTTCAGAAACAGAAACCGAAACACATATCCACACTCATAGAAATTTTTACCTAAATACTAGAAAAGTCGCCCTAAAACCGAGATCGCCCTAAAACTACGAAAAATGTTCTTATTATACGGGTGGCTAGCCCTAAATACACGAAAAATCGCCATGGAAAATTATTTTTAGGGTTAGTTTTTTCAAAAAGGCAAATTTGCCCTATTTTTTAGGGCGAATTTTTATGAGTGAACTCCAAAAGTAAATTCTTATTTTTAGGGCGAAATCGCCCTAAAACGTAGAACAAAATAGCACCAAAAATTGCCCTAAAAACTACCAAAATTCAAACGAAAATTTTAAGACGCAATAAACGGATACATACATGTAAAACACGTTATGTACATGTGTGTGTAGTTGACAGGTCAAAGCAAGTGAGTTAGAATGGGTAGCCCAGCGGTCTAAGCACTCGCACTTTCAGCTTTGCTGTTTGAAAATACAGGTCATGGGTTCGATTCCTGTGTGAGTCAACACTTTTTTTTTTTTTATTAGAGTTTTTATTACTAATTAAGTTTTTTCGTCAGCATGTTAAATTTAAAGTAGTCTTAAAACCTTAAATACATATGGAAATTCTGAGTTTAAGGACTAATTTATGTTAAGCATGCGAAGAAACGGCCCTAAGTATCCCGGCCATCAACAAAAAAATACAAGTTTTTGTATGCATAACATAGACCGCAAGAAAATAAGATGTGTACAGTGTTTGTACGTTGCTTAGCGCGATGGGACTGTGGTGCAGCGCTAGAGCGTTAGACTCCAACTCGAGAGGCCGTGGGTTCGATCCCTCGTAGTGACCTAATGTTTTTCTCAAGTAAGTTGTTTTTTCTCCTTATATATATCTCCTTAATTCGATTACAAAGATGATTTTTCAGTTATAACCGGCGGTTATACAAGTCTGCTGCCTCCTGCCCCCAACGGCATCGTTCGATATAGCGACAATTCAACAAACAAATTATCTGAATCGATGTTCGTGTGTGTGTATGTGTTGAGTCCAGTTCCCAGGAAATATCAACAATGCCACCCCCCTCCCCCACCGCCGAAAAATTAATAGATTTTTTTGCTTTTATTTGGTTTCATTTTTAGGGCGATTCGCCTTTAAAAATAGAAAAAAAACCCTAAATATAAGAAAAAACACCCTAGATTTACGAAAAACTGCCTTTAGTTTAAAGGTCTCATTTCTTATTTTCAGGGCAATTACCTTTAAAAATAGAAAAACCGCCCTAGATCTACGAAAAATCGCCCTAAATGTATGACTAATTCACCCGTATTTTTAGGGTAATTTGCCCTTGTTTTGTTGCCTAGTCGCCATTGACCCCCGTTTTAGGGCGATTTTCCTTGTTTTTAGGGCGATTTTACCGGAAAATTTCTATGAGTGCATCTTCATCAGTTCTCAGTTTATAGAGGAGAGGTTCAAGGCCCCGCAAATTGTCGCTCGTTCGATGCAATGGCAGCCGCTAACCATCCATCAATTAAGCAAACCAACCTTGATAAATCGCAGAACAAACAACAGCCCCCTGAAACATCCCCAATATAAAAAAAGCGCATTAAGGGGCTACCTAGCGTTAAATTTGAACATGGCTCTTTGACGCCAAATCATTATTTCGTGGCTGTAGTTTCGTTTTTCCTTTTTTTTCGTTTGTCACAAAACCCCGCAAACTTGTTTCCATTTTTATGTTTTCTGACAGCTTAAAGCTAAAGGCATTTGTTCGAGTTATTTTGTCTGCCATTAGATTCGGTTTTCAGTGCATTGCTACACAGTGTAGCACAATGTAGCCGGGTGTGCAGAAAGCAAATAGAGGTGAAGTACCGAAAACAATATTGGTGTTAAGCTTCCTCATCAGTCTGATGGCTGCACAGCGAGAAAAAGTCTTATTGGTTTCGGAATTTATTTTAAATACTTTATTTCCTTTTCCTTGACATTGTTCTTCATTAATTTAATTTATTTATATTTTATTTCGTTTTAGGATACTCTTTCCAAAATATGTTTTAAAAACTTTAAAATTTATTGATCGAATTTAAAACTGTAATTTATACCTAAAACTCTTGTAAATTATTTTAATTGTTTTTTACAATAATTACATGTTTTTTGTTAGATTTTTAACACCTTTCAAAAAGTTGAAAATTAAGGAAGTTTGAATTTATAATACTTCCTAATAAAATCTGATAGAAAGCTTAAAATTAAAATGATATTATTTTCATATTAAATATTTCAAAATGAATAAAAATCAAAGACATATTTTTGAATAATTAGTTTACATTTAGAAACTGAATTAAAATTTCAAAAAGATTTATTTTCTTTTTTTTACAATCCTTACTACTTAAATATTGTAGATTCTTTTAAAAAAATTTAAGGCAGTTGAAAATTAAATATGATACCTACTATTTTGGTTTATTATTCAACAATGTAAAAATTCCAAAATTCCTATAAATATTATTAAAATTTTTACTAGAAATATAATGGTTTCCTGTGTGCATTTCAACCGATATTTCGGCATAACCTTGTGCTGGGAGATCGGCACCCCAGCTTTTTTGATCTGTCGCTTCGGTGGCAGATGTGTCTTGAGTTATGATAGGTGATTGGCAGCGATTTGTCTTGGTTTTTGGATGTTGGCTGTTGGTTTCTGGTGAAGGTGCCTGCCTGGCTGACGCATTATCGATCGGTTGTTGAGAGGCTACCCCAAGTGTCTCTAGTGTTTCGAAATTTAGAATGTCTAGTATCGTTTTACAAATTGAAGAGCTTAAGTGATTTGTAGATTTTTAAAACGGCCCCAAAGAGCTCTTAAGTATTGACATATTTAGATATGATATGCAAAAAAGAATCTATATTTGATTTAGCTTTCTCTCGCCCCACTAATATCAAGTTTCCCAAACCAAAAAACAAAGATATTTCTCATTAATGAAATCTCTGAATTTGAATTTGCATACTTTCCCAGGCAAACGTATAGAAAAACAGTATGATTATGCACTTTGATTAATTGCCACACTGTTCCCATGCTATTTCGGATTTCTGATTTCTAAGAGAGAAGTTCAGCCCAAGTCAAGTCCATATCCATAACAAAAGAATAATAAACAATAATCGATGGCCAAAAAAGTGATTTGCAAATCGCAAAATCAGCCGAAAAAAAAATTATAAGCAAACCAGACGTGGGAGTCAATCAATCGCACAAACAAAAAAGATACAGAAAAAATTGGCAGAATAAAAAATAATCCGAAAAAATTAATAAATAAGTAGACATCATGTTGATTTCAATTACGCTGCCAAAATGCGCATTTATTTTGCTGCTCAATGGGATTAATGAAATTTCAAATCTTTTCAAAAGCAAATTTCTTGTTTCTCTCTATATACGATTATTATGACTTTGCGTAGATCTCATGGTGAGTGGGTGGATTCTATTTCTATGGGGGGCATTGTTCAGCCATCGAAAATTGTTCCCAGGGCAAACTTGACCTTTTTGCAGTACTCACTACTTAAATACTGAGATGCTGAATCTGTTGAATCTGTTGAATCTGCTGAATCTGCTGATTTCACTCGCTCGGACACAACATGCAAGGGGCGTGGTCGGCTTTTAATTAACACGAAAAATGGGCAAATTAAATACTTGTACTTTGCTTGCGAGCAAACTCGATAAACTAAATGACTCGAGAAGCGGTTACAGAAGCTAAAGGCAGCATCTCGACAGTTGCGCAATACATTGGATATTCAGATAAACTGGGCTTCTGAACTAGATTCTATGTTTTTCAAGGGGATAACTCAGTGATTTCCCATATATGGGAACATACATATATCATAAAAATTGTAATTGGTTTCTTTATAAATGGTTTTAAATGAAAAAAATTAATATGTTGTTTACCTTATGTTAGTGACTAATTATTATTTAGTATTATTATTTAAATGTATTATTTTAATTTGACTATTTATTTACAAATTTGTATAATTTATTTTCCAAATTGTATGCAAGAACATTTAATATTTTTTTTAATTTGTGTTTTGATTTAGTATTATATTATTATTATTATTATTATTTGATCATTATAA